>OZ005654.1:148923212-149658212 GCA_963930645.1 Salticus scenicus
TTTTTTTTTTTTTTTTTTTTTTTTTTTGTAGAAATTGTTTGTTATTTTTAAAATATACTATATTATGAATTTATGTTGCGTGTTTCCACCACACAACAAATATTCTTTCTTAAAGTTTTTTATTTATCACTTTTCATAAATTTTTAAAATTTCATTTAGTTTGTTATTTTGTTCGAGGTAAAATTTAATGTGGTATGAACTATAAAACTGCACTTTTTAAGGGTTACAAACTCATTGCCATGCTCCTTTAATTTTACATTTTAATCATTAACCCCTAAAAAGTAATGATATCAATACAAAAAACCCTTAACGGGTTAAAAGTTTGTGACGCAGCACTTCACTTTATGGCTATAAGAATTAGAAATACGGGTCTTAAAAATAATGATATCAAATTTTCAGTGACGCTTTGCTATTAATTAAAAAATACAGAGATTTTCTTATTTGAATTTGTTTTTTTCTTCTATTTATTTTTACAGTGTAAACGTTATTCTCAACATAAAATAATATATAACATTTACTTACCGATACCTTTTCATTCACATCTCTTATAATATCAAAATATGTGTTTTATAAGAAATGATATGAAATTCCAGCAACGCAGTGATGTTACACTAAATGATTTGTTTTTAAATTCCACTGCAATTATTTTGTTTTGCATATTAAAGTATATTTGCACATCGAAATATTGCTTTTAATTTTCAAATACGCAGTCAAATATATCACTTTCATTAAGTTTATATTATGTACTGAAATATATTTATTTCAATGAATTATTTTATCTTTTCCGTCACGCTATCCAAAACTGTAAGTAAAATTTATGGAAATGTTTATTTTGTGCCATCTTATCCAAATTAATTGAAAAAGCATGCAAATAGATAGTGTGCTGAAAAAAAAAAAAAAAAAAAAAAAAAAAATTGCGAAATTTTTAGTTGTAGTTTTGGATGGCGTGACGCAAAAGATAAAATAATTCATTGAAATAAATACATTTCAGTACATAATATAAACTTAATGAAAGTGATATATTTCACTGCGTATTTGAAAATTAAAAGCAATATTTCGATGTGCAAATATACTTTAAGATGCAAAACAAAATAATTGCAGTGGAATTTAAAAACAAATCATTTAGTGTAACATCACTGCGTTGCTGGAATTTCATATCATTTCTTTTAAAACACATATTTTGATATTATAAGAGATGTGAATGAAAAGGTATCGGTAAGTAAATATTATATATTATTTTATGTTGAGAATAACGTTTACACTGTAAAAATAAATAGAAGAAAAAAACAAATTCAAATAAGAAAATCTCTGTATTTTTTAATTAATAGCAAAGCGTCACTGAAAATTTGATATCATTATTTTTAAGACCCGTATTTCTAATTCTTATAGCCATAAAGTGCAGTGCTGCGTCACAAACTTTTAACCCGTTAAGGGTTTTTTGTATTGATATATATATACATATATATTTAAAACATACTGAATTGTATTATTATGTTATCTAAGGAAAGTTTAAAGGAAAAGTAACGAAAGAAATGTCAACAGAACATTGAAAACATCGAAAAACGTACGCGGGAGAAAAATGTAAACATGAAGCTATGATGCCACACGCTCGCGTTATTAGAAAATATTTGCTTTTCTGTGATTGGACGATTCAATCCGATGCTGACAGCTTTCATTTCGCTCTATGAGAAATCCGAAGGCCAATTCCGATGGCGCTTAAAATGCATATCGGAATGTTTTTTGTGGAAACTCCCATTTCCGATGTCGGAAAGTTTCCACGTGGAATTCATTCCGATGTGTTGGTGCTAGACCCCCTGCTTCGGTGTGGGGAGAAGACGTACGTTCCTAAGCTTTGACGGCAGCCATTAGTAAACTTTTGACGGCACCTAGAGGTCCTTTTCAGGACCGTTGTTCGAAGTGTCGTTTTACCGATTTTCCTGTTGTGATGTCTTTCTCTGCAACTGATCTATCTGCGGATAGTCACAAATAAGACTCCGCTTTAATCTCTGATCCGTCTCGTACGGGTTACGTCAAAGGAATTTTTAATGCCATCGAAAGCAGGATTTACCCACAAAATCCAGCCCAACTGGATTAAGATGATGAATGATGAGGAGTATAATCAGCTACTGGATACGAGAATTTTCGTCCAAAATGAATCTCGTGCTGGCCTGCTTAAAGGCAAAGTTAAAGAGTTCTCACTTAGCCAGATCCGTACTACCATCCCTGTCTTCCCAGATTTCAGAATGGACTTTAATACTACTGTCGGCCCAACAGATGGCGCCACGAGAATTGATGAAGAGGATCCTAAGGAGGATGAAACTCAGGTAAATGCAGGCGCTTCTTCCTCAAAAATTGTTAATTTTGATCTTAACTTAGGATCCCTTCGCCCAGAAAAACTCCTAAAAGGAAGATAGACTTAGATTCCCTTTCCCAGAAACAAAAGATCCCCAATGCAAAACTTAGTCTACCATTTACAACTAAAAATCCTTTCGAAGTCTTAGAAGAAACTGTCCTTATGTACAACTCAGTTCCTCAACCACCTCCTACTCAGGCAAATTCTAATCCAAAGAAGCATTATCATCCCAAAACTAGACATATCACTGCCAAATGTGGAAATATGACCCAGGTTGTTAAAATAATAAACAGTTATAAAATTCTTGAATATTTCCGACTATTTATTATTTTTACCGGGAAAATAAAATAATATTTCTTACACTCAAAAAGTTCGGAATGTAAACATCTGGCGCCGAATCGGCCAGCGCCGAAATGGTTGGCGCGGAATCGTAACAAACCGTATATAATTATCTATTATAAACGCGAAAATGTGAAAAAAGCATGAAATTTGTCTATTTGTCGATTGTATTTATAAAAAAATTACAATAGATTACTTTCGTGTAATCTTGTATATTTTGTTTTAAAATAGTAAAGAGCAGTAAAACAATGTAAAAAATATATTTCATTATAACTGTGGTGGAAGGGATGTCACAAAAGCATCTCCATAGCTTATTTATAAAGAGAATGCATTAGAAATAGTTTTCATGTTCATGGGGTCGCAAAATGCGTAATTATAGAGAAAACACAATTTCGAAAATTTACCCGTAAAACAATAATTTCTCTATCCTATTTATGTAAGAGAAAGAGGGGGAAAATATATACTAGTATTCCTGAGAAAGAAAGACTATCACGAGGAAAGGGAGAGATATTTTAGTTTGGGCGCAACTGGCATGTTTCTAACAAAAGACTGTAAAGGCAATTCGTACATCTCCAAAACTAAAATACGAAACTTACCCAACAAAATTAGTCAGCAAATCTGGGTAAAATAACTGTATCAAGTTGAACGGTGAGTAGCCTACAAAGTGGGACATTGCAGCACACGACCATGTCGAGCAATCAACGAAACTGATTTCCCTTAACAAGGTTATGGTATACCTTGTAGTAGAAATTCATAAGAATAAATATATGATGGGGATGGGGAACTGAGCAGAGTCAATCTATGCTAACAAGTTCAAATTAGTTATCTTCGTTTTATTTAATTTCAGGTTTTTCGTTACAAGATAAAGCAAAAATATTTGTATTGGAATAGTGGTATTAGAAAATCTGATACCACTGTGAAAGCAATTCGTACACCTCCAAAACTAAAATACGAAACTTACCTAACAAAATTAGTCAGCAAATCTGTGTAAAATAACTGTATCAAGTTGAACGGTGAATAGCCTACAAGGTGGGACATTTCAGTACACGACCATGTCGAGCAATCAGCGAAACTGATTTCCCTTAACAAGGATATGGTATACCTTGTAGTAGAAATTTATAAGAATAAATATATGATGGGGATGGGGAACTGAGCAGAGTCCATCTATGCTAACAAGTTCAAATTAGTTATCTTTGTTTTATTTAATTTCAGGTTTTTCGTTACAAAATAAAGCAAACATATTTGTATTGGAATAGTGGTATCAGAAAATCACCACGGTTGGCAGTTATGACTTTACTTTTAAATAATATGGAATAGTCTATTACTGAATCTAAGATTTTACAAATACATAAAGAGGAAAAGCTTATGTCAAAAATAGAACTCGAGTCCTAGATTAAATTCTGTTCAGGAAATAGTTTAGTTTTTTTTTTTTTTTTTTTTTTTTTTTTTTTAAGTGAAAACTTCTTTAGGCGCGTTGAGCACTTTTGGGTGAACAAAAATCATTGAATTCCCGTCATCGTCAGCTGACGCTTTCCATTTGAAGTGAAAACTTTTGGGTGAACAAAAATCATTGAATTCGCGTCATCGTCAGCAAACGCTTTCCATCTTTGTATGATACAAATAATGTATCATACAATTAACTTGCTAATGTGAAGTGTTATTAATTATATACTGTATATTGTTTTAAAATCTGGTGCGGTTCTACACGACTTCTCTCATCTCCGGGCACTGTCTCTATTGCAGTTAGACCTCACAAAACCGTGAGAAAGCCCAAAGCTGCCATTTTTCTCACGTTTTTACAATCTGGTGCGGCTCTACACGACTTCTCTCATCTCTGGACACTATCTTTTAAAGATTGCAGCCGGAAACGTTGCAGTTAAACCTCACAAAACCGTGAGAAAGGACAAAGCCGCAATTTTTCTCACGTTTTTACAATCTGGTGCGGCTCTACACGACTTCTCTCATCTCCGGACGCTGTCTCTATTGCAGTTAGCGCATTAAAAAAAATTGTAATATAATTTTTGTAGTAGTAGTTTATATCTATAATAATAAAAGAACATGTCTGTCTGTCTGTCTGTCTCTCTGTCTGTCTGTCTGTCTGAGCATCTATACGTTCAGCCCCTACTGAACGCAGAAGTATAAAATTTGACATACGGGTACCTAGAAGCCTTCCCGAGGGGATAGTGAAAACAGAATTTAAAAATTTTAATTAGTTGCGGATATATTAATTAAAATATAGACCTATGTCTAATCAAAAAGCGATCTCAATCACTGAGAATTCACCGCGATTGCATAAAAATAGATATTTTAACGGAGTTAAAAGCAGAAAAAATGGAAAATAAATTAGAAATATTAGTCCCATCGTTACAAATTTGGTACCAAATTTTTTAAAATTAACTAAAGTTAGTTGGCAACAGGCAGACGACTGTCTGTGATGAAAACGGAAATGGTTGTAATCAATTAAGATATCACGTGCTTTATATTGGGGGGAAAAATTGCAATTTTCAAACTTTTTCAAATTTTCATTTACCTTACATTTGAATGAATATTCGGCTTAGACAGCATATTATAAAGCTACTGTTCAATTTTCATGAAAAAATAAAAAAAATGACATATTTATTGGAAAAAGATTAAATTTTCTTTTCCGTTGAAAATTCGTAGTATTTGGTTTTAATGCCCGATAATTCGATTGTGAATATTTTTGAAAGAGTACGATTATTAAGGAGGGCTTGAGGGAGGGGGAAAAGGGGCAAAAATTAAAAAAAAAAAAAGAGTTACAGCGTTTGAAATTGGTTGGTATATTTAGATTGTAAGACAAGGTAAATGGATTGCGGATATTTTCGAGTGTAAAATTATTATTATCGACGGAAAAGAGGGGGGGGGGGAGAGCGAAGAGGCAAAGATGTAGAAAAGGAACGGGAGTTTCGGAGAAAACCACGGAACACCTTTATTCTTTAATATTTTGCAGAGTTTCGAATTCCAATTTCTGCTCATATATCGTACTAAGGATTTTTAACGTTATATAGTCCGGAATTAAGCAAGTTTCGGAGAAAACCATGGATAAGTCCGACACAAATCTTTTTATAAAAATGTCTATATTAGCTTTGTATCTCAGCTTCTAATTAACATAATTTCATAAGTAATATATCATTTAAAAGTTATTTGAATTAGAATTGATGAGTATCTGTTGCAAATCTCTGTCGCCAGAGGGCGCTTTGATATTTTAATAATTCAGTATCTAGAATTCTACTTATAACACATCATTTGAAATATTACGGACTTTTAAACTGATATAAGCCGTTAAATTCCGTACGGGAGTTTCAGAGAAAACCACAGAAAAGCCAGAACACCTTTATTACAATATCTCTAATTCTAATTATGATGCAGTCTTTCGAATTCCGATACTCCGTTCGCATTTCGTATTAAGGATTTTTAACACGCAAGTTTCAAAGAAAAAAAAAAAAAAAAAAAAAAAAAAACGAAAAAAATCACACAAATTTTGTTGTAACAATGCTTATATTACTTTTGTATCTCAGCTTCTAATTAACATAATTCCATAGGTAAAATATCATTTTAAGTCTTTTAAACTGAAATTGAGGAGTACATATTGCAAATCTCTGTCGCCAGAAGGCGCGTTGTCATTTTAATAATTCAATATCTCCAATTCTGATTATCAGTAAATTACTTATAGGGAGAAGATTGGGAGACCGTAGGCCCCATCGGGTTGCGGATTTGCCACGATCAGAATTTTCAAGGTCCTTTATATGGTGAGCGAACAGGCTATTTCAAATCATGAAATGTAAAGCGGCGCCTTAGTCGCCACAGAGCGAAAATTTGCTACAGTTAAAAATTTCACATCTATTTGTGGTATGTGCGTGGAAGCTGTTGTAAGTTCTAAAACGGGGATAAGGCGCCGCAGACGCCACCGAGCTGGAATTTTCTGAAGTCAGAATTTTGAAAGATCGTAACACGGGGAGCCAACAGGCTGTTTCAGATATTGAAACGGGAAGAGGGCGCCGTAGGCGCTACCGAGTGGTAATTTACTGCGATTAAATTTTTCAATATAGTTATTTTCACTATATGTCAATGAGCTGTTGAAGGACCTGAAATGGGAAAAAGGCGCCGCAGGCTCCACCAAGCGGGAGTTTCGTAAAGTCGAACTTTTCAAGGATCGCGAACCAGCTGGTCGCCGAAGGCGGCTAGTTAATGAATAAAAAAACATTTCATTTAAAAGTATTTCCTACACAATAAAATATTTCCTGACGATTCAAGAAATACACACGTAATTGTTCACGTTTTCACTTCTGTCGGCACTCCCGAAGTGCAACTTTTTTTTTTGTTTTTTTGTTATTATTGTTATCATCATCTCAGCATTGCCATATTCAAAATTGTTGCAAACTTCTTCTTAATCTTCGTTATTACAGCATATTGAACTGATAAATTACCTAAAATAGCTAGGCAAACACGCGTCATACAAAAATATAACAGGGGCAATAGAAACGGCTATTTCTGATAAGCTTTGATAAGTTACCTCTTGAAACGGCAATTTCTGATAAGCTTTGATAAGTTACCTCTTAAAAGTAGTCGGTCAAAGTATATAATATTTTTATGCGTAGAAAAAGAATATTCATATTTTTTGCAGTATCATAGGATTATATCAAGGTAAAATTTTATGTCCTTTTGTTAGAAATAAAACCCTTTTCGGTTGTGTAAAAATTGGTTGTAAATCATTTATAGTTAAAAATTCTTTATTCATCTCCTATAGTGAATAGTTTTAATTTTCTGTGTTTAAAATATCTCAACTGAATTTTCAAAGATCAATGCCTGTCGATTACTTTTTTCAGTTTCCCATTATGAAAAATATATGGGGAACTTAGGTACGCATGAAGTTTCTCGACCTCGGTTTTCATGTTTGTTTGTCTGTGTAGGCATTATTTGAAGAACAATGATCGTATATATGTCAGTCTAAATTTAAAATATAATTTGTGACACTGGAATTAATATTATCGACTAGACTATTCTAATTTGAAAACTTTATTAGTTATTCAAAATTAAAGATTTTCTTAACGTGGCAGAATAGGGCAATGTTTCACATAAACTTGCATAATGATGATTATTGCATTAGAAATAGTATATAATTGTCTGAAAACTAAAGTACGATACTAAGCAAACATCAAATTAGAATAGATAAATGCATCGGATCGGAGAAAGAGTAGCCTAGTAGATGGGGCATTTTAGTCTGGAACTGATTCGAGTGATCGGTCAAGTTCATTTTCGAGTATAGGAACATAGTTTGACCGGTAATAAAAATTTATGATTGTATGATGTGGGAACTGAGCAAAGTCTATGCAAACTAGTTTGTATTAAGTATTCATATGGTAGTTTTTGTAAAATCAAAGCAATAATATTTAAATGCAAATAGTAAAAAAAGAAGAAAGAAGTATTTGTAAATGCAGTAATTATAGAAAAAAAGAAAAGAAAAACATTAATTCTATTTTAATGGCTCTACAAAATTGATTTTGATAATATAAATATATATTTGCATAATAAGTAAATCTGGTGTGTTAATCTCGTAATACATGAATTTTGATGTTTGTGAGGATATAATAAAAATAATGACTTATATTGGTTTGCCCACACCAAGAAGTATCGTATGAAAAGAACTAATGTAATAGCGATACTTCGATATATATCTGTTAATTTACTTTATTAGAATATGTCATTTTATTCAAAGGAAAGAAAGACGATTAATAAAGCCTAGTTATTAATTAGGATAACAAATGTAATACGTTAATGTTAATATAAAGCATATGTTTATCCCTTTTTAGGAAGATTTCGTCATTTCTGTAGAAAGGATTGAAGGGTCTGAGGACCCCAGTTTCAAGTTCAAAATTTGTTTCCGAAATTTTACCCACTTTCTGTATCAACTTATTAAATTGAAATTTTGCATGCATGTATATTATTCACATTTACTGAATCGGAGTTTTTAGTACATTTTAAAATAAAATCCTGATTTTTAATATAAACATACCTGCCAACTTCCTAATTAATATCCAGAGGATTGTCACTACTCGCTTTTTTTTTTTTTTTTTTATCACACCAGTCTTTTTTTAGAGTATTTTTCTTCTTATTTAATCGTAATTGCATTTGAAAAAAAAAAAAATCCTCTAAAAATAAAGTGGTGTGGAAAAAGGCGCGTGTTCTAAAAATCTTCCGGAATATTAATTAGTAAGTTAGCAGGTATGAATATATAAATCTTTTTCTTGATTTTATTCAAAGAAAAAAAAAAACAATTCTGATTAATAAAGCGTAGCTATTCATTAATTAGAGCTTCATATGTAATGTTAAATGTAATATGTTAGTATTAATGTTAATGTTAATTAATGTAAAGCATATGTATATCTCTCTTTAGAATGACTTCGTCATTTCTGTTAAAAGGATTAAAAGGTCTAAAGGCCGAATTTTAGTTCAAAATTTGTTTTCGAAATTTCATCCATTTCCAATATATAACCCGATTGATTTGATGAAAGTTTTGTATACATACCATCACATTCACTGAATTGGAGTTTTTAGAATGCTTTAAAATAAAACCCTGTTTTTAAAATTTAAGTCTTTATTATTATTATTATTATTTTAGAATTTTTAAAAACAGCAAAATAAATTTTGAATACATATTAAAAAATAATGGATCGAAAATATAATTTTTTAACTATTGGTGTACTAAAGTTGAATTCAAAATTTGAAGCACAAAATATACAAAGCTAGTTTTAGAAACCTATACATGCATGTAAATTTTACTTAAATTATTAATCAGTAAATATTACAGAAAAAATATGGATTTAAAAAATATTTCTATTAGTTTGGATTTAAAATCCTAATTTCGTTTTAACAGCAAGGAAATAAAAGACAGATAACAGCAACATGATTTACGCCCACATTTCAGTAATACCATAGTATCTATTTTCAAGTTGTCTTCTTTTGTAAAATAAAAGTGTTATCAATAGATTGCTTTATTTTAGTTCCCCATCATACTATAGGTATGGGGAACTTAGGTAATCGTGAAAATTTTCGACCTCGATTTTTTTACTTTTTTACACGTTTTCAGGTGTGAGGAACCCGAAAATGACAAAATTTGTATGGTGTCTGTCTGTAGGGTGTCTGTTAGTCCGTTAGTTTGTTAGTCTGTGTGCACGATATCTCAAGAACAAATTGCCGCAGAGAGGTCAGATCAGTTTTAAAATATTGCTTACGACACTGGCAAGAACCCTATTCATTTGCAACATTCGAATTTAAAAACGTTGTAAGTTATTAGAAATTTACGATTTACTTAACATGGGAGAACAGGACAAAAATTCACTTAAACGTGCATTAAATGGAAACTTTTTACTGTAAAAATGTCAGACCGGTGAATCGGGCAAAATTTCACTTAAACGTCCATTAAGAAGAAAATTTTTACTGTAAAGATGTCAGGACAGTTTTAAAATATCAGTTTTGAATTCGGAATGAACATCCTTAACTATAAACATGGTACTTTGAAAGTTTTGCAAGTTATTTGGAATTTACGAATTTCTTAACACGGCAGAATAGGGCAAAATTTCACATAAACGTAAATTTTGAGGGATACTTTCATCGTAAAGATGTCAGACTGCTTTTGAAATATTATTTAGGACACTGGCATGAATATTAATGACTATGAATTTTCCAATATAAAAATTTCGTAAGTTATTGGAAATTTACGAATTTCTTAACATGGCAGAATAGAGCAAAATTTCACATAAACGTCAATCTTGATTCTTGAGGGATATTTTCATCGTAAAGATGCCAAACCACTTTCGAAATATTATTTAGGATACTGGCATAAATATCATAGACTATGATTTTTCCAATTTAAAAAATTCGTAAGTTATTTGGAATTTACGATTTACGTAACATGTCAGAATAAGGCAAAATTGAGCATAAACTTCCATTTTGAGGATCATAAATACATTAGACAACTTCAAAATTATATTTATGATATTTGTTTGAACATGATTGAATACAAATATTCTAATAGGAAAATTTCGTAAATTATTCGTAATTTACGATTTTATCAACATAGCGAAATTGTAAATTTTTCATATAAATATGAATTTTGAGGATTATTGCATTGGAAATAGTAGCATGAAAACTAAACAACGGAATTGACCCTGATAAAATAAATTGATAGATTAGAATAAGATAAATATATCGAAGTGAACGGTGGATAGCCTATTAGGCGGGGATTTCATTCTGTCACTGTATCAAGCTTTGGTCAAATTCATTTCTTTTCACATGATTATAATGTGTCTCGCACTAGAAATTTATGAGAACATAAATATGATGGGGAACTGAGCAGAGTCCACCTATGCCAACTAGTTTTCTTTATATATCCGAGAATCCTGTAAAAACTTAAATATCGTAAGTTATGCAAAAATAACTTTAATGCAGCTTTAATGATTTAAAATGACTTTAAAAAGTAATGAATGATAAAATTTATTTATTTATTGCGGTTAAATATATAAACTCTAAAACACTTTCTATAAAGAAAACGTTTAGAAATAAAGTATCGGCCTGCGGTAATAGGGAGTCTTGTTATATAAATTATCGTTCTAAATATTTGAAAAAAAATTATCTTGAAACATATTGCGACTTTTAAAAATGTCAACACTTTTCTTATTTTTTTCTGAAGTTAATAAATGTGGTTATAACATAACACATATCACATCCAAACAAGAAAAGTGACGCATGTCAAAAAACGGCTAATTTAACTTTATGTTACTAGTTACTATAAAATGTGTATGAAGTGCCTCAACGTGTTCGAAAAATATCATACCTTCTATTTCGAAATTTAATCTTCTGGGAGACAATTGTGTCAGTTTTATGTTTTATTGTATGGGCTGATTAATGCTTTATTCTCATCTTTAAATTGATTTTTCTCAAGTATTGCATTTTGGAGTTGTGTCACTTTTCTTGCAGGGGTGCGATATGTTAAAGTCTCATGAAAAATTTCCAATGGAAGATATGTTACAAACAAATATATTTGTTGTTATTTCTTATTTTATTCTAATTCCTAACATTCTAAATTTAATTAAGGAATGAATATATATTTTGTACTATATACAGTGTGTGCGAAAAATATTCTATTTTGCTTTTATTCTTTAAATATTTATCTTAAACATACGTTATAAATTGGTATGTTGAGTAAAAAAATGGGTACAAAGTCTTATACAGAATGAATTAAATGTTTCATAGCAATTATTAATTCTCAAGATTAAAATAATAATAATGATAAAATATAAATAATTAATTAATTACACTTTTACACACCAACTACAAAAAAAAAAAAAAAAAAAAAGAAAAGAAAAAAATCAAAGCAGTCTTTGGGGACTGCCGATAGAAGTGAAAACTAAGTAACTTGTGAATTGTATCGTCGAGCTATTAGATTATTATTTTCGAATTATGTTTGGTTTGTAAAGAAGTGTTTATGATCTGTATTATATGATTCGGCACAATATTTGTAGCTACCCAAATTAAATGAACTAAGCCTTATATTAGGTAAAAATATCGATTACTTATGAAATTATTTTAATTAGTAGCTGAAATACAAAAGAAAACCGATTCAGGACACCTCAAAACGTGTAAATCAGGTGAAATCTCGAATTCCACTTTCGATAATATAAAAGAACTTTAAAATATCTTTCGAATGATGTATTAAAAATAATTTAATCATAATTAGAATTTGAAATATTGAAATCTTAAAATATTACAGCGCCATCTGGCGGTAGAAATTTCTGTAAGCTACTGTTCGATTCCAACGCAACAAAGCTTTCAAATGATGTATTACTTATGAAATTATTTTAATTAGTAGCTGAGATACAAAAGAAAACCCATTCAGGTTACCTCAAAACGTGTAAATCAGGTGAAATCTCGAATTCCACTTTCGATAATACAAAAGAATTTAAAATATCTTTCGAATGATGTATTAAAAATAATTTAATCATAATTAGAAATCGAAATTTTGAAATTTTAAAATATTACAGTGCCATCTGGCGGTAGAAATTTCTGTAAGCTACTGTTCGATTCCACAAAGCTTTCAATGATGTATTACTTATGAAATTATTTTTATTAGTAGCTGAGATACAAAAGAAAACCCATTTAGGACACCTCAAAACGTGTAAATCAGCTGAAATCTCGAATTCCACTTTCGATAATATAAAAGTACTTTAAAATATCTTTCGAATGATGTATTAAAAATAATTTAAACATAATTAGAATTTGAAATACGCGTATTAGAATAAAATTTAATTTCCTATTAAAATGTAATTTTTTTTCCAAAATCGATGAAATTTGAACTGCAACTATCCCCTGTGCTGTTAATGGCGCACAGAAAGTTTGAAAGAATTTAGAAGAAAATTGAAACATCTTGAAATTTGCAATTTTTATTTCTAGTAGAAAAACCACGTGATGTCAATTGGTAAAAAATATGTTTCTTCCCAACCAGACGGGGTGAATGGGTTGTCATGGGAACGAATGCCTGCAGAATTTCAAAGCGTTCACTGACTGTAAGGTGCGCCAAATCTGGCAAACCTGCGCCGCCACAAATAAGAATGGCAACCCAACTCTCGGAACGAGAGGCAGATCTCGAGAGACGGAGTCGGTGTCGTGCCCTTAGCGACCGTGCCCTTAGCGGAACGTGCCCTTAGCGGAATGGGGTGAAAGGGAAGAAAGAGGAATAGAAGAAGCCGTGCCCTTAGCGGAAATAAGGTGTGCATGTGGCAGATTGAAATATGTTATTCAAATGCACAAAAGAGTGCTTTCTATAGAATGCAGTATGATTAGCTTTAAATTTACAGAGTCGCGCAAAAATATTCAGTTTCACGGAGGGTTATTATTGGAAATTTGCTGAATTGCATTTACATTAAGCGTTTATTCTACCATTTTTTAAAATGTGAATATGATTTGAATTAGCATTTGTATTTGTCTATTCTATTGTCCGTTTGTCCGCCTCCAGCGTCCGTAAGTATTTTAAGAATATTTTATTTTCATTTTCTTCTATTATATTCAATAGAAGAAAGTATTGGATTCGTAAAAATGTTCGACCACGGGTTTATAATGGATTTACACGTTTTGGGAGCTCTATAACAGGATTTGACTATTTTTAGAAAATGTCTGTCTGTCCGCCTGTCTCTCTCTCGCTCTCTCTCTCTCTGTGTGGGTGTGCGACAAAAATTTTGTGGCAACAGTATCTCCGGAACTACTGCTCAGAATTGTATATAAATTTACATGTTAATGCATCTTGAGCTAAATTTAGTGCCTGTCAACTTTTGGTGCGAACCGCTCAACAGGTGGCATTGCTATACAGCGATTTCCACAATTTAAGGGGAAGCTATATCCCAGGTTTTATTGCGTATAATAAATCAAAATTTGATATAATAGAAGGTCATTATGAGATATTATGCTGATTCAATTTGAATGCTTATGGTCCAACAGGTGGCGCTGCTATACAACGATTTCTGCAACTTAAGGGAAAGCTATATCTCAGGAACTGCACAATACTGCACAGAATATTCTCAGAATACTGCACAGAAATGCATTTAAATTTATATGTTGATGCACCTTAACCTAAATGAGTGTCTGCCAACTTTTGGTGTCAACCGCTCCTCAGATGGCGCTGCTATACAACGATTTCCGAAATTTAAGGGGAGGCTATATCTCAGGTTCTATTGCATATCATCAAACAAAACGTGATATATGTGAGGGTCATTATGAGACATTATGCTGATTCAATTTGGATGCTTATCGGCCAATAGGTGGCGCTGCTATACTGCAAATTTCCTCGATAACGGGAAAGCTATATATCAACTTCTATGGCATATAACTGTACGAAACTCTATATGTGAGATAACTATTATATAATGCATTTTTTAAGGTGTCATTTATAGACAATAAAACTGTCTTTCTTTGGATATTTAGTGTTAGTTTTCTCTAAAATGAAAATTAATTATTTGCACTTAGTGAATTTGTATAGGAAAATATAGAAGAGAGTCTTATGGTGGCCACAACATACTAGTTTTTATTTTATTTTATTTTTTTAATGAAATGTGTTATTCAAATTCATTATTGAATATTCCCTAGGGTTCTATTAGAGCCATTTTAAGTAGGGAATCCCTACTTAAAATGGCTCTAATAGAACCTGTGCCACTGGTTTGTGTACAAGCATCCAAAAAATGCCAATGCATTGCACTTTAGGGGAAACATTTTTATAAATCACATTTAAATAACTTCATCAAAAAATCATAAAGAAATTCGCATTTATTGTCCACATGCTAAGAAAATGTTTTGTATAAACTATAATATGCTTAATCTCCAGATTTACAGGGCTACGCAAAAACGTTTCGATACATTAAGGGGTACAAATAGGAAATTAAGAGCAGCATTTCTGTTTGTGTTAAGCATTTTTAACACTTTCCAACAATGTTTCAGAGTGATTATGAATTCAATTTGTCTATATGTCTGTCTTTCTGTCTGTCCATTGTGTGATAATATAGACAAAGAACATGGAATGTTATACGACACAACGAGTTCGTACAGTTGGAAAATGTTGATAATCACTCATGATTTTTCGTTTTTGTTTTAGCTTTAAAAAGTGTAATGCTTAACTATATTTTCAAAAACTTAAATAAAATCATAAAATAGCAATAATGTACGTTTTTGTATCGCGCACTTTGATTTATTAAGCTTTATATGGTTATAGATCACCGTTCTCTCAAATAACGGATATTCTACAGTACGCATACCTATTTTTGCGACAGGTTACTTCTGAAGCAAAATATAAACAGTGCGCAAACAATGTGGGTTAAATATACACAAAAAATTAGTTTTCCGAATGAATTAAACTGTTTGATAAATGGGGAACCTATTTCGAAAAATTCAAATTTAATTGAGTTCTTGCCATTTTTGGATTCCGAGGGAATAATGCGTATCGGAGGAAGGCTTCAGAAATCAAAATATTCCTTTAATGAAAAACACCCGATCCTGTTGCCTTCAAAGGGTAAATTAATTGATTTGTTAATTAAAAATGCGCATGAAAGAGTTTTTCATTTTGGCATTAATGATACATTAGTTCAATTGCGGGAGGAATTTTGGGTAATCAAGGGCAGACAGGCAGTAAAAAGCGTATTAAGAAGATGCACAATTTGTATAAGATTTAATGCTCGATCTAGAGCCCAGATGACAGCTCCGTTACCTGCAGATCGCATTAATGAACAAAAGCCCTTTTCAGTCATTGGCCTTGATTTTGCAGGCCCCTTATATGTTAGAAATAGTGGCAGCAAATATTATATATTGTTGTGCACATGTGCGATAACAAGAGCAGTGCACCTTGAATTAGTAGAGAACCTATCAACTGAAACATTTATATTGGCCTTCAGAAGAATAGTTGCAAGGAGAGGTCTTTGTCACACAATATATTCCGACAATGCACGAACATTTCATCGAGCTGATGTGGAGTTAAAGCATATATGGAAAATAATTAGCGATCCTGATGTAAGAGATTACTACAGTAGTAACAAAATAAATTGGAAATATATCATGGAAATGTCGCCTTGGTGGGAAGGATTCTATGAAAGGTTAGTTCGCTCTGTTAAGACTGCATTAAGAAAGGTAGTTGGCAAAACCACCTTAACACATACCCAACTACACACCGTTTTGACAGAAATAGAAGCTTCGATAAATTCGAGACCGATTTCATTTGTATATTCTGACTCTGGTGAACCAACACCAATTACGCCAGCACACTTCTTGGTAGGCCAACGACTAACTGCCTTACCAATCGTACATATGAAACCCTATGTGCTTCCTGGAACTTCTCACTCGTATGTAAAAAGATTCAACTTAAAGGAACGTATATTGGACCAGTTCTGGTCACGATGGAAGACTGATTATCTTCTTCAATTGAAAACCGCCATGACCAGTCGATTCTCCAGTATCCGAGAGTTTGCTGTAAATGATATTGTTCTAATTCACGATTCGAAGCTACCAAGACATTTGTGGAAATTTGGTTTAATCACGCAAGTGTTCCCCGGTAGGGATGGAAAAATACGCTCATGTGAGCTCAAAACAGCTGATGGAATTTTACGACGACCTTTCCAATTGCTATATCCAGTAGAAATTTATGAAAGGCACTAATGCAAACTTAAAAAAAAAAAAAAAACTTTTATTACAAACAATGACATTTAGAACAATGACATTTTGTGTAAAATTTATTTTTTCTTATTGATATAGATTCAATTATGAAATGAACATATAATTAATGTTCATCCGGGGGCCAATGAGTAGATTATCATTGGTCAATATGAAAACTGTAGATGGCGCTGTACGCCATTATTAATTTTTGTTTCTTCTTCTCTGTGTAGTTCGTTTTGTACCGTTGTAGTGAGCGTCCTAATAAATGTTTGTGTCCGTATTGGCTTCCTCATATTTATGAATCATGTGTATTCTTCGTCATCTATGAATAATAGTGGATCAGGAAGTGGCCGGCAGTCCCCACGACTCTCTGGACAGATGATGTGTTGGTGTTAGGGATTAAGGCCGATTGACAACACTGGGGTCCTAGGCCTGAGGGGGAGTGCCTTCCGTGGAGGTCTTTCTAAGGGGTCCTAGCCCGTATTTACGCACGTTTCGGAGGAAACCACGGAAAACTCCGAACGGCTAGGCCGACGAGCGCGACCGGGGATCGAACCCGGCACTTCACGTCTACCAGCTTTGAGCGCAGAACTCTGGACAGATGAAGGTAAGCCATTTACCTTATTTCAAGTTAAATTACTGAAATGCTTATTTATCCAAATTGCTATTTTAAATAACGTCGCCAAAGTAGCGACATGGTTTTGAAATGTTTATTTTAATAACGTCGCTAAAAGTAGCGACACTCCCGGTTCGACTCCCGGTTCAGGCATTATTTTCACTTAATCGGAAAAATAAAATTTCAATAAATATAATTTGACATCATTTGGATGATTACAGTACATACTCGGAATTATTTTGTGTGGTCCCATAAATTATTTAGTTTATACATAACCTTTTTTAAGAGTAAACATGATTTCAAGCATCTTTATAATGTATGTTAATTTTATTAAGTTCAATTCAGCATAAACGCATTAAAGTGCGCGCTTAAATAAAAATTTGTCCATAGGCTCTAATGTTACGAAATTCTTTCCTGTGTCTCTGTAAACAAACCATAAACATTGTATATACCAGTAAAATTTTTTCATCGTATTTTGCGTTTAAAATTAATAATTGTTCCAAATTTAACATCGTTTGGATGACTACGTGACAGTGGCGGATTTAAGGGGGGGCTAGGGGGCTGAAGCCCCCCTAAAACACTAATATTCACAACTGAATATTGCAATTGTAAATTTTTTATTGGTCTAGAATAACACTTTGAAAAATCTTAGTCCCCCCCCCCCCAAAAGTCAAGTTCTGGATCCGCCACTGCTACGTGACATTGTCAGAACACTTTTGTGAGGTCCTGTACATTAATTAGAAAGCTTAAGAGCAAATATTTTCTTCAAACAACTTAAATTTAAACATCTTACTCATGTACGCTAGTTTCATTTTCTTCATTGCAAAGTAATGTTATTAAAATGCGTTTAAACGAAATTCACCCCATACGCCGAAATGTTAAGAATTTTGGCGTGTCCCTGTACACAGTTTATAAACAATATAGCAATAAAAATTATACAGCTTCTTATATGCAAAGCTGAAACGTGTACACCAATTTGCAAGTCAATCGAAGGATTTTTGCGGCCGCTGTTGCGGTACATACAAATTCTTCCCATAGGCCGTAAGGATAAGAAACACTTTAGTGTGTCCCTGTACACGAACGACAAATTGAATACACACCTAACACTATACAACTAATTCCGTTGGGCGCATGAATATGTGTACCGAATAGCAAGTCAATAGCGTGATTTTTGGGGCCGCTATCGCGGTACATACAAATTCTTCCCATAGGCCGTAATGATAAAACAAACTTTGACGTGTCCCTGTACACGAACTACAAATGGAATGCACACCCAAAACTATACAGCTAATTTCGTGGGGATCATGAACATGTGTAACAAATTTCAAGTCAATAGCGTGATTTTTGCGGCCGCTATTGCACGACAGACAGACAGACAGACAGGCAGACGGACAGACGGAACCCAAAATCCTTTAGAGTTTCAACAGAGGACCTCCACTGACGTTTCGGCAAAAATTGGAAGCCAATAGCTTGATTTTTGCGGTGGTTATCGCGGTACATACAAACTCCTCCCATAGGCCGTAATGATAAGAAAAACTTTGGCGTGCCCTGTACACGAATTACAAATGGAATACACACCCAAAACTATACAGCTGATTCCGTGCGGCACATGAACATGTGTACCAAATTGCAAGTCAATAGCGTAATTTTTGTGGCCGCTATCGCGATACATGCAAATTCCTCCTATAGGTCGTAATGATAAGAAAAACTTTGGCGTGTCCCTGTATACGAACTACAAATTGAATACATACCAAAAACCATACAGCTGATTTCGTGGGGCTCATGAACATGTGTACCAAATTTAAAGTCAATAACGCTATTTTTGCGGCCGCTATCGCGCGACAGACAGACACAGCCCAAAACCATTTTGAGTCTCAACAGAGGGCCTCCACTGACGTTTCGGCAATTACGTGTTTTTCAGGTTTCCTGAATACGGAAATTAAGTTTTCAGTCAAGATTTTAGCGGATGATTTGTATGAATGTTTTTATCAGCATAACGTAAAAACAAATAATTTAGAAAATTCAAATAATATTTTGAAAATTATGCGAGGTTGCCATTTTAAAAGTTTGTCAAAGATTGGTAAATTTAAAGAAGTGGTGTGTGTGTTTGAAAATTTGTTTGAAAATTTTGGAATATTATATATTAAAAGACAATGCAGTCTGTTTAAGACCAAAATCAGAATATTTGAGCATGCGCGAAAAATCTTTCATCCAATCCGAAACGATCGCATTTCTCTTATTAAACATTGAGCAGTATGAACCATTGATGAACTAACTCCACAGAAAACGAGAAATAAAAATTGGGTTTAACGTCGCATGGAGCTATGCAGTGAGCAATTGGAGATGGCCTGTGGTTCACCTCTGGAGGTGGTCCGGAAATATGACATCAAAATTTTGATCCTCCGCGGAGGGATACAAGAAAAAAAAAAAAAAAGATAGATAGAGGTTGAGATACAGTAGGTTTAATGTTGCAATAGAGCTATGCAGTGGGCAAGTGCCGATGGCTTTGGATTTATCTCAAGAGTGTGATGACATAATATCAATTTTGATCCTTCCGCGGAAAGTATCACGAAAACGAATAAATGTTGAGGTTGGTTGTTAATTGGGTTTTACGTCACACTAGTGCTGCGCAATGGGCAATTGACGACGGTCTGGGACTCGCCCCCTAGAGTTGGCCCGAAGACACGCCATCACAATTTTCATCCTACACGCAGGAAGAAATATTGAGATTGAATAGATTTATGGCTGCATTAAAGCTATGCAGTAGGCGAGATTTACTCTTCTGGAGACATGCCATCACAGTTTTGATCCTCAATGGCAGGGATCGAAAAATTCTAATTTTCGAAACGATCATAATTTTCTTCAAATGTTGAGGAAAGTGCGAGGAAACGTTTTAAATTTCGAAGTCTGCGAATATTCTTAAAAAGGCAAACGAAAGAGTTAGCAAAGTGTGGACATAAAATGTTTTTCTTCGAATTCAGTAAGGGTTGAGACAGCACCTCCTATGATAATGCCTTCGAACTGAGCTTTACGTCATGGAAGATAGCCTGATTTCATCCAATCAACACTCCCAAATATGTATAGGATGTTATGGATCGGATATAATCAGCCGATTTTTCGTGACAAAAAACTTAGCTAGGAAGCAAATATTATATGAAGTGTTGTTTGAGGTCGAGGTTGAGTGGGTTTAATAGCACACTGGAAGTACGTAGTTGGCAATTAGGGGTAATTTCGAATTCATCCAAGGGTGGTCCGGAGTTTTGTCATCACAACTTTGGTCATCCGCGGAGGAGGATGTCTCTCCAGATTCAGTACCCCCCCAAAAGTATTATTTTATTTTTACAGAACATGGGAACATTGCAGCCACGACGTATTTTATGTGCACCAACTACCTTTAATGTATAGCGACGGTCTTTTGCCGACTCGAGTACTGAAACCGGAATTCTCCGATTACGAGTGTGACACTCTGCCAACTGGGGAACCACGGCCCACTCGGTAAAGATGCAGTCATTAAAAAAAAAAAAAAAATCAATGCCAAGTAACCGCGATTTAAACTTAAGATAGACGTACCTAAAAGGAACCTTTTCCATGAATTATGCATTAAATATTTCAGATTTTTCCTTTCTCCTTCCCTTAAGAAATGGAATTACCAATGTACACAAAAGTTTTTCGAAACCTAACGAAGTTGATATGCTTTAAAAAAAATCACTCGGTTAGTTAATTTTGAATTTAATAGCATCAGCCATAAAATTTTTTGTGGATGTACGTGTTATAGTCAAACGGGGGATTGGCGGAGGATTCAATTCCTCTCAAATAGAAATAAATACCAAATAAAACTATTTTCAACTGTCTCTTAAAGTACGTTCTTATACAGAACTCCTTTTTTTACATTTTAATTTGTAATCTGCATTTGTATTCAAAAGCATTTTAAGAGAAAATTGTGTGAGGACTTATTTTATTATTATTACTAGCAGGCTACGCCCGCTTCGCTGGTCACTATATTTAAACGAATTTTCGAAAGAATCGAATTAATATTTATTTTTTTACACCGCATTATAGACAAAAAAAAAAAAATAAATAAATAAATAAAATAAAATAAAATAAACTGAAATTGCTCCAAACCTCGCTTTGGGTACCCGCTGTCTACGGCATCTCTTTTTCCGCCAGCAATGCATCAGGTCTAGGTTTCCCATGCCTGCAGGAAGATCTTTCCCGGGTACTTCAATCTGGATATTTATCGACGACAGGTGGGATCTGCTATTATTTAAGAACTAAGATTTTAAAGATGACTGTATCTCAGCATCTATTAAATATTTTAGTTTTGAACCATGCATTTTATAGCCCATGCTATTTACACTATATTACGATTTGATTCCGACCAATGTAATAAAATAAAATAAAATAAAAAGTAGATTAAATATATATATAAACAAATAAATTTTAATAAATTTAATCCTTTTTACTATGTATATACTACTATTTTTCCCGATAAATACAGTAAATAAAAAAAATGAATAAATAAAAGTTTTTCTTTTAAAGGAATTTACTAAAAAATTAAAAATAAGAAGTTGTTCTACTATAAAATATTAAGCATAACTGTTATAAATACGTTTTTAAATTTAAAACTAACTATACTTAATTTTTTCTTCTGCATTACGATTTTATTTTCAATAAATATAACAAATAAAAAAAAAATCGCCTTCAAATGAATGAATTAAATAAAATAAGTTGCGTAATAGCCGTTGCTAAGATACGCAGACGATTGAAGCAAAATAATTAAATTTATGAAAAATGAAGCATTAAAGGCAATATTTAAAATCGAAAAAAAAAAATAATTTAAACAATTCAAATTCGAAATTCGAAAAAATCTCGATGAGGTGCACACATGCATGTTCTCAGGTACCTATATGCCAAATTTGGAAGCTCTGCGATCAATAGTGTGAGCACCAGAGCGCAGACAGACACACACACACACAGACAGATACACACACAGACACACACACAGAGACTTCTCTTTATTTATATAGATTATTATTATTTGTTTTGCAAGTCTAAGATCAATAGTTAAGAAATTAAAGCCGAGGTGATTTTAAAAAAGTAATAAAAAGTACCTGTGCTTATCCGCGTTTGTAATGATCTATAGATGGCGCTCTCTGAACACTGCAGTTGTTAGTAAATATAACAGCCACGTGTAATTATTATTCTTTCTCCGCCATTTCATCATGGAAAGTCGATTGAGGATATGCAGTGGTGTGATAATTTCACCTTAGCCCACCAGAACTAGCGTCTCGCCGCAGCGCCGGCTCCCTACAAAAATGCTAACTGAGCATGCGTACAGACTTGGATTTTTGAAACTTGTTGGATTCGAGCAAGTTAAACAGAGTTTGGCGAGACATCACCCTTTTAGCACATTTTCCTAATTTATGTGTATTCCTTTAATTCAAAAATGTTTCAAATGAGAAAAAAAAATAAATAAATAAAAAATAAAATAAAATAAAAATAACGAAACTGCCATTTCCTTGAAATATCTTCAATACAGATTTAAATTTATTGCTTTTATTTATTTATTAATTTTTTTTCCCCCTTAGCTTAAAGGAAAAAAAAAAAAAAAAAAAAAAAACCTTGGATTTACATTACAAATCTAAAATATGTAAAATATTTATTTTTATGTTTAAATAATAAAAAAATAATTATTTTATTTATATGTTAATTATTATATAAACTTGTTTAAATTTGTTATTTAAATTACTTCTTTTTAAAATTCCTTTAATCCAAAGATGTTTCAAATCACAAACACTCCCCCCCCTCCCTAAATATTTCTTTCCATATTTAATATAATAACTAAAATTTATGAATTAATAGACTACAAAGAGAATTTAAAAAATAGACCAGGTAAAATGTTTTATTAAAAAAAATAACAACTTTTTTTTAAGGAAAGATAATTAAAAGAAAAAAAAAATTCTTTAAAAACGAAACAGCCATTTTCTTAAAATATCTTCAATACAAATTTAAATTTATAGCATTTCTTTTTCTTTTTTTTTTTTTTTTTAATATATTAAACAGTTTATTTTATGTCTTGTTTATTTTTTTTTCCTTTGCTTAAGGAAAAAAAAAAAAACGTGGATTACAATAAAAATTTATAATAGAATTTTTAAATATGTAAAATATTTATTTTTATGTTTAAATAGTAAACAAAAATTACCTCATTGAAATTTTAATTATTATTTAAACTTGTTTAAATTTGTTACATATATTTCTTTTTAAAATTCCTTTAATGCAAAGATGTTTCAAACGACAAAAACACCCGCCCCACTCCTAAATATTTCTTTCCATATTCTATTAAAATAACTGCAATTTATGAATTAATACACTACATAGAGAATTGCTTTTTTATTTAATACTAATTCCTTCGAAGATAAAAAAAAATTATTTTTATGATAGTTATTTAAGTTAATTAATGTGAAGAAAATAAGAAAAACTTCTCAAATTGTAAAAGCATTCAACAATTATTTCAATTTAATAAAGCATGACTCACCATCAGACCAAAAGAAAAAAAAAAAAAAAAAAAAAAAACAGGCAAATGTGCAACATGAATGCATCAGCACAAGGCAGCAATTTTCCTACAGAATCTTTAAAAGTTTGTATCTGAATGTGGGATTAGGCCTGAGTGAGATGTTCTCTGGGCAGTCTTTTTAAGGTGACCTAGCACATTCTAATGCGAGTCCCTAAGGAGACCATGGAAAAGTCGCACAACTAGGTTAACAAGTGTGTACCTGATTCAAAGCTAGCTCCTACCATCTATCACCTTGGATGACAGAATCTCTTTGCCAGTGCAATAAATTTAGAATAAGAAATTTTTTTGAAATACAGATTTCAAATTCTAAAAGAAATTTTTTAAAACTGATATTTTGGTAGTATTTTTATTTATTTATTTTATTTTTTTCATATAAATAAAAAATATTAAAAAGGTTTTGACAACAAACTTTCGTCTGTAGTCAAAGCCTGACTATAGCACGGGAACCTGGGGCCCCTGCCCTGAGCACCAAGAAAAAGCACTAAACTCCTTAAAAATGCATTCATAAATGTTTGTTGAGACAATATATTATTATTATTATTATTTTAAGAAGTAATTTAAATAAAATATTTAAGAGGCAGTTTCGTTTTTAAAGAACTTTTTTACCATTTTTTAAAAATATCTATTAATTTTCCTAACAGAAAAAAAAAAGGGATTGCTGTTTTTTAATAAAACTTTTTACCTGGTCAGTTTTTCAAATTCTCTTTGTAGTTTATAAATTCATAAATTGCAGCTATTGTAATAAAATATGGAAAGAAACATTTAGGGAGAGGGGAGTGTTTTTATCATTTGAAACATCTTTGCATTAAAGGAATTTTAAAAAGAAGTAATTTAAATAACATATTGAACAAATTTAAATAAGTTTAAATAATAATTAAAATTTAAATAAAATAATTTTTGTAAACTATTTAAACATAAAAATAAGAATAAATATTTTACCTATTTAAAAATTCTATAATAAATTTTTACTGTAATCCACTTTTTTTTTTTTTTTTTTTTTTGTAAGCTACGCAAAATAAAATAAACTGTTTAATAGATTAAAAAAAAAAAAAAAAAAAAAAAGAAAGAAAGAAAGAAAGAAATGCAATAAATTTAAATTTGTATTGAAGATATTTTAAGAAAATGGCAGTTTCGTTTTCAAAGAATTTGTTTAATTATCTATTAATTTTCCTTAAAAAAAAAAAAAAAAGTTTTTATTTTTAATAAAACATTTTACCTGGTCTATTTTTCAAATTCTCTTTGTAGTCTATTTATTCATAAATTGCAATTATTGTAATAAAATATGGAAAGAAATATTTGGGGGGGGGGGGGGGGGTTGTCATTTGAAACATTTTTGCATTAAAGGAATTTTAAAAAGAAGTAATTTAAATAACATATTTAACAAATTTAAACAAGTATAAATAATAAATAAAACTTAAATAAAATATTTTTTGTTTACTATTTAAAAATAAAAATAAATATTTTACATATTTTAAATTTGTATTGTAATTCAAGGTTTTTTTTTTTTTTTTTTAAGCTAAGTAAAAATAATAATAAACTGTATAAGAGATTAAAAAAAAAATGCAATAAATTTAAATCTGTATTGAAGATATTTCAAGGAAATGGCTGTTTCGTTTTTTTTTTTTTTTTTTTTTTTTTCCAAGTTTTTAGTTAATTTTTTTTAAATTATCTATTAATTTTCCTAAAAATAAAGTTACTGTTACAAAAAAAAAAAAAAAAAAATAGTAATTCAATATGAACTACCATACACATCTAACGCATAAACATAAATGGTAAACAATCTTACAACTTACAACCCTACAGAAGTGTAGCAGTGCATCGCCAAATTACAGCATGCCAAACCTGACAAGGCAATTTATTCAGCTTTTTCGTAGGGAGCCGGCGCTGCGGCGAGACGCTAGTGCCCACCAGAGGGCGAGCATTTCATTACAATCGCGGATAAAACCTGTTATAAATATTTGTCGCAGACGATAATTAATTTTTCAGATTGATTGTCTACATATGTAGCATCTATGTTTTTCTATGTTATGTTTGTAGAATGGCAACAGCTATTCAGTGTTCGAAAAGTTTTGGATTAGAATTAATTAAGCATTATGAGGACGCTTAAGTTGGTATCTTGAATAAAAATACTTGAATCCTGATAAACTGGAATTATTATTTAGAATCAAGAAAACGTTCTTGTGTTATATCTACTTATTATTCTTATTTTTATTTTTATTTGGCGCCCAGAACGTCTGGCACGAACTGTAATTAAATGACTGTTTATTTTAACAGATGTTCGAATTTCGAATATGATAACTTGATAATTAGAATGTTATGTTTATAGTTTGGATTTCAAAACCGAAGTTCTTAGTTAATGATGATGTTTATAGTTCGTCGTAATAGACATCGAAAATTTCATTTTTATTTTTTGACAAGATGCTTGAAGTATTTATGAATATTGCAGTTTGAATGAAAGAATGAAATCATTATTTCAGGATGAGATCGTTTTAAAAATAAATATGTTCTATAAAAGCATACATCTACAGCAACATTTAATAGGTTATTGGCAATGTGAGTATATTATAAATATTCAACACGTTTTTATTAATTGAGAAAATAAGGTAAGCTCTTTTTAATTTATATTTGTATCATTACATTTTTGTTCTTTATTGTGTTCTTTAATATGGCTGACGAGTTAGTGAAATTTAAATCCGCAAGGAAAATTTTGCGGCAGTCTATTTCAAAATTAATAAATATTTTGGAATCGGAAATAAAAAATGAAACTTTTGATAAAAATATAGTTGAGGAAAATCTCTTTTTGTTAAATTCTAAACAATCTGATTTAAAAATTATTAATGATAAAATATTAAATTGCTTTAAAGGTAATGAAGCAGAAATTGAAAAAGAATGCGATTCGGTAATAGAATATGAAGAAAAAATTAATTTATGTATTTTTAGAGCACAAAAGAAATTTAAATTCAGTTCTGAAATTATAGATAACAGGTCTGTAAGTGACCACACTGCCGAAACTAAAGGTGAAAATAAAAACAAAATTCGATTGCCTAAAATTTCGATAGCAAGGTACTATGGAGATCCTAGTTTATTTTTGGAGTTCTTTAATTCATTTGAAAATGCTATTGGGAATAATACTGAATTAACGAAAGTGGAAAAATTTACATATCTTAAATCTTTACTTGGAGGGCCTGCTTTAAGTGCTATTTCTGGTTTTTCGCTTTCCGATGAAAATGATGATGAATCTATTAAATTGATTAAAGAACGATTCGGTCGTACAGATTTGGTAATTTCTTCTCACATGAATAAACTCTTGAATCTTGAACCTGTTAAAAATTCGGGTAATATCAAAGCGCTAAGAACACTTTTTGATTCCTGTGAAATACATATAAGAAGTTTAAATTCCTTAGGAATTGTATCAGAATCGTATGGAAGTCTTTTAGGACCAGTTATTTTAAAATTATTACCTGATGATATGAATTTAGAATTTAATAGAAAACATAATTCTAGGGGTCAATACAACCTAACAGAACTTCTTGATTTTATTAGATTGGAAGTTGAGAGTAGGGAGGCTTCTAATTTGATTATAAATTCTAAGAAAAGAGATACAAATTATGTTGTTAAGCAAAATAAAAGTAATTATTCGAAAGGGATGAGCGTTCCTACTGCTTCCGCTTTCACTGTCGTGAATAAACCTTATTGTTTTTTTTGTAATCAAAATACGCATGAATTAGTAAAATGTGAGAAAACAGATGAGCAAAAAAGATCTATAATAAAACTCATGGTCGTTGTTATAAATGCTTTAAAAAAGGTCACGTGTCATCTAGGTGTAAGGTTAAAATCCCTCCTTGTGAATTATGTAATAGTTTAAACCATAACAAGTTATTTTGTAAATCAAATGTTCGTGAATCAGAAACTCTTACTGAGGTTAAGCAAAATGTAGTCGCATCACTGTCACTGAATTCTGTTTCTAAAATTGATAAAGTTGTGTATTTACAAACTTGTTCTGTTTTCGCTTCTAATAAAGATAATAATAGATGTCAATTGATAAAAATTCTAATTGACGGGGGTTCTCAAAAATCATTTATAAAGTCCGATTTAGCTAAAGAACTAAAATTAAAAAGTCTGAGGAAAGAAAATTTGTGTATTTATTCCTTTGGGTATACTGAGGGCCAGTAGCGGCTCGTGAGATTCCTTTACAGGGGGGCTGCATAGCTGCATGTCTACGTAAGATTTTAGAAAAAAGCGAAAATGATTTTCTAAATAATCTGTTTTAATCGGGGGCTTCGAGTTTTATATGCGCAGACTGAGCAAGAAGCAGAGCAATACAGGATACAGCATAGATTTAAAATTTTATATTATTGGACATTCATTACAAAGAAAAAAAAAAGATGGAGATTTTATTTTGTTAATTTTATTTATTAATGATAATCAATTTTCCCGCAACAAAATATTTTTCATCTGCATGCTATTATTTTCTACAAGATGGTACGAAGTATACATACATGATTGTAAATAAAATTTTGCTCATTAAAAGGATACACACAATGATTTATATAAAAATAATAATAAATAGTTTGATTACACACTTATGTAGATCTGTACAGTTCTTGCGATAATTACTGCAAATAATTCGAATCTATAGTCCATAATGATAAAGAATTTCTTTTTGTGTCTCTGTACAAAAATGTATAATTCCTGTACTCATCAAAACTATACAAATTGCGTGACGATTACCTATAACCTACCTACCAATTTTTAGCTCAATTGGATAAAACATTTAGGCGCAATCGCACTTCATAAATTTAAGTCCATTAATCAAAATGATAAGGAATTTTTCTTTGTGTCCTTGTAACAGAACTATAAGTCTCACATCCATCAAATTCTATACAGCTCGTTTGATGGTGACCTTTCACATACCTACCAGCTTTCAGTTCAATCGAACCAAGCATCTAGATGTTATGATGTTCACTGACATATATACACTTACTCACATCATGCATATAACACTGTAAAAATAGAAAAAATGAGTTCAGGAGACCTCAAGACATTATAGTAATGTAATGCTCGTATCTTAAAAGTGCAATTATAATTATGCGTTTCATTAATTTATTTAGAACATCCTTTGAAATATTAATTAAAAGAGTTAACATTGACGTAAAATCTTGCACATCACATAGATTATGAAATGCTTGTCTAACATTACGAACATTTTATTGTTATTATTTTTTTTTAATGCGAACTTTACACACATGGTACAGTAAACTAAAATTTCATTTAAATATGAAACCTTAGTATAATTAAAAATGAATTTCCAAAATTTGCTGCACATCTTCTGTATTGCCGTGCATAAAAAAAAAAAAAAAAAAAAAATCTACAAATATTAAAACACTATTTTCTTTAGATATATTTAAAAAGGCTTGAATAGTATATATCAGTTTAATTTGGTTTGAAATATTATCCAAGCCAGCAGTGCATTCTGGATGTATTGTGTGTCCTCGTAAAAGAAGTATATAGGAAAAATAGTGTGGTCAATCTAAAGAACGGATATTAAAATGCTTAAATTTCCGAGCATATTTCTGAAAGTTCTCACTCAAATAGAAAGAGAGATGAAACGAAGTTATAAATGCTTTCCAACTTCGTTGTATGAAAATGTCAGAAATTAAAAATTTAGTAATCTCGTGTTTTTAAGAAAGGTTCGGCTGCTAATATTTCTCATCAAAATAGAAAAACATTAGTGACTAAAATACAAGTGAAAAAAAAAAAAATAATAATAATTATAATAATTATAAAAATAACCTTATCAACAAAGCGATTAAACACTTGATAAATTTTAAATATTATGTTTAAGGCAAAATTTATATAAAAATTGAGATTCTGTCTATTAAACGTTTCTGCCATTGGCAAACCAAGAAACCGAAAAACCGTGCGAAATTTCCATGTAATATAAAATAAAAATCTGCTTGAAAAATAAATAAAAAATGACTTCTATTTTCTAATATAATCGTGAATAACCTTCATGCTAAATTTTTTTACCTCTCATACATAAATATTCGTCAAACACAACGATTACCGCACTAAAACTGTGAAGAAAAAACGTAGATTACAAAGGGAAATTGTTCTTTTCCAGCATTACCGAAATCCCTAATCAGGTCGGAGCTGCAGAGGATGCAGCTCCAACCAAATGGTCGAAACTGGTAGGGAAAACGAGTAGGGGCGGTTGTAACTCTTCTTTCCCTAAAGAAATCCCTTTATCGGGAGCTGCATGAATGAGCAGCCCCTTTACGAATTTTCGAGGTGCTATTACGTTTAAAAAGGGTTAACTATTCTCAGCTTTTTAATAATATTTCATGATAACGAAGAAATCTGCTTTTCTATATGCATAATACTATACAATATAATAATATTTATTTTCAAAATATTTTGAAAGCTGATAAAATATTTTTTTCGAATATTTCTGGGGGGGGGGGGCTGCAGCTCTGCAGCTCCTGCCACGAGCCGCCACTGCTGAGGGCAGGTTAATGGAATATGATGTTGTTAAAGTTACTCTTAAAAGTATTCATCGCCCAAATGGTTTTATTACAATCGAAGCGCTTGTTACAGACACTATTTCTGGAGCAGTCATAAAATTACCTTCTAAAAATATCTTGGAATTGTTAAAATTAGAAAATTTGAAATTAGCGGATAATGGTGAATCCTCTGAAATAAAAAATATTATTAGGATCTGATACATGTTGGGAGGTACAGACTGGAGAAAAGAAAAGAATTAGTAAAAATTTGTTTGCGGTTTCCTCAATGTTTGGTTGGTCCTTGGTAGGATCTTTGGAGGAGAACCAATCTAGTGCCTCTATGTTTACAATGGGTGCTTCTCGGAACATGAAAAAAGAGGAAAATTCAATTAATGACTGTTTGAAAAAGTTCTGGACTTTAGATAATATGGGTTTAGGAGAAAACGAAAATATAGATGATGATAAGTTAATAATTGAGAAATTTGAGAATGATTTGAAATTCAGTGTTGGCAGGTATGTAGCTCGTTTATTATGGAAGTCTCATCATGAAAAATTGGCCGATAATTTTCAAAATGCTAAACAGCGTCTAATGTCTTTGATTGATAAATTAAAAAATGACGAATGGCTCAAAGAGAATTATGACAGCATAATAAACGATCAGTTAAATCACGAAATAATTGAGGCGTGCAATTTAGAAACTCTTGATGGGAATACGATATATTATATGCCACATTCTCCGGTTGTTAGGAGAAATGCAATAAAAACTAAGGTCCGTATTGTGTTCGATGCATCCTCAAAATGTAATGATGAAATATCGTTGAACGATTGTTTAGTACCAGGTCCAAATTTAAATCCTTCTGTTTTAGACCTAATCTTAAGATTTAGATTGTATAAATATGCATTTACCGCAGACATTGAAAAAGCTTTTTTCCAGATTGGTATTTCAGACATTGATAGAAATGCATTACGTTTTTTGTACATAGACAAAGATTTCAAGTTCAAACCCTATCGAATGACACGAGTTCCCTTTGGTGTATCTTGCAGTCCTTTCATTTTAGCATGCACCATAAAATATCACATAAAGAAAATAATAGAAAAAACCCCTGATATTTACCAGATGTTAAACAATTCGATTTATGTCGATGATCTTTTTTATGGGGCAAATTCCGTGGAGCGAGCTTTCGAACTTAGTGTTGAAGCACATAATGTGTTAAAAGATGCCGGGATGAATTTGCGTCAATTTAGTACGAATTCAGAGGAACTCAAAATTCTTTGGGATGGTAGCGATAAAATCAAATCAGAATCAGGAGAAAATAATTCGCTTAAAGTGTTAGGTCTGAACTGGTGTAATAGTAGAGATGTAATATCCTTGAACATAGATAACTTGTGCGAAACATTGAATAAGTGTAGAGAGATCACAAAAAGGAATATATTAAAAGTAACTGCTACTATTTTTGATCCAGTGGGGTTTTTGGCACCATTTGTATTACGTGTAAAATTGATAATGCAAAATCTTTGGCAATTGGGTTTAGATTTCGATGACTATGTTCCACCCGATAGTAGGCAGTTGTGGTCCGAGTGGTGCGGTGAAATTGAAACGTTAAAGAAATTTGAAATTCCTCGCGAATATTTTCCTGGTGAGTTGTATCAAAATGATGATAAAGAATTGCATGTATTTTGCGATGCATCTATCAAAGCTTATGGCGCAGTCGCGTATTTTAGATCAATTAAAAATGGAGAAATAGCTTTTGTTATGGCAAAATCTAAAATCGCACCAATAAAACAAAAACTCACATTGCCAAGGCTAGAATTGTTAGGGGCATTAACGGCAGCGAAACTTGCCAAAAATCTGCAAGAAACTTTTTCTATACATGGGGAAAATATTTTTTTGTTGAGTGATAGCATGATAGTACTTTATTGGATACATAGTGCTCCTGAACGTTGGAAGTTGTTTGTAAAAAATAGAGTTGTTGAAATACAAAATTTAACTAACCCAAGCAACTGGAAACATTGTAGTGGTAAAACCAATCCTGCTGATATTTTATCACGTGGATGTTCTGCTGAATATTTGTTAGCATCTAAACTATGGCGTTCAGGGCCAGATTGGTTAACTGAACCTATGAATGCTTGGCCTAAAAACATTAATTCATCAATAAAAATTTCTCATTCTGAATTAGAAGAGAAAAAGCAGGTGAATGAGACATCGGTTTTACCTTCGCTGGCAGAAAATTCTAACACAATCTTGAATATTGAAAAGTATAGCAAACTAAGTAAAGTAATTAGAATTACTGCATGGGTATTTAGATTTATTTACAATTTAAGAAATAAAAATGAAAAGAGAAAGGGTGTTTTCACTGCAAAAGAACTTTTTGCTGCAGAGTTACACTTAATTAAAGAAGTTCAATATAAACATTTTCCAGATGAAATTAAATATTTAAAATCTGAACAGTTAATATCCAAAAACTCTAAAATTTACGAATTGAACCCTTTTCTGAGTGATGAAGGAGTACTAAGACTTGGGGGTAGACTACAGAAGTCATCATTAAGTTTTCATGAAAAACATCCTATAATTATACCTTCTAAAACCCATTTCACTGATTTACTTGTGCGTGATGCACATGAACGCGTTCTTCATACAGGTGTAGGAAATACTCTCATGTTCCTTCGCACAAAATACTGGATAATTAGATCCAGACAAAATGTTAAGCGTGTTATAAGAAGATGTGTTATTTGTCAAAGATATAATTCTCGACCAATGCAACAAGCAATGACACCTTTGCCTTCAGCTAGAATAAAACAAACAAATCCATTCGATGTTGTGGGACTGGATTATGCTGGTCCACTTTTTGTAAAAAATGAAGATACAAAGTATTACATTCTACTAATTACGTGTGCAGTGACTAGAGGAATTCATCTTGAGCTAACAAAAGATCTTACAACAAAAACTTTTTTACTAGCCTTTCGTAGATTTATCTCCAGAAGAGGTCTATGCTCCATTATTTATTCAGACAATGCTCGTACCTTTAAGGCAGCGGATGCGGAACTAAAAGAAATGTGGGAAGTCTTACGTCATCCTGAGGTGAAGAACTATTATGCAACTAAATGTATTGAGTGGAGATATATTGTTGAACGCGGAACCTGGTGGGGCGGGTTTTATGAAAGACTTGTACGGACAGTAAAAACAACATTACGAAAAATTCTCGGCAGATCATCATGTATCCCTGATGAGTTAGAAACTATTCTGGTGGAGATTGAAGCGATATAAACCATCGTATATACAAGATGATGAGTCAGAAATCTTGACACCTGCACATTTTCTGCTGGGAAAAAAGCCAATGAATTTACCACCCACCAATTATCCTGATAATGTGAATAGTACTAAGAAGTACTTTTTAAGTCATATAGATATCGCGAAAAACTGTTGAATAACTTTTGGAAAATTTTTTCAAGGATTATTTATTAAATCTAAAATCAGCAAACTGTGTAAAAAATCATTCACAAAAACTGGACTTAAAAGTGAATGATGTAGTAATAATACATGATGAATATTTACCCCGCAACATGTGGAAACTTGGAAAAGTTTTAAAAACTTTCACAGGAAGAGATGGTCTAATTCGAAGCTGTGAAGTGAAAACTGAAAAAGGCCTTATTAAAAGGCCTATACAGCTACTAGTGAAATTAGAGTGTTAATTAATATTTCATCTTTTTTTTATTTATAGTTAGCATAAAATTAATTGCATAGTGTACATATCAATTTACATAGATAGAATAACTGCTTGTATATTCTTTGATTGTAGTATTATATGTTGTAGATATTTAAATATTATTTATAAGTTGTATAAATGTACATATTTAAGAATTTTTATTTGTATAGAATGCTATAGAATTTTATTTAAATGTAAATATTTATACTTAAAATATTCAAAAAAAAAAAAAAAAAAAACAGGTTTCCGTGATAAAAATTAGTTCCCTTTTAAATTAATTATTAAAATGTAAAATGTTTTTTGATTAATGTTTTTATAGAAGTATTCTTTATTTTAATGTATCTGATACTTGAAAACGAAACTTGACAACAATTCTTGATATATTGTTGAAACTTTATATACTTGAAGAACTTGGTAAGTTACTTGATATTTTTTGTATGACACTTGATTCATATTTGAATTGGATCTACACCTGAATTACATTTGTATTTAAATTTTGATGCACTGGATAATTTATTTGTTCTGAACTTTGTTCAGCCGGGCCCAGTGTGTTATAAATATTTGTCGCAGACGATAATTAATTTTTCAGATTGATTGTCTACATAGGTAGCATCTATGTTTTTCTATGTTATGTTTGTAGAATGGCAACAGCTATTCAGTAATCGAAAAGTTTTGGATTAGAATTAATTAAGCATCATGACGCTTAAGTTGGTATCTTGAATAAAAATACTTGAATCCTGATAAACTGGAATTATTATTTAGAATCATGAAAACGTTCTTGTGTTATATCTATTTATTATTCTTATTTTTATTTCAAAACCTTCATATTTAGATATTAAAGTGTATTAAAACTATACAAAAGTTTCAAACAACCCAGAGAAGCATAGATAGATGCATGTTTGGTTTCACCCGAAGAGACTGAAAGCGAAACACGTGGATTAGGGAGCAAATTAAAGTTACTGATGTCATTTGTAGAGTAAAGAAGTTAAAATGAAGCTGGGCGGGGCAGTTTGCCATATGAATGGATGATAGATGGACCATCGAAATCGTATTTTGGAGGATACTAGAGATAATAAAAGACCGAGGACGAGAACACAATGTCGTTGAAGAGATGAAATTGTTTAGTTTAGAGGAGCAGAATGGGGAAGAACTGCAGAAAACAGGGCGGATTGGAATCACCTTGGAGTGGTCTTCATCCTGCAGTGGATTGATAAAGGTTGAAATTGATTATGATGCTACCTTAAAATACGTATTGATAAAATATAAAACTATGTAGACTCTTTATTTTTGTTCCATCTTACAAACAAACAGGAAATTTATGTTATATTGTCTAAAATAATCATTTGATATTTCAGTCAATAACAATCAAAATTGTCATTTATTAACCCTTTATCTATTGAAGATATTTTAAAGTTCAATAAGATTAAAAAGTGTATAAAATCGAATTTATGGAAGCAATGGCAAAAGTAATTATAAGAATACAACGCATCGCATATACTTCACTTCAATTTCACTGCATCACAGTTCATGCTACCATACTCGTTTTTGTTCAATAAAGGATTTTATAGAGTCCTTTCGCTGTTTTCAATTGGCATTTTTCCTGATCTTTACGTGTATTATAATTTATTTATATATTACTTCAAGAATTTGACACTAATCTTACAAGGAAACATTCAAAAGGTGTCGTCTTCAAAAAATATTGAAAAAAAAAATATACGTGATTCTACTTTTCATAAAACACCAGAAAGTGAAAAAATTATCGGCTGAAATGAATTACAGCGACCACAAAAAATTATCAAAATTAAGCATAGTTGGCGATTTCACACTGTTAGACGATTGATTTTGAGTACTTGGTGGAGAAGCAAAATACGGTTCTGTTCGTACACGGCAATCTCGGTGCTAGCAAATTTATCGCCTAACAGCGGTAAATCACCAAAAATGCTTAATTTTGATAATTTTTGTGGTCGCTGTAATTTATTTCAGTCGATAATTTTTTCACTTTCTCGTGTTTTATGAAGAGTAGAATCACATATGTTTTTTTCCAATATTTTTTGAAGACGACACCTTTTGAATGTTTCCTTGTTAGACAAAAATATGAATTTGTTAAACAATAAATAAATATTTACATTTTTTTTTAAACAATTTTTTTATTAACTCGCTTTCTTGTTTGTTCGTTTGTCTAGTACAAATCTTGCAATCGATTTTTAACTAACTTCCGAACTAGAAAGACATTTGGAACCTTTTCAGAATAGCTCAGAACACGATGACAACGCAATTCCTCGAAGCTCGATTTTCGAATTTTCGATTAGTTTTCTTTTAATTAATTAAAATATGAAAATAATAATCTCCTAATAGCTTTAAAATTATCCATTTAAATATTAGCTATAATTTAATTGTTCCCCAAAAAATCTACGATTTCATTTTCTTTCTACATAAAAATAAATACATTTAATTAAACGTGAACATTAAAAAGTTAAATTATGCATCTCACAAGAATTGATGTCATTATCACTTTAAAAATTTTGTATACATTGATAAACTGCTAATATAGCTCTATAGCTATGATTGAACAGAAAATTTAAAAACATGGTATATAAAAAGTTTTTTTTTTTATCTTATAATTATTTTTTTTTAAGTCATGACCTCATTTTCGACCTCTCTGTACTAATGGTACACAAAAATACCACTTCATTAAATTCTCATTAATTGCTATGATGGGATGTTGTGCCGAATTTTTATTGCTTATATCTGCAGTAACTAAAGGATTGCTTGAATATCATATTTTTTTCTCTGTTTATTTGTCATTCCTTTCATGTTTATTTTTCTATTTTTTACAGTTTCAGCATGAATTCGTTATTTGCTGTAATTTTTTGTATCCAGGCGTATCTGGTCTTAAGTGACAACTGTTCACCAAATCATTGTCCTTCTTGTAAGTAGTAAATATGTTGCATTTTATTTTATTATAGTTTGAACAAACGTATTATGGTTGTCACAAAACTTTCTATCATTCTGATATATTAATTAAAATAGCACTGTTGTTATTTACGCAAAGATAACTGTTGATTGGTTAAAGCGATTTTTTAGGGTATTTGAATGATCGTCACTTCGGTTTGTGAAATTCACCTTTTCTCCTTCCTCAGGTAATCTTATGGGATTTTTGTTACTTCGTATTAACAATAAATCTTATATTTAGTCACAAATTTATTTCAAAGGTAATATATAGAAATATTTTTTAAAAATAGGGGTAATAGCAGAGCACGAATTAATATAGCTAACAAAATAACTGAGAGGTGTTTATTTATGTTTAATATAACCACTGATGCCATTAAAAATCACAACTTTTCAATAAATAAAAATATCAACATTTTGGAAGAAATACATAGTGATTAAAAAACAGTTAATTTACTTAACCCTTTATATCCCAAATTACCTTATTTTTGGGAAAATAGTTTGAAACTTTTTTATTATATTTCTTTGCTGCATCAGAAATATCTCATATTAAATTTAGATTAAACTATAGGGACTTTGAAATTCCAATGAAATCCTGTAGTAAATTTAGGCTATATTGAAGACTTTTTTTTTTTTATGGGACTTTAAAGTCCCGGTGGGATACAAAGGGTTAAAAATAGAGTTTTCCTAATTTTTTTTTCCCCTTTAATAATTTCTTTGAGCTTGTCGCCTTTTAACTCTTTTTTCAATGAGATATCCGTAAAATATGAACTATCGAAAATCTTGTATGATTATACGGGGAAGGAGAAATAATGAATGTCTTAAATATTGCCTTAAATATCAATGCCTTAAATATTGATCTTACACATATAAAGATGCGTAAAAAAAGCACAACATTTTATAAAATCGGTTATTTTATTTTATTTTATTTATTTATTTATTTTATTTATTTATTTTACTTATTTTTTTTTTTTTTTTTTTTTTGGGGGGGGGGGGGGATTCAATTTCAAGATTTAAAAAACTTACATTTAACCATGTTTTTATTAGCTCACTTTCTTGTTTGTTTGTTTATTTGTCCAGTACAAATCTTGCAATCGATTTTTAACTAACTTCCCGGCTAGCTAGACATTTGAAATTCTTAGAATAACTCAGAACACGATGACAATGTATTTCTTTAATACTTTTATTCAATTTTATTAAATGTTTTCTTTTAATTAATTAATAAAATGTGAAAATAATAACCTCATAATAGCTTTAAAATTAGCCATTTAAGTTTTATTTATAATTTAATTGTTGTCAAAAAAATTTACAAGTTCATTTTTTTTTTTTTTTTTTTTTTTTTTCCGACATCAAAATAAATACATTTACTTAAACGTGAACAATAAAAAATTGTAAAAAAATTAAATTATGCATCTCACAAAAATTGACGTCATTATCATTTAAAAAAGTTTATACACATTGATCAAGTGCTAATATAGTTCTATAACTATAACTTCCCGACTAGTTAGACATTTGAAACTTTCGGGATAGCTCAGAACACGATGACAATGCATTCTTTTAATACTTTTATTCCATTAATAAGCGTTTGAAATTTTCTTATAATTGCTCTCTTTATTACGTATTTGATCATTTTCTTTCAAGTTGATGGGATAATTCATAAAAAAAAAAAAAAAAAATTAAGCATTTATTAATTCATAGAATTGTCGAGTTTATATGATTCAACAGAAAATTTAAAAACATGGTATATAAAAAGTTCTTTTTATCTTATAATTATATTTGTGTTGTCTCCATACAAAAAATATTTATGGAAAATAAGCTCTAATTTTTATAACAGAAAACAAAGCAGCGCCCACTGATGATTTCTCCAATCCAATTTAATCAGCATATTTTTCATAATAATTTCAAATTAATAATTCATCAAAATTGGTGAAGTGATGTGACTTATAAACTGATGTTTTGTGCCATGCAAATCATAAAGAATTCGGCATAAAAGCAGAACCTATTATGGGAAATATCCTAATTCCCATATCATGCAAAGTGCCACGAATAGCCACTTACCAACATAAAGAATTATTTAGATGTATAAATTGTTGTAAAATATAACAATTATCTGCCCAATATATATATATTTCACAGACTATCAAAACATTCTACTTTCGATTCGAACTGTGAAGTCAAATAAATAAGGCATCTGCGCATGCCTACGAAACCGCTTGCACCTGCATCGGTGTACATGTAATCTTTTCATCTGTAGTAGTAGTGATGTAGACTTATTAATGTTCGGAGCATTTATTAGCTCCGTAATTCAAATTTATGTTTCAAATTTATGTTTATTTCTTTTCTTTAATTCTTTCATTAAATATTTAAAAGACACAAAGTGATGTCGTCAATTAGTTATATGCTAAATTATTAGAAATCTAATGTAGCTTTCTTTATAGAAGAGTATTGCAATGATTTAGCCGTCTAAACAAGAATATTAAGAACGGATGCTAGATTGATGAATACAGGTAAGAAGATTTTCTTAATTATAATTACCTGTAAAATTATTTTATTGAAATATATATAATTGAAATAAAATATGTGTGACATCTGCGTAATTATAAAATAATGTTCTGTGCTACTGAGGAAATTTAACAACAGATTATGAGCACTAAGAAAAAAATGATGTCACACTTTCTATAAACATAAATTCATTTATATAGATATAAGTTAAGTATAGTATTCTATTTTAAGATAATATGAAATGGAATATATTAAAAATACAAAAATAATAAATGAATTAAAATAAATTTCGATTAAAAAAGTATCCGTTCAAAATAGAACTGAAACCAAAAGTTTTGGTTTGAAAAATATATATGTTCTAGAAACAAAAAGAAAGAAAAGCAAAAACTTAATTGAATTGTAATTAAGTACAATAAGAAAAGAAATATTTTCTAATCAAAATATTTGCAGTGATTAAATAATAAAGTTAAAATGGCTTTTGCAAAAGATATATCGATGATCGAAAAATTAAATTCCACGAATTACGATTTATGGAAGTTCAAAATAGAAATGATGTTATGTAAGGAAAATTTGTTTGAATTGATAACAGACGAATCTCCCAATCCTATCACTACTGAGTGGACAATAAAGGATCGCAAAGCTAAAGCGATTATTAATTTATCGATAGAAGACGACCAAATCGTACACATAAAAAATCTCGCGACAGCTAGGCAAACGTGGGACACTTTAAAAAGAATTCACGAACGTTCAAACCTTTCGAGTAAATTATTTTTGCTGAGAAAGTTATATTCTACTAAACTAGCAGAGGGTGAAAACCTATCTCAACATCTAACGTACATATATCAGATCCGAGATAGACTGACCGCTATAGGTGAAGTGATAAATGATGAGCACATGTCAGCTCTTATGCTATGCTCACTTCTTCCAATTTTCTATACCTTGATTACTGCAATTGAATCTAGAGATCAGGAAGAATTGACCCCAGAATTCATTAGGGGAAAGTTACTAGACGAAGATCTAAAAAGATCAGAAAACAATCAAACAAATAATGAAAGCGCATATAAAATGCACATTAAAAATAAAACACCACCACGAAAGTTTTGCAATTATTGCAAAAAGAGTTCGCATAATAAAAGTGATTGTTGGCATTTAAAAAATAGAGAAAGCAATGAATATAAACACAAAGAGAAAAACGACTACAAAAATTCAAATAACTATCATAGCAATTTCTACAGTCGCAATAAATATAAAAACAAACAAAGATCAAATATGATACGAGAAGCGGAAAATAAAAGGAAAAATCTAACTTTTGTGGTAGGAAATTCAAACAGAAACTCGTTCATTGTAGATAGCGGGAGTTCAAGCCATGTGGGCAATAGTATGGAAAGGTTAATGTCATTTAAAAACAGTGATAAAATACAAGTTATGTTAGCCAATGGTCAATCAGTAATCTCACAAGGTTGTGGAGATGTAAAAATAGAAGTGAGAAATTCTAAAAACGAAATCAAACACATTATACTCAAAGACACTCTATTTGTTCCTGAAATTGCCACAAATTTAATTTCAATAAAAAAGGCAACTGAGAATGGTTGTCAGGCAATATTTAAAGAGAACACTTGTGAAATTAAATTTGGAAACGAAGAATATATTTTTGCAACAGTAGCTGACAACTTGTATGAAGTTAAAACAAATGAAAACATAGAAGAAAAAATAAACATGACACAAACTTGCGATAATAAAAATTGTGTTAAACTATGGCACAGTAGATTAGGACACAAAAATATCACACAAATAAAAGAACTCGTCAGTAAAGACATGGCCATGGGAATTAAACTGAACAATTGTAAATACGATGATAATTGTGAAATTTGTATTATGTCAAAATTGGAAAACGATTCATTCCCCAAAGTAGCTATACGCAAGACAAAACAAATATTAGATATAATACATTCCGACCTCTGTGGCCCATTCCAGACACCTACGGTGGGTGGAAAAAGTTATTTTCTCACTTTCATAGACGACTACAGCCGCTACACTTATATATATATGTTGAAAAATAAATATGAAGCTTTAGAAGCGTTCAAAAATTACCATGCACTCACTTCCAATATATTTGGAAGAAAAATTAAAATTTTGCATTCTGACAATGGTGGTGAATATATGAATAAACAGTTTGAAAAATTTCTTCAAAGTGAGGGTATATAACACCAACTGATTGTGCCCCATTGTTCTCAACAGAACGGCGTAGCGGAAAGGAAAAACCGTACTTTGGTCGAAATGACCAGATGCATGTTAAATGAAAGTCAATTAAATAAAAACTTTTGGAGAGAAGCTTTAATGACAGCAAACTATTTACAAAACAGACTACCAACAAGTGGTCGTGAAAAGACACCATATGAGCTTTGGACTGGTATGAAACCAGACCTCTCAAATATAAGTACATTTGGCTGCAAAGCTTATGTTTATGTGAACAAAACTGATAGAAAAAAGTTGGACGATAAAGCGAAGCCAGGAATTTTTATGGGTTACGATCTAAAAAGTAAAGGATATAGAATTTATGTAAAAAATAACATAAAAATCTGCAGAACAGTAAAATTTCTTGAAGAGCATGAAACTCACGAACATTCTCGAAACATTGGCCAAAATGCAATTAGTGAAGAATCTAAAATTCCTGTTATTCTAAACAATAAAAATGATGTAACAGAAGAACATAATGAAATACAGAATACACAAACCCTAAGGAGGTCAGATAGAATAAACAAAGGGGCACCACCTGAACTTTTCTTTTTTCTGTCAACTAATGCAAGTTATATTGAACCGAAAACATTTGATGATATAGTAAACATGAAAAATCCTATTGAGAGAGAAAAATGGTTAGAAGCAGCGGAAGAAGAAATAAAATCATTAAATAAAAATGAAACATGGGATCTTGTTGATCCTCCACCTAATACACACATTGTTGGCTCTAAATGGGCTTTTAAAGCAAAATACAATGACTCCGGCAAAATTGAAAAATACAAAGCACGTCTCGTGGCAAGAGGTTTTAGTCAAAAGTATGGAACTCATTATGATGAGACTTTTGCCCCAGTGGCTTCTCATACAACGACCAGAACCTTTTTGATAAATGCATTACACAAAAATTTGCAGTTAACTCACGTTGACGTGAAAACCGCTTTCCTACACGGAGAACTAGAAGAAGACATTTTTATGAGCCAGCCAGAAGGCTTCATAACACCAGGACAAGAGAAAAAGGTGTGCAAATTATGAAAAGCCATATATGGCCTCAAACAAGCAGCCAGGTCTTGGAATATACCAAAATCAATGATACACTAATCAAATTAAATTTTACTGCCTGTGAATCAGACAAGTGTTTATACAAAAGGACAAAGGACAATGATACAGTTTACTTACTTATATATGTCGATGACATATTGTTGGCAGGAAACAAAAATGAAATATACGAAGTAATAAAGGAACTTGAAAAAGAATTTAAAATCACAAATCTAGGTCAAGTAAACAAATACTTAGGAATACAAATAGAAAGAGGTGATAATGGGACATTAGCTATACATCAGAAAAATAAAATAAATGAACTTGTAAACAAATTTAATTTGCAAGATTTCAAACCAGTTAACACACCACTTGATCCAGGATACCAGAAAGATGATAAAATTGAAATTATTCTGCCAAATAACACCAAATATCGGCAGGCTGTAGGAGCTTTGTTGTATATAGGAACGTTAAGCAGACCGGACATCTCGGCAGCAGTTAATATACTTAGTCGTAGAAATGAACAACCTAGAGAAAAGGATTGGGAAGCCACAAAAAGGGTAATTAAATACCTAAACACAACTAAAGATTATAAATTAAAATATAATGTTGATCAAAAACCTATTTTAAAAGTTTTTGCTGACGCTGACTGGGGCAAATGACACACTTGATAGAAAATCTACAAGTGGTAACATATACTTTGTTGGGAAAAACCCGATTAACTGGACATCCAAGAAACAGAACTGCATAGCACTGTCAACAGCTGAAGTTGAGTATATCTCGGCTGGAAATGCAGCAAAGGAAACAATATCAATATTAAAACTACTGAAAGATCTTGACATGGAACAAAATCAGTGGCACCAACTTATATGGGCCCGTGGGTCACAAGCCACCCAGTTATTTGCTCTCGCAGCCCACCTAATTTTCATTATTCTTATTTATTATTTATTTATATTTTTGAAGCTTAAAAAAGCGTTTTCTTTGAAAAAAGTTAGGAATACTAAAGCCATAAAAGGAAATTCGGTGGACTCACATTTAAATGTATATCAATTAAAAACTTCATATTTTACAAATGAATTATGATCAGTGTAAACTGTAAATTCTTAAAATATGTATTAGGTTTCTAAATAAAAAATTTTTGGTGAGAGCAACAGACGTTTCATGGAAAACATATTACGCACCCTCCTTTACCCTGCAGTGAAACTTGACCAGACGAAGGTCCATTCTTAATTTCATCATAACTTTATACATTAAATAGTATTGAATTAATATATCCTTAACCGCCTTCAAACCTCTCCCACGAAAATAAAATCTGGAGTGACTTTACTCGATTTTCCGAACATAGAGTAATTAATGGTTGAACAGAAAAAGTAAAGTAAGGCAAGTCATTGAATAATATACATATATGTATATATATAATAGGGTATTTGAGTACTTTTCTCCATATAGTATGTTGTTTCAATTAACGCCATTGCCTTTCAAATAATTTGAGTCCATAGATGATAATGATAGAGTATTTCGTTCTGTCCCTGTAAAAATCTATAGATTCTCCAAAATCTATACATTTCGTGCGACATTGACCTATAACATGTATATAAACTTTCAGGTGAATTGGATAAAACACTATCGTCTAAGTCTTTATGGCATTTTGGAAAATTTGAGTTCATAAACCTAATAATAAAAAAAATTTTGTTGTGTATTTGTAAAAAACTATAAGTGTTATATTCTCTAAAATTTATACAGTTCGTGTGTTGGGGGACCTGTAACATGTAGTAGTGTAAATTCCCAGTTCATTTGAATAAGACGTTTAGACGCTGTCGCATTTTAAATAATTGAAACCCACATGCCATAATGAAACAGAATTTTTTCTTGTGTACAAATCTATAAGTGCTAGAGTCCTCAAAATTATACAGTTCGTTCATTGGTGGCTTATAACATGTACATAAATTTTCAGCTCAGTTGGGTAAGGCGTTTAAACAATATCGCACTTTAAATAATTTCAGCCCATAGACTATAATGATAAAGAATTTTTGTTGTGTGCCTCTAAAAATCTATAAGTGCTAGATTCACCAAAATCTATACAGTTCATGTGAGAGTGGCATATAATATTATGCAAAAATTTTGAGTTTATTTGAATAAGGTGTTTAGACATTACCGCACTTTAAATAATTTAAACCCATAGACCATAATGTTAAAGAATTTTTTGTTATGTCCCTGTAAAAAAAAAAAAACTAAGTGCTAGATTCACCAAAATCAATAGGGTTCATGCTACGATAATCTACAAACCTACAACATATGTATCAATTTTCAGCTCATTGGAACAAAGCATTTAGACGTTATCGTGTTCACGCACAAACATATACACATACATACATTCATACATCCCCGTAAAAATAGTAAAATTGAACTCAGAGGACTTCAAATCGTATAGCTACACCAAAATCTCAAATTAAATTTTTTGTCATGATTACAATACTTTCCTTACATAGTATGTTTGAAAAGTAAAAATCTTTATAGCATTGTTCCTTTTACTCCAAAATATTTGAGCCCACCGAAACTTTTCCAAAAGTTGGCGCCACTGAACAAAATCAACCAATCGTTATTTATGAAGACAACCAGGTCTGCATTAAACTCACTGAATCTGATAAGTACCAAAGTCGCACAAAGCACATTGATGTTAAATATCATTTAATTAAACAGTTGTGCGAACAAGGAATTATTAAATTGAAATATATCTCAAGCAAGGATATGACTGTCGATGTGCTCACTAAGGCACTACCCTAAGCGGCATTCATTAAACACAGAGATAAACTGCAACTTATTAAAACTTAATATATATTGTGCAAGGTGGAGTGTTGTAAAATATAACAATTATCTGCCCAATATATATATTTCACAGACTATCAAAACATTCTACTTTCGATTCGAACTGTGAAGTCAAATAAATAAGGCATCTGCGCATGCCTACGAAACCGCTTGCACCTGCATCAGTGTACATGTAATCTTTTCATCTGTAGTAGTAGTTATGTAGACTTATTAATGTTCGGAGCGTTTATTAGCTCCGTAATTCAAATTTATGTTTATTTCTTTTCTTTAATTCTTTCATTAAATATTTAAAAGGCACAAAGTGATGTCGTCAATTAGTTATATGCTAAATTATTAGAAATCGAATGTAGCTTTCTTTATAGAAGAGTATTACAATGATTTAGCCGTTTAAACAAGAATATTAAGAACGGATGCCAGATTGATGAATACAGGTAAGAAGATTTTCTTAATTATAATTACCTGTAAAATTATTTTATCGAAATATATATAATTGAAATAAAATATGTGTGACATCTGCGTAATTATAAAATAATGTTCTGTGCTACTGAGGAAATTTAACAACATAAATAAAAGAGATGGGTTTGTGATAAAGCTTTTCTTCCTTCCGTTATTTTATGTGGATGGGAAAATGGACGCTTTTAAAACATAAAGCAATAAAACTATCATTCTATTCGTAAATCCTGTCTACTAGAATAAAAGAGAGAAACTTGGACCACCCCACGGAGAGAACTGAGGTCTGAGAAGAAAGGAAATGATGCTCTGGGGGATGTTATGCTGTAAAACCATCGTGCGGTCCTCGGAGATGCGAAAGCAAAATTCAAAGAAAGGCGAGAGAGAGAAAAAATTGTAATGAGATGCCTAGCTATTGGTGAAGCAAGCTACCAATAAAAATAAAATAATAAAAAAGAAAGGTTCAGCCCCTCTCAAGAGTCTAAGAAAAATGATGGTTAGAAGAAAAAAAGAAGATATGGATATAAGATCTCTCGAAGATTTTTGATGAGTGAAAAATATTATTAGAAAAATCCCTCGGATTCTCTATGGCTAAGCAGTTTTGAAGAATGTTGAAAAAGATGAATCTCATTTCAGTCGAAATTGATAATTTTTGCTTTTGATAAATATGCTCCTTGAAATATAATGTTAACAGTCTTCATGTATTCGAAGGGACTATTTTTTGGATGATCCCTCATACCTCGAAATGGAGCAAAGAATTAGTTTATTTTATGAAGTATGCAATATGAACTGTGATGCGAAAAAGAAATGTTCTTTATCTATGAAAATTTTTCATATGTGTGGACTCAACAATCTGCGTGTATAATAATTATAATTCATGACAATTTTCATGAGTGTGGACTTCATAACTTCCGTATGTGAACTCTTCATGTGTGTGGACAGTGCTAATATAAACTACGGATTATACACAGTTATCTAAGAAAGAATAATATTTTCCGAAAGTGCCGCATCTGTTTAAGGGTAAGTGGCTATTATTCAATTTTTATTTGTGGCAAACATCCTCTTTAAAGTGATAGATGATAAATTGAGTAATAATATATATATCCCAGCATTTTTACCAATTGATAAATAAGTGGTATATTTGATAATTAATACTATATGTTGTGTCTATGATTTTTTTTTAATTTAGATTAATGTGTGTAGATTGAATGAATGTTTGTATAGGTTGAAGGATAAAATTTGAAAAGTTAAAAAGAAATATAATAATAAAATAAATATATGAATGAATAAAAATAAAAGAATAATAATCAATACAAAAAACCCTTAACGGGTTAAAAGTTTGTGACGCAGCACTGCACTTTATGCCTTTATGGCTATAAGAATTAGAAATACGGGTCTTAAATAAAAATAATGATATCAAATTTTCAGTGACGCTTTGCTATTAATTAAAAAATACAGAGATTTTCTTATTTGAATTTGTTTTTTTCTTCTATTTATTTTTACAGTGTAAACGTTATTCTCAACATAAAATAATATATAACATTTACTTACCGATACCTTTTCATTCACATCTCTTATAATATCAAAATATGTGTTTTAAAAGAAATGATATGAAATTCCAGCAACGCAGTGATGTTACACTAAATGATTTGTTTTTAAATTCCATTGCAATTATTTTGTTTTGCATATTAAAGTATATTTGCACATCGAAATATTGCTTTTAATTTTCAAATGCGCAGTCAAATATATCACTTTCATTAAGTTTATATTATGTACTGAAATGTATTTATTTCAATGAATTATTTTATCTTTTGCGTCACGCCATCCAAAACTACAACTAAAAATTTCGCTTTTTTTTTTTTTTTTTTTTGCAGCACACTATCTATTTGCATGCTTTTTCAATTAATTTGGATAAGATGGCACAAAATAAACATTTCCATAAATTTTACTTACAGTTTTGGATAGCGTGACGCAAAAGATAAAATAATTCATTGAAATAAATACATTTCAGTACATAATATAAACTTAATGAAAGTGATATATTTGACTGCGTATTTGAAAATTAAAAGCAGTATTTCGATGTGCAAATATACTTTAATATGCAAAACAAAATAATTGCAGTGGAATTTAAAAACAAATCATTTAGTGTAACATCACTGCGTTGCTGGAATTTCATATCATTTCTTTTAAAACACATATTTTGATATTATAAGAGATGTGAATGAAAAGGTATCGGTAAGTAAATGTTATATATTATTTTATGTTGAGAATAACGTTTACACTGTAAAAATAAATAGAAGAAAAAAACAAATTCAAATAAGAAAATCTCTGAATTTTTTAATTAATAGCAAAGCGTCACTGAAAATTTGATATCATTATTTTTAAGACCCGTATTTCTAATTCTTATAGCCATAAAGTGCAGTGCTGCGTCACAAACTTTTAACCCGTTAAGGGTTTTTTGTATTGATATCATTACATTTTAGGGGTTAATGATTAAAATGTAAAATTAAAGGAGCATGGCAATGAGTTTGTAACCCTTAAAAAGTGCAGTTTCATAGTTCATACCACATTAAATTTTACCTCGAACAAAATAACAAACTAAATGAAATTTTAAAAATTTATGAAAAGTGATAAATAAAAAACTTTAAGAAAGAATATTTGTTGTGTGATGGAAACACGCAACATTACAAATTCATAATATAGTATATTTTAAAAATAACAAACAATTTCTACAAAAAAAAAAAAAAAAGAGAGAGAGGCAGAGAGAGTTTTATTTTATTTAATATTCAATTTCTTTGGTTCAACGGTTCATCTGTTTCTTAAATAGTTCAACAGAATATTTAAAATAAATGTTCAAGAAATAATTTGTGTACGAAAGTTTTTGTAAAAAAGTGTTATGAATAAGTTTTTAAAGAGCTCCATTCACCGCATATATTTTGGTTAGATAAAAAAAAATTAAACACAAGTTTTTAAATGGTCCAATTGAATGAACAAAATATTAATATTTTGTTATATTTTTAATTGGAGATGTTTAAAGTAAAATGTTGTAAGGATTTGACAGTAATTTTCCAAAATACCTAACACCACGGGGGTGGGGATCAGATCCTCCTTTGGAAACTCTGATAATTCTAAAAAAGATGCTTAATCAATCTGAGGGAGATTTTGTTTGGTTTAAAATTAATTCAGATGGGGAAAATAGGAGGGGGGCAATCAGTTAGACCACTTTGAAATTTTAATCGGGAAAACGTTTTTTAGAAAATGTTTTGTTGAATGTAGTTTTATTCCTATCTGGTTAAATATACTGTACATAGTTCCCACATTCTTCCTGGCTAGAATTCCTGAAAATTTTCTAAAACGTGGTGAAGGGATTTCGGACATTGCCTCATTTTCTAAAATTGGGTTATGGGGGTAAAAAGTATACAAAGAGATCTAACATTAAAATTTTAACTGATAAGGATTTTTTAGCTTTTCGAGAAATCTTCTAGCTGCAATCACTTCAACGATACTTTTTTAAGGTTGGTTGGTAGTAGGTTTTAAGGCCAACTGACTACGCTAGGGTCCTAGGCATATAGGTAGAATGGCCTCTATGAGGTCTTTCTAAGGGGTCGAGGCCCGTATTTAAGCGAGTTTCGAAGAAAAACACGGAAGGAACGGCTAAGTCAAAGAGTGCAGGATGGGATCGAATCCGGCACCTCTCATCCACTGCTCGGCCGCTGGTGGGGCATTTTTAAGGAACTTATAATTTTTTTTTTTTTTCTAAAAGTCCCATCTTCCTCCCGAAATCTATCGGAAACGACTCGAAATTTTTGAAAATTCTAAGAAACGTGCAAAGTCTGTAAGTAAGAACTTTAAACGAGCTCTTAACCCCCCTAATTCCCCTCCAAATTTTACTGTTTTCTTTCTAAGGTTCCCCCTATCGTAATACAGCTTCAATTTCTTCTTCTTCCCCCTTTTTTTTTTCTTTTTTAAGAAGTTGTTTATGTTTATAGAAGACATTTTCGACAAACTGAAAAAAATAATGCATTTGTTTAAAATTTCAAAGATGCGCTTTTCGCTGGTCCCTGTTTTCGAAATTTCCAAATTTTTTTTCAAAATTTCCAAACAAAACAATGATCCTTCGAACTGATTAAGCCCCCCCCCCCCCTTTTAGAATTTCCAAGGTGTTTTCGAGACCCGGGGGGAAGACTTTAAACGAAAAATTTTCTTTCATATTTTTCTAACCACTAATAATTATAGAGAAAAACATTTTTTATTAAAATGTTGTTTTGAAAAGGTTTTTCCATCAAAGTAACAGATTTCCCCCTTCCCCCAATTTTCACATTTACAAAATTAAAATTTGCCCATGTCTGACACCTTGTGCCACCCCCACCCCCTTCCCCCACCATACATATTTGCTTTTTTCTTAACTAAACAAAATCCCGTAAAATCGTCGAAGACGTGTTTTACAGTTTTTAGAAATTCCGAAAATTACTGGATATAGAAAAACAAATTGAATAATTTGTATTTGACACTGTTTTTCAAGATTTTGTATGAACTACAGAAACACGCTTTTCTAAAATCGATTAACCAGGGAAGTCCTGGCGGTACCGTTTGTTAGAGCAATCACTATTTCAAAAATACCCATTTTGTGGGGGAAAAAACTGATGTTCTGAAGGCAATAAACATATACTAAGGGAAGGCAATAAACTGCAATATCTGAATAAAGGCAATAAACAAAATTTGCAAAATAATACAAAATTTGAAATGTATTATTAATTTCTAATTTAAAGGTTGCAGATGCATGGTAACTTCATTTTGTATCAATATATTGTATGTAAGAAACTGTACAAGTGAAGGAGGATTTTTTTTTTTTCTTTTTTTCTAGAGTAGCTTTTTTTGTTATATTCATGCCTGCTCCCTACTGTTAAATTTAAGAAAGAAATAATTATTATTTTTGAAGTATAGATTTGATTTAAAAGAGAAAAATAAATAAAAATAGAAAAATCTTTAAAATGTGAAACTTTTATACAGGTAAATAGTTAAGTAGTATAGTTTTTTACTGGAAATTTAATGAACAAAGTAATTTATAAAATAATACACTGCATAATTCTTAATTATTTTACCAGTATGCTTTGCAGAAATGTATTATTTCGTAAAACTAAGTATCACAATGCGAAAAACAAAATTAATTAATTAATATTTTTAAAAATATATTATGGGTTTAAATTAAAGTCAAATAAAGATGTATTTTACTTCATTTTATTTTATTACTTATTTTACTAATTTTAATTCTGTTTTCAGAATTTTTCCAATGCATTTATGTGTTTGGTAACCGAGTTTTTTTTTTTTTTTTAATTTTAATTTCATTACAATATTATTTTATAAAATTAAAATAATAATAATAACAGAAAACATGAAATTTTAGATTTGGATTTGATATATTATAATTATTACAATCTTTGTAAAATATTTCATTTACATACTATATTATAGAAATTTAATGAGCAAATTAATCAATTAATTATTATTATTTTTTTTTTTTTTTCAGGCTTTTTTCTATCTATAGTTTAAGTGATTTATCACTTAGTTAAAAAAAAAAATTACAAATATTTGCATATGATTATGATATTATCTATCATTTTTATGAAAGTAAAGAAAAAGGTTTTTGTTGTTGCAATCACTTTTAAAAATAAAACCAATTTTGAAAGTTAACAACGTACCAACTTGAAAATAATGGAATTGAATGAATATTTTTGATTAAAAAAATATTATATAAAATACAAATCTCTAAATAAATGACTCATTTAATATATATATTAAAGAAAGAAAAATATTTTATTTTGTAAGTTTGTTTTTGACACTAACTGCCGATAGATGGAGCCAAATTACCTATCTGAGATTGAATATTGCAAATGGAAACGAAGACTGTATACGTCCGCGAACATTCCAAACCAGATTACATTCTTTTCTTTTGAGCGATGCGAAAGAAAATAGTGTAATCCGCGAGGTAATATAGTTCCATTTTTAAAGTGAAATATAAAAAAAACAAGAGTTTTTTGGGAAAAACGGAGAACGTCATGCTTCTCAGACAAAATAAATTAATATCATATATCAATTTTATAAAATTTCTTCGAGCCGTTTTCGAGAAAAAAAACTCACACGAAACACCTTTTTCCCGTGAAGTCTTAAATTGCAACTCCAGATCTCAAAATATATACAATGTTGAAGTGTGAAACTTTCAGGATAGCATCATGCAGACGATAAAAGATTATTCTGAAAACATTAAATCAAAATATCTCCTATTTACTGAGATATTAAATGTCGGCGTTTCCAAATTTCTTTGATGTAAAACTAGCTGTATAATAGAGTATCGCTGCTAAGCTTTGTTTGAGCTTTGCTGCGTCACTAAAAAAACTGCCGTTTTTTTATGATAATAAATTGATAGTTAAGTAAGAGAATTGGAATTTATTTGAAAATAAATTCGGTTATTGTAGATGTTTTAGTATTTGAACAACGCAATTTTTTTAATGGGATCATGTGGTCGGATTATAAATAAAAAATTCATAAAAGTTTTAATTAATCACCACACCTATTAGTGAGTGTACATTACAGAGGAATCGTCTATATTTACCTTAATAACCATTTTATTATCAAGTTTGTTACAATTCAGTTGGAAAAGGCTGAGATGTAGTTTTCACGCAAATAACAGAACCGCTTTCAAAACGATATCCCCGTGCTATTCTTCAATTATAACTCTCCCAAAATGTGTGTAGCTCACAAATGCACAAGATACTGTAAAACGAGTACATCCATCAACTAGAATGTTGTGGCCACCATATGACTATCTTCTATATTTTCCTGTGCAAATTCACACAGTAAAAATAATTTATTAAAATCATTATTTAATAAAATTATCTTCCATGATAATGCAGTACGATTTACATATTAGTGAAGTACATGCGGTAACAAAAGTCTCCGAACACTAGCAAATATTCCTATGTAAAAAAAGTACACTTAATAAAGTTTTGTTAAATAAATCCTTGTCGAATCCTGTTCTTAGACTGACTAAGAGCAGGATTCGACAAGGATTTATTTAACAAAACTGTATTAAATGTACTTTTTTTACATAGGTATTTTTGCTAGTGTTCGGAGACTTGTTACCGACTGTAGTATAACACTAAATATCCAAAAAAAAGTTTATTTTATTCTCGATATTACATTAAAAAAAAAAAAAAAAAAAAAATAGATAACTTTATTTTAAATTATCGCAGATCGATGATTCAACTGTTCATTTTAAAGGTATTGGCGAGCTCTTTTGAAAGATATCATGAAAATTTATTCCCCTCGAGGGGGGACCCCCCCCCAGAGGGGAGGCGATGCGCCTTCATATACAATTTTTTTTTTCCAGTTGACTATTTTTGTAAATTTCATACTGATTATTAAAATATAATTGTGCACATTTATACACAATTTTGTCTTATACCACCATGTTAAAAATTTAGAAAAAGCGGGATGGCAACGCAACCTGTAAAATAATTTTTACCAAAAGTTGATAGGCACTAATTTATGGCAAGTTGTAACTACATACCAATTTGTGTGAAATTCTGTGTAGTAGTTCCTGAGATATAGTTATGTCAAAACTTTCTCACACACACACAGACAGACAGACATTTTCTTCAAATCGTGTTCTACAGCTCTCAAAACGTGTAAATCCATCAAAAAAAAATTAAACTTACACACTTCTCTAGTTTAAATTTTTCAATATCTGAAATGAAATGAGGTAGGAAGAAGACAAAATAGATTGAGTAATTGAATCATTGAAAAGTGATTTGGTTTTTGAGGGAAGATATGACCTCGTTTGAACTTCCACTGAATGCTTATCATTTTATTCTTGTTAGCATTTTAAGAGTGAGTTCTATAAGTAGTTATAATAGCATGTAATCCGGCTTTTTTTTAATGCTATTAATAACTATAGTACTTAGAAAGAAGACATTAAAATTCAAAGTTTCAGTAATGAGGGAAAATATATGGACTTTCATAGATAAATATTAATACATGCATTTTGCTACGGGAAAACAGCAGGTTATAATGATGATATGATCCGACAATGTGATTTCTCATACACAATTTGTGTTTTACAAGAATATTTATTTTATGTCCCATTGCAAAAGAAATACGGAAATTTGATTCATTTAATAAATTTCGTCTAGTCTGGCACTTTCATCTGCAAATGGAAAATAATTATGAACAGAATTAGAGGAAAATGAAATTATTTTGAGTCTGAGGAGGGGTGGGGAGGCAAAGAATCTGTACTAGCCTATTATCATTCATTTTTATTAACTGGCATGTGATTGCTAAAATTAGAAACTTGCCGAAAATTTTCTGTAAACATGATGGTTAGACATTATTAGCATCACTTTCAATAAATTGACTACCTAAACAGTTATAAATAGCTTTTTAACTACTTTAAATATTTTCAGGATTATTTACACAAAAAAAATTCTTTATTTTATTAACACAAAAAAATTCTTTAACATAACTGCAGTTACTTTTATATCCATATAAAACCTTATAAAAATTTCATACCATCAGAAAAACAAAATTTTCAAACATATATAGAATAAAATTTTTATGTATGTACATTACTCATACATTAATATATATATATATATGTATATATATACAATATTTAATTATCGGTTTTAAACATGTATGAAATCAACTGAGCATTAGTTTTCTTAAACTAATTTAGAAAAAATTTTGTACCTAAAAATCTATTTTTCATCCCCCAACCCCCTGTTTACACATTTGGTATAGATATGAAATATAAATATATAATTTAATTGAGAAAAAATAAATATATTCATAAAGTTAAGTCTAAAAATAATTACGTATGTGAAAAATATTAAGCACTTCTATCTCTTTATTGTTTCTAGAATTGATCATTTATCACAATCTAGAAATGGGGAAAGGAGGGGGGGGGATTAAAAAAATAATTACATGAATAAGAAATATTAAATTCTCAATTTTACTTCTAGAATCTAATAAAGCATGTTTAAAATGAATATTGCCATTTATATTATGGATGAAGAAAGACTGAGAAACAATTGCAGAACATTTGATTGACGATTTCTAGTTGGAAATAAGAAAAGGGGGAGAGAGACAAAAAATAATTACATGAACAAGAAATATTTAACAATTCTAGTTCTTTCTAGGTTCTAGAATCTCATAAAGCAAGTTTTAAATGAATATTGACATTTATGTTGTGGATGGAGAAAGATTGGAAATCGGAATGCGCGATTATCATTGAAATCCCATTAACAATTGTCGATCGTTAATGGGATTTTTTTTTTTTTTAAACGAACGATATCCGCGATTTTTTTTTAAAAACGGAAGACATATACTCGCGGAAAAAATGGCGATCATGCCAATTTTTTTTTGATCGCCATTTTTTCAAATTAAGTCGCCACGTGGCGAGTGGCGACCGTGAGTCTTGACCTCTACAACCAAACATTATTTTCATAAATATCAAATTGTTCTCAATTCGCAGAAAGTGCAAAATCACTTCACTATCATTTTTATTTGCATAATTCGAGTTTCTGTTTTTAAACTGTTCTTTGTTTTTGTTCTTGTTGTTATTATAAGCATTTGTTCTTTTATCATGATTGTTCGGGGGTAAGTTATCTTTATTCCGAAAATAGCAGTTTTTAGCAAGATGATTCGTTTTCTTACAGATGAAACAACTTTTCACTCTGTTTTTGTTCTCACTTTTAACATGGAATGCTTCTTCTCTTCTAGTCTTTTGGTAGTCAGGTGATCTCAGGATTGTTCTCTCTTCTTCACGTAAAATCTCTAGTATTTCATCTAAATCTTTTTCTCTTTGAGTTTTCAATATTTCTTTAATTTTCGAGAATTTTCCTCTAAGGCCTCTTACAGTATAGTAGACGATTTCTCTCTCTGTAATTTCCAGACCTAGTGAAGCACATTTTGTTCTTAAACCTCTTGCTCTTGCAATATAATCCGTTACTGTTTCTTCTGGATTAATTTCAATGTTTTTTATTTCATTGCTTGCATCGATTTTTCGATCTTCCAGTTTTCCGGTGAATGTTGATTTTATTTTCTTCCATAAATTCTTAGCGTTTCCTTCGTCTGCGAATTGGAGACTTTGTTCATCAGATAACGAAAGTAAGATGTATGAAACAGCTTCAGCATTCTTAGTTTCACATTCAGCCCGTTCTTCTTCTTTTAAGTCGCCTGCTTCTTTAATCACGACGTCATACAATTTTTTAATAGTTAGAATTGCTTTTAATGACCACGTGTGATAATTCGTACTATTTAACAGTGCTACTGAAGGGAGTAATTTATCCATTTTTAATTTTTCTTTTTAATTGAAGATCTACTTTCGCTTATCCATTTTTTAGTTTTTAATTACCGGAAACGTGGCGTCGTTTCATTTTCGCCGCCAATCGAACGCAACCACGGACTGCTACCACATGAAGTTACCGACACGTGAGCTAGACTTAAACTAACGTTTATTTACATATGTACAGTTAAAGAAAAAAGAATGAACACACAGCGCCATCTATTGGCGTACTATAAAACACTTTGAGCATCATCACTACTTATATTATACCAACAGTAAATTTTTCGTTGCATTTATCTTCAGTTCCTTTAAAAAGAAAGTTAAAAAAATAATAACTTATCCATCAATATAGATTGTCTTTAATTCCATTTACTGAAATTCGGTGAAACTTTTTAGACCATCGCCAACCAACCAGCACCTCCTATAATATTGCTGTCCAACTGAGCTTTACGTCACGGAAGATCGTCTGATTACATCAAATCAACACTTTCTATAATAGCTATATGGTGGTGTGGATTAGATGTAATCGGCTGATCTTCGGTGACATAAAGCCAAGCTCGGAGGCATTATTATAGTAGGTGTTGCGCCAACTGCCCATTGCGTAGCCTTACTAAAATCCACTCAACCTCAATCTCAAACTAGTGAGAAATTTTTATAGTATTTATTTTGGAAATTCTTCTAGTGATTATTCTAATTTTTTTTTTTTTTTTTTTTGTTAATCATTTTATAAAGATTAATTTTTACTCATATATGTATATTTATTTATTTATATTTTTCAGCTTCAACATGTTGCCCTTCTGCAGTTCCTGGAGAGGTTGGTTGTTGTCCAGCTCCAAATGCCGTATGCTGTTCTGATAAAATTCATTGTTGTCCTCAAAATACCGTTTGCAATCTAGATAAAGGAACGTGCGACAACAACGTATTTGACCGTATTATTCCAATACCTTTTCGTAAAACAACAGATACATTTTTACAAGAGCCAAATTCGAATTCAGTCATGAAACAAGCCAAGAGAATAGACGTGGTGTATTGCCCTGATGGCAAGTCATACTGTCCCGATAATAATACTTGCTGTATAACATACACCGGGCAGTATAGATGTTGCCCATTTCCTTCAGCTGTGTGTTGCAGAGACGGAATGCATTGTTGCCCTCCTGGTACCAGATGTGATTCAACTTTTCTACATTGCCTGTCATCTTCTTTGTTTGATGTTGCTCCCAAACGTCCTCTTACGCCAGCTCTTCCTCTTCCAATAGTTTTCTGAGGATGTAAATATATATTGAAAAATGTATAATTATTTTAAAAATAAAATAATTTTATGACAGAAAAGATTTTTGTATGTTCCTGTAAAACAATCGTTGTAAAGCAATGAAACTGAATAATTAGTATAAATAAAAACAGAGTATCCCTTGCTATTGATGTCCAGTGGCCTTTTCCACAACCAAGTTCATTTTAACTATAATATCTAGTGTGTAACACACACTACTTTTTCTTACACGACATTACTATACACATATTATTACGATTTAAAGTGTAACTCACAGAACTTCCCTAGTAGCTAGACATTTGAAACTTTTAGAATAGCTTAGAACACGATGACAATGCATTTTTTTTAATACTTTTAGCCAATTGTTTTGGCTCCCCGCTGCCTTCATTAGTGTTTATATGATTCAACAGAAAATTTATTTAATTAACTTCCTGACTAGCTAAACATTTGAAACGTTTAGAATGGCTCAGAACACAATGGTGATGCACTTTTTAAATAGTTTTAGCCAATTGTTTCAGGTCCCCGCTGCTTTTGGTGGAATTTATATGATTCAACATAAAATTTAAAAACACGCTATATAAAAAGTTCTTTTTATTTTGTAATTGTTTATTTTTTTTATTATAATGCTCGTGAAGTGAGCATACATCTGAATATTAACTACTGAAACGGTGGCGTATCCAAGTGGGGAAGGCTGGTGGACTGCAGCCCCTCCTGAAATTTTATGTATGTATAAAGGCAATAAGCTGATGGGATATCCTTGTACATAGCGCTTTTTACATAATACTGTGTGTTACGCTTGCATGCGTTAACACCGCGCCACCTGTAATTTGTATTCTTCGTAAAGAACTTTGAAGTGAAGCGAAGAGAGTTTGTGTTGTGAAAAACGTGTGTGTTCGGCGACCGCAGAATGTGGCGTCGAAAAATAAATAAATTATGAGTGATTTAAGTGTATTTTGTGTTATAAATAAGTATAATTTGCCATTACACTGTGCATTGGATTGCCCTTTAGTGCAAATATTGAAGTTTCGTTCATAATGAATATGATTTTAATAATTTTCATTATAAGCATTGAAAAATACATATTAACCTTATAAACAAATAAAAAATAATTTTAATCAAGCTTAACTGATGGACTGTAAGATACTACGGATCCTACTAGAGTAATTCTCTGAAGAGCCATAGCCCATGTGTTTACTTAACAATGAAATTTAGAAAATTCAGGACTAACAAGGGAACTCTTTCAAGTGCTAATCATCGATGTCCTTCAAAAAATTACAGAATATAGTTTATGTTGCACTCAATTCACTGGTAAAAAAAATTAGCTGCTGAATCGCAACAGGAAAGCCGCAAAAAATGATTAAACTTCTTGTTTTGAACGCCAAATACGAAAAAAGTCATCGCCAAATCACATTAACATTCTGTGATGTATCGTAGGCTTGAAATCATCAAGAGAAGATTGCTTTTCTTTAGAGAAATATTTTCTTTATTTCTCATTTACAAACACGATACGACACCAACACACATACATAAAAGGTAAACGAAAACACGTAACACATATTGCATAAAATGGTCGATAATCTTTGAACCAAAAATAATAAACATGAACGGCACTCAAGCCAGGCACCCGCTATTCTCGGCGTTGCATCATTCCCTTCCAAAACCAAATTAAAAACTAAAGTCTCTCTTCAATTCGAAAGTCTTTTCACCGTGCTGAACAAACAATGCCCTCTCGTGAGTCTTAAAGTCATTATTCTGAAGTCATTACAGACCTCCTCTCTTCAGGGGAGAAAATTTTCACTATTGTAGAGGGAAAAGTTTGGTTAAATGATACTTCATTAGGATAAATCTATATTCAAAATCAATAGTCACAATGTTCGACATATTGGTCCATTTTCTTAATATCGTAATTAATTTAAAACAAGTAATAAATAAAAAAAAAAAATACGAGTAAGCACCAATTCTATGCAGAAACAGTACCTGGTTATATTTAAATGCACCAGACTTATCCCTATTTCAGATTAAATACACTATTAACTATTTTTAAAATATACAAAAATATATATACCAAATAGAAAATTAAATATTATTACACAATATACCTGTGACACTAAATAGATATGCAAAGTAAAATATAGATAGTGAAAACAAATATATACCATATATATATAGCAATTAAACAAATCCGATATATATCGCAATAATTAAACAAATACAATATATATAGCAATAATTAAACAAATACGATTTATAGCAATAATTAAACAAATACAGAAACTTTTTTAAACTAAGGGATAAGACTTTATCTATCAGCATTCAGAGATTGTAATTCTATACACTCAACAACCTCCTAATTAAATAATCTGCATAGAGTTCCCAAAGTAAAAGTCTGGGATTTAGTCTTTTTTTTTTCTTTTTCTTTTTCTCAGGAACATGAATAGCTTTATACAATTTTGAGATAAATTCTCCTTTAGTTCTTCAAAGGCCATTTGGCAAGAGCTATTCCAGTCAGTGGATTTTAGAGTCCAATCCTTTAGTAAGTCTGACAATAAAGCTGCATTTTCAGAAAATTCAGGAATGCATTTTTGATAGTATTCAGCTAATTTCAAAAAGGCTGTCACGTGAGTCTTGGTAGTATGAGACGAAGAATCTTTCTTGTCTCGAACCTTCATTTCACTTGGAGTTCTCAACCTCTGGCCTACTAAATGTCTGGAATTTTTCACATGAGCTCGAGTAGGTTGACAGTTAGAAGGTTTAATGTGCAACTTAGTAACACTCATTTTGAAGGAAATGTCTCTTACATGTATTTTTCTTGCTTTAGAAAAATTGACGACTTTCTCACTATATGGCACTGGACACTTTTCACTATGTTTCAATGAATTTGCCGTTAGTTCACTAGAATCTTTTGGTACATTGTTCTTGGGCTTGAATGTACTCAATGTAGTTGCAGAAAGCTTTTCTTTCAAATAATTTTGTTCCTTCAATTGTTTCTCATAAGTTAAGCATTTTTCAGATAATTGCATAAGATCTAATTTATTTTTTTGCAATTCAGCTGTCAACTGATAAAATTTAGCATTAGAAATTTTTTCTTTCTCTTCAAGAATACTAAACAGGTAATCTAATTTGGAATTAATTATAGTAATTTCATTTCTTTCTTCAACAAGTTTTTCATTTTTAAGACAAATTTCTTTTTCTTTACTTTCCATTCTTAAGAGTTCTTCTTTCATTATGTTAATTTCATTAGACAGCTTAAGATTTTCAATTTTCGTATTTTCCAGTTCTTGTTTGTAATTATTCTTTTCAACATTCAGAATTTCCAACTGATTTAGATAATTCTTTTTTTCACCTTGTGAATCAAGGCGAAGAATTTTTAACTGATTTTCAAACTTTTCTTTCTCTTGAATTTCTTCATTTATCTGCTTTTCATATTCTAAGCATTTTTTATTCAGATAAGCACCTATTTCAGCTTTTAGTTCGTCCATCACAAAATTAGACTCTTCATTTTTCTGTTTAAGGTCTTTTAAGGAATTATTTTGTTCTGAATAATTTTTGGTAGTATGTTCCAACTCTTCAGTAAGTTTTTTATTTTCAAGAGACAGTTTTTGTTCTTTAATTTTCTTTTCTTCCATCTCTCCTTTTAAACATATGATTTCATTTAACAATCTGAAATTTTCAGTTTTGAGATGGTCAAAATTTATTTTCTCTTTAAGAACAACTTCATTTTCTATTTTATTTTGATTTTCTTTGATATCATGCAGTTCTTCAACTAACTCTTTTGGAGAGGTTTTATTAAGTTCTGGCCATGAAAATTCTGACAGGATTTCTTCTACCTCTTCAGTTTTCATTTCATCTTCAGATTTGCTGTCAATCAAATTTTGGTCAAAATGAGCAACATCTTTATTTTGAATATTTTTATTCATCTTTAAAAATTTCTTAGCATTTCTTGTTTGTACTGATTTTAGCTTATGCTCTTGTACATTTTCTATTGATTTGCAATTTTTGAACATTGCAGCAGTTTTATTTCCTAACAAATACTTATCACCATAAAAGGAATTTTGTAGGACAGCTGCTTTAGTTTTTAAGTGTCCCATTTTACAATCCAATTCAATTTCTGCAAGTGGTAAACAGATAGGATCCACTTCTAATGGATTTGTAATATACACTTTCTCATTTGTGTACATATGTGGTTTCACGTACTTGCTGCTGATCAAATCACATGAAGCACCCGTGTCTCGAATTATTTTCATCTCAACACCATTCACTTTACCTATACTAGTATAAGGTGTCATTGATTCATCAGAACCTGCCTCAGCTATAATATGTGAGATAAATTCTTCTTTTTCTTTAATTTATCACACTGAGGTCTAAGATGATTAGTAGAACCACATTCATAGCAACGAGCAATTTTTCTTTTATCAAATTCTTTATTTCTCTGATTTTCTTGGGATGTTTCGGGTTTTGCATGAAATTTCGGCTTGACATCTTTGTTATTATCGTTAGACTTATCATCACATAAGTTTTCACTTTGGTTTCGAAAGCTGGAAAATTTCTTTTTGGGCAATTCCCTCCTTTTGAAACTTTCCCTAATACTCTCAAACTCATCTAGTTTTTCAGCTAAGTCCATAGGTGTTATGAATGTAAGCCAGTTTTCTAAAAAATGATCTCTTACATCAGCAGGCACTCGAAACTTCAACTGCTCAGTCACTATTAGGTCTTTCAGCTGTTGAAAATTCTCTATCTTTAATTCTGTAAGCCACTCTGTAAAATAACTAGAAAGCTCTTGAGCATAATTTCTCCAAGATTTTTCGGACGATTTGTGGTGCTTATAAAAAAATTGTTTCAATTTTTCACTATTTAATTTATATCTTCTCATAATGATATTTTTAACAAAATCATAATTTGTAGCATCGGCTGGAGACTCTCTGGCCAACATATTGGATAGTTCTGGCGGTAAAACTGCTAACAGGTAGGCCACCCAATCCTTTTTTTGAACTCGTGCCATCTCCGCTCTTCTTTCGAAATTTATTAAATATAAACCCATTTCATCATGTTTTTCATCAAATCTTGGGGTAATTTGTGTTAACTGAATTCTTGGAACCGATTTAGTCACCTTTTCTGGTTCTAATATTCTTTCAGGATTTTCTCTTGAAATTTCTAATTTCTTTAATTCAAGTTCATATTGTTGAGTTTCTCGAGTCCTTCGTTCCTCTCTTTCTTCTTGTCTTAGTCTCTCTTCTTCTTGCAGTTTTTTATCTTCAAGAAGCCTTTCCAATATTAATTTTACTTCTTCCTCATTATAGGACTTGCTAGATAAAATTAATTTCTTGATGTCAATAACTCTACTGGAAGTATCTACGTCGACACCGATTTCCTCACAAATTTGAATCAATTCATGTTTTCGAGCTTTAGCTAAAAATGCCATGTTTCAAAACCCCAAACAAAACCAGAATGCTCTCAAAACGATAATAAAATATAAACAAATAAAATAATTAGAAAAATTATTATAATTTTTTTTCTATTACCCCCTTCTTTTTTTTTTCAAAAATCAATCAAACACACAAATAAAATAAGATATTGAGGGTAATTAACCTCTTTAATTAATTAAAAAATAATAATATCCAACCCAATTAATGGTATCTGTAATTACGAAAAATAATTTATTTTCTCTATTTAAGAGAACACTTTTATATATGTGTATATATATATTTCTTTCATAAAAAAAAAAAACCACGTGTACAGTACTTTTCTTCTTAAAGAACAGAATACATGAACATTTTTAATCACAAATTTCTTTTATTAAATAAATCATATATTCAAAAATAATATTCAAAATAATATTTTAAACCAAGTATGTTCTCATACCAAGTACTACTTGTTTCCTACACAAGCATTATTTCAATTCAAAACAGAAATAAATTAATTTATTTGCAAAACTATTTGATTCTTTTTGCACACATATTTCTCAGGAAACAGAATAATTAATATTTTTCTTCAAACAAAAAAAAACACACAACAGTTTCGTTTTCAAATCCAAACTATTTTGCTTTATCAGAAAAAAGTACGTTCAATTAAAATTGGATTTAAGTAACATAAATTACCATAGTAATTAATATTAATAAATAAAATGAACATCTAATCGTTAAACATTTCATTTGAAACAGAAACTACCATTTTACTTCAAATCAAAACCAAAATATTTTGTTCCAAACAAGAACAGATTCATTTAACATGAAATCGAAACTAAATTCTTTTTTATTTTTATCCTTCATTCCCTCTTTATTTACCCATTTATTTTTGTATTATTAAGCAAAGAAATACCAAATCAGTAAAAAGAGACAGAAAAATAAATCCAATTTAAATCAATAAAGTATCAGAAATAAAAATGTGACCGGAAATGCACATTAATTCTTATGAATCATTCAGCAACATTTTTATTCTTTCTAATTCGATAATAAATATATTCTTTATTTTTATTTTTTTCTCAAAGCTCTAAACCACAAATTACTAAACAAGAGTATTTATTCTTCCATAAAATACAGAACAGGTACTTTATTAGTGCTAGAGGCCTATTTCAGTCGGTATAGTTGTCGAATTTTTATAATATACTCTTAATTAGTGCTAAGGGCCTATTTCAGTCGGTTTATTGAATGGGTATTTATTGAATGAAGTCCCCCCAAGGCCCAACTTTGACATGAGTCCCCCCCAGGCCCAACTTTGACATGAGTCCCCCCCAAGGTACCCCTATGTCAGTCGGTACAGCGTTGTCGAATTTTTATACGTCAGTCTTAATAGTGCTAAGGGCCTATTTCAGTTGGTTTATTGAATGGGGATTTATTGAATGAAGTCCCCCCAAGGCCCAACTTTGACATGAGTCCCCCCCAAGGTACCCCTATTTCAGTCGGTACAGCGTTGTCGAATTTTTATAATACACACTTAATAGTGCTAAGGGCCTATTTCAGTCGGTTTATTGAATGGGGATTTATTGAATGAAGTCCCCCCAAGGCCCAACTTTGACATGAGTCCCCCCCAAGGTACCCCTATTTCAGTTGGTACAGCGTTGTCGAATTTTTATACGTCACTCTTAATAGTGCTAAGGGCCTATTTCAGTCGGTTTATTGAATGGGGATTTATTGAATGAAGTCCCCCCAAGGCACAACTTTGACATAAGTCCCCCCCCCAGGCCCAACTTTGACATGAGTCCCCCCCAAGGTACAACTTTGACATGAGTCCCCCCCCAAGGTACAACTTTGACATGAGTCTCCCCAAGGCCCAACTTTGACATGAGTCCCCCCCAGGCCCAACTTTGACATGAGTCCCCCCAAGGTACAACTTTGACATGAGTCCCCCCCAAGGCACACCTTTGGCATGAGTCCCCCCCAAGGTACAACTTTGACATGAGTCCCCCCCAAGGTACAACTTTGACATGAGTCCCCCCCAGGCCCAACTTTGACATGAGTCCCCCCCAAGGCACACCTTTGACATGAGTCCTCCCCAAGACACCTCCCCCTCATTGGGAAAAAGAGAAAAAACGTTGTTTTGCGGCTATAAGACAGTTTGGACTTCCAACGTTATTTGTTACAGTATCTGCAGCTGAAACACATTGGTTTGATTTAATGAAAACTTTATCATGGAATTTAGATCGTCACGAATTAACTAAAGAAGAATTTGTCGATATTAACAAGTTTAGCAGTAGGCCTCTCGCACTAAATTAAAATCTGTCAATGTCAGATTTTCATTTTTTAAATAATGAAATAATGTCGTATCTGTATAATTTTTTAAATCTGTTCTCAAAATTTGCAATTCCGTTTAAAACCGAAATTCCCTGCAAAACGTAGTAACATTTAGTTACTCTATAGTAAGTTTTTATTATTATTATTATTATAATTATTATTATTATTATTAGGAATATACCATCAAACAAAAGAAAAATATATATATTTATTTATTTTTCACTGATTCATCAACTTTATTTATTTTTTTTTTTTTTTTGAAACACATCGACAAAAAAACGAAAGATTTCCTTCTTTTTTATTTCTTTTAAACAACGGATGAATCAGGTTAATAATACATATTTTTCTCTACAATAATAATTTATCTTAAAATAATACTTTTACTAAATGAATAGGGATAAGCAGTGCTATATGATTCATGATTGAAATACATAATCTGAATTAAAGTACCTTTTTAAAAAAAGAATATTTTCTCACGTTCTAATACAAGGACTGAGGTATTTATTATATCATTTTTAAATCAAGGCACTGTTTCATACATAAAGGCACTTACCCCTTTAGTAGCGTGAATTCTTGATCCGCTAGCTGCCACCAACTTCTCAGTCTGTGATGTATCGTAGGCTTGAAATCATCAAGAGAAGATTGCTTTTCTAAAAAAATTTTTTTTTTTATTTCTCATTTACAAACACGATACGACACCAACACACATGCATAAAAGGTAAACGAAAACACGTAACACATATTGCATAAAATGGTCTATAATCTTTGAACCAAAAATAATAAACATGAACGCACTCAAGCCAGGCACCCGCTGTTCTCGGCGTTGCATCATTCCCTTCTAAAACCAAACTAAAAACTAAAGTCTCTCTTCAATTCGAAAGTCTTTTCACCGTGCTGAACAAACAGCGCCCTCTCGTGAGTCTTAAAGTCATTAGTCTGAAGTCATTACAATTCCTGCAATGATGCCAAAGAACTTAAGTGTAGGAGGGTAGTATTTTCTATCGCTCTGGGGAAGCAAGGAAGCCATCCCCTCCGCGGAGGATAAAAATTAAGATGTCATGTCTCCGGAACATCCCAAAGTGTGAATATAAGGCCGTCTTTAATTTCTCACTGCGTTGCTATAGTGCGACGTTAAAACCCACCAACACTCAAGATATTCTCTGAAATCTAGAAATTTCTATTTAGAAAAAGTGACGCTATGTTTTATGTTAGATCCAATATTTTCAATTATTTTATGTAATGTTTTAAAATTGCATTTATTTAAAATAATGAAATTTCAATTTCAGAGTTACTTTTACATTACTCCAGCTTATATATAATCTGGAGTAAATTAATGTCTGAAGCTCTCGGCATGTACATTTATATAAATTTGCAGACGATTTAAAAACTAATCTGATTTAGAGGTTGGTTGGCTGCGTTTTACGTCGCACTAGTGCTGTGCAATGGGCAATTGGCGGCTAATAGGAATTATTATATTTGTTTTAACATTTGATTATTAGAATAGTTGATTGAAATGAATACTCAAATAAATAAATCAAAATTAAAATATTTAAGACTAGCAAACCCGTGCGAGATATTCGCCCTTTATTTCTTTTCTTATTTACCATTAAAATTTGAAACTCATAAATGTTATACCATTTTCATCACCTAATTAAAATTTTAATTACCAGAAGCCAAGTTATTATTAAAACTAAATTAATATTGTACAATAGTGAAAGCAAAGCCATTCAAAGAAAGGTTTCCAAATAAAATTCATGGTTCACGACCCAATTTTCATACTTCCACAGACAGTACAGTTTTAATAAAGGACCCCACGACCGCTTTTAAATTTTTGTCATCGTGTTGGCGATGACTTTTTATTAATTTTGGTATATATATATATATGTAACGTATTGTTTCTTTAGAAGATGAGTTACTGTCACTTCATATTAAGATAGTTCACTCAATAAATATTCCAAAATAGTTTATGCAGTCGTTTTATTGAAGACACTTAGGCATTCTACATGTTATTAACAGTCAATCAGTCTGAGCACGCTGACATGCACATCCGTAGACGAGTCGGGCCGAAACTGTCCCGTTAACGGTGGAACCGCTACCAATCAACACCTTCTAATCAAGGCCTTCCAAGATGATTGTGACGTCACATGCTTTAGGCCACTTTTTATGCACATCTTTGTAAATGGATTTAGAAATATTTTGAGATGACAAGAAGCTATTTAGTATACTAAGATTATGAGAGTATTGGAATGTATAATTAAAAGAGAGAAATATTTGAAATTGTAAATATAAAAAGGGAAGTTATGCTTTTAAAAATAATTTATGTTTTTCTCCCGCATGAGTAAGAGATTTTATGTATGACTGCTGGTGTTTACGCTTTTTGCCTACTAGTAATGTTAATAAAAATATATATGTTTGGAATAGTTATTCAAATGCTGTTTTTTACTCCCAGTTTTATTTATTATATTTATTATTTTAATATAATTACTAAACTAAAAAGTATAAAGTTTTAATGGGAAATAACCATTTACCTATAAGTATTGGAAATTTTTAACAATGAATCCGAGAAAAAATTTGTCATTTGTCCGAGTTTCATTCTGAATCAGCGTGAAAAGGAAAAAAGTAATATACACCGTGACCAATAAGTTCTCATACACCTTTTGAAGCACGTTAAAAATTTTGTACATATGTGTTACTGTAGTCCCAATTATTTTGCAGGCAATTTAGAGTAAGGTATAAAGCTATTGCAAGTGTAAGTGCTTTATTAATTATAATTTTTTTAAGCCTAAGTAGAATAAAGAAATTGAGAGATATTTTGACAAATAAATTCATCAAAGGAGAGCAGCCGGGGGAAATTTTCAGAGACTTGAAAGCCCTGGGGCTGAAGAGAGATTTCATTTACAGAAGTATCAGAAGGTATAATGAGACGTCCTCTGTCGATGACAGAAAAATATCCGGGAGACCGAGGTCCGTCCGAAAAAAATAGGCTGTGAAAAGGATCAGGGAAATGGTACAATGAAACGGACAAAGACCTTCTAGAAAATTAGCACGAGAGCTCAAAATATCGACGGGATCAATGTTAAACATCCTAAAAATAGACCTTGGATTCAAGACTTATAGAAAACGTAAAATTCACGGAGTTTCGGAGTCTGCTAAGATGAAAAGGAAGCAAAGGGAGGAAGAAATTCTTGCTTGGCACGCTGGGGATGAATTCGTCATTTCAGACGAAAAACTATTCATTTTACAGCAAAGTCTCAACCCCTAAAATGACAGAGTATGGTAAGTTTCTATTGATAACATCCCTGAGAGCCAGCATTACGTTCCGCGTTATCAAAATACTTCGTCTCTGACGGTTTGGGCCGCTATTTCCTAAAGAGGATAACTCCCGTTAGTCTTCATTGATAAGGGAGTAAAAATCAATGCCCAATATTATAAAACTGAAGTTTTAGAAAAAGTTTTACTCCCAAATACCCAGAGAATGTATGGGGCGGATTATTTTTGCTTCCAACAAGATGGTGCCCCTTCTCATACCGCACGTGTGGTTCAGGAGTGGTATAGTCAAAATTTAGCTGACTTTTTGACAAAGAACGAATGGCCTCCCAACTCCCCCAATCTGAACCCACTTGATTATTTTGTGTGGTCATATATGCTCTCTCAACTGATTGACTATAAAAAACACCGATTTGAGCAAATTCAAAAATGTAACTCAAAAGATATGGCAGGAAATGTCAATGGAGGCCGTGCGTGCCACATGTGATGGATTTTAAAAGAGACTTACGCTCGTTAAGAAACTAAAAGGCGAAATTATTCCAAAGCATTTATTGTAAAGATACTCAATGAATGCTACTTTAATTTGATGCAAAAAGTTTTTGTATGATTTATTTTGTGTTACTGTAATAAAAATTTGAAAGTGTATGAGAACTTATTGGTCACGGTGTATACTGAGAAAAAAAAAAAATTTGTTTTCGGAAATCACCATTATAGACATATTTCTTTACTGATTGAATTTTTAAGATTAAGTACTCATATTTCAAAAAATAAGATTTATTTCGTTAAATTGGACAATAAGTCATATAGATTTCAAATGAAAAAAAAAAAAAGACTTGTTCGTTATTTTTAGAACTATTATTAGAGCCTTAAAAAAAAAAAAAAAAAAATCTAATTTTTAAAGCAGAATATATAAAACATTTTAAACTTTATAAATTATACACGTGTGTCTGTGTGCTTGTATTTATATATTTGAATTACTGAGATAAATACAGAAAGAAGGTCAAGGAAAGATATGAATATTAAAAAGGATAAATAAGTCATACAGTATTATAAACAAGAACAGAAAATCTTGCAGTTCGCATAGATTATTAACACTTTCGAACTGTATGAACTCATTGTATCGTTTAACTTTCAATGTACGTTGCTTACGTGATCAGACTTGTAAGGTGCGCCAAATCTGGCAAACCTGCGCCGCCACAAATAAGTATGGCAACCCAACTCTCGGAACGAGAAGGAGATCTCGGGAGAGGGAGTCGGGAGTGGAAGGTAGAACTATGATGTGTGCTGGTGTCAGCGAGTATAGTAGTTATGAACGAAATATAAGCCAGAATTTATTCTTTGTACATATGGCATTGTAAATATCATAAAATTCATTATGTAATTCATTTGTGATGTGTCCCATTATAGAAATTTTAATAAATACTTGGGACTAATTATGACTTTATTATCATTGTTGTCTCTCACTACTCACCAAGAATTCCACGTCCAAGATGTGCTGAAATTACATTGGTGTCAGAAGTAAGGGATGGTGAAGAGAGACGAAAAAATGATTGTGGTGTCACAGCGGAATGGCCACAATAGCCGATGGTCATCTGGTCATCGAAATAAGATGATAGAAGTATTACGTGCAGTTTTTAAGGCTGTAAATGCTACAGCGTTCGGCGGGCTACATAGAGCCTAGCGTGAATAAATAATACTGTATCAACAGTATGTTGTGTGTATGTAGAGCACCTACGTGCTAGCGAAAGTTTACAAAATAAGATGACGGAATTGGTGCATGTTCTTAAATTCTTCAGTGTTCAACACTTTACGTGCTAGCGAAAGTTTACCTGCTATTTTTAAATCCTTAAAGTCTCTAGTGTTCCTAACGTATAATGCTGGAGCGACAATATTTTGTGTAGAAGTGGTGCTACGTATTCTAGAAAGTGTGCTTGTTCTACAATTTTAGGTGCAGTCTTACGATTTGTGAATAAAGTGAAAACAACGAAGAAAAAAAATCTTCTGTATACAGAGTATTCAACGTTTGTATGTTAGAAATGTTCTTTTTATGCAGCTCCGGACATCCGAACAAAATTTATCGATGTCGTGATTTCTTTTACCTTCGCACTAAGGTACTGTAAGTACTATATATTTTTTTCTTCGATTAGAATTTTAATCGTTAAGGAATATCAGCAAGTTTAAAAAGAGTGTATTAAATTTAGTTGGTTATCGAATCATGTGAAATATTTTATATATATATATATATTTTTTTTTTATTATTATGGTTATTTGATTTCTAATGTGAAATATAAAGGGGTAATAATTTTTAATTAGCGCAGTTATTATATATATTTTTTTTATTTTCATAAAAAGTAAAGAAAAAGGAATATATTTAGTCTATTAAAAATATTTCAGTATATGTGAAATGTATAATAATCACATAGATTTGTTTCTTTTTACCCCGAAAACAAAAGTAAGGCAGGTGGCCAGACAGACGTGTATTGTTCTTGTTCTGAATGGCGCCAATTGACTTTGAGTCGTTTTCGGTAGATCGTAATGATATTTCATATTTCTTTCTTTTTTTTTTTGTTTGATCATCAATGTTGGAAAAAAAAAAGTTTTTTTTTTTTTTTCTTATTTTATTATTGCTTAGTAAAAGTTAGAAAAATAAATCTATTTCCTGTCTCAGTATATATATAAATAAGATATATATTGCTGTGGGTTATGAAATACTTAAATGATAAATTTATTTATTTTATTTTGTTTTTGAGAAGACAGTTAAAAGTATTTTTTTTCTTTCTCTGGTTCATGGTGACTGAATAATTAGAGATAGATTTAATGCATCATTATTTCTTTCCTAAGTAATTATTATTATTGTTTTTTTTTAAACAAAAAGGAATGAATGAATAAATATATATTTTATTTGTTTATTTGATGACAAAGGCATGAGTATAATTAAACAGCTCTGGTTTATTTCTGATAAATGTTTTATATCTTTTTTTTTTTTTTTTTTTTTTTTTTGTTTGTTCTCGTATAAAAATAATTCATCGTATAAAAAGAGAGTAATGTTTCTTTTGATATTTCTTGAATATTTTGGATATAGTTTGCTTTTTATTTTCATTTTATTGTAAGGTAATTTGGCATTAGGGTGGCCCAGAAAAATAGATAAATAGAAAAAAATGTCTTTTCTAATCAAAAGTAAAAAGGCAGATTTAATTTGCCTGGCACAAGATTATGGGGAAAAGGTTGATGAAAAGTTATCTAAATCGGAGTTAAAGGAATTAATTTTAGCTAATAAGCGATATAAAGAGGAAGAAGCGAAAGAATATTTAGATGCTATCATAGCTGAAAGGTTAGAACGGGAACAAAAACTGGAAAATGAAAATAAGTTAAAACTAGAGCGGGAATTTATGTTACAGACAGAGAGAGAAAGGGAGAAATTTGAATTGGAAAAACTTCGTTTAGAAGTTGAATTATCTAAGAGTAATAAAAATTTGGTTCAAAATAGTGATCAAACCACGCGTATAAAATCTTTAGATGAAATAGTTAGGATGGTTAGACTCTTAACAGTTAAGGTTCCTAGTAAATCAGATGGATGGGACTATTTTTTCTCGAGTTTGGAGAAAGCGTTTGTAAATGAAAATGTTAACGACGAATTTAAACCTAAAGTTTTACTTTGCTTATTAGGGGATAAAGTAACTAATCTGTTAGCTAATATTGAAGAAAAGGAATTAAATAATTATGAAACCTTGAAAAAATTAGTGTTACAAGAGTACGAACCTTCTCCAAAATTATGTTTAGAAACTTTTCGTAGGGCAAAACGTAATCCTGATGAGAATTTTTCTCAGTTCGCGTCCAGATTAACCTCTATGTGGCTGTATTACTGCAAGGCCAGGAAGGTAAGTGATTTTGAGTCGCTGAATCAGCTCATTGTTTCGGATAAAATCTTTCAAACATTAGATGCGGAAACTGCAACCCACATAGGAGTTCTTCAAGGAGAAGATTGGTTCAAGCCAAAGGATTTAGGTAAGCATTGTGATGTATTTTATGCATCTAAGGGTAAGTCCTATGATGGGTCAGTAAGAGCCAAAGGGATGGATTTTGATAAAAAAGGGTATTCTAATTTGGGTAAACCGCAGTTTAGTGAAAAAAGGTCCGATTTTAACAATTTTTTCCCCAAGAAAAATTTCGAAAAATCAAAGCTCTCAGAAATTAAAAAACCAACGTGTTTCACATGTGGGTCCGACAAACATTTCAGACGGGATTGTCAAAAAAATAAAGGGTCAGATACTAGGAGGCTTAACATTAACAAAGTTTCTGCAGAGGGTACAGACTCAAAGGAAGAAACTGTATCTGCTAGGGTAGACTTACTAGGGGAAGTCATCCCTAGGCGAGCTATTGAGGATAAATTAAGCAAACTAAAAAAGACATCTATCAGTGTAGATGGTAAATTAGTTGACGCATTGGTGGATTCGGGAACAGAAATTACGGTTGTCAAAAAAGAACTAGCTCCGGGAATTTCAGTAGAAGGTGCTTCTACAATTTTTTTGAAGGGTATTTTTGGTCCGGCGGTGAAATGTCCATTAGTTTACGTTCCATTAGGTCTTGCTACTGGTGGCCAGGTTAATGTGGTGCATCAGCAAGTGTTGTGTGCTTTGGCAGATGTTTTGGTGGAAGACGTGTTACTTCCACCGGATGTTTTGAACATGTTGGGAGGAGCCCGGAGTGATGGAATTTCACTGGCTCAGAACTCTCAGGACCTGAGGGGGGACTCAGGAAATTTAGATGGAACGACGGAAGTTTCATCTGGGACACTGTCAGGAAAAGCACAGGACAATTTTATTTTTGAGGAATCTCAAAGGGAAATTACTTCATGTGGAAATGAAGTGGGAACGGTAAACGCTAAAGATGGTGAGGCAATCACTGAGCCAAATAAGAAAAGTATGGTAGCTGATACTTTTCGCTCTGAGCAAGAGCAGTGTACCGATTTAGCAGTTGCTTGGAAGCATGCTAAGGAAGGTAAGGGTAATTACTATGAGGTAGATGGTTACTTATTTCATAGGGACAAAATACTCGGGGAGAGCATTGGGCAACTTGTACTTCCAGATTGTAGGCGGAAGGAGGTACTGAAACTGGCTCATAACTCAGTGTTTAGCAGCCATATGGGTCCTAGAAAAACTCTAGAGAGGATCAAATACTCATTCTTCTGGGAAGGTATGAGGGCTGACGTAAAAAAATATTGTAGATCATGTAAAGAGTGTCAACTCACTCAAGCAGTTAGAACAAATGACCGAACGCCAATCACGCCGGTGACGAGACCGGAATTACCATTTCAGGTAGTGAATATAGATTTGATAGGTCCGATCGATCCTCCAAGTTCGAAGGGACATAAATATATATTGTGTATGATCGACCAACATACTAGGTGGGGCGAGGCCATACCATTGACTAGTCTAAATGCAAAAACAACTTGTGAGGCGTTGCTAAGCATTTTTTCAAGGACCGGAATACCGAATGTTATCGCGTCTGATAACGGGACAAACTTCATAGCTGAACTGACTAAAGAGTTCGAGAAACGTATAGGGAGCAGTCCAAGATTCTCTACCCCGGGATATCCACAATCAAACGGATTGGTGGAGAGGTTCAATAGAACACTAAAAAACATGTTACATAATGTAATAAGGGAAGAAGGTAGAGGATGGCATTTGCAAATTCCTTATGTGTTGTGGGCGTACAGAGAAATACCCCATTCAACTACAGGTGTGTCTCCATTTCAGTTACTGTATGGTAGACAACCACAAGGTCCTTTGTCCATCTTAAAGTCTACTTGGACCGGGAGACATAATAATATACAGTTAGATACTACTCCTGTTGCTAAATATTTAGAAGATTTAAAATTAAAACTTGAGAAGGCTGCGGAGCAAGCTAAACTTGTTTCGGCAGTACAACAGGAAAAAATAGCTTACTACCACAATTTAAGATCGTCTAACAGAGTATTCAAAGTTGGGGATCAGGTGATAGTTTTAATACCCGATTCAACAAATAAATTATTTGCCAGATGGCAGGGTCCCGCAACTATTGTTGAAAAACGCAATCCTCATTCTTTTATAGTGAAATTACCAGATGGTGCGACCAAACATATTCATCAAAATAAATTAAAACATTATATAGCTAGTTCGAATTCTGTAAATGTTATTTTTGAGGACGAAAAAGAATTCGGTCATATTGAAACTTTACCTACCGCTACCAAGGAATCTAAATTCTTTGAAATTCTTGATAGTCTTAAAGTTGAACATTTAAATGCTTCTCAGTGGAAAACTCTTAGAAATTTAATCGTAAAATTTAAACATATCTTTACTAAACCTGTCCAACCAACCTCGGTGGGCACTCATAAAATTGAATTATTACCAAATGCAATTCGCAAAAAACCCCATTGTTACAGTGTTCCCATGGCATATAGAAAGGAAGTTGAACGTCAGGTTCAAGAGTTGTTAGATCTAGGTTTAATAGAACCATCAGAATCTGAAATAGTTCATCCAATGAATAAAGAAGCACCACAAAACTGGCGTTGTAAAAATTATTACTTACAGACTTTGAATAAACACCATAAAATGCAATAAACTCGCAACAATTGTTTCGGGTCGAAAAAACACACGACCCTTCATCAGGCGAACAAAGTAAGCACGAGTGCTGCAGTCAAAGCGGCAACGCACTAAACTCAAGTTGCCGCTTTGACTGCAGCACTCGTGCTTACTTTGTTCGCCTGATGAAGGGTCGTGTGTTTTTTCGACCCGAAACAATTGTTGCGAGTTTATTGCATTTTATGGTGTTTATTCAAAGTCTGTAAGTAATAATAGTTCATCCAATTGTTTGCGTTGCGAAAAAAGATTCTTCCGTAAGAATGTGTATCGATTTCAGGGCTTTAAATGCGGTAACTAAAGTTCCGGTTTTTCCCATGAAAGATATGCAAGAGTTAATTTTCACTGCAGGATCAGCCCACTGGTTAACCAGTTTAGATCTTTTAAAGGGGTACTGGCAAATTAAAATGGATAAGGAAAGTAAGCCATTAACAGCATTTACCACTCACAATGCCGTGTACCAGTGGAAGACAATGCCTTTTGGTCTAGCAGGGGCATCGGGTACTTTTCAACGAGAAATGAACCGTATCTTAAAAGCTCATTCAGATTATGCACAGGCATACATGGATGATGTGGTCATTTTCTCTAGGTCTTTTAGAGTTGATTCTAACCGAGTTACATAAGTTAGGTTTCTCGGTGAGATTGGATAAATGTTCCTTTGCTGCACGGAAAATAAAGTATTTGGGTCACGTGATAGGGGGAGGTAGGCATGGTCCTGAAGAAGATAAGATATCAGCTATTAGAAAGTTAGCTAAGCCTGTCACTAAAAAGGATGTCAGGTCTGTTTTGGGACTGATGGGTTTTTATCGCACTTATATACCGAATTATGCGGAAATATCTTCTCCCCTCACGGAGCTGACCAAGAAAAATAAGTCAAACATAGTCAGTTGGGGTGAGGCCGAACAAAAATCTTTTGACAAATTAAAAGAGTTGTTGTGTGAGGTAACTAGCCTGGCTACCCCTGATGCCAACTTGCCATTCCAAGTTCATTGCGATGCATCTGACTATGGTGTAGGATGTTGTTTAACCCAACAAGATGCTGATGGATCTTATCGCCCAATAGCGTTCGCAAGCCAGAAGTTCAATACGACGCAGAAAAATTGGGCAAGCATCGAAAAAGAAGCACGGGCAGTTTTATTCGGACTGAACAAATTCGATAAGTGGATTTATGGGGCTAAGGTAGAGATCATTTCTGATCATAATCCACTTAAGTATTTAACTCATACTACTCCTAAGAGTCCCAAGTTAACCCGTTGGGCTCTAGCTCTTCAAAGATGGAATCATTCCATCACTCATAGACCAGGTGTCCAGCACAGAGGTGCAGACGCTCTGTCTAGGCTGGAATAGAAGTTTACTTGCATTATTATTATTTTTTTTTTAATATTCTATATATATTAAAAGTGAAATTATATAGTGTATTGATTAATTTTTTGAAAGTATATGTTTTGTAATAGCATTTATATATATATGTGTGTTTTTTGTTTTTAAAAGTGATAAAATCAGCCACTGTGGGCTAATTTTATGTTTAGGTGGGGCGTGTAAGGTGCGCCAAATCTGGCAAACCTGCGCCGCCACAAATAAGTATGGCAACCCAACTCTCGGAACGAGAAGGAGATCTCGGGAGAGGGAGTCGGGAGTGGAAGGTAGAACTATGATGTGTGCTGGTGTCAGCGAGTATAGTAGTTATGAACGAAATATAAGCCAGAATTTATTCTTTGTACATATGGCATTGTAAATATCATAAAATTCATTATGTAATTCATTTGTGATGTGTCCCATTATAGAAATTTTAATAAATACTTGGGACTAATTATGACTTTATTATCATTGTCTCTCACTACTCACCAAGAATTCCACGTCCAAGATGTGCTGAAATTACAAGACTAAAGACGGAAAGAGAGATAGATTAATTTAATTCATAATCACTCTTAAACAAGTCTAAGTATATCTGTATATGACTGCAGCGCCCTCGAACGACTATTCGCCCAACTAGCTACCATACTGGATTCCGCTTATTTCGGAGCATCGGACAGGCAGCTTAGTATTCAGTGGGCAGTGTTTCGGCCACAGACTAAGGAAATACTTAGACCCGGTCAGACGGCTTTCTTGAATGGGGAAAAGTGAAGTAACAGTAAGGCGCTTAGAGCGACCGGCGGCCACATTGGTACAAGCAAGAAACCAGTAACATTGCAATCTGTATATGTAAAAACGAATGCATGTCTGTCTGTTTATCCTTCATCCATTACAACACCATTCATCCGATCGCCATGAAACTTTGTGAAATTGTCGAATACACTCCCGCGAAGATTTCTGGCATAATTTTTTTTTTAATATCGCCCCCCCTCAGGGAGAAGGGGGGGGGGCAAGAACGGGATTAAAGCATATTTTTTACTTTCTTCTATATGTAATATAGTATTGGATTCGCGAAAATTTTCGACCTCCGTTTTTTGATGGATTTACATGTTTTGGGATGTCCAGAACACGAATTAATAGTTTTTAGAAAATGTCTGTCTGTCTGTTTGTATCATTTTTTTGTGGACGCTGTATCTCACGAACCAAAAATAATATGAGTTGCAAAATTAATATGTGTTATTGATAATAGTATTAGTTAACTAGGAAAAAAATTTTGTGCATGTAGGGGCATCGGTTCCCCCCTGGGGGGGAAGTACCCCCCGGGGAAGTAAATTTTCAAGATGGGTATCTTTCGAAAGGTCTCGTTGATAATAGTAGTAGTTAACTGGGAAAAAATTTTGTGCATGTGGGGACATCAGTTTCCCCCCACTGGGGGGGAAGTACCCCCCCGGGGGGGCAAAGTTTCAAGATGGGTATCTTTCGAAAGGTCTCGTCAATACCTTTAAAACGAATGTTTGAACCATAAATCTGTGATAATTTAAAACAAAGTTATCGATTTTTTTTACTTTTAACAAAAAAAACTTAGAAAAAAAAATAGTTTTTTTTTTTTAACGAAATTTAACCAAACTTGGTATTTAGTTGGTCTCCGACATAAACTGGTGCTGATTACATTTGGGGATCAATCGCTCAACAAGTGACGCTGTGATCTCATTTTTTCTAAATTTTTAACATGGCAGTATAGGACAAAATGTCGTATAAATGTACATAATGAGAGTTATTTTTAACTTGTGATTGTAAAATTAATATGAGTTATTGATAATAGTAATAGTTAACTAGGAAAAAATTTCTGTGCATGTGGGGACATCGCTACCCCCCTGGGGGGGGGAGTACCCCCCACACCAGGGGAGGGGTAAATTTTGAAGATGGGTATTTTTCGAAAGATCTCGTCAATACCTTTAAAATGAATGTTGAACTATAAATCTGTGATTATTTAAAACTAAGTTATCGATTTTTTTTACTTTTAACCAAAAAAAAAAAAAAAACAATCGTATTTTTTATTTTTTTTTTTATTATTATTATTGTTACTATTTGAATATGTATTGCTTTTAACAAAAAAAAAAAAAAAAAAAAAAAACTGAGAAAAAAAAATCGTACTTTTTTTTTTTTTAAATATTGTTACTGATTGAATATGTATAGGAAAATATAGAAGAAAGTCTTGTGGTGGCCACAACATACTAGTTCACATTTGTTTTATTTCTCAATGAAAAAAATAAATATCCAATATTCTATTCAGCGACGTAATGGTTAATCTGCAACGCTTGTCTGGCAAATGTCTACCACACCTCATAACGCTAAATTAAATATGGAAATTTTTTGTTGATCAAGTATATTTACTGAAACTTACCTGTGAAATGTAATTCCCGGAACCTTCTTAGATGGTCTATTGGTGCAACCATAGGCTGCACAAGCCATTTTTCACGATTTATAGCCTCCTTTACAATTAATATAGATCAACACCAATACGATTGTATGAAAAACGCATTAATGTTTTGCTTATACCAATGTGGCGGCTCGGTTACAGTTGAGACTTCACTTTTAGAACCGCCTTGCCCGGTCTAAGTATTTCCTTAGTCTGTGGTTTCGGCCACAGACTAAGGAAATACTTAGACCCGGTCAGACGGCTTTCTTGAATGGGGAAACGTGAAGTAACTGTAAAGCGCTTAGAGCGACCGGCGGCCATATTGGTACAAGCAAGAAACCAGTAACATTGCAATCTGTATATGTAAAAACGAATGCATGTCTGTCTGTTTATCCTTCATCCATTACAACACCATTCATCCGATCGCCATGAAACTTTGTGAAATTGTCGAATACACTCCCGCGAAGATTTCTCGCATAATTTTTTTTTTAATATCGCCCCCCCCCCTCAGGGAGAAGGAGGGGCAAGAACGGGATTAAAGCATATTTTTTACTTTCTTCTATATGTAATATAGTATTGGATTCACGAAAATTTTCGACCTCCGTTTTTGATGGATTTACATGTTTTGGGATGTCCAGAACACGAATTAATAGTTTTTAGAAAATGTCTGTCTGTCTGTCAGTCTGTCTGTTTGTATCATTTTTTTGTGGACGCTGTATCTCACGAACCAAAAATAATATGAGTTGCAAAATTAATATGAGTTATTGATAATAGTAATAGTTAACTAGGAAAAAAATTTTGTGCATGTAGGGGCATCGGTTCCCCCCCCTGGGGGGAAGTACCCCCCGGGGAAGTAAATTTTCAAGATGGGTATCTTTCGAAAGGTCTCGTTGATAATAGTGATAGTTAACTGGGAAAAAAAAATTGTGCATGTGGGGGCATCGGTTCCCCCCCACTGGGGGGGAAGTACCCCCCCGGGGGGCAAAGTTTCAAGATGGGTATCTTTCGAAAGGTCTCGTCAATACCTTTAAAACGAATGTTTGAACCATAAATCTGTGATAATTTAAAACAAAGTTATCGATTTTTTTTACTTTTAACAAAAAAAAACTTAGAAAAAAAATAGTTTTTTTTTTAACGAAATTTAACCAAACTTGGTATTTAGTTGGTCTCCGACATAAACTGGGGCTGATTACATTTGGGGATCAATCGCTCAACAGGTGACGCTGTGATCTCATTTTTCTAAATTTTTAACATGGCAGTCTAGGACAAAATGTCGTATAAATGTACATAATGAGAGTTATTTTTAACTTGTGATTGTAAAATTAATATGAGTTATTGATAATAGTAATAAGTTAACTAGAAAAAAATTTCTGTGCATGTGGGGACATCGCTACCCCCCTGGGGGGAGGGGTAAATATTGAAGATGGGTATCTTTCGAAAGATCTCATCAATACCTTTAAAATGAATGTTGAACTATAAATCTGTGATTATTTAAAACTAAGTTATCGATTTTTTTTACTTTTAACCAAAAAAAAAAAAAAAAAAAAAAAAAAAAAAAAAATCGTATTTTTTATTTTTATTTTTTTTCTATTATTACTATTTGAATATGTATTGCTTTTAACAAAAAAAAAAAAAAAAAAAAACTGAGAAAAAAATCGTACTTTTTTTTTTAAGTATTGTTACTGATTGAATATGTATAGGAAAATATAGAAGAAAGTCTTGTGGTGGCCACAACATACTAGTTCACATTTGTTTTATTTCTCAATGAAAAAAATAAATATCCAATATTCTATTCAGCGACGTAATGGTTAATCTGCAACGCTTGTCTGGCAAATGTCTACCACACCTCATAACGCTAAAATAAATATGGAAATTTTTTGTTGATCAAGTATATTTACTGAAACTTACCTGTGAAACGTAATTCCCGGAACCTTCTTAGATGGTCTATTGGTGCAACCATAGGCTGCACAAGCCATTTTTCACGATTTATAGCCTCCTTTACAATTAATATAGAATAATACCAATACGATTGTATGAAAATTGCATTAATGTTTTGCTTATACCAATGTGGCGGCTCGGTTACAGTTGAGACTTCACTTTTAGAACCGCCTTGCCAGGTCTAAGTATTTCCTTAGTCTGTGGTTTCGGCTAACACAATACCGTAGTAGTTCACGCGCACAGGAGAAAGGAGAAATCTCAAAGTTATTGTCACGTTGGGAGCATCGCTTTTCCCCCTGGGGCGGGGGGAGGATTTTCAATATGGGTATCTTTTGAAAGATCTCGTCAATACCTTTAAAACGAATGGTTGAACTATAGATATGTGATAATTTAAAACAAAGTTATAATTTTTTTTTTAATCTTTTAACGAAAAAAAAACTGAAAAAAAAAAAAAAAAAAAAAAAAAAAACGATTTCTGATTTGCGAAAAATTGACGTCTTTCGACGTTTAGTGATAATATAATTATGTCAGATAAAAATCGTCTGCATTTATAATGGAAAATAATTTAATAAATAATTTGTATTCAATGAATTTTGTGTAAATATAGAAGAAAGTTATGTGGTGGCCACATCATACTAGTTTTTTTTTTTTCATTCCATATTGTGATCTAGTTGCATAGATATAGATACAATTTTTTTTATATACTGTTGAAATATTTCATTTCAAACAATGGATTTTTTTAAAGTTTTAATACATTTGAAATTTTTTTTATATTGTCGATATACTAAAGTTCTGTTTATGATTAAGACATATGTACTTATAATTTTTTGTATATAATTTTTCTCTGAAATTTTTGTTCAATCTTATTACAGTATTTTGTGCAATGAAATTTTAATGCAGTTCGTTATATATCACTTTAACAATACTTTATTGCTAGTCATAGTTGGGTTGGGGGTCAAAAGCAGTCAAGTTTATCTTACTTGCGCAGGACACCTGATTGACTGTATAAATATGATGATGATTTTGTAATTAAAACAAAGATCCACTTTTTTTTTCAGCCATTGGGATGTATTCAATTAAACAGCTTAAATGTTTCTTATACTGTTTTTGTATTTTTGAAATAACATTTTGTAGATATTACATATGCACAACATTAATTCATAAACCAAATAACAGTTTTTGATTAATCTTTTAGTTTGATGTTTTAAATTTATATATACATTTGGATTAATTTTAAATCAATTAGAAAATAAAATATAAATTTATTTTTTCAAAATATTTTTAAATTTGTCATCCCCTTCCCCCAAATATTTTTAATTTATTCATTATGTTTTACTTTTTTAGAATCCAACTTTAGATAAAGAATCGACAGTTGAAATGTGGAGGAAAAAGAATGAATCAAAGGATCTATTTTTACAGTTTTTAAGAGACGCAGATTCTTTATAAATCACATTAATTATTTTTTGGATTTTATTTTGTCATTTTTTTTTTTTTTTTTTGTCAGATAACACATATATTTACTGTTATTTTTGTTATTGATAAATATTTATTTTTTGAAAAGTTTTTTTTTTTTTTTTTTTTTTTTTTTATCAGTTAGATAGCACATATCTACTGTTATATTTTGTTGGTAGATATTATTTATTTTTTGAAAAGATTTATTTTTTTTATCAGATAGCTAGCACATATCTACTACTATTTTTGTTGTTGATAGATATTTAAGATTTATTTTGTTATCAGATAGATAACACATATATCTACTATTTTTGTTGTTGATAGACATTATTTATTATTATTATTATTATTTTTTTTTTTTAAGATTTATTTTGTTATCAGATTACACATATATCTACTATTAGTTTTATTGTTAATATTTATTTTTTGAAAAGATTTATTTTTTTATCAGATAGCTAGCACATATCTACTTCTATTTTTGTTGTTGATAGATATTATTATTTATTTATTTTTATTTTGTTATCAGATAGATAACACATATCTACTATTATTTTTGTTGTTGATAGACATTATTTATTTTTTAAAAGATTTATTTTGGTATCAGATAACACATATATCTACTACTAGTTTTGTTGTTGATATTTATTGTTTGAAAAGATTTATTTTGTTATCAGATAAGACATATGTCTACTGTTTCTTTTGTTGATGATAAATATTATCTATTTTTGAAGATATGTTTTGCTATCATATAGATAACACATATATCTACTATTAATTTTGTTGTTGATAGATATTATTTATTTTTTGAAAAGATTTATTTTATTATCAGATAATGCATATATCTACTGTTGTTTTTGTTATTGATAAATATTATCTACTCTTTGAAAAGATTTAATCTGTTGTTGCCTTTTTTTTTCTGTATCATAAAGTATTTATATTTGTTATTTCTGAGAAATTATTTACAGATCTTGGAACAATTCCTAGTTCTAATGTACTTACTTCTTCTTAGACATTAATACCTTATCTGTATTAATAAATTGTCATTGCATTTAAATGATGCTGTTGTACATCCCTTTATTTGTATGAGTCTTGCTGTATACTGATAGAAATGGAAAAAATGTATATATATTTCAGCATCTTAGTAATTATTCTATTATATAAATCTGGGGCTTGGAATACTAATTTTTACCCTTTTGGAAGAAAATCTCATGTGATATTAATCTTGTGAGTAGTGGGGATTTAAAGAACAACTCTCTTAACTATCAAAATTCTTTTCTTGTTAGAAAGTAGACATTCTACTCTTATATACAAGGTAATTTAAATTATTATTCAAATGATTTTTAATATTTAAATTTAAAAAAATATTAACCTTTAATTTTTGCTTCTTTCTAATACTTAAAACTTAATTTTTGTCTGCAGTACATTAACTTTATAATTGTCACAATGTAATTTTGAATATTATATAATATTAACATTTGTAATATAAATGGTTAATCAGCACATTATTGAAAATTCTGTACCAAACATGAATTGAGCAGTTTTTTTTGTGTTTAAACTTCAATATCACATGAAGCAGGGCTCAATGTTCCTATATTTTTTTAAATCATGAAAAATGACCTATATTTTATAATTATTTACATTTTTCCTATAGTCACAAAATTTCCCTATATTTCCTGTATTCTATTATTTCATTTCAATTTTTCTTTGTTTTCTGCATTTTTTACTAGACATCTATATTAAAATTTTCATATCTTTTTCAAAATATCATTCATATAAAAAATAACTACCTTTTCTTCTTGATATTCACTCTGCTGATGTGATTGGAAATCATATATGGTATATGTAAATAATATTGCACATAAAAGATTAAAAAAAAAAAAAAAAAAATTAAAATCAGATTTGTTTTAAATATATATGTCTATTAAGGTCATTGTGCCAAAATGCGATAACCCATAAATGCGACAAAGTTCTTCTACTGAAAATCTAAATGCTTAAATCACAAACTTATAAATCATAATGGAACATACACATTTCAAGAACGGTTCGCGAAACTTTTCATTAAATTTTAAAGGTTTTTTCTAGTAGAATTTTCTTTTGCAGTAAACATAAATTAGTACTTTTTTTCCAAAATTTAATTTTTCATTTTAAAGCTAAAAGTGCAAAACATGAACTAAGAATATTTTTCCTAACTGTTAGCTCTAAAATGAAATATTAAAAATATAATATTTTAGGTACAGTATATTTTAGGTAAAGATGATTCTGATTACAGATTTTACCTTAGCATATTGTTATGTATGTCTGTGTGATAATGCATCTCAGCTATTCAGTTCAGCATCACAGATGTTTTCCAATTTTATGTTAATCCATTCTAAATTAAGAAAAAGACTTATAGTACATCAGACTTCAAAATTAATCAATGAATTTTGTTATTGCCTGCTCTAGAGAGGAAATAAATAAACCTAGAATGGGACTTAAATCTAAAAGTAACTGCATGCAATTGAAATACATTATTACTTTTTAATCATACATATGTTAGGAAAGTATTGTAATCATGTCAAAAATTTGACTTTGGGATTTTGGTGTTTCTACACGTTTTGAGGTCCCCTGAGTTCATTTTTGCTATTTTTACAGTGATGTGTGTGTGAACATGATAGCGTCTAAACGCTTTGTTTAAATGGGCTGAAACTTGGTATGTATGCTACAGGTCATCATAGCATGAACCTTATTGTTTTTGATAAATCTAGCACTTAGTTTTTTTACAAAGACACAAAAAAATTCTGTATCATTATGCTTTATGGGCTCAAATTATTTAAAGTGTAATAGCATTAAAATGCCTTATTGGATGGAGATGAAAATTTATATTATACTTATTATAGGTCATCACAGCATGAACTGTATAGATTTTCATGAATCTAGCACTTATAGTTTTTTTACAGAGACACAACAAAAAGTTTATCTTATGATCTCAAATTATTTAAAGTGTGATAGTGTCTAAATACCTTTTCCAATTGAGCTGAAAATTTATATGCATTTTATAGGTCACCATCATCACATGAACTGTGTATAAATTTTGGTGAATTTTATAGGTTTTTGAAGGACACAACGAAAAATTCTTTATTATTATGATCTATGGGCTCAAATTATTTGAAAGACAATAACATTAAATTAAACAACATATTATGTGGCGAAAAATACTCAAACACCCTATTATAATGTCTTCTTTTGTTAAAGACTTCTCTTTATTTATGCAACCATTAGTTACTTAATGTTCAGAAAGTGGAGTGGTGTCACACCAGATTTTTTTTTTCTGTAATTAAAGGAATTGGCACATATTATTTTATTAATGTATTTGCCATTGTTAATTTCTTGTTTATTTATAATGACCTAAAATTATTTAGTCTTTTCAAAGAATATTGTTAAGAAAAAAAAAAAAAAAAAAATCTTTGTTTAAAATTTTTGTTGAGATATATGGTTTTTTGTGTCTAAAACTGTTCTAAAGTTTACTTAAAGGTTCGAAACCAAAAATTAGAAAAATATAATAAACTACAGATATAAATTTGCTGAAATAAACGGTTTTAGAATACATCTTGCATAGAATTTTATTTACAATTTCAATCAAAACCTGTCAAAAAGGGGTTTTTCACATGACAGTTAAAAGCATGGTTAAATCTGGATAAAACCATCAACTATAAAAAAAAAAACTCACCAACCCTGGGTCTTGTAAAAGGAAAAATTTCGACTTTAAATCTCACTCTTTCTAAACTACATCATTTTAAACGTATCAGAAAGCTAATAGATAGATGCTTTCTAAGAATTCAAAAGAATTTATTTCAAGAAATTTGTTTTTGGTGACTAATTTCCTTTTTAAGCAGGGAAAAAAAATTGAATTTTTTTTTTTAGAAAGTTTGTAGTGTCAGGTTGATTTTTATGCCAACTATGTGAAAAATACCAGAGCCAGTCATTGAACCTGGGTGCTCTGCTTAATGTGTGGATGCTGTACCACTGAACCACCCTGGCTGTTAACCATCTCGGCATTTCTCACATAATATTCATAGGCAAGATCTCCATATCTGCAAATAGAGTTATAAAAGGTCAGAAAATTAATTGTCCCTACAGACACATTTTCTTTCTAGGACATTTATAGGACATCTTGAGGATGAAATAGACATCTTTAGGATGTAATGTGGATGAAAGGGATATCTTTAGGATGAACTGTGGTTAAGTGTATTTGTTGGTTTTACAACGATTAATGTACTCCAATAGACAATGAAGTTTTATGTGTCAGAATCCTAAAACAAACTTGCATACCAAAATTTGCGACACTTATCTTCCATAGAACTGACGTAGCTGTGTTGAGTCAGCAGGTGAGTGAGTCGATGTGTTTTGTCATATATATGTGACGTATTCCTAGGTCACAGTTGTGGAACACATAAATAATCTAGTCAGGCTAACTGGAAAAATCTTTATTTAAAATCCATTTTAGGACTGGGGATCAGAGTCTTTTAAGGCAATGAAGACTGGTGGGGTCTTGAAATCGGTCCCGCTACATTGACTGGACTATGTCGGTGCCAGACCTTGCATGTAACTTTCAAATTCGGTGGCACATAATTGCTAGCTTTTACTGGCAAGAGCTAATCAAGAAAGATCCCGAATTTTGGTGAGTTCCATGTTTTAAAACCTTAATGTTTGGTATTATTTGGCATTTTTCTAGACCCATCCCATTTTCTTTTAATTGGCTATCCCTCTAATAGCAACACCTACCCATTATTTCCCATTCGTTGTACTTTCGTTTCTTCCAGACCGTCTGGAACCCCAGTGACTCTTTACTCTCCAAGTCATTAATACAATTATTTATTGCTTTCTTTTTGACATAAGTAATCAACCCTTAATTTAGAATCATAAATCTTTTATTTCTTTAATTGAATCTTTCCGGCATGAAATTTCTTTTAATTCCTTTTGCCATCTAAAAAGAATACCTTAGAATGTAAAAACAATAATTTAAAATATAAAAATATTCATTTATTTCTTACCTCTTTTTTATCCATTATATTTTATATCTTTCATTATATAGAGATATATGTATGAAGTAGTTGGAGTCAGATTCTTTAATATTTTAAGAATCCGATTCAGAGTAGGTCAGTTTTTCTACCACCTCTGCAGCCCTGTTAATAAATATATATATTTCCAAGTATGTGTGTTTCAAACTGTAGTTTTGAAAGATGCCCATTTCTCCTCAAAAATAAATAAATAAAATGAAATAAATCTTGTCCCACCTATTCTTTTACAGGATTAATTGTGTAACCCATTTCAGTTGAACTTTGTACAGTTATTTATTAATTTAGATAAAACTTGGGGGAGGTGGCTCAGATATTCAGAAACTTTTATTTTCTCTTATAGATGCATGGTAAAGAAAGTATTGTTTTGAGATCCGATTTTCAAAACTGATTTTTGATGTATCACTTTGTTTTGAGGCCTCCCTGTATTCGTAAATCAAGTATTGAATGTTTGGTCTGTGTGTATGCCAGTGTATCTATGTGTCTGTATGCGTAAATGTTATCATAACTCAAAAAGTACACTAACGGGAAATTAAACTCAGTATGTTAAATCTGTATTATTATAAATGTTACTTACAACTTGTCAATAAAGTCTTACAGATAGCTTGTGTACATGGATATGCAAGACAATTAAGAACATTATATCTATGAGCAAAATTTCTGGTAGGTAAAATGAATATATATTTTACAAATTTATGAAACAATGTTTCATATAAAGTAGGATATGAAGATAACTTGTTCTTTATGTATGGAACCACAAAAAGGAAATCAGATATATTAAGGCTCTACTTAGAAACTATTGGAAGAGTATTTCAAGTTGTGTTCTGTATCTTCCATAGTGTGCTAATTTAAGTACACTATGTGATATGTGTATAATTTATACACAATATATAGTGAACCAAAATTAAGCAAAAACTATCTTTTCCAGTAAATGTATTTGATGCAAGCGCTTGAGTAAATTTCACCTGTAAAAAAACTGCTTATGAATGATAAATACTTCTTTATGTCCTTTATGATACACAAAGCCACAAAATAACTTTTACTGGTTCACTGCCAATGAAATACAATAAACTCTCGACTATCTGGCCTAATGTGGGGGAAGGGTAGGCCGTATAGCAAAAAAACTGTATAGGATGGAGTTCAATAAATATCTATTTACCTCCTCCCTGCTATGATGTTAAAAATACATGCTGCTTATTTAAAGATAAGTTTTGTATTTACAGTACATAAAATTTCAAAATCAGCAAAACATTAATGTAAAATGTAATCCTAATTCATAAAAGACTTATTTTACTGTTTATTAATAAATGGTTGAACAGATGTGAAAAGTTTTGGGTAGGATAAGAGTCAAAAATTAGTTTTTAATTTCTGAAAAAGTCCTTAATACATAACTTTTTCTTCCTTTTTTAGCCCTCTTCCGCAATGCAATGTTCCTCCATTTACGCAAGCAGATGATATCAGCTAACAGCGCTTCCTCCTGCTGACTAATGCTGCCTCAATTATCTTATCCTCCCTCATCAGTCCTCCCACTCACCAAGGTCTACTTAGATTTTGCATTCATGAAAATTCACATTTCATGCCGACAATTCTCATTTTGCTGGCTACATGTGTTGCCATGAGCAAAAATTGAGTATACGCCACCTAGCACACAACTGCATCCAACACTCTTCATTTTTTACATGGCCGGACAGTACGGATGGCTGAATAGTCGAGAGTTTACTATATCAAAATTTGAAATATTACAAACAAGCCCAAACTCAAATGTCGGTCATTTCTTAGAAGTAGATTTTGAATAATATCCATCTTTGTTACATGATTATCATGATTTGCCCTTGGCCCACCAATATTTAATGCTATCATGGGAAATATTATCCCCTCATGCCAAAAACTATGTGACCGTTTTCATCTAAAATAAATTTTTCCCTGTAAAAAAATAGTACCTAATTTTTGTAATTGAAAAAATTATATTGCACATTATTTAAATTTAAAATTTCTGTGTAGAACAAGGTTTGATTATTAAAAAAAATGCATAGAATATTAGCTTTTATGTAAATGTCTTTCTTAAAAGGTTATGTCATGCTTAACAATGAAAGAAGAAATGATGTGAATAACTAATTTAAAAAACTTCTTTAAGAAAACTAAATATCGCTTTTTATGGTCAATGTTGCGAAAACAAAAAACAGTAATATAAAACAATATTCAATAACAAAAAAAAAAAACTTCAAGTAAGAAATTGAAAAATAAAACAAGCTTTTTGGCTTTTTATGACCAGAAATTTTTAATGCATACAATAACATCTAATACACACAGTCATGGTCATTACAAAATGATGAAATTGTTGAAAAATAAAAACAAAAAATACTTTTTTGGCTCATTTTTAGATGCTTATTTTTTTTTAAAACCTCCTACCTTTAATGATGAACTTCTTTATTTACACTGCATATGAATATCTATGAAAATTTACATATGCTCCATAATTATCTTGATATTTTTGTTTTACAGAAAATACTATTTGTAAGACGGCATTGTAACTATTTTATCTCTCTTTTTAATGTAGAGAAAACATATTTTTCAAAATGTCAATCTTGTATATATCTAAACATTTATTTGCTCTCGGTGACTATCTTGACCTTTTTTTTTTTTTTTTTTTTTTTTTACAGAAAATAATATTTTCCGAGAAATGATATATGCAAAATCTTTATAAAATGATTTTTTTAATGAAAAATGTATGCATGGAAACATTCCTATGAAATGTATATTTATGAACACTATGCATTTGTGTATTATACAGTATCTATCTTAACCAAGTTTTTGTTTTTTGCATTGCTTGTAATATTTATTTTGGTGTTTCTATGCATATTTATCATCTATTTATACAATAAATTCAAAAGTTCATTTTATCTATAGTGTATTTACGAAGGAAATATAATAAAGTTGATGTTTTAATTTCCTAAATTGTTGTCATTCTTTGATTATCTAGTAAATCTTCTTTATTTCATTCATAAATCTTTTAATAATTCACACATAAAATGTTTAATAAAGAAAAATTTACACTGAACAAAAACTAATTAAACTTTGTAATTATACTATTTGTGGTAGAAAATTTCTCAAGTAAATACAAATGTTATTTATTTAAAATTATAAACTAACAAATTAATACAAAATTACTCTTTATTTATTATTTTATTTTTTCTAACTTCAATTGAATCTGTCTATATTATGTTATGAAAATAATAATAAAAAGTAAGTTTTTTTTATTATTTATTTATTTATTTATTTTTTTAATTGCTTTAATAAATTGCGAATTTTTATTTATTTTTTTAATTTATTTTTTGACATTTGTTAAATAATTGTTAGGCATAATATTCCATAAAAGAGAAATTTTTTTAATAAAATAAAGTATAGATCATTAAAGTTTTTCCATGAATGAGTTATATATCAGTAGCAATTGCTCAAGTTAAAAAAAAAAAAAAAAAAAAATCTAAGATTTAAAAGAAAGAAAGAAAAAATCTTTCCAATATTTAAAAAAAAAAAAGAGAGAGAGAAATTTTACTAACCATTTACTGAAACAAGTCTCAGATTGTTCTACCATATCTCATAAACAACATTCAAAGCATGAATAACACCGATCATCTATGAATAACCTTTCTGTTATGTCTAGACTTTTAAGACAGACAATTTTCAGAAGAAAAGAAAAAAAAAAAAAAGCTTTCCATTAACATTAAATCTTAATGAAGTAAATTAATATGATTAAAATTAAAATTGTATCTGCATTCATCACTTGGCAGATCTATCACCACTGTGCACCAGGGCATCTTCAGCCACACTGACCTGCTTTCAAAAAATTGCATTTCCTCTTCGTCTTCCATGCTGATTCATAATATTGCACCATCTGGTATGCATAATCCTTGGATCAGAAATATTACAAATGTTCTTATTGCTCAAATATGATGAAATATCATGGAAGATCTAATTTGATAAACAATGCGACCCTAATTAGCAGAGATATTAATTAAAATGTTGACCCATGTCAAATCAAAAATTGATTTAAAATCGCAGCCGACTGCCATTTTGTTACAGAACAGCCTACCTCAAAAGAAAAAGCAAAGAGAAAATTTTGTGGGTTTTTGTAAAGCGATCCTGCTCGAACAGTTCGAGATATCGAAATACACCTGTACCAAAAGAAAGAGCATTTATTACCGATTCTTACGGTACAATTTTTTTTAAAAAAAATACAGATTTTTTTATATTTAAAAAAAAAAAAAATTAAAAGGGTCGAAAATTTCTCTTTTTCTCTATTGCCTTTTTTGAAACGCCCTGCATGACCGAGTAACTGTTCCATTTCTTAACAACTGATATATTTAGAAAGGTCATTTAATCCTCTTTCGAACCATATAAACATTTTTACAAAATACGGATTAGCGATCCATATTTTTAGATTTTACGAAACATAGATTTTTTCACAAAACATTTTATAACTCAAAATCGTTTAGAGATAAATCATTTTTTTTTTTTTTTTGTATATAGATCTCGCTTCCACAATTTACTTCCCAAAAGATTGAGAGAAATTTTCAAAAACTGAATGAGTTATATTTTTTTTAATTTTAGGCATTAAACCATTGAAAATGGCGAACTTCCTTCCAAAATGAATTCCATAATCAAATCATGCAGCTGTCCGTTGCGTCAACATGACAACCCGTTCAGAGAGGAAACATTTCTGGATGGAAGCGAAAAAAAGAAAACAGCTGCCACTGATTGAGAATCAGAGGTATTTTGAGTAGGATAAAAAATTGCCAATTTCTATTTTCTTCAATTTTTTACTTTCGCACACGACACTTAGTATACAAATATTAACACCACAAAACAAACTTGCAGTTAAAATTTCATCGATTTTGGTCAATAAAAAAAAGGTTTACGTTTCAATTGCAAATTAAATTGTCTCGAAAGAGGATGCCACTTTCTATAGCAACACTTAATTTTTTCACTTAAGGTAAAAATATTTGTTTTTCGATTTACTTCTATTAACCGACTACCGTAGGTAATGGAATTCAAAATTTCAACTGACTTACACGTTTTGAGGTGTCATGGTGCTGTAATATTTTAAAATTTCAATATTTCAGATTCTAATTATGTTTACATTTTTTGTTAATACGTCATTCAATACACATTTTAAAGTACAGTTCGCTGTCTATATTACTTAATACTGCATAAAGGTCATATAATATATCTTAAAAATTATATAGCCAGATGGTTAGAGAGATAGAATTACAATTTGTGTGTCAGGGCTTAAGATCTTTCCCTCGCTATCATTTATTTCACTATATATACTTATTTAACAAGTGTCAGAGTGTCTCCATATATGTCATTTTTAATAAAGAGTTGTTTAAAATGAAACAATCTGTTGACCATCATCTTAATAGTCTGAAATGTCAGAGTGTGTCCACAATTCCATACATGTGTAATTTTTTCATAAATGAAATATCTTCTATAATAATAATTTATTAATTCAACTTTTTTTTTCTATATTTTCAGACACAAATGTGCTAAAAAAGTTGGCTTTTGTACAAAATTTTTTAACCACGCCAAAATTTAAACCAATCACCTTTCTTTTAATTTTTTTAAATCACAACTGTGAATGGTTTATTTTTTGCCAGTCCTAAGCCTGGATGAAGTGGGAAGGGAAAATTTTGTATATACCAGGTAAATCACTCCCTTCAGTCAAAGGCTAAAAAAAATTCAATTTTCTTCAATTTTTTACTGTCACACACGATACTTAGTATACTATCTTAACACCACAGAACAAACTTTCAGTTCAAATTTCATTAATTTCAGTCCATAAAATTATTTTTTAAATTTTCTTTTCTTAAGAATAAAAACTTAACTTGAGAAGAAATATGTGCGAGCAGCGCACGTATACCTTTTTACGTGCGCACGCATGGGTCTGCGCTGCCGAAGGCAGTGCGGACCCGGTGTCAGTTTTTACCCAATCAGAAATGTTTTTTTTTTTAGAGGGGGGGGGCGAAGGGGCAATGAAGGAATACGCGTGCATCCTTTTACTTCTGCGCGCGCACGGGATTTCGCTGCCGAAGGCAGTGAGGACACGGTCCATCTTTGTACCCGATGAGAAATGATTTTTTAAATTTTGTTTTCTTAAGAATAAAAATTTGCTTCGAGAAGGAATATGTGCGCGCGACTTTTTACCCAATCAGAAATTATTATTATTTTTTCAATTTCTTTTCTTAAGACTAAAAGTTAGTCTTAGTGTTTCATTTGAAAATACTGACCCGCTGGCGAGCAAAGCTCGCTAGTACATATTTTTAAATTCTATTTTCACATTCAGAAAATTCCCAACTGTTAAATTGACGGACCTTTTTTAAAAATGTATTTTTTTAATTTTTAATATTTTATTTTGAAATTGCAAAATGAAAAAAATTCACATATTGAAAATTCGTATTTTGCAGCTTCAAAATAAAATATGAAAAATTTTAAAAATATTTTTTTAAAAAAGGTGCGTCAATTTAACAGCTGGGAATTTTCAGAATGTGAAAACAGAATTTAAATATATGTATTAGTTAATAAGTTATTTGTAAAGAAAAATTTCCCATAGAATAACATTAGTTTCGGCTTCCGGCGGTGGTGAGTGAAGAGGGCCCTTAAAGTGATATCATTCTGACATGTTATAAAAATTATTTTGATTTTAATTATGTTAAGACAGAACTTCATTTTGAACATACTCACAGTAAAATGCTTAAATCATACGAATAAAGTTTTGACAAAAACATAATTTTAGAAAGGCTTTTTAATTTTGAATTTAAAAAAAAAATATTACTATAGAAACCTTACAAAAATGTGATTTATGAGAGGGTCCCCCCCCTCCCCACGTTTGATTATTTATGCCTAAAGATTTCAAACTCCCACAGTACTTCAACCCTGGTAATAAGCAATAACTATGTGAAGTTGGTTGAAAATTGGTTCATTGGTTTGAAAGGAGATGTATGACATATACTCATATACATATAAAGACTTATTTATGTAAATATTAGGGATGAAACGGATAGTGATTTTGCCGGATACCGGATAGCCGGAGCTCTTCTGCCTGCCGGATACGGATATCCGGACCGGATATCCGGCATTAGTTTTGTTTTTTGTTGTGTTGTATATTTCTTTTCTTTTTCTTTATTTTAAAACAATAAAATATAAACACATTTCATATACTATTCTTTTAAAAACATTTTAAATATAATTTATTTAAACATATTTATTTAATCTATTTATTTGTGCAATATTGCCATGAAGAATAAAATTTTAAGCCTAACATACTCATTCCTACACTTGCAATTTTTGGTGAAAAGCACTATCACTAAAAGATAGGTTTTGTTCAGAATTATGAAACTAAAACTTATTATTTACATATTTTTATACAATACTATTATTAAAAAAATGAAATAAAATATTTTACTAATATAATCACAGTTGGAGTTGAAGGGTTATTTTCACATGAAAACTAATATGTTGTGGCCATCACAAAACTTTCTTCTACATAATTCTATATAACAGCGCCACTTACGGTTTAAATCGTATAAAAGTTTAACCATAGCTTCTCACAATAAATATTTTACAAAAGGAGTTTATGCAATTTTAATCAACAGATGCTGAGATATACGCCTGTGAAAAATCATAATAGAAGCTCCACCTGTCGGCTGATATACACATAAATTAGGTCAACATTTGCTTTCATAATGGTTGTCTTATACATCAAGTTTATGCACATATGTCATGGAAGTTGGGATTAACTTAACCTATTCATTGGGTAAATTGTAGTGCAGTATTGCCACCTGTTGGCCGATATACACCTAAAATAAATCGCAATAGTGTTTCACAATGGCTAGTTCTCTCACATACCAAGTTCTATACAATTATAAACAATAGAATAAGAGATATAGCCTTCCCCTTTTGGGAGGAAATTTCTGTATTGCAGAGCCACCTACTGGCCAACATGCACCCAAATTGAACCTGCATAATTTCTCATAATGCCTTTCCAACATGAAGTTTTGTGTAGTTACATGAAATAGAACCTAAAATATAGCCTTCCCTAAATTGCAGAAAGCACTGTATAACAGCTCCACCTGTAGAGCGATTGGCACCAAAATTTGATAGGCACTAATATATGCCAAGTTACATGTACATATATATTTATATGAAATTCTGTGCAGTAGTTTCTGAGATATAGCCTTCCTCTAAGTTGCAGAAATCGCAGTATGGTAGCACCACCTGTTGAGCCATTTGCACCAAAAGTTGGTAGGCACTGATTTATGTCATGGTGCAACTACACATAAATTTATATGTAATTGTAGGACGCAGTAGTTCCGGAGGTACAGTTGAACAGAATTTTTGTCACACACACACAGACATTTTTTTTAAATTGGTCAAACCAGGTTCTGGACTTTTTAATGTGTAAATCCATCAAAAACTAGAAGTTGAAAATTTTTATGAATCCAATATACTTTCTTTTGAGACATTTATAAGAAAACATAAAAGAAAGAAGAAAAAAATAAAAGCTTCAAACTAGTATGTTATGGCCATGACAAAACTTTCTTCTATATCTCTCTATATAACAACGCTACATGCTGTTTAACATGCAGAAGAAACATAATCATAGCTGCTTACAATAAAGATTTTAGATATTGAGTTTAGTGCAATTTTAATCAAAAAATTTTGAGATGTAGCCATGTGGAGAATCACAGAAGGTGAGGAACAGCTGCGCCACCTGTTGGTCGATATACACCCAAATTAAGCACACTTTTATTCTCATATTATTTTTTATCTTGTTTATCTCTTAAATTTTATAGATGTTGAGATTTAGCCTTCCTATTTACAGAGTAAATTGCAACATAATATAGCCACCTATCGACCAATATGCACCAAAATTGAATCAACATTATGTTTTATAAAAATGATCCTTTCCCATACTAAATTTTTTGCAATTATACACAAATGAATCTGAGATATAACTTCCCTATTCATGAGAAAATTGCAGCATAGCAGCATCACCTATTGGCCATTATGCACAGAAATTGAATGAACATGTTTCATAATACAATAGCCTTCCCTGTGACACACTTAGTTTATTTTTTAATTATACACAGTATAAGCTGAGGTATAGTCTTCCTTTAAATGGGAAAAATCACAGTATAGCAGCGCCATCTGTCGAGTGATTTGCACCAAAAGTTGATAGGCATTTTTTTTTTTTGGTAAGATGCAACTCTGTATAAATTTATATGAAATTCTGTGCATTAACTCTTAAACTGCACAAAATTTTTGTCAGATAAACATTTTCCAAAAATGGTCAAATTGTGTTATGGTTCCCTCAAAATGCATAAATCCACCGAAAACTGGAAGTTGAAAATTTTCACGAATCCAATACTTCCTTCTATTTAATATAGAAGAAAGTAATAATTCAAAATGAATTTATACTTTTTACTTATTTTATATTTTTATATTCTGTACAGGATAAGAAAGAAAATTTTGCATTAGTTATTAAAATTCTTTAAGTAAGTGAAGTTTTTCTGCAGTACAAAATCAAAAACTTTAAATAACTGAATTTTTTTTTTTTTTTTTTCCTTATGAACAATATGAATGTGAAAGTTCAGACTTTCTGAAAATTTAAATACGTACTTTTATTTGAAGTAATTTTAATTTTTTGGGATATATCTATGCAACGCAACAGGGAATTCTAAATTCAGGTGCTTTAGTAAGATATTACATTGAAAATGCAAATTTATATAAATTGGAGGGTTTTTTAAAAAATCCAAATCGAATAGACAGATGGTGCAAGTAATGCCAGGTTTCTGCTAGTATAAATAAATGGTCACAAAAACAACAACTTTATTGTGTATGGAGAACTGGATTGTAAATAAACAGGTTCTAGTCAATAAATACACATTATTTGACTCATTCTCGAAACAATCTAACAACTTTAACATCCAAGACTAACAATATTACTAAACAATCTAACAACATATTAGCAAAAGACATGAAAACAGAGTTATATATACACTATACACTGCAACTGCAGAGAATAAATATCATTTGTTCAGGAACAACAATGAACAGCTCTTTTTATTAATAAATAATATGCGAGTTTTCTTTGGCGTTTCTGACGTAGTAGTTTATTCGGGTTTTAATAAGGCTCTTTTTATTGTTATGGGGAAGATTAGGGGAAATGTTATAGATCACTCTGGAAAAAAAAAACCTAGCTAACTCTGTACAAAATTAAAGTAGGGCTTCTATATTTCTTAGACCTGAGGCTACTTTTGGCTAAATTTGTTTGCTAATGAGTCCAAAATCGATTTTCGCAGAAGCCAACTTAAGAGAAAAAAAAAAAAAAAAAATCCTTTACAATCTACAACTGACCTAAAAAAAAAATTAAAAAATTGTCGCAAAATTTTCATCTGATGAGAGTTTAAGCTTGAATTTTCTCCTTCGGATATCCGGCTTGAAATTGCCAGATATCCGTATCCGGTGTGCTGATATCCGGTACCCTGCCGGATATTTAAAACTCAGCCGGATAGGCCGGATAGTTACCTGATATCCGTTTCATCCCTAGTAAATATTATGGAAAACTCTACAATTTTAAAATTATATGATATTTCTAATATTTTGACATAAATTTTTTTTTGACATAGAAGAAAATTTTCTTAAAATTTTTCTAAAAGGAAGATATTTTTTTCTAAAATACAAACCCTATTTCAATCCCTGTTACTGAAAAATCTTTTAGTATACCATGCCTGTATCTATAAGTTTACTATAGATAACTTTTCTTTCTTTTTTTTTTTTTTTTTAAATAGCCTTTTGATACTACTCTCCGAAGTGAACCTGGTAAGTGAGTGGTGGTATAGGACAAAATTTTATATAAATGTGCATAAAGAGAATTATTTTTTAATAATCATTATGAAATTTACAAGAATTATTTATAATAGAGATAGTCAACTGGGAAAATTTTTCTGTATGTGTAGGAGCCTCGCCTCCCCCCTTGGGGGGGGGGGGGGGGGAAGTTCCTCCTTGAGGGGAATAAATTTTCATGATGTGTATTTTTCAAAAGAGCTCGCCAATACCTTTAAAACGAATGGTTGAACCATCGATCTCCGATAATTTAAAGTAAAGTTATCAATTTTCTTCATTAAAAAAAAAAAAAAAAATTAATGTAATATTGAGAATAAAATTGACTCTTTTTGGATATTTAGTGTTATACTACTTCTCTAATATGGAAATAGTCTGCATTATCATGGAAGATAATTTTTTTAAAATAATTTTAATAAATTACTTTTATTGAGTGAATTTGTATAGGAAAATATAGAAGAAAGTCGTGTGGTGGCCACCACATACTAGTTTTTTAATGGAATATTATGCAAAAAATAATTTTTTTTAGAATAGAAAGAATTTCTTAATATCTAGATCATTTTGCATTATAGCTTTAGTATATGATCACCTTGGTGACTTTTAAATTTTTGTCACTATTTAGCGATGAATTTTTTAGTGTAATAGCTTTAAAAAAAAAAACTAATATTTATTTTTTCTAATGCCCATACTTTTTACTATTGCATTTTTTTAGTTAATGTAGGGCTATAATAGTCTATATATATTTCTAATGTACATACTAGGTAATAATTTTAAACATTCCAAAATATCTGGAAAGAAAAAAGGTTTAATACGTATTATTATTTTAATTTGAAAAAACTCCCAGAGCATCAAGTTTTAATTCTTTCCAATTTATTTCTTAAAATAGTAAAGGATTAAATGTACTCAGTTATCTAGAAGAGTTTCAGGTGATGAATTTTTTTCTTGCCGTAATTAGAAATAAGAAATATATCATAGAAATACCTAATCTGTGATTAGCACATAAAAAAAGCTTTTTTTTAGTAAGTTTCAAACAAGACTGCATTAGTTCAAAGTAGCAGCTTAAAAAACTTTTTGCTAGAACTACTAGTTATGTTGTGGCCATTATAAAACTTTCATCTATATTTTCTTATTTGAATTCACATGATTTAAACCAAAATAGTCACCTCTGTATTTTTCATTGAAAAAATGAAACCCAGTAGCAGAATTTTCTGTATCTGTCTGCAGCAAAACAAAATTTGTCTGCGATCTGCGAATGCCGGACAAAATCTTATATCACAAAAAACATATTAACAATTCACGAAACATGCAAAATTTGTATCTACAAAGAAAATTAAGAATTTTTAAACAAGTACAGTAATCCAGATGTATAATGTAAGTCATATTTTTATTTTTTAGCTTTTATTTTTGAGGTGTTAAATTAATCTGCAGAGCTTCAAAAAATCTGTAGTGCTTGCTGCCATGTTGCACTGTTTCTGCTACTAGGGGAAAAAAAAAAGAACAAGGATGGTAAAAAAGCATTTTTTTTTTTAATGGAGGGGGAAAAAAAAGAGAATTATAACTTTGTTTCAAATTATCACAGATATATGGTTCATCCATGCATTCTAAAAGTACTGACGAGTTCTTTTGAAAACATTCATATTGAAAATTTACACACCCAACTCTTTCAAGCAGACACTGTTGTTTATTTATAAACTACTTATTACACTCAGAAAAGATTATTGTACATGAAATGTAAGAGAAAGTCATATTGAATTCACTTGCTATTTTTTTTTTTTTTTCTCTTTTTAAACCAAAATAGCTGCTTTCTTTCTTTTTTTTCGTTTGTTTAATTCTATTCAAATTTTGTATTATTATTATCAAGATTATGAGAGATAAATCTGTAGCAAAAGTACATTGTAAGAATATAACAAAAATATTAATTTTTGTAATTCATATTGAACTATTTTCAATCTTTAATTATTGTTTTTTTCTCTCTCCTAGGAAATGCTTATTTAATTTGTATTTTCTGTTCTAAATTTTTCTTTTTTGATTCTTCAGGTGCTTTCATCACCTACAACCAAGATTGAAGGAGATCGCAACCTAGTGGCTAAACTTTTGAATTCCTTTAAATTGCCTTCTAAATTGTAATCTGTGCAATGGAACACATTTGTGAGGTGGTGAAATATGAACTGGTGAAATTCATATTTTTCAAACATGTTATATGATTGAAAAGAAAAGAAAAATAAGAAAAATGTTTTTTAAAAAATAACAAATGGGTTTGTGTTAATAAATATTCATCCAATTTTATAAAAACTAACTTTGTTGTTATTGTAAAAAAAAAAGTATCACAGTATTATACTGTATCACGAGTCTTTGTGCATTGAAGCAGTTTGTGCAATTTTATGATATATATCAGGGACATATATGGCATATAATATTTTACTTGAATATCTCATCATTCCAAATATATATACTTATCTTGTTATATAGTTGTTTAAATAAATTTTTTATAGATTTTTGTACATTTAATTTTGTTTCATTGATACACATTTGTTGTTGTTTTACATATAGGAGAATGTACAAGTTACGTATACAGTGCAGACACATGTGTATGCATAGAGACATAGCTAGGTTCTTGACATTATTTGGAGGAGTGAATTTCATTTTGAAAGAGTTGGTGTGGGGGGGGGGGGGGGTAATATATTAAAAAAAAACATTATACACTAATAAGATGTTTCTCCCAACCACTATTTAAATGCAATTTTACTCATAAATTAAAGTTTATGTAATGTTTATGTATATAAAGTCATAAATTAGTAAGCACACTTTTCTATATTACTTGCATAATTATAATTTTATGGACAATAACACAATTTTCAAGGCAGATTTAAATTGTAAAATTTAATGTATTCTTTTATCATGGGCATAAGAACAATTAAATAGACAACATTAAGTAACATAAAAGTATCTTAAATAAGAAAAATTTAAATTTCTGTATTAAGCATTTAATTAATCACTTCACCGACCATCCCGAAATAACTCTGGGGCAACGTAGCTTTCCCCACACTACAGTGGTTGGTGAAGTGGTTAATCAACAATGTTAAATAATTTTTATCTTAATTAGTTCGCAAATGTTAATTGGTAATGAAATTAAGTACATCCTGTCTGATACAAAAGCATTAAATTGTAAGGCTAGTGATAAAATAGAATTATTATTCATTACACTACAAAATTTTCATCGTTTCAGAAATTAAAACAAGCTTTTATACAAACATTCAAAGTTGTTAAAAAATAATAATTCTTATTTTTATTAACCACCTGATCACCTTTGAAAAGGGCAAAATTGTAAAGTTGTTTTCTCTGTACTGTACTTTCTCTGACAGTACTTTCAATATTCTAAACTAATACTTATTTTAATTTGAGACTCGAAATGTAACTGTGCACATGATTATAATATTTATGGCTGTTATTTAAGACCTTCAAACTTGAAAAACAAGCTAAAAATTTAGAATTAAATATAAATAAATGGCCATACTTGGAATGCATAACATTTTCAGTACGGGCCATCCTAAGTGCAAACTCCCTTGTAGGTGTGTGTTGGCTTGACTGGCTACACTACTACACCTACACACACCTACAACTACACCAAACACACACCTACAAGGGAGTTTGCACTTAGGATGGTATGGGCCCGTACCGAAAATGTTATGCAGCATATTTCCAAGTATGGCCATTTATTTATATTTAATTAGTAATTAGGAAATATTAATTTATATTTTAAGTATACAAATTTAGAATTATGTAATTTAGAATTATTGTATTGTGGAAAATAGAACAGCTAAGTGAGCGGGATATATCTGTCAGCAGCGGTCAGATGGTTAATGGTGAAAATTTAAAACCATGAAATTTTATTAGGAATGGAAGGAATCTGCTGTCAGACGAAAGAACGAATATTCTGAAGTATGAGATAATGCATCTCAAAGCTACCGAACAACTTTTTTCAGTTGAATCTATGGTTATTTTTAAGCATTAAACAAAATCCACAAATGTAACAATAGATGCAACATTTGGCGATAATTCACCTCAAGGAGGTTTGAAAAGAATGAAGATAGACTATTCCGGAACCGCGATTCTCTGATTGGAAGAGTTCATGCTAACAACTACAGTATGTGATTCAAACAGTCGAAAATGCATGATTGAAACACATATGTTAGGCAAATTGTATCAGACAGGGCTATTGTATCAGAAAGGGTGTAAATATCACCCTTTGAAATGAAATGTTTATGTTTACATTCGAAACTGGAAGTTTGCCTTTTTTTTTTCTGGAGTTTCGTGATTTCAAATTAAAATTTTATCAATTTCTCTATATATTAAAAAAAAAGTTTCTGTAGCTGGCGTCAAATGTTTTTGTCTGCGACAGCATCTTCTCGCGGAGAGCAAAATGCTCTGCATCATGGGAGGTATCAATGTGTTCCGAATGCTTCAAGGAAGGCATTTCAGGTAGTTAGAAATCTGTATCATTTTAATTAACGAAGTTATTAAATAAAAACCTCGGGTTTGTAAAGGTACTCTATTTGCCATTAAAGAAATAATTTCTCTAATTAGGGTAAGGTGGGGTAAGTGGGACCCCTTTTCGGCATAATTCGACTTTAGCTCAACATAGCACCGAATGTAATAGGCCTAACAACTTAATTTTTTTTGTGGTTCATTCTCTCATATGTTGTTACTGTACCCATGGTAACCTCTAACCAAATTGGCAAATTATGAATTAAAAAAGAAAATTATTTTGAGTGGTCATCGGGGTGGCCCACTTGCCCCGGAAGACAGGGTAAGTGGGCCACCCCTGAATATATTTTTACACATATCTGGTAGAGATTTGGTGGGACAAGTGGGACAATCTACATGGTTTTCTGAATCTTTGAAAAAAAAAAATCACTGAAGTGTCTCCATTAGTTCACCCATAGCAACTTTTTCTGGCACACAAGTTTGATAAAAGAAAAAAATGTCACTTTTTCAACTTTTTACTTTTGCATGTAGTGTAGCCTAAAAGTTAGGCCTACAAAGTTTAAACTAGCCTATGGCAGTGTTACATGCTAGTGAACATTATATCTTGATAAATCGTTGGTAAACATGTATTTTGAAAGTCTCTCGTTTAGTTTCAGCACAACATCTTGTAGGAATACACCATGAATATCATTAGCTTCAGGGGGGAAAAAGTTATTGCGCATAGTTGTGTCTTTGTGTATGTATTACATGACAACTGTGTCTTCATCATTTGGATTGTCATTTAATACCAAGCCAACTTAGCCAACATACTATTTCTCTTCTTTTTTTTTTTTTTTGCCTTCAAACTGGACAAAGGCATAATCCCCATTTTTAGTTCCCCATCATACTATAGGTATGGGGAACTTAGGTAATCGTGAAAATTTTCGACCTCGGTTTTTTTACTTTTTTACACGTTTTCAGGTGTGAGGAATCCGAAAATGACAAAATTTGTATGGTGTCTGTCTGTAGGGTGTCTGTTAGTGTGTCAGTCCGTTAGTGTGTCAATGTGTTAGTCCGTTAGTTTGTTAGTCTGTTAACACGATATCTCACGAACAAATGATCGCAGAGAGGTCAGATCAGTTTTAAAATATTACTTTCGATACTGGCAAGAACCCTATTCTTTTGCAACATTCGAATTAAAAAACTTCGTAAGTTATGAGAAATTTACGATTTTCTTAACATGGCAGTATAGGGCAAAATTTCACATAAACGTCAATCTTGAGGGATATTTTCATCGTAAAGATGTCAAACCACTTTCGAAATATTATTTAGGATACTGGCATGAATATAATAGACTATGATTTTTCCAATTTAAAAAATTCGTAAGTTATTTGGAATTTACGATTTACTTAACATGTCAGAATAAGGCAAAATTGAGCATAAATTTCCATTTTGAGGATCATAAATACATTAGACAACTTCAAAATTACATTTATGATATTTGTTTGAACATGATTGAATACAAATATTCTAATAGGAAAATTTCGTAAATCATTCGTAATTTACGATTTTATCAACATAGCAAAATTGTAAATTTTTCATATAAATATGAATTTTGAGGATTATTGCATTGGAAATAGTAGCATGAAAACTAAACAACGGAATTAACCCTGATAAAATAAATTAATAGATTAGAATAAGATATATATATCGAAGTTAACGGTGGATAGCCTATTAGGCGGGGATTTCATTCTGTCACTATATCAAGCTTTGGTCAAATTCATTTCTTTTAACATGATTATAATATGTCTCGCACTAGAAATTTATGAGAACATAAATATGATGGGGAACTGAGCAGAGTCCACCTATGCCAACCAGTTAAGTTCTGTGGTAGTGGGTGATAACTGATATTTCATCTTCGTAACTTGAATCACTACTGGTGGAGTCATCCAGAGGTAAACCCTATAAATCAGTGCATATGACTATTTTTTAACTATATTAGAGAGTTGAGGTGGGTGGCCCACTTACCCCGTCATTGTGGTGGCCCACTTACCCCAAACACGGGGCAAGTGGGCCCCCCAATTTTTTTCAACCTTATTAACATCATGAGTACACGATTCTACAAAACGATTCTGTGTTTTATACACTTTCAAAATATATAAAGTTTTTATTTGTATCATGAACGGTTTGGAAGAAAAGAAATAATAGTATGATGGCGCGAATTACGATAGGACTGCAAATTTAAAAATCGTCACAAAAAGGCTTGTAACTTATCACATACATAAATGGAAACGATGCCATAATGTTTTCTATGTCTAATGGGGTAGGTTCATAAAAATATTATAACAGATTTTTTTTGAGTCAATAACTGGGGAAATGCCAGAAGGGGTGGCCCACTTACCCCACCTTACCCTACATCATTTTCCACAGGGCAATAAAAATGTTATCACTGGTGTAAAAAAATAAAATAAATTCCTCAAACATCTTTTTTTTTCTACTTTTAGAAAATTAATTTTATAATGGCAATATTTATGTTTATTTTATTTATTTGTTCTTTTATTTTGTGAATAACGAAATAATGTCGTGTCCGTATAACTAACAGTGTTTCTCTTTACCATTAAAGTGTATTTATTATTTTTATTTGAAAACGTTTTTAGTTTTTGGATAGATTTTGGTATACAAAAGTATTTAGATTAAAATTCAAACTCAATTATAAACGAAAAATCTTCTTCTTTAGCATTGATAATTTTTTAACATTACAGAATTAGACATTTCCATGATACATTTTATACTTCTAATTATGGCAAGAAAAAATTCATCTAAAATTTTTATAATTTTTCTTCGTTAATGTAAGAAGTAGATAGGAGAGAAGGTACTTTTCCTTTCGCCGGCGAAATTCTCGCCAAGCAAACTTTATTGGCGACAACAATACATTTATTGATCAAAAGTAAATTTGTAACTTAGATTTTCTTTTCTTTTTCAAATTAAAAGTTACGTTATTAAGGATTTGACAAAATAAATGTTGTATTTTTTATGGGACAACACTTTTAAAAGCTAGCTTTAAGCAAAGCTTCAGAAAATTTAATTCTTAAAAATTTAAAATAAATAAAATAAAATAAGTAAACGTAAAATAAGTTTCTTTAATTTTTTTTTTCTTATTATTATTCGAAGTGTTTGAAACAATTACTTTGTCTTAGGTGCCTATAGTTTGGCGTTGGTTATATCATTCTTGGCAACTTTATCGCTTCACCGGCAAGATGGAAAAGTACCGAAGAGAATTAATAATTGAAGCTGCAGGAGGTTTTTCCAAATTAAAATGATAATAATAATAATAAACTTTTTCTCTTTTTGATATTTTCGTATGTCTAAAATTATTATCTAGCAGTTCAAAAAATACATACATAGAGTATATACTACCATAAATTAACTAAAGAAATTCAATAATAAAAAGTACGGGCATTAGAGAAAATAGGTTCTTTTTTTTTTAACAAGCAATTTTACTAAAAAATCCATCGCCAAACAGTGACGAAAATTTAAATGTGCCCAAGAAGTTCACATACTGTATCTTTAACATAAAATGATCTAGATGTTACGAATGGACTCCTCCCAGCGTCGCGTCGTCTACTCAGTCATGTGATAGGGGAAAACAAATAATTGAATTCAATAATTAAGGCGTGACCGAAGAACAGGGTACGGTCCATTTTTTTTCGCCAAACTGGTGGAAAAGTCGCCAAATGTGGTGCTACTTTAATTCCTCGGATTATCGCCAAAACTTGTTTACATTTCGGCAACCCCTTGATTTTGAACGCCGCCGCGGCCCCCCTTAAAAAAAGGAAAAAAAAAAAAAAAGCCTTGATATGTAGGCCGCCATCTTGGATTCTGATGAAAACAACCCTCTGGCGTCGTGGCAACGAAATTTTGGGTTGGCGACGGGACCGTACCCCATTCTTCAGGATTCCCTTCAATTAAATATTGTTCTTAAGAACAAGTGTTAATATTTACTATAAAATAAATTAAAATTAATATTGTGCATTTGTAAACAGTAGAATAATTGTATTTGTAAATTTAATAATTTAAAAAAAACACTTTATGTGTTTATTTTCACCTGTAAGAATCTATTTTTGTATGTTGTAGTGTAACTTTTACATTAACTGATCTAGCAATAAATAATAGCTTGTACTTATGGAATGTTTACGGATTATAATTTGAAATTTTAAAATGGTTTCAATTAAATTTAATTGCATTAACATGTTACAACAAGTTAGGTACTTACGTATTATCGCAACCAGGCCAAAATTCGCATAAATCGCCAAATTTGGCGACCCTACTTACGGCAACCCTACATGTATTCACAACATTCGAGAAATTCTAAAATAGCATTCAAATGAATCAAAACACTTCGGTGTAAAAATTATCAAAATATATAATTAAATAAACATATACTTTCTTACTCAAACTTACAAATCGCGCCAACCTGGTTTGGCCTGAATTTTCACCTGGTTGCGATAATACGTAAGTACCAAAAAAAAAAAAAAAAAAAAAAAAAAAAGAGATGAAACACCTATTATTTATTTATTTTTAAATTGTTAAAAAATAAATAAATAATCAAAAATAGAATTTGTAATGCAATTTGTTCTTAATAAGGTACAACTACAGTATTTCCCCTCAGCTAGATTTGGCGATTTATCTTTGGCGCCGGTATGAACGATAACGATGTCGTTCTGGATTGTTTGCGATATAATATGGCAGCCTGCATGCTATTTATTTTGGATTTATGATTTATGATTTATAATTTAGCTTACGATTTTATGATTTAGCCATAATCGCCAAATCTGGCTGAGGGGAAATACTGCAGTTGTTTCCTTAATAACTAAAATCTTACAATCTCTAAAAATTTATAAATATTTCTTGCTTTCCTGAATATAAAAAATTAAAATATCATCAGTTTTCAGCAGCGAATTCATCAGCAATATTTAAATATCATTTAGCCATTTATTTGAAATATCATTTTGACATGCTTATAAAAAATTTGTTTTTCATTGTCTATCATTTTGTCATTATCAAAAATTGTCTATCATTTGCATGTAAAAGTTAAATAATTAACGAAACTTATTAAAAGTATCTAACTTTTTATTTTTCTGCAAATTTTTTATCTTTTTTTACATATCAGTTATATCATACATATATTTTACATATCTACCAATCTTATTATGTCACTTATCTTTCTGCAAATTTTTACATATTAGTGATTTTTATTTACGTGTTTAATGATTTTATTAGTGTTCATTTGCGTGTCCTGTATTATTTTCCGGCACATTTTCTGTTATAATTATGTTGACTCCATTCTCTATTTGGAAATTTTGTAACATCAGTTGCTGATTCCCCTGTAAGAGAATAAAAATAAAAAAATTCATAAGTAATACATCGTTTGAAAGCTTATATAGGGATATATACAGTGGAGCACCTTTTATACGTTTCTCATTTATACGTTTTTCGACTTCGGTCCCAAATCATTCCATTGAATTTTAATGTTGTTAAAATATTTCGTTTATACGACACTAGTAAATTCTTAATTTCACTTATACGTTTTTTTTTTCTCGTTTGAGTTTCATTCCTGGATTTCAAAAAAAAAAAAAGATGAATGTTCTTTATGTTTTATTTTTTCTTAGAACTATGTAACAAAGTGCACTATAGAACAAAGTGCGACTTGCATCGATAGCCTGGGGGAAGGGGGTTAGAGCAGGGCCTGATTATCGCACAGGCCGACTAGGCCTCGGCCTAGGGCACCTTTTTCTAGGGGCACCAAAATATTTTTAAATTTAAAGTGATATTTTTGGTAAATATTTCCCCACAAAAAAAACTGAAACTTAGCTAAAGATAATAATCTTTAGTTCAAAATAGGGATTTTTTAAATACCTTTTGACCAATTACACTGCTCTGCAAAAAAAAAAAAAAAAAAAAAAAAATCGAGATCTGATACCATTTTTGACTCCCATTTTGCCTAGTCATTCACCGTTTTCTACATATGCCACCCCTCCATCAATTTCTTTCCCTGTTCGATAATTTTATGAAAATGAATTTGATTTGAAGAATGAAAAATAATCAATTTAACATCTAAAAACAGAAAAATATAAAGTTTAAAAAATAACATTAATAACAGATTAAAAAATATATAAAATATGTAATGCATAACTTCAGCGGCAAATCACCCCCCCCCCCCCCCCAAAAAAAAAAAAAAAAAAAAAAAATGTCGGAAATGTCAATGTTTTAAAATTTTCCAACTCGGTAGCCCTCAGAAGATATTTAACAGTTAAAATAATGCTCCCCACTCCTAAAAATCAACTGTATAGCCATAAAATCACCAAAAAAAAAAAAAAAAAATAGGGGGCCATTCAGGAGGTCATTTTACATAAGAATATGCTGAAATGGTGTCAGAGGCAGTTTTCATGCCGAGCAGTGTTATCCTATTAAATTAAAAAATACAGCATTAGCTAGATTATGAAATGTATCAGTTTTTGTGGAGATCGGTTGAATGAATATAACTTTTTACAGCGGATCTAAAAAATCTAAAGAAAGTTTCATTGACAGACTTGCAGTTGTATAATATAAATTAAAGAACTTTGTATCATACTAATGGAAAATATCTTTACATTTTCAATAGTATTTGGTCATGTGTTAATATTTACATACCCGCTGACTTTGTATGGTATGAATGAGATAGATTAGGATTAAAAAAGAAAACAGTATTATAAAATATTAAATAATGTAAAAAATTACATTTCTATCGAAGTGAATTCCAACAGTCATAGAAGAAAGATAATATCTCCTCCCCCAATAATAATAATAATAATAATGATTTGAGGTCTCTTTGCAAAAGAAGTGAAAACTAATTTCTTATGATGGTGATGCCTTAACTTTGTTGCCAGCAATCAAACTCAGTGCACAAAAAACAAACAAACAAAAAAAACTTAATTTGTTTTAAGTGGCCAGTGACCACTTGAAGACCTCCCACTTTCTCTTTTAATTGATTCCAGGAATGGAGTATGAAAGGAAAAAAGCCCACAACTTCATAGGCTTTTTGTAAACTTTAATATATCGTATTCGAATAAATGTAAAGGAAATCATCAAAGTTGATTAGACTTTTATTATTAATATGATACTTTATTCTGTATTAATGTTTAAAAGAATTTTCAGTTGTACGTTTTTTTCAGTTATACGTTTTTTAGGAACGGTCCCTTGAAAAACGTATAAACGGTGCTCCACTGTATATCAATTTTCAAATTCTTGTTTTATTTTTGTAAGGAGAAAATTATTTACTTGACTCAAGTTGCTATTGTTCATAATTCTTGTAACAAGGACGTTGTGACCACCAACGATTGTAATATTTTGGACGACAAGATTTATTCTTTGATACCGCTGGTTTCTTCTTTGATTATGCTGTACGTTAGGCATGTTTCTAGAGGAAAACAAAAATTCATAATTAAAGTTCAAAATGCGAACTTAGCACTGAAGATGGATGCGAAGACATCCGAATCCGAAATTAATATGCTAAGTCCTATAAAGGATATTTGTAAGGTAATTTGATATGTAAACATTAAGTTTAATCCTTTTTTAAAACAATTAAAGTATTTAATTATATTTTCCATAAATTTTAGGTTTCAATAAATGTCCAACTATCGAAAAATGATTTCGACAAATGTCCAACTATCGAAATCGACAACGCAAAAATCCCAGATTGAGACTAATAGGCCCTCAGTCCTAAAAAAAAAAAAAAAAAAAAAAAAAAAAGAATATTTTCTTTAAAAATGCTAAAAACCATGGGAAAAACATGTTTTGACTAAGATGGTAAAAACTGGCAAAAACAATTACACGCTAAATACCATGCCAACCCTGCTTTAAATGTTTAATTTTATTTTTATTTTTATAACTTACTTAAAGCTCTCATTGCCTCTCTAAATCTCTGAAGCTATTACATATAGCAGAATAGTTCCATACAACTTGTTAATTTTTAATATTTTTTTTTTTCTCCTCAGCTTACTATTTACTTTATTTATTGTGACTTAGTTAGTCCCCACAGTTAAAATGTAGACTTAGATTCATTAATCACTAAATCAGTAAAAATACACTGCAACAAAAGAAAAGTAAGCAATTTAATTTTAGCAGTGCCAGATGATCATTGCCTGTACTGTTAAATATCCACTAGTTATGAAAGAAAATAATAATAATAAAAATAAAAAATAAGTTTCTATAACATTTTCATTATCTTAAAGCTAACACTGCTATTCTTTTTTTTTTTTTTTTTTTTTTTTGTTATACGACGTTTAATTATTAAAGATTTCTGTTTATTTTTATTTACAGTTTGCATATTAAAATTTCTTATATAATAGAGCTAGCTGAGATAAAATTAAAGTTAACTTTAGCAAGAAACAAGATAAAGAAAATGCATGCCAATTCTTAAACTGTCTTCAATTAAATAAAGTCAATAATGATTAACTTGCAGGTTATTTTAAATACATATAATAATAAACAGTTATGAAATTGTTGAATATATATCTCACTATTTATTATTTTTACCGAGAAAAAAATAATACTTCTTACACTGAAAAAGTTCAGAATGTAGACACCTGGCGCCAAATCGGCCGGCGACAAAACGGCCGCGCCAAAACGGTCGCTCCGAATCGTGACAAACCGGTATTATCTATAATACAGGCTGATTCAAAATAAGTGTGACCAATTTTAAAAGCCTGTAACTATTTATGGTAAATTTTAATCGCTTTACTACCAGTTTTATTTTAAAAGTAAGACGTTTAAATTACCAATATATAGCTATTTTTATTAGTGGGAGTAAATTATGGTTCCGAAATTAGATCCGCAAACCCGAAACGAAATTTTAAAGCTTTTGAAGGATGATTGCTCAAATTCTGTTATAAATAAAGCATTTAAAAATCAGAATAGACATTTTTCTAATGGATTGCTATCTAAACTTCGAAAAGAAATAAAATTTGGCTGGAAATCAAAAGCTCCAGTGAAAAAATGTGGACGAAAGTAAGTCCTTGGTGAAAAAGAAAAAAAAGAAGCTGAAAAGACTTATCGCTGTAGAAAATCCTCTGCCTCAAAGAACTTTAGAAAAGAAACTACAGGTAAAGCAATCGACAATTTGTCGTCAGATAAAGAAAATTGGCTATAAAAAAAGTGAATAAACCAGTCTGTCATCGAATGTCTGCAAAGACCGTAGAAAAACTAAGAAAACGTTCTTCGCTTCTGTATTTAATGTTACGCAAAGGTAGATACAAAACATGGATAGCTTCGGATGAAGCACTCTTTTATCTGTCATCCACAACTGGCAAAACAAACATACAATATATATATTCAATAAGTTACCTTACTTAAATCCTTACTAAGTCCGAGCTCCATATACTATCAGAATAAAGTTTTTGAAGCACGTGATCAAAGAAAGTAAAAGTCTTTACCCCCAAGGAAACTTTGTTTTTCACCAAGATTCTGCACCAAGTCATACTGCAAAATCAACTATAAAATGACTAAAAGATAAAAAAATAATTTTTCTTTCTCCTGGGAAATGGCTACCATCATCCCTTGACAGTGCTCCTTGCGATTATTTTTTATGGGGATACTTAAAAAAACAATTAAGTAGACGTAAAGTAAGAACACTTCAAGGCTTCAAAAAGCAATCAAAAGGGAAGTTGGAAAAATACCCCTAAAAATGGTCGAAAAAGCTCTATTGGCTTGGCCTAAAGATTTACATAAAATGTACTATGCTAAAAGAAACTACATTGAAAATTTCATGTAAATAACTTAATTCAATAAAAATTTCTGATGCTCTGAAATTGGTCACACTAATTTTGAATCAAAGCATATTCTGTAAGACCAAAATCGTACGATCTGGCATCTGGGCATGCGCGAGAAAAATTTGAACCAACTGGGAACAGGAATATTCCTTTATTTATGCAGAATACCGATGATAGATCAAGCAGCCGATATTATTGACATATCTATGGCAAACGCCTAATTAAAGCTCATGAACACCTAATTAAAGTTAATATTACTCCGTGACTCAATCATAAAAATAATTCACACGATTAATTCATATGTTCCAAGGAAGTATACCTATTAAAAACAAAGGAATTCACGAATACGAATCGGCATCGGTTATCTTCGTATGCACTTTCGCTCGCCGAAAATTTAGGAGTGGATCGAGACAGCACATTTGCTCCTTTGAAATAGACATCTAAATTTTTAATTGTTGCCTTTTTTTTTTTTTTTGGTAAAAGTAATACATATTCAACCAGTAACAATATTAAAAAAAAAAAAAAAATTACGATTTTTTTTTTTTTGTTGTTGTTGTTAAAAGTAAAAAAAAATCGATAACTTTGTTTTAAATTATCACAGATAAATTCGCCAAAACGGCGCTCAAGTCACCAAGATGATGGCAGCGTTCACACTGGTTCTAAATATGGCGTTTAATGATTTGGCCGGTATATGTAACGGCTCTATTCGTATGTATACGCAAGCGAAGTGATGAAGTCACTGGCCGTCTGTGGGGCCAAGGAAAAGATTTTCTATGTTAATCGTCCACTGGATTTTTTGTAAAAAATTATTAAAAATTAAGGAAAATTATCTCCCGATTTTAATCCCTATATTTAGGTACAGTTATATACGAGGGTTGCTATTTATATTTCTGGCCTAATAATGAAAAAACAAATATGTAGGATCGAAATTGGTTTTATTGTTTTTCAAAATATTCTCCATGATGATCAATACACTTTTGCATGCGTTTGAACCAATTTTCAAAGCACTTTTTCCAGTCCGATTGAGGTAACTCCAAAACATGCGTTTTGAATGCATCAACCGCTTCTTCGGGGGTCGAAAATCGTTGTCCACGTAATTTATTTTTGATGTGTGGGAATAAGAAGAAGTCATTGGGTGCCAAATCAGGGCTGTACGGCGGATGACCCATCAGTTCGATCTTTCGCTCAGTCAGAAATGCATTTGTTTGAGTCGATGTGTAAGAGCTCGCATTGTCATGATGAAGAATGATTCGCCTGTTCTTCTGCTTTTTTCGAATTTCTCCGATGACTTCTGGCAAACAAATGGTCGTGTACCATTCAGAATTGACCGTCCTGCGTTGCTCTAACGCCACTGTTGCCACATGACCGTTAAAGCCGAAGAAACAGGCAATCATTTGTTTCGATGTGCTTCTTCCTCGAACAACTTTTGTTGGTTTTGCCTCGCCTTGGAAGACCCATACAGTTGATTGCTGTTTTGTTTCCGGCTCATATGCATAGATCCATGATTCGTCACCTGTGTAGATGTTATACACAGTCTTTGATGTACCTTGAACGTATTTTTCCATCATTTCCTTGCACCAATCGACACGAGCCTTTTTTTGAGCGTTTGTCAGATTATGCGGGATCCAACGTGAACAAATTTTTTTTACGCTCAAATGTTCATGCAATATTTTATTGATGCTAGTCATACTAATGTCCACAGACGCCTCAATCTCACGGTATGTCACATGACGATCTTGCTTTATCAGTTCACGCACAGCATCGATCTTTTCTGGCACAACAACGGATTTTGGACGACCTGCACGGGATTCGTACTGGATCGAACATCGACCACGATTAAATTCGTTATACCAATTTTTTACAGTGCTGTAGGATGGCGCTTTATCGCTGTATAAAGAACTAGCAGGCTTTGCCCGCTTCGCTGGACATTAAACTTAAATGAAGTCTCAAAATACCATATCTTTATTATTAACCTAAGTTCTCGCTGTGATTGGTAGAGGTTTTCTCGCTCGCAAAGTGAGGACTCTGGGTCTCCACTGTCTTCGGCACAACTTACTCACTTTTTACTTCCCCTTCCTCAGCGGTGAGTTCAAAGTTTTGCAAAATCACACTAATGTACATAATGCGTACACTTAATCAATATCCAGTCTGGGTCCCCAGTGCCTTCGGAACACACTTCTTACTTCCCCTTCCTCAGCGGGTGAGTTCAAAGTTTTGCAAAATTCCACTAATGTACATAATGCGTACACTTAATCAATATCCGCGCACAAAAATTCGCCATTAAGATAATTCAAAGCGAATTCAAACGGGAAAACATGTTTTTACACATGTTTATTGGGAACAACTTCAGTATAACCCCACAACGATATTTGGCGATTTTTTTTGTTGGCGCTTATGACTAAATCATAAATCTAAAAATCATAAATCATATATGATAAATGATAAAATCATAATCTAAATCATAAGATCAAAAATCCAAAATAAACAACATAGTAGGCTGCCATATTATATCGCAAACAGTCCAGAACGACATCGTTATCCTTCAAAACGGCGCCAAAGAAAAATCGCCAAATTCAGCTGTGGGGTTATACTAAAGTTATACCGTTTATTGCCCTCCGACTCCGAGAAGGTGGGGGGGGGGGGGATTTCGAATTTCGTGAAATCCAGTTACAATAAGTGCCGGATGCAAACAAACAATTTACGCACCAAATTTAGAGACCACAGAAGTCTTTAATAGAAAATATTATAAATAAATAAATACAAAACGCACAGCTTTAGTATGGGAACCCTTTGGTGACTTTAAATATTTTAAGCCATTTGTGCGATGAACTGAATTGGCTATCTCAATTGTGCAATTAAAGATCTTGGCGAGAAACGTCCGAGCTACTTCGGTTCCGAATTTCAAATTTTGCCAAAGGTATCCAATACTAAAGTTGTTCCATATCGAATCTGGGTTGAAAACGGAAAAAGGGTAAAATAAATTAGAAATATCAGACCTATATTTATAAATTTGATACCGAATGAAAGGGGCGATTTTCCTGAATCCAGGGGTTCAAACAGTTTTTCGATGCGACAATTAGATTTTTTAAAAATAACTAAAGTATGAAATTTAAGTGGCAACGGAAAAACGGATAAAGGGAAAAATAAATTAGAAATATCAGACCTATCATTACAAATTCAGTACCAAATGAAAGAGGGGATTTTTCTGAATCCTGGGGTGTAAACAGTTTTTCGATACGACAATTAGATTTTTTAAAATTAACTAAAGTATGAAAATTAGATGGCAACACTTCATTTCAATCTTTTCATACTTTGTAGTGCGAATCACGCGAATACAAAAGTCTTTAACTTAAAAAATTATTTTTATATTTTATTTTTCCATTCAAAGCATTTTAGTGAAAAAATATTTAGGGCGCATGCGCAGGCGTTTTTTACCTACAATTTAAACACTAATCATAATTTTGAAAATTTCTATAGATATAATTTCAAGTTGGGTGAAGACCTAAGTTTCTGCCAAGCGCCGTTGAATTCCGTCCAGCCGTTCTCGAGTGATGGCCGGACAAACGTGTTTTAGTCTTTTACCCCCCAGGGGGGAACGGGGAGGAATTTCTGAAAAGTTGATAGATATAATTTTAAGTTGGGTGAAGACCTAAATTCCTGCCAAGCGTCGTTGAATTCCGTCCAGCCGTTCTCAAGTGATGCCCGGACAAAAAAAGCGACATTCGGACACGATGACACACACACACACACAGGCAAAATTTTCTGAAGTCATTTTCGTCTTTCATGGGGTGTAAAACGTGAAGATATCGCAAAATTTTTTGATTCCGACAAATTTACAGACAAAACTCTGATTTTATTAATATAGATTAAGTTCATCGAAGCACTCTTGTCTTGACAATCCACGTCGAAAGTTATGAAAAAAAATCTGGTGTGAAACAACCACACGACTTCCATTACCCACTATTACACATATTATATGCATTTTTTGGAGATAATGTAATCAGAAGATATAAAAGTGACCTAATGAATGAGAAACCAAACATTTTTCTGGTAAGATAAACTTTATACACATGTAAAGACATATAAAATGAAGCTTACATATAGCGAGGTAAAAAATAAGAAAAAAAAAAAAAAAAAAATCCGTACAGCTGTTTTTAAAGGAACGTCCTTGAGAGACCTGAAATTGAGCTATTTATACAGAACGCCTATCAATTTTCCTGAACTAACCAACTACATCATTCGAAAGGACATCTAATAGAGTGTTTATACATCAGGTGTTGGTTTAAATGGGTCCACAGAGTGAAAAGCAGAGTCTTTTAACAATCACAACATTTAATAATATAGAAAAGTAGAATAACATAATGCGGGCATTTCCTGCCGCACGCTTAGTAAAGCTTTCTCGTACAGACTCTTATAAACCTCTCTTTCTCAGAGAAGCGAAGATGCGCTGTTGATTACGTAATACAGTTACGTCACATCTGACGTCATGACAGGTGTGAGCTAGTTAACAGATGATATGAGGAAACATGCATTGAAATCCTTCATTTCCCCCTTATTCAATAAATGTTTCGAAAATAAAACATATTTATGCATTATAATAGCATATTAAAAATTACAGAAAATTATTTTTATGCAAGAGTTACTTAAAATAAGAAAAGTGTTAGTAAAGAAATAGAATTATAAGCAAATAATTATGGTTAATATAATAAAATAAAATACGTAAAATATAAGCAGTTAATTTCTTAATGAAAACACAGTTTAAATGTATTTTTTTTTTTTTTAAGTTCATCAGTCCTGAGTATTAAGTCCTATCATATCACAACATTTTTCATGTTTATATGCATTTAAACTTTTTGTTAAAATATCTGCAGGTTGTTCATCTGATGAAATATATTTAATGTCTATTAGTTTATTATTGTAAACTTCTCGCACAAAATGATGACGAATGTCAATGTGCTTAGAGCGATTGTGATAAACAGGATTTTTTACTAATCTCAGTGCAGATTGATTGTCGCACATGATTGCAGTCGGACTTGATACAATTTCAGGATCCAATTCTTTTAAGAAATTTCTAACATGAATTGTCTCTTTTGCGGATTCGGACAGAGACATATATTCAGATTCTGTTGTGGATAGAGCAACGGTTCGCTGCTTTCTAGATTCCCAAGAAATAGGTCCACCGGCATATTTAAAGACATATCCTGTATATGATTTTCTATCATTTATATCCGATGCCCAATCGGCATCAACAAATGCTGTCAATGGTTTATCGTCTCTGTAATAAACAATTCCTAAATTTCTAGTGCCATTGAGATACCTTAGTATTCTTTTAGCAGCTATCCAGTGAGGTTTTCCTGGATTGTTATTAAACTGACTTAAATAATTTACAGCATGGGTGATATCTGGTCTGGTAGCAACCGACAGATACATAAGAGAACCAATTAATTGTCTATAAGGAATTTTTGACATGTATGATTTCTCTTCTTCTGTATTTGGACACATTTGTTTAGTTAATTTTACACTGTTATCTAAAGGTGTATTCACCACTCTAGAATCTTCCATATTAAATTTATTTAGTAAATCTTCAATGTATTTCTTTTGTGTTATAGTGATGCTGTCCCTATCTTGATTAAATTCAATGCCTAAGCAATAATGCAGAAGGCCCATATCTTTCATTTTGAAAGATTCTGCTAATTTATTTCTTATATCAAAATAGTGCTCTTCACTTTTAGTGAGACAAATTAAATCGTCGACATAGACGATTATAATAGCATCAAAAGGATATTTTGAGTAATAGACACATTTGTCGGAATTCAAAGGGTTAAATTTCATTTTTCTCAATTTCTCATCTAATTTCTTAAACCACTGTCTTCCTGACTGCTTAAGGCCGTACAAAGATTTTTTTAATAAACACCCCAGCAAAACTTATACTGATGGGCTCGTTATGGCCTACAGCCGGCATCCTGTACTTGCCATCAGTTGCTGGTTGCCCCACTTAACTCCAGCAGTGGGCCGTTTATGGCTGCCAGCAGTATTGAAGGCCTAAAGAAAAATGGTCGGTGGCCCAGAAGTGGCATAATCACAGTTGGCCTTATGCAGGCTATCACTATAAGGCCAACATCATGTTTTTCATGTTGTGGCCACAAATTATTAGGCCATAATCAATTTGTATGCCTAGAGGGCGCTGTGATTTATTTACTGTTGATTTGAAATTCGCTCGCCGTCTGCCATTTCATACGAAGTTTGTTAGTTATTGTAGTCTGCAGGTGTAGCTGGAGCTGCGAACCTCAAAGATATTAAATCATGAAAAAAGAATATATGAGTAAGTAATTCAATTATTAATTTGATTTTCTATTATTTTTTAAATACTATTTGTTAAAAGTGTTTGAATCTAAAGCCATTTTTATAATAAAAGGATTTCTAGAAAGTTAATATTCAGTTGATCCGTTTTAAGTAAGTTATGATAGTCGTTAACTTTCTTGTTACATTTTAATTATTTTAATTATTAATTTAATAAAAATAATAAAATAAAAATTATGGTCTTAATTTATATATTTATATTAAATGGACGGTAGAAAGTTATTATAATAATAATAAATATTTATAATTAATGTTTTATTTTTATTTTTTCTTCCTTAAGTGTATTTAAGAAGAAAGCATTAGATTCGGGAAAATTTTCGGCATCCGGTTTTCGATAGATTTTACACGTTTTGTGTTGTTCTGATAAACTTAATTTGAAAAATTGTCTATCTATCTCTCGGTGTGTGCACAGAAATTTATGAAAGTGCTAGTTGTCCAAAAATTTTACTTCTTCTACTTTTTTTTTTTTTTTTTTTTTTTTTATGTACAAACATTGCTTCCTCCACCCTGAGGGAGAAGTATACCAGATTAAGTAAATTTGGATTAAGTAAATTTCCAATATGGGTATGCTTGAAAAGAATTTGTCAATGTCTTTGAAACGAACGGTTTAATTATATATCTGTGATATTTTTAAGCAAATTTATTGATTTTTTTTTTTTTTTTTTTGACAGAAACTAGTATGTTGCAGCACCACAAAACTTTCTTTTATATTTTTTATTATGGAAATTCGCGTTGTGCAGATAATTTGATAAGATTATTTTCTCGAATGCATGCAAATGATTTTCATCTTAGAACAATGTTTCTTAATATCGGGGGGAAAAAAATTGTGCCAACATCTTAAAAAATGCCTTTTTTATTTAATTGAATATAATTTATAACTTTGTTTTAATTTACCACAAATTTGGTTCAGTTATTTATTTAAAAGGTACTGACGAGTTCTTTTGAAAAATACAAGCATTGGAAATTTAGTCCCTCGCGGGAAAAGCCGAGCGATTCCTCAACTTCTACAAAAAGAAAAAAAAAATCCTGATTGGTTGTTCATTACTTAAATATTTATTTTTTAATTCATTTTAAAAATTAAAAAAATAATTATCATTAGTACATTTATATGAAATTTCCTCCTATACTGCGTCCTACTGAAAATTTACGAATAAGTAGAAATATAGAGCTATGTATTGAGTGAAGGATCCACAAATGTAATCGGGAAAGATTTTAATCATGGCCTGACCATATTAAGTTTGGTTAAATTTCGTCCATTGGTTTGTGAGATACAGCGTCTACAATTTTTTTTATGCACCTTGACAGAGAGAAACTTTCTAAAAATAGTCAGATTATGTTCTGGAATCTCAAAACATGAAAATACATCGAAAACAGGAAGTCGAAATTTTTCTTACTATACATATAAGAAAGTAAAATACTTAAAAATGTAAATAAAATTATTTTCTTAAATTTTGGTATAAAATTGATTTTCTTTCGAAATTTAGTACAGTATGCTTCTTTGAAATGAAAATCAAATCGACTGCCTTCGTCGCCGGAAATAATTTTAATAATATGTAATTTCTATAAACCATTATAAACAGAAAAAAAACGTGGTAACCATAACAAACTATTTATTTATAATAATAATAATAATTATTATTATTATTATTATTATTATTCAAGTAAGAAAAATAATTTCACTTTTGCGAAACTGAAATAGTTCTCCCATCAATTTTCCGTAACGTATAAGAATATTTTTATGCACCGCTAATAAATGAATCACAAATATTTATTTTATTATTTTTAATTGGAAACATTTTTTACTGCATCTTTAAAATCTATGTTATATTTTTAACGTTGTATAAAAAATTTTACGTGCGCTGATAAGAAATTTCTCCTACACTGTAATGTATCAATTTTTATTCTTTATAAATTTTTATACTTAAACCATTTGTGCTACCTGTACAACTTTTAATGACAAGCTTCCTACAATAAATCTGGAAAACCTGTAATAACATATATGAGTTTTATGGAATTCTAAAAATATTTTTTTAAAGGAAATTAGCGGATACATGAACAGAGGTCTAAGCAATTTTATATTTTGTTGAAAAATGTAAAAAACACATCCCAAAATATATTTGAAATAAAATTATACATTATATTAACAAGTGAAATTATTTTTCTTGAATTTTTCCACGCATAAGAAATACTACACACACGTGCACACTTATATCTCTAACAACACGTTAAATCAGAAAACCAGCTGTACTTAAAAACAACATGTAACTGATAGTTGCCTGATCAGCGTTTATTTGGGTTGGCTATTAGGCAGGAAGCAGATTTGTTTATCAAGTTGAAGAGAAACAGCGTTCACAAAATAAAGGAGAAAAAATGTAGAAGAAAAGTCAATTCATCAATTATTATTTTCTCTCACCCATAAGGTAGAGAAAGTATTGTTTTTGGGTCAAATTTTCGAACGCGAGATTTTGTTATATTTACACGTTTTTAAGTGGGTCGATTTGACTGAACTTATTTTACAGCACGATTGCAGCAAATTACTTTTGCTGCACTCGTGCCCACTTTGTTTCGCCTGATGAAGGGTCTTCGTGCTATTTCAACCGGAAACAATTGCTGCAATTTTTTATTTTTATTTTATATTATTTTTATTTTATGGTGTTTTTTACAATGCTCTCTTTATAACAATTTTTGTTTCAATATTTTATAATTTTCACATGTAAAGTTACATTTATTTATATCAAATAGCGTAACAAAGTTAAACATATTGAAATTTGAACACTTAAAAAAAAAAAAAAAAAAAAAAAAAAAAAAACATACTCTCCTTTATTCCAAAAAATGTAATATAGAGAAATATTTGCACTGAAAAAAAAATTTAAACTTTTATCATAAGGAAAATGGATCAACTGAATATTTCCTATATGCTGCACTAGAAATCCTGAATTTACAACCATAGTGTATGAATCAAATACTTGTAAATAGTATTTAAAAATGAATATGTACAAAATCAAATTAAATATTGGATGCATAGAAAAAACTGGCTGCTACTTCATCAGAAAAAAGAGAAAGAGAGAAAAAAAAAAAAAAAAGAAGAAAGAAAGAAAGAAAAAGAAAAAAGCAGTAATAAAATTAAAGGTATCCCCAATAAAATAAATATACTAGCTATAACTAAATCACTGCTGGCCTATTAACGGCCCTCTTCACTTACCGTCTCCGGAAGTCCGAGACAATGTTATTCTATGGGAAATTTTCTTTACAAATAACTTATTAACTAATACATATTTTTAAATTCTGTTTTCACATTCAGAAAATTCCCAACTGTTAAATTGATGGACCTTTTTTGAAAATGTAGTTTTTTAGTTTTTAATATTTTATTTTGAATTTGCAAGATGAAAAATTTCACATATTGAAAAATCGTATTTTGCAGCTTCAAAATAAAATATAAAAAAATAATTTTTTAAAAAAGGTCCGTCAATTTAACAGTTGGGAATTTTCAGAATATGAAAACAGAATTTAAAAATATGTATTAGTTAATAAGTTATTTGTAAAGAAAATATCCCATAGAATAACATTGGCTTCGGCTTCCGGCGACGGTGAGTGAAGCGGGCCTTTAATGGGAAAATATAAAGGACCAATGAAGATTGCCGGCAGTAATATAATTTTTTATGTTTGCCACAGCTGGCCCACTGCAGGCTGCCAGCAATAACATAGAAAAAATTTTGTTTGCCACCAGGTAGTCCAACACTGGCCCACTAACAATTTCCAACCTAATGTCGGTTGCCAACAGTGGCCCATTACCTATTTTCATCATACTGCTAGCTGCCAGAAGCGATCCATTCACTGGCCCACTAACTTATTTTTAACTTACTACAGGCTGCCAACAGTGGATCGATTGAATATGGCCTACTGACGGCCGGCGTAACATATTCCCTGCGGCACCGTAACTTTTGCCACCAACGGCCCAGCTGCAGCTACTGTTGGCAACCAGCACTTGGCCTCGTGTTGGCTGTCATCTGTGGTTTTGCTGGGACACTTTATTTTCGTGTATATCATTTTCAAAAAATTCAGGAAGCTCCATATAAATTTCTTCATGTAACATTCCGTTAACATATGCCATAATGAAATCTAACTGGTATGCTGTGAAACCATTCTGGATAGCATACGCGATTGCAGTTCTTATAGAACTTAATCTGGCTACTGGTGAAAAATTTTCCTCAAAATCTATACCTTGTTTCTGTGAGCACCCTTTGGCAACCAATCTGGCCTTAAATTTTTCAATTTGACCATCTGGTTTGAATTTTGTTTTTAAAACCCATTTACACCCAATTACTTTTTTATCTTTTGGTCTATCTACAATTTCCCAAGCGTTTTGCTTAACTAAAGAATCATATTCTAATTTCATCGCGTTCTCCCAATTTTTAGCATTATCTCCATTTAACGCGTCGATTACGCCGGGATTAATTTCAATAAATGAGTTATCAGCTAATTGAGAAGTTTTATCTTTATATTTTGTATCTGTAATATATTCCTTATGAGAGTTTTGAAAGTTCCAACTTTTACTTTTTTTAGGTCTTCCGGGACCACGTTTAAAAATAGGATTGTTTTTATTAATCCTTTCCTCTAGTTTACATATATCGCCAGCACTCTCCTCCCCTCCACTCACATCTTCTACGTTCCCCCCTTCAGAGTGGCTCGCTTCCCCCCTTTCCAAAAAGAGAAACTTTCTCCGTTGAATTCAGGGGGATGGGAAATCGATCCGCTGTTTTCCCCCCCTTTGGATGTCTGCGGTTTGAGTAGGGATAGGAGTTTCATTTTTAATATTACAATCATTGCATTTATTCTCAGACGGAAAAATTAATTCTAATTGATCAGTAGTGGCTGAATCATTTATTTCAAATTCGTCTATAAATCGAACATCACGACTTATGACAATTTTTCTGGTATCCTTATTCCATAATCTGTAAGCGCGTGATTCATTTGAATAGCCAACGAATATATGTTCGTGTGACCTAGCTTCAAACTTCCCTTTTGATTTTTTATTTAGAACAAAACATTTCTGTCCGAAAATTTTAAAATAGTTAACAGTTGGTTTATAACCGAAAAACAATTCGAAAGGTGTTTTATTTTCTTTAATTCCTTTAGTGGGACACCTGTTTCTAATATATGCAGCACAATTTACTGCTTCAGCCCAGAATGTATTTGGAAGGTTTGATTGCATTAATAAACACCTCGCCATTTCGCATAATGTACGATTTTGTCTTTCAATTCTAGAATTTTGCTGAGGCGTCATTGGCGATGAAAATTCGCGTTTAATACCGCATTCTTCAATATATTTATTGAATTCTTCGCCACAATATTCCAAACCATTATCAGTATACAGTATTTTAATTTTTTTTTCTAATCGATTTTCGACTAACGTGATCCGCCATGGGATTTAACATTTATAGGGCCACATAAATCAGAATAAACTACTTCTAATAATTCCTTACTATGAAATTTGTTTTCTTTACAAAATGGTTTCACAGTTTGTTTAGACTGAATGCATACTTTACAATCTTTTAAAGTATCTTTTTCATTAAAATTTAAATCTCTTAACATATTTTCAGATTTTAATAATTTTAAATCTTTTTCATTTAAATGTCCTAATTTTAAATGCCATTTATGAAAGTTGCTTACCTGAGTTGATGCAGCGATATCCACTTGCGGCTGAAAAAAATATAAATCACCTTTTCTCGTAGCACTTATAATCAGAGAGCCGTCCTGCTCCGTTATTTTTGCACATTTTTCGGTAAATACAACTCGGCAGTTGTTTGCAGTAGCTTTTGACATAGATATTAAATTGCATTTCAATTTTGGAACGCACAAAACATTTGTTAACTTTAAATTGGTTACACCGTGATTACCGGGAACTTTTAATTTGACTGTTCCAACACCTGTGATCTATACGGGCCAAGATCTCTTAAAAAGACCCCCACAATGGAAATTCTATCCATGGGCCTAGGATCCTAGCGTAGTCAATCGGCCTTAAACCAACAACCATAACTAACCTCTTCCTGGTAAAGAGAAATTTTCTAAAACTTCCAGAGTCATCTATAAATAAAAATGTACAAAATTCACTGAAGGTACTATTTAGGTGTTAAGGAATCGAGTGATGTTTTAAATATGCGAAAAACACTTAGAGAAATGTATAATTTTTTTATGTGGATTCAGTAAATATGAATTCAGTATGAACTGTAATTTTAAATTTTGATATTTAAAAAAGTGAGATTAAACTTAAATTCTAGGAAAAGCTTAAATTTTACATAAGTAATGGTGAAGATTTCAATTATAATGAACAAGACGCTCTTTATGAGAGGGGCAAAAAGATGCTCAATTTTAAGCGTATTTATAATAGTATGTAAGGGGGTCCTTAAAAAAATATAGCCTTGCACCCTACGTGCCTTAATGAAACCTTGATTTTGGACGCTTCCCGAAATAAAATCCTGGGTAAGCCCTTGACAACGGAATTTTCTTTCTTTAATACTGAGTTGGAGAAGAAAGGGTGATATGCATATAATAGGTAGTAGGCAGAGAAAAAAAAAAAAAAAACCTGTCCTGTGTCCTCTCTCTAGTAATAGAAATTCTGGTTAATTGTGAACCAAGTATACTCTTGATTCTCGGAAGCAAACAGGGGCAAAATAGGCATCTGTATTTTGGAGAGGTCAGTTCCACGAATGTTAAATGTCAAAGTTTCAAAGTAAAGACATTCGTTGTACGTTGTTGTTGGACCACAACTTATTGCAGATTTTTGAATCAGTGAAGTGCGTGTTTGTCATTTTCAAGCGTCCAGAATAGTTTTGGTAAGTTATTTTTAACAAAGATACTACATTATTAATTATTATTATTATTATTTTTCTTTTTTAATAAATTTTTCTTTATATGTATTTGATGATTTCTTGTAGAAAGATTTTCTTATTTTCCAAGGCCCAGCCGGCCCATGCGTTAATCCAGACCCTATTTCTTCTTTCATTCTTAATTACAAATTTTAAAGAATTAATTTTTCATAAACGAAGCAAAAAAGCAGTTGCATGTAAAATTTGAATAGCGTCTGCTTTATTTTAATCTCACGAGGGAAATAATTTTTAGATATTGATTTAAATTAAGAAAGTTAAAATCGTCTGCAGATGAAACTGAAAAATAATTATTTAAAAATCGCCTGTTTTTTCCGAATATTTCTTTTAAATATTGCTTTAAGAATCATGCTGCTATTTCATGAAAAAACGAACGGCAATTTGCCGTTAGGCCCTAGGCTAACGGCAATATAAATCCGGCATCTGATCCTGTAAATGAATCATTAAGAAAATCATGCCGTTTTCATAGGAAACATACTTCATTGCATCTGAAAATTAAACGATAATTTTGTTACATGTCATTTTCAAAGTTTTAAGATGATCTTAGATCGTAATGCATTTGAATTATTCCATTAACTTCCGTAGTTAAATCACTAATGCTGTTTATGCTATTTTCAACTGAAAACAAGCCATAATGAACCTGCTGATGTATGATAAAAAGAAAAAATACACATATATATCCATAAATTTCAAAGAAATAAATATTTTTTAGTAATATGAGATCGCAAACAGATGCTTGGTTGATTAGTTGTAGGGTTTAAGTCCGATTGACTACACACGGGTCTTAGTACTATCGGTGTGATGCTCTATGTGGGGGTCTTTCTAAGGGGTCCTGAACTATACTTACGCGAGCTTCGGAGAAAATTACGGAACATTCCACACGGCTAACTCGATGAGCGCGACCTGAGGTCGAGCCCAGCATTTCCCATCTCTCAGCTTTGCGCGCAGAACCACTCAGCCACTAGTGGGATCTATATCAAACAGATAAGCAGAAGCCATGCTCATATGACAGATAGATGTACCGAAGCCATTTCTGCTTTTTTAAAACATCGTTGAAAAGTGTTAAAAACAAAAAACTTACTACACAACTGGAGAAAAAAATATAGCATGTTATGGCGATTACAAAACTTTGTTCTATATTTTACCATATGAACTCCCGCAGTGCGATATATTTATAAAAATTATTATTCATTAAAAATGTTTTTCATGATAATACAGATGCGATTTTCATGTCAGAGAAGCATAAAAGTAAATCTAAATAAAGTAAAATAAAAATGAATAAATGGATAATAAATTCTTTCTTCTATATTCAACGAAAGAAAGTATTGATTTCGTAAAAAATTTATATTTATGGTTTTCAATGGATTTATACGCTTTGAGAGATCCTGGACATATTTCACCATATGTCTGTCCGTCAGCCTGTGTATGTATGTGACAAAATTTTGTGCAGATTATTGTATCTTAAGAATAACTGAACAAAATTTCATACAAATCGATATGTAGTTACATCATGACATAAATTAGTGCATACCAATTTTTAGTAAAATTCAGTAAACAAATGGTGCTACAATTCCTCCCCTACCCTAATTTTTTAACGTAACGTATTGTACAAAATTTCGTAGAGAAGTCCTTCCACGTTGGGGAAAATGTGTAAGTTTTTAATATGGGTATCTTTCAAAAGAACTCGTCAATACCTTTTAAAAGAATTGCTGAACTACTGATCTTGGACAATTTAAAATCAAGTTATCGATTTTTTTTTTTTTTCCTTCTTAAAAGTGAAAAAAAAAACTTACAGAAAATTGATTTTTTTAAATGTTATTTTGTAGAACAAAAAATTTACCTTCTTTGTTTGTTTAGCATTATAAATCTCTGGGATGATAATCGTCTTCATTCTTCATGGGAGATAAATTTTAATAAAAAATAATTTTTTAAGTTATTTGCAGAGAATGAGTTCGTATAGATGAAAGTTTTATGATGGCCACATCATATTAGGTTTATGTAATTTCTGGATGGTTTTGAATATTTCCTCAGAAATATGAGTCGTTAGTTGTTACCTGTATATGTACTTCCAGTAAAAATTTTAAAGGAAATTCGACATTTTTTTTTTTTTTTTTTTTTTTAAGTTTTTCTTGACGAATTTTTTTAAATATTTATTGAAGCTATACATATGCCGAAAGTAATAAGTATCGTTGTGTATAGCTTTCGCTGAGATCAGAAAATTAAAATAAATAAATAAATAAAACCTTTTGCATATTTATTTATCCCATAGTGTTACTGAGTGCATTTATTTACAACTACATTATCATGCAGTAACTACTTCAAGTGTTGTCTTTAATAATAACAAACTTATTAAAACAGGAAAAAACTAATACGTCAGAAACGCTAAAGAAAAATTATTGAGGTGCATACAGCTGTTTCGGTAGCCTAAAGCGTACCGTCATCAGTGCAGAAAGAATTCTGAATCTGGAGAAGTGCTCGTATATATAGGAGAGGGACCGGATTTAGTTCAACCAATAGGATTACGGAAGAGGTGGGGAGTGTGGCCAATAGGAATTAAGGAATGTGTAGCTGTGTAAACAGTAGAAAAATTAAGGAAATGTGGACTGAATGTAAAATTTCCAACAATCAGACAAGTAGAGAAAGCGAAATCACAATTTACAAGGTTTTTAAAATTTTTATAAATATGAAAAGCTTCAAAGAAATCGAGTTCATGAATGGATTTAGGTCTGCAAATTATTTTAGCTCAATTAAATTTAAAATTATGATTTTCCTCCCAGCAATGTTTAGAAATAGCCGATTTATTGGTTTCTTGTTTGCGGACGTAATTCATATGTTCTTTTAGACGAAATTTAAGACTGCGTTTAGTTTGGCTAATATAGGATAAACCACACTGACAGGAAATACTATAAATGCCCCAAGAATTATGCATATCAATAGGATCTTTTAACTGAGAAAAGGTGAGTTTATTGGAAGGCGAAAATATTATTTTAAAATCATAAAATATTAAAATCATAAAAAATTTTAAAATCATAAAATATCATTTTAAAATCATATTATTTTAATCATAGCTGAATCGTCAGCTGAATTTGGCGATTTTCCTTTGGCGCCGATTTGTACGATAAAGCACGGCCTTACTAGATCACTCCTCGGCGCCAACACGCCAACGTCGTGAAAGCGGCCATAACTAGGGTGCCTCGATAGATAAGAGTGGCGACAGATCTGTGACAGATTCTCATTGGGCAAGACTCACCGTCAGCCGCCCGGGGCAATTGTTGGATGATGCTCCGTAGGTTTTACATTGAGAGTTTCACATATGTCGAAAAAAGCATTTTTATCTCTTGATATTAAGTAAATTTGATTTTTTTTCTTTCAGAAATACATTAAGAAAGATTATTTGTAAAATATCAAAACATATTTTACTGAATAATGTTAATTATTAATCTGTTTTATTAACTTAATTGATGGACGAGATAGGCAGATTCTTTTACTGGCCTGTTTCACAGCTTATAAATTAATATAAAAAGAAAAAATACTGTATGATTATTGTCATAATTGATCTGTAATCATCTTATTTATTAAATATGTTACTTTTGTCTTATTTTTGTGCTATTTTAAATTAAAAAAAATAATGATTTCGTTGATAAAGCAAAGTAGAAACATTTGGCGATATTTAACATGGTACTGGCGAGAGATTCCCCGTCAGTGTTTTGACATCTTTCTCAGAGAAAGCTTTAAAAGCTTTATAAGTGTGTATCTCTGTGTGTATTATGTGTAAGAGTATGTACTAAGGAATATATATGTAAATTGTTTCTTATTTATTACGTCTGACTAATTACGAATAATGTTTAATTTTCTTCAATAAAATTGATAGTCATTTACTATTTTGAAAATAAAGATAAAAATAAAATAACTAAAAATAAATTCATTAGTTTCTTTTCTTTTTTTTTTTTTTTTTTTTCTTTTTCTTTTTTTTTTCTTTTTTTTTTTTTTGAAAATAATGAGTTTTGAAAGCATTAAAATTTATAAATATATTTAAATATTTTACAAACGTTGTTTCTTTTTAATTGTTTGTTAAAACATTTATTTTGTGGGAGGCATAGTATTTCTCCCCTAGAAATACATAGGGTGTGAATTGCATAGGGTGTGAATTAAATCTGGCGATACCTTTAATTAGAAGAAGAATGATGATACGATTTTAGATTAAATTATATGGTGTGTCACTCACACGACTTTCTCTTACACTGCATTTCGATGTTATAAAGACAGATCGCATATTAAGTTCAGTAAGGTAAAATAATATAGTTCAATGTACTTTAAAATTAATCTAAAAAAGGTGTAGGCCATTGTGTCATTTGGCATAAAATTCTATGCGAGGGGAGCTGCCGCCCTCCTAACCCTCCCCACCCCGTTTAATTAAAGTGCTTACAATTTAAAAAAAAAAAAATAAAAAAAAATAAAGTCTAATTTTAAAAACCTCTCTTTCTTTCTTTGTATGAGTGCATGTTACAAAAATTTTGTGGTAGCTCGAGATCAAGATCTAATGCACAATATTTTACGAAAGTTTTTATTTTGTCGCATTTTAGCATAAACTTGAGTCTTTCAATTTTTGGTGCATATTAGTTGACAAATGGTGCTACTATGCTGAAATTCCTGATTTTTTAGGAAAGCTAGATCTTAACTTCTGTAGTGTATAAACATATCAAACATGATAGTTAAGATGGTTAGTATGTAAAGTAGGTGAATGATTGCTTAAATATATTTAAATCTAAAAAAAAAAAAAAAAAAAAAAAAAAAAAAAAGACAAAAGAAAAGAAAGAAAGCAAAATAAAATGCTACCGTTTTAAACTTTATTGATAAATGTGCTTATCAATATCTCCTGGCCTTCCTCGCAGATCCATTAAGCACATTTATACAAAATATGCACATAAAAAAATTGACAGTTAGTATCAATTTAAATTATTTATTTTATACATTTAAAAATTCTTTTTTAATACACTTGAACTTGGCCAAAACTTATTATTAGTTTATTAGATTTATTGGTATAGCTATTACTGTACTGATCCCCAAAAAGAAAAAGAAAAAAAAAATTATATCTGATTCCCTAAAACTAATTGCTAATTTTCTTATATACATCCCTTCTACCGTTCATTTACCTTTATTATTGTTGTAATCAAAATTGCAGTTTTCTTTTTTTGCTAAAAAATCACGGGCTGTTCTGCTTTTAACTGCTCAAACAGATTTGAGCAATGCTATAAGTTAAAAGTGTTTCCTAAAAATCCCGAAAGGAGGAAACTTTGGGCCTCCAAAGTTAAACGCCTTAATTGGGAACCAACTAACGCAAGCTATTTGTGTGAAGTAAGAATTTTTACATTTTCGATTGTTTATTTATTATTTTCTTTATGTACTTGAAAGTTCTTTCTGCGATTAATTTTCAATTACATTTAAGAGATTTTGTGACTTTCATAGTTAAATCGTCTAACAATTTACTATACATTGTTCGCACCAATCTTGGAAATTTAATGGTCGGAAAGGATCACCTAGAAAACTATTTAGTGGTTAAAATATAAAATAATAGTCAAAGTTTTAAGTGCACACATTTTACATATAGTAACAATATATTTACATATTGTTACTACGTATGTCAATATTTTCACAACGAAACTGTACACATACTTTACTTTTAAAACATTCTAAATGCAAAAATGTATATATATTTATTTTTTAGTAACACTAATTCCCACAAATGTAAGAAAAAAATAATAAATAAAATAAAACATAATTAGTTAATTTAAAATGATATCATATATTTATCAACAAGGCACAAGTGTTGTGTGAAAGCAACGATGCACTGTAGCTTCCTAAAAGAACCACTTTTTCAGAACCTTGAAGATAGGACAATATTTTCTCCCCCCCCCCCCCTCCCCACGTTAAATCTTGAACATAATATCAAAATGCAAAAAAAAAAATCTGTAAAGAATTAGAAATGACCAATTTATTATTATATTCTTATTATTTCAGAAATTAAACTTATTAAGGAAAAAATATTACAGTTTATTTAAAAAAAAAAAAAATTGTGCTACAAAATGAAAAAATAATGAAATTAAATCGGGATGCATTATAAATTCTTAAATGAAAAATTTCCCTTAATTCACTATAAACAAAAAAATTCTTTAGTTCAGTATAATGTTTTTGGTTTTTAAAAATCTAAGTTAAAAATAATGGTTTAATAATAATAACAATAAATTGAAAATTAACACACAGAAAAAATTAAAATAATTATTAAATAAAATTGATAGAAGTCGTAAATTTGTGGTTCTAAGAGCAATTCTTTTTTTTTTTTTTTTTTTTTTCTTCCTTTTTATAAATTTGGCAATTAAGTCTATCGATAACTTGTTATTTGACAAAACTAAAAATAATTTAGTGAAAAGAAAATGCTTAATTTCAATACAATTTGAACCAGTGGCGGATTTAAGGTGGGGAGGGGGCTAGGGGGATGAAGCTCCCCCCCCCCGCCAAAAAAAATAAAAATAAAAAATAAAAATAAAAACACTGACATTCACAATTGAATATTGCAATTGTAAATTTTTTATTGGTCTATAATAACACTTTGAAAATTTTTAGCCCCCCCCCCCTTTAAAAAAAAAAAAAAAAAAAAGTCAAGTTCTGGATCCGCCACTGATTTGAACGAATTATGAATAAATTAAGTCTTTTTTACTTCTAAGAAAATTAAATATCCCGCCAGAAAAGTAAATGTTCACCAGAAGCATTTTCTCGCCAACGTAAGATAAAGGTCATATCTAGAAAGAATCAACCCCACTCGTAGCTCACGCAAGCAACCCAAGATTTCATCCACAGCGGTTGCGCACTGAGAACTGTCGCCACTCTTAGTAATATAGGCACCCTAGCCATAACAATCGACGATTTCTCCGGAATCAAATGCTTTGAATGTTAGGGCACGGCCCTACTAGATCACTCTACGCCAAAGGCGCCAACGTTAAAGCGGCCATAACAAAACTGCAAATATCAATGCATGCCGCGGAATCCATCTGGGAAAGTAGATGGCGCTCGCTCCCAACCCTGAAAATTAGTTTGTAACTTTACATCGTGCTAAGTTTATGCCAAGAAGCAAGAAATATTCATCCATGGTTCAACAATTAATTATTAAAAAAGGAAAAAATAATTTATTATTTTTCCGTGAATTGGTTTAAAATTATTGCTACAATTATTTTTATGATTCAGATATTTTTGCGTATCTGATGACTGCATTTTAAATTTTAAATTAATTTAAATGCTCTGCAAGTTTGCTGTGGCGGCGCTGCATGCCAACCCTAACATTCAATGAATTTGATTCCGGAGAAATCGTCGATTGTTATGGCCGCTTTCACGACGTTGGCGCGTTGGCGTCGAGGAGTGATCTAGTAGGGCCGCTGTTAGGGTCGGCGTGCAGCGCCGCCACAGCAAACTTGCAGAGCATTTAAATTAATTTAAAATTTAAAATGCAGTCTTCAGATACGCAAAAATATCTGAATCATAAAAATAATTGATGCAATAATTTTAAACCAATTAACTGAAAAATAATAAACTGATTTTCATTATTTTTTCCTTTCTTTAATAATTAATTGTTGAACCATGGATGAATACGGAACAACTTTAGTATATCCCCACAACAATATTTGGCGATTTTTTGTTGGTGATTATGAATAAATCATAAATCTAAAAATCATAAATCCAAAATAAACAACATTTAATCTGCCATATTATATCACAAACAGTACAGAACGACACCGTTGTCGTTAAGACGGCGCCAAAGAAAAATCGAGAAATTCAGCTGTGGGGATATACTAAAGTTATACCTACTACTAAATTAGGGGATTTTCCCGCCCTGCCTACAGAAAAAGCAATCGTTAACAAAAAATTAAAAATATGATTTCAAGTAATAAAAACTTACGTATTTTGTTGTTTAATAAGATTTTACACTATAGCAATTTTAAAGGAAGAATAGAAAGAGGTAGAATAGAAATGAATTTTATATTTATCAAATAAACCTCTAAACTAAATCACGTGCACGTGAGCTCTAAAACACGGAGTACCGTGCTCTAAAATCACCAGCTGAGAAATAATTATCACGTGCTGCCATCTATTGTGCGAATATTCCATACATTTTATTTGATAATATACTATGATTGTAAAAATAAGAATTTATGAAATTAAATGGTTGTCGCATTATTTGAACCAACGAGATAAATAAAGTAGAGTGATAAATGGTAACCCTGACATGGTCCAACATGAGTCATGTGACATGCTCGATTTATGTGTTGGTCCCTTGGTAACAGCATATTTTCAGTAAATTTCTATGGCAACGGTTTGTAGATTGTACTTGACGAAAATCAAAACCGCCAATGTTTTGTTTACTTACGCAGTTTAATATTCTTTTATTCTAAATCGTTTTAATTTTGATTTTACTTCTTTTTTATTTCGTATAGTTGAAATTTAACCGATAAAATGATTAAAAATAGATGAAAAATTAATATTTGTTGTTAAATTTAGCTCTTTAAAAGTTTTTTTTTTTTTTTTTTTTTTTTTTTTCCTTTTATAAACACTTTTAAACTTTGTTGGGAAACGATGGAAAAAAGGTATTTTATTATTTATTAATATGTGAAAAATGTGCAAAATGATTTAAAAAACAATTTATTTCGGTCATAGGACTGTCATGTTACCTAATAATAATGATAATGTGTCGAACTGATATTTTAAATGCCAAAATAGCGATAAAGGGCCAAACACAGCAACCTATTGGAGCCTGTCACGTGATTCATCTTGAACCACGGAAAGCTAATCATAGACCTATTATAAGAGTGGACGGAGCATTCCATTATTAAGGGAATACAAGAAAAGGTGCAAAGATAAAACCACGTGCACACAGAAAAATGAAAAATCGAAACTTGTCAAGAGACGTGCCATCTTTGTGACACTAAACGTTTGTCAAGTACATTGACAAATTTGCACAAAATTACGCAAAATTTTAAACAATCAAAACACTACCTGACAATCCCATCTAGTCATGAGACACAAAAGTCGTTTTATTTTACCATGTATCTTTAATGTGTTTCGTCTGATGATCCGTTTTGGCTCTAAAACTTGTCAGATGACTAACTTTCCAGGTACAGTTTTCATTTTCCTCAAATTTGACCAGGTTAGTCAGATGAGAGAATAAAAAAAAAATATTCCTATTTTGTCAATCGACTAAGAAAAATTTGTTTGGCTAGTCCAAAAGCTCAGCATTATTATTTTTTTTTCCTTTAATTTTTTTTTATTTGTTTATTTATTTTTTGTCTCCTTCTGACAACTTGAGTTAGTCAACCGAAATCGAAAAATAAAGAATAAACTCATCGCATTTGGCGGGATAGTGCAATTGCCGTTGGAGTGACTTTCATTTTAGAAAGAGAACAAGAGATTTTTTAGTAATCAGAATCAGCGAATCGAGTTTACAGCCAAAAGTAAGTGCTAAATACTTTATTTTATTGTAAGCTTTGTTAGAATAGTAAATTGTAAATTTGTAGAATTCTAAAGCTTCGGCAATCTTCTAACAATATGAATCGTATTTAGAATTTGTTCTAATTTATAAAGTTGTTTAAAATGTATAAAATTTAAAACACGTTATTTTAAATCTAGTTTTACGTATCGTTGTATTATAAAAAAATAAGTATATTTAATTTGTCTAAGCTATAGTTGTTTACATACACTTTTAACATTAAGCTCATATTAATATTTTTGTACACAGAATAGTAATGATTTATTTTTCCCTAAAGATGGTTCAGAAGGTATTTGGATTTCCAAAGGACGTCAATTTAAGAAAGATATAGAAAAATGCTATCCATGGTGATTTTGAAAGAACTCCGAATTTTAAGGTATGTTTTTTAAATTATCGTTTGCAACATTATATCTATCTTAGAACAATAAAAAATAATATTAATACTTTTTTTTATATTTAAACTTTTTAATGAGATAAATTAAAAAAAATTTAAAGGTTTCTCGTTTATCTGTTATTTTATTTATTTATTTTTTTTAAATTCCTGTAATAAATAATTTTTTAATTTAAATAATTTTGGCAAATGGTTGATAATAGTATGTAATAAAAAAAAAAAAGACTTTTTATCATTAAATGTTTGATACCATTTTTTTTCAAAACAACTTTTCGCAAAAATAATATGAATTTAATATTGCATACTACTGTTCTGTACATACTACATACTACATACTTCTGTTCTCAATTTAAAGTCAAATTGTTCTTGTATACAATATTAATTATTAGCGATAAATAATAAATATCTTGGTAAATATATATATATATATATATATATATATATATATATTCAACTTCATGTTACTTGTTTCATTCAAATGATTGATGATTGTAATAAAAGGTTGATATTTTTAATTATTATTATTATTATTATTTTTCAATACAAATTTAATTAAAAATAATATGAGTTTAAATTATTAGATACGTATTCTCGATTCAAAATCAAATTGTTCATGCGCAGCATATTAAGTATTCGTGATAAACAAAGGATATCTTGTTAAAAATATGTACTTAATTTCATGTTATTTGTTTCATTCTTAACACATTTAAATTTAAAAACTATTTGATATTTCAATTTAAACAAATTTTTTTTCTTTTAACTATGCTCTATAAATTAAGTAGTCGATTGCAAACATTTAGTCAGGGCCTGATTACCCAAAAGGCTCGGGAAGCACAAGCTTCCCCTCAAAAATTTAACAGGGGGCCTCAAAATGACTAAAAACAGGGTCTTGAATTTTCTATTTTAGATTTTCACACTGAGATTGAATTTTTTCTGAGAAAGTTCACCTAAAGCAAGGTAAAATAACCACTATTTTGGGAAAATTCTATTATTTAACGTCAAAAATTTGAATGTTCTTAATTAATGAGTTATACGATTTTAAAGTTGTGGGTGGAAACCACCTAGATATATGAATGAAAAAATATATATTATATATATATATATATATATATATACACATAAACACACAAAACTTTTTTATCAATTGCATTTTTATATTACAATATGTAATAGGAAAACAAGATTTCCCGAAATCAAAGGGAGCCCCGAAATGATACTAAGCTTCCCCTAGCTTCAAAGCTTAATCGGGCCCTGCATTTAGTTGTATACGCTATTTCCACAATAACTTAAAATTCATTTTGATTTTCTTCTACATATATAAGAATGAAGTACTGGATTTTTGAAAATTTTCTTTTTCTGGCTTTTGGTGCATTTACAAATTTGAGATTTCCTTAAACTCGATTAAACCATTTTTAGGAGATGTCTGTCTGTGTATAATCAAAATTTTATGTTTTGGGTGCTGTATCTCACAAAATAATGAACAGAATTGTACAAAAGTTTATATTTGGATGCACTTTCACATAAATTCGTGCTGAATAGCTTTTGGTATATATCATCTAAGAAGTGGCGCTACTATACTGCAATTTTTCACAATTAAGGAAAGACTATATCTTAGCTTCTATTGTGTAGAACTTCACATAACTTAATGTTCAAATAGTCGATTGTGAAAGACTATGTTTATTCAACTTAGGTGCATATCGGTCATCAGGTAATGCCAGTATGTTGCAATTTTCCACATTTAAGAAAATACTGTAACTGAGATTCTGTGATATATAAATGCACTAAACTTGATATGTGCAACAGCCATTATGAACTATTATGCTGATTTAATTTGGACGCATATCGGCCGACAGGTGACGTTGGCATGGTGCAATTTTCTCTGTTTATAGGAGAGCCATACCTCAGCTTCTATGATATGTATGTGCACCGAATTTGATATGTAAGGTGTATGTTATACATCAAAAACTATGCCAAACTAGCTTTTTAAAAACTATGCCGAATCAATTTGGGTGTACATCAGATGACGTGCCGCGCAACTATTACTCTGTGTAAATTTCCAGGTAGTTATAGTATCACAGCATCTATTTGTTAAATTAGTTTGTAAAATCTTTATTTGTGAGAAGCTGTGTTAATTACTTTGTGCATTGTAACAGATATATGGTGCTATTATATTAAATAATAATAGAAGAAATTTTGTAATGGCTACAGCATATACTAATTTTAGATATAGTGGGTTAAATATATGTTAGTAATTTGCAACAGGTAATTATGAATGATTTACTTATAAATTGTCAAATATAGTTCCCCCAGAAATTTTTTTAAATTCATTAATACGTAACATTTTCCCCCCAGACACGGTAAAGGTGTATAAACTTTATCATTAATGGTATAAATAACTTAAACATTTCCATTTTAACAATAAAACTTTTTTTTATAATTTACAACAAGTAATTTAAAATAATTTATTTAAGTGGGCATGAATATTATAATACTTATAAAACTTTAAATTAACACCATAAAAATAAAATATCTCGCAACAATTGTTTCGGGTCGAAAGAGCACACGACCCTTCGTCAGGCACCCAAAGTAGGCACGAGTACAGCAGTCAAAGTGGTCATGCACGGCTTTGACTGCTGTACTCGTGCCTACTTTGGTCGCCTGACGAAGGGTCGTGTGCACTTTCGACCCGAAACCATTGTTGCGATTTTTTTTAATTTTATGGTGTTTATTCAAAGTTTTATAAGTATTATTTTGCAACGCCAGTTCTGCGGTGCGAATAATTGATAAACCTTTTTTCATTTTCTCTCTGAAACAACAGACAGACGATCAGCCTTTTCTCTCTCTCTCTCTCTCTCTGTGTTTTTTCTCTCTGTGTTTGTTTATCTTCGATAGCGCACATTCGATCTACGACTGCAATTCACAGCTATCGTACTGCTCACCTTTCAAAATATTTTTTACAATTATAAATCTAAATTTATAGGCATATTTATAACTGTAACTAATTTAAACATTAAACACATGCTAGACATGTATCGGAGCTCCCTATTCGTATCCAGAAAAATAGATCCGTATTTGTATGGATCTGTTTTCTTTTCTTCAACGAAACTAATATGTATCTTTTGTAGAAATTGTATGAAAATTAGAAAAGTATTATAAATCTTTTTTGACTGTTATTAATATCTAAATTAAATAAATACAGTATAACCTCGTATTTACATCCTGGAAATTGAAAAGATTTCGCAATTTACATTTTTTTTTTTTTTTTTTTTTTTTTTTTTAATCTTTATTCTATATTTAATAGAAGAAAGTACTAGATTCGTAAAAATTTTCGACTTCCGTTTTTCGATGAATTTGCACGTATTGAAAGTTCCAGAACACGATTTGACTATTTTTGGAAAATATTAGATATGCCTCTGTGTGTGTGAGAGAGACAAAAATTTTGTGGCGACTGCAACTCTGTAACTCTTGCACATTATTGCATATAAATTTATATGTAAATGCACCTTGACATAAATTAGTGCCTATCAACTTTTGGTTCCCATCCATCAAGAAATGGCACTGCTATACAGCGATTTCTAGAGACCATGACCATATATTAGGAAACTATATTATACAGGATCTCTAGCGATTTCAACAATTTAAGGGAATGCTATGTCTCATGAACTACTGCAGAGAATTGCATATAAATTCATATGTAGATGCACCTTGACATAACCTAGTCCTTATCAGCTTTTTATGTCAATTTCTCAAAAGATGGCGCTGCTATACAGTGATTTTCACAATTCAAAGGAAGGCTATATCTCAGGAACTACTACACATAAATTTATATGTAGATCTACCTCGAGATAAATTATTGTCCATCCACTTCTGGTATCAATAATTCAATAGGTGACGGTGCTATATAGCGATTTCCATAATTTAAGGAAAAGAGATATCTCAAGTTCAATTGCGTATAATAATAATAATAATAATAATAATAATAATAATAATAAATGATATGTGAAAAGAACATTATCAGACATTATGCTAATTCAATTTGGATGCATATCGGCCAATAGGTGGCGCTGCTGTACTGCAATTTTCCCCGAGAACGGAAAAGCTATATCTCAACTTCTATGGTGTATAACTGTACAAAATTTGATATATGAGATAACAATTATGAAAACGCATTTTTTAATGTATTATTTATAAAGAATAAAGCTGTCTTTCTTTGTATTTTCAATGCAATTTTTCTCTAAGATGAAAATCGTCTGCATTCAGTATGGTAGGTAATTTAAATAAATAAGATCTTTAATAAATTATTTGTACTGAGCGAATTTGTATTAGAAAATATAAAAAGAATGTCTTGTGGTGGCTACAACATACTTTTTATTGTTGTTGTTGTTGTTTTAAATACCTTTATTTTTAATAAAATTCAATCCTCGCTTTTGTGTGAACGAAATTTTGAATTTTCCTCCATTCATACTTGTATATACAGCAAATATAGAGGAAATACTTGTCGTGATTTCATTTAAAGCTATTATGTTGTGACCACCGCAAAAATTTCTTCTATATTTTCCTATAGGAAAATTCATTAGCCCAGTAAAAATGTTTTCTTAAAACTATTATTTATTAAAATTATCTACCATAATGAAAGCAGATAATTTCATTTTAGAAAAAACTAACACTAATAATAAGAAAAGAAAGACAGTTTAATTCTCTATAAATAAAGTCTTAATAAATGCTTCTTCATAATGGTTACCTCATATATCAGGTTTTGTACAGTTATATGACACAGAAGTTGAGATATAGCCATATCCTGTTCTCAGAGAAAATTGCAGAATAGCAGCGCCACTTATTGGCTGATATGCATCCAAATTGAATCTGCGTAATGTCATATAATGGCTACGTTGATACGTGTCAAGTTTTGTTTGATTATACACAACAGAACCTTAGATACAGCCTTCCCTGAAAACGCGAAAGTCGACGTATAGCAGCACCACCTGTTGAGCAGTTGACAAAAAATATTGGTGGGCACTAACTTACGTCAAAGTTTATCTGCATATAAATTTATATGCAAATTCGATTAGTAGTTTCTGAGATATAGCCTTTCCTGAATTTGTGAAAATCGCAGTCTAGCAGCGTCACTTGTTGAGCAAATGATACCGAAAGTTGATAGGCACTAACTTAGGCCAGGGTACATCTGCATATAAATTTATATGCAGTTATCTGCAGTAGTTCCTGAGATAATTCCCACAAAATTTTTGTCACACACAGACAGATACATATTTTCCTAAGAATGGTCAAATCGTGTTCTGGAGCCCTCAAAACGTGTAAATCCATTGAAAAGCGGAAGTTGAAAATTTTTACGATTGCAAAAGTAAAAAGAAATATAAAATAAACAAATTTAGGAAACGGATTCCATCAAGGCTGATAATAATAATATTCTTTATTTTATCGTCTTCTCTAGAACAAATAAAAGCAAAGCAGATGTTTAATTGCGAATCATATATATCCGTGCAACCCAAATTATTATAGTAAATAAACATTCCCGTCGAAAAAATGAAATAAAGATACTTTTTTTTTTTTTTTTTTTTTTTTTTTTTTCAGAATATAAGCATTAAACAATGAACTACTATCACTGACCTTGAAGCAGATTTTTGCAATCTCGAAGTTCACAACTCACATAAGTGTTTAATCATTATTATTAGTCTTTTTTTTTTTTCAGATTTTTAACGCAATACAATTAGTAATTACATCTTTTTTTTTTTTTTTCCTTGTATGTTCAATGGAAGAAAGTATTGGATTCGTAAAAAGTTTCGGCTTCCGGATTTCGACGGATTTACAAGTTTTGAAAGGTTAGACCACGATTTGACCATTTTTAGTAAATGTCTGTCTGTCCGTCTGTGTGTGTATGTATGTGTGACAAAAATTTTGTGGCAACTGTATCTACGGAACTACTGTTCAGAATTACATATAAATTTATATGTAGATGCACCTTGACCTAAATAAGTGCCTATCAACTTTTGGTGTCAATCGCTCGAAAGGTGGCGCTGCTATGCAGCGATAGCATTTATAATATGGTTGTCAACTTTCAAATATGCTTAACAATAGTGTTCTAACAGGGATATATTCATTAAAAAAATAATAATTCAATTAAAAGAAATCAATAAAACCAGATTGATTTTTTAAAAAAATCTCGTGCTTGCTTTTCTAAAGTAACTATACGAATTATAAGGTATGTTGTTATATGACAATATATATATATCATCATTACCAATTTCAGCCTCTATCAATCCACTGCAGGATGAAGGCCTCTGCTAGGCGATTCCAAACTGCCCTGTTTTCGCGCACACACACACATATATCTATATATATAAAATCGTTCTTCCTGACTGACTGACTGAGGGAGTGAGTGAGGGGGTGATTCATCATCGCCCAGACCAAACCCCTGGACCTACAAGCATGAAATTTTGTGACAATGTTCTTTCTATGACGTAGGCATCCACTAATAAGTGGTTTTACAAAATTCGCCCCGCGAAGGGGGGGGGGGGTAAAACATGATTTCACAAAATCCTTCATATCTCAAACAAAAAAACAGATATCCGTAAAATTTTTGCTTTAAGATATAGCTAATACAAACGTCTAAAAATAAATTTTTGGAATTTTCGAAATTCGGTCCCCAAGGGGGGCGGGGGGGGGGGGCAAAACGTGATTTCACATGCGTAAAACGTGATTTCGCATAATCCTATATATCTAAAACAAAAAAATAGATATACATGAAATTTTTACTCTAAAATATAGCTAATACAAATATCTGAAAACTAATTTCTGAAATTTTAGAAATTCAGCCCCCAGGTGGGGCAGTAAGGAGGGGGGCTATGGGGAAAAAACAAATAGAAATACAGTTAGGCCGTTCAAAATTGGTACAGATAGGTTTTAAAGGCCTACAAGTCGAATGAGGATATTTTCGAAAATGTAAAGTTATTAGGAAGGGCGAGAAGGGGGGAGGGGAGAAAGGGGGGGGGGGCAAAAAAATAAAAATAGAGATAGATCGTTTAAAATTGGTACATAGAGGTTTTTGATACTTACAAATCAATTGCGGATATTTTTGAATTTGTAAAATTATTAAGAGGGGAGGGAAGGGGGGGGGTGAGGCGGTAAGGGGGGCTATGGGCAAAAACAAATAGAAATACAGTTAGGCCGTTAAAAATTGGTACAGATAGGTTTTAGAGGCCTGAAAGTCGAATGGGGATAATTTCGAAAGTGTAAAGTTATTAGGAGGGCCGGGAAGGGGGGGGGCGGAGAGGCAAAAAAAATAAAATAGAGTTAGATAATTCAAAATTGGTACATAGAGGTTTTCGATACCTACAAATCGATTGCGGATATTTTCGAATTTTTAAAGTTATTGGGAGGGGCAGGAGGGGGGGGGGGCGGAGGGGCAAAAAAATAAAAATAGAGATAGATCGTTCAAAACTGGTGCATAGGATTTTTGATACTTACAAATCGATTGCGGATATTTTCGAATTTGTAAATTTATTAGGAGGGGTGGGGAGGTAAGGGGGGGCTATGGACAAAAACAAATAGAAATACAGCTAGGCCGTTCAAAATTGGTACAGATAGGTTTTTGATACTTACAAATCGATTGCGGATATTTTCGAAATTGTAAAATTATTAGGATAGCCGGGAGGGGGGCGAAGGGGGAAAATAACAGAAATAAGAGTTGGAGTATTTTGGGAATTTTTTCCGAAGGCAGTGAGAACACGGTGCGACATTTTTCCTAATCAGATTTTGTTTCTCTCTCTTTTTTTTTTTTTTTACGTGTTAAAAATTAACGCAATTTTGAGAATTCAGTAATTATAGTGATTCATTTAAAAATAGGGACCAGCGAAGCGGGCATTGCCTGCTAGTATATATATAATAATTTATGCATAGATTAAGAAAGGTTTTGATAGAATATTTCGTCTCCTCATTGATTTATTTGATTTCCAATGAAGCCATCTATGATATATGCAACTTCTTAATTGAATGCAACCTATGCAATGAGGTGAAATTTACACCTCATATAGCGTATTTCTTAGTAATGTCCTGATGTCTTTTTTTTTTTTTTTTTAAGGTTTGTGAGCTCTACTTTAAACCTGGTGGAATTATACAAACAATAACATATTTTGATGAAAAAGAAGGAAAGTTATATGAAGTCCCAAGAAATAAACCAATTGTTAAAGGTGGTGCTGTTCCTACAATTTTCAGTGGCTTGCCATCATGGAGAGCTATTAGGCATAAAAAAATTACGTTTTATTACCTAATTATATTTGTGCTTTTATATTATTATTATGACTAATTTTTATGTAAATTATGGAGCAATCTTCTTCATGAATATGAAACATTTATAATTTTCAATAAAATTATTTTTATCTTGATTTTTGTCTTTTATGTATTATTTCAATTACATAGTTTCAATGAAGGAGAAATCTTATTTAAATAAATTCTTGATTTAAAGAATGTTGAAAGTAATGTTATCAGGTAAGTGAGAGATATTTTGGATGATCAAATACTTATAAATTATAGTTATGTATTAAAATTTCTCTGGGCATAAAATTTACAGAGATGATTAAAAATAAAAATTCTTATTATATATGTTAAAGTGTTTTTAATGCAAATTTTATGTCCACCCTCACCTTGAAAAAAAAAGTATATCATTAATATTTATGATTTTAAAACTTTAAATAACCTTAAATTTGGAGTTCGATGTTATTTATAGTTTAGTACATTGTATCGTCTATACTGTACATATTGTTTATATTGTCTGTATCAACTGTTAAAGCACGTTGTATCGTCGTACTTATCTGTAATTTTAATCAGGTGGAAAAAATCCATTATTTAAAAAAATATATACATATATTCAGGTGGCTTAAATATTAAAAAAAAGGAACTTAAAAAAAAAAAAGTTTACATTTTTTTTGTAACCACAGCGTATAAACCGAAAGCACCGATGAGAAAAAAAATATATATTTCTAAATCCATATATGAGGATGTGCATAAAAAGTGGACTAAATCATGTGGCGCCACAATCCTCTTGGAATGCCTTGATAAAAAAGTGTTGGATAAATGCGTGCGTTAATGATAAATAAATATAGGGAAGAATGATTAAACTAGCAAATTCTTTGTTTCAGTAGTTTGTTAAATTTCCAGTATTCATAACTGCTAACTTTTTTAATTGATTCTGGAATGTTGTTAGTATATCGCCCTATATTCGCCCATATTCTTTGAGGAGTAATTGTCTTCATATTTAATTGTAATTACATGCTAAAGAAAATTATTCTATTAAGAATGTGGTATGAAGAAAAGGGCAAATGTTAACAACATTCCGGAATAAATTGAAAAAGTTGGCAGCTATGAGTATTTTATTCCAGTTGATGGACAAGTAATATTTTTCAGAAAAGTTTTTAAATGTTTTTTCAAGGTTGAACACCTTAAAAGGGGGGGGGGGGAATTAAACAATTACAAAAGTAAAGAGGTTAAGACTACGTTTGCAAAAACCTCTGCAGACAAATATGAACCTCTTATTCCTCATAAAATATGAAGGATTTTAACCAATTAAATTTTTTATTAATCTGCATACTTGCCAACTCTACTGTGTTTACCAGTAGACTACTGTTTTTTGGTTATTTCTACTGGCCTACTGTTTTTTGTTAAAAATTTACTATTTTTAGGAACTTACAAGAAAAATGTAAAATTGAACAATTTTCTTGTAAAATATATAGATGGAAAATAAGCAGAGAATAAATATAATAATGAAATGAGATTTATTAAATGTATGTGTAAAAATTACAATACTGATTTTAATTATCTCAAAATATACCTAAATTTTAGGGGGGTTTTACTTTCATCACCCTACTACCATAGGTAATGGAAGTATTGTATTCGGTCCAAAAATTCGATATCGATATTTCACCTGATTTACACGTTTTACGGTCCCCTGAGTCCAAAAATGTGGTTTTTGGCAATTGGTCAGTGTGTGTGTATATGTGTGGAATCTTCTGGCTATCATATCTTCGAAACTAATAAAGATAGAACTACAAAACTTCAGAATCGAGACAGGTCTGGTGTACAGATGAATTTTCCAAATGTTGGTAAAAATTGAAAAACCGGAAGTGGGACATCGGAAACCAGAAGTGGGACCGTAAATCCGTATTTCAAAAACGGCTCTATCGATTTTCTTCAAATTTGCTATATAAACATTCTATTAGATGTCCTTTCGAATGATATAGTTGGTTTAGGATAATTGAAAGGAGTATAAATAGCTCAATTTCAGGTCTCGCAAGCGCATTCCTTTAAAAACGGCTGCACGGAATTTTTTGAAACTCGCCATATTAACTCCCTTTTAAATATCCTTTTGTATGTAATTATTGTTTGCCAGTCAATAATTGCGTTTTGATAAAAGTTGTTATCTAAAAAACGGCTCTAACGATTTTCTTGAAAATTGTTACATATAAATCAATTTTAGATATCCTTTCTCATGCATTACGTGGTTATTACAGGAAAATTAGCAGTCATCTTGCTTAGGTAGGCCAGTTTTAGATCTCGGAAATTGGTGTTTCAAAAAAATAACTACCTATATATATATACTACTATATATATATATATATTTAACCTCGCTATATGTAAGCTTCGTTTCATATGTCTTTACATGTGTATAAAATTTTTCTTACTGGAAAAATTTTAGGTTTCTACTTCTTTAAGTCACTTTTATATCTTGTGATCACTTTATCTAAAAAAAAATCTGGTGTGAAACAACCACACGACTTCCACTACACACTATAACACGTATTATATGCATGTTTTAGAAATAATGTGGTCAGCGAAGACATAAAATTGACCTAGAGAAGTATACACAAAAGAAATTTCCTGTAGGAGAAAGCTAATATATATATATGTATGTGTGTGTGTGTAAAACAGAATTTACATAGCGAGTTAAAAAATAATAGAGTTATTTTTTCAAACACCAATTTCCGAGATCTAAAATTGACCTACCTAATCAGGATGACTGTCATTTTCCCTGTAATAACCATGTAATACACGAGAAAGAATATCTAAAATGGATTTATGTAACAATTTTCAAGAAAATCGTTAGAGCCGTTTTTGAGATACCAACTTTTACCAAAACTTAGCATACTCAGTTGTTGACTGCAAAACAATAATTACATACAAAAGCATATATAAAAGAGATTAATATGGCGAGTTTGAAGATATTCAGTACAGCCGTTTTTAAAGGAGACCTGAAATTAAGCTATTTATATAGGGCGCCTATCAATTTTCCTGAACTAACCAACTATATCATTCGAAAGGACATCTAATAGAGTGTTTATATGGCAACTTTGAAGAAAATCGTTGGAGGCATTTTTGAGATACTGACTTACGTTCCCAATTCCGGTTTCCGATGTCTCACTTCCGGATTTCCAATTTTCACCAAAATTTAGAAAATTCATCTGTACACCAAACCTGCCTCAATTCTGAAGTTTCGTAGTTCTATCTTTATTAGTTTAGGAGATATGATAACCAGAAAATTTCACACATACATACACCACTGACCAATTGCCAAAAACTACTGTTTTGGACTCAGGAGACCTTAAAACGTGTAAATCAAGTGAAAACTCGAATTTGAATTTTTAGATCGAATACAATATTTCCATTACCTACGGTAGTCTGGTAATAGAAGTATACCTGGGATCTGTTGACTAACTTTCTTAATCAAGTGTAAAATATGACTAACTTGCCTTGTCTGGCAACTGCGGTTGTTGACTAACCTTCCTGGTCAGATAATTATGATTGTCGACTAGACTTCTTTGTCTGATAATATTAACCTTCCTAGTCTGGAATAGTGTTTTGGTGACTAGTTCAGCAAGTACACTTTTCAGTTTTTTGACTAGTTCAGCAAGTGCACTTTTCAGTTTTGGAGACTAGTTCAGCTAGTACACTTTTCAGTTTTGGTGACTAGTTCAGCCAGTACACTTTTCAGTTTTGGTGACTAGTTCAGCCAGTACACTTTTCAGTTTTGGTGACTAGTTCAGCAAGTACACTTTTCAGTTTTGGTGACTAGTTCAGCAAGTACACTTTTTAGTTTTTGAGACTAGTTCAACAGGTACACTTTTCAGATTTGGTGACTAGTTCAGCAAGTACACTTTTTGGCTAGTCAGCAATTTTGGTTAGTCAATTCTGTATTGTCAGTTGAGCATTTTGTCAGGTCACTGTGACCAACTTATTTTTCTGTGTGTGAATGTTGAAAAACGTTACCTTTTTCTACACTTATCGCGTTATTGGCGATTTTTTGTTTTGAATATAAAAATACATTTTTTATTATTATGAAAAGATACCGCAGACAAAACTTGTGCAAAACACTATTTTATTTTAACCTTGTTATTAACACTTTCTTACAAAGTTCAAAAGTGTTTACGACTTTGATTTGTCTGTCTGTCCGCCCTCTGACTCCCGGAAATATTTATGAAAATCCTACAAACTAATACATGTTATTCAAGTTCACTATAGCATACTATCTATTTAGAGTACAGTAAATACTACTACTAGTTTGTGTACAGGTACATCCAAAAATATATTCTAAAAAATTGTTTTCTGTGCGGAATATTTATACAAATCATTATTTAATATATTTATATTGCAGAAAACATAACGAAATTCGCTTTTATTATTTATATGCACAAAAGCATTCTTTCTGTAGAATATGGTGTGAGATAAGCATTCATGTTTACAGAACCATGCACCTCTCTCCCAAAACACAAATACAGTAAACAAAGTAATGTAAAATTAAGATATCTTGTTGTGCACCTCCCTTTTTGGTCTTTCTGTAACTTCCTGTTTGGGAGATTATTTACGAAAATTATATTCATAACGACCAAATATACGAAGAATTTCGGCATTATTTACGACCTACCATCAAGCTATAATGTAGTCCGTTATGATAATGGTATCTACATTTTTGCGGGTAGAAAGTAATTATTAAACATATAAGCAGGTTCTGGTAGACGAATGCACTTTATTTAATGCATGTTCAACCTGTATATAGACCCCATAATGATATTTTTATAAAAGTTGTTGACATTTTTGCGTATAGAATTTACATAAGCAGGCTCAAGTCGACGAATTACCTTTATTGAATAAACATTCAATTGCAAGACAAAGTCCGTATTGGTATTATTGGAAAAACTGTCGATATTTTTGCGTATAGAAAGTACATAAGCAGGTTCTAGTCGACGAATGAATTCTATTTAATGAATGTTCAACTCATAGATAGAGCCTGTAATGATATTGTCATGAAAATCCTTATTATTTTTGTGTGTAGAAAGTATATAAACAGGTTCTAGTCGACGAATGTATACTTTATTTAATGAATATTCACCCACAGATAGTAATGATACTGTCATGAAATTAGTCGATATTATTGCATGTAGAAGTTCTTTAAAACATAAGCAGGTTCTAGTCGACGAATGCACTTTATTCAATGAGCCTCTAATGATAATGTTATGAAAGTTGTCAGCATTTTTGTGGGTAGAAAGTAATTCTTAAAGACATAAGCAGGTTCCACTCGACAATGCTCTTTATTTAATGAATATTCAGCCCGCAGATAGAGCCTGTAATGATACTGTCAAGAAAGTAGTTGCCATTTTGTAGAAAGTAATTCTTAAATACATAAAAAAGTTCTAGTTGACAAATGCACTTTATTCAATGAGCCCGTAATAATACAGTCATGAAAGAAGTCGATATTTTTCCGTGTAGAAAGTATAATTCTTAAGACATAAGCGAATGCCTGTCGATGAATGCACTTAATGTAACGAATATTCAGGAAACAGTAGAATAAAACTCTTTTTCCTTCCCCCAAAAAAGTGAATAATTAATTAATATTCTTGAAATCTCTTGACAAGAGCTTATATTTTAGAGATATTTATGGTTTTACATGACTTTTCTGAACGGCTATATGTATGTATGTATGTATGTGGCTATGCCTGTATCTCACATTAACTCAAAAACGACTGGTCGTAGGACGTTGAAATTTAGTATATAGGTTCGTTATAACACAGTTGTGCACCTCCCTTTTTGCTCTTTATATGACTTTCCGTTTAGGAGATATTTATGAAAATTATGTTTTTAATGACCAAATATACGAAGAATTTAAGACCTACCATCAGGCTATGATGTAGTCCATTATGATAAAGTTATGAAAGTTATCTACATTTTTGCGGGTAGAAAGTAATTATTAAAGATATAAGCAGGTTCTGGTAGACGAATGCACTTTATTTAATACATGTTCAGCCTGTATATAGAGCCCATAATGATATTGTTGTAAAAACTGTTGACATTTTTGCGTGTAGAAAATAATACTTAAATACATAAATAGGTTCTAAGTTGACAAATGCTCTTTATTGAATGAGTCCATACTGTTACTGTCATGAAAGTAATCGATATTTCTGCGTGTAGAAAGTAATTCTTAAAGACGTAAGCAGGTTCTAGTAGACGAATGCACTTTATTTAATGAATGTTCAGCCTGTATATAGAACCAATAATGATAGTTATAAAAGTTCGTGACATTTTTGCGTGTAGAATTTACATAAGCAGGTTCTAGTCGACGAATTCCCTTTATTTAATAAACATTCAACTAGTAGACAAAGCCCGTTATGATATTGTTTGAAAACTGTCGACATTTTTGCGTGCAGAAAGTACATAAGCAGGTTATAGTCGACAAATGAACTCTAATTAATGAATGTTTAACTCGTAGATAGAGTACGTAATGATATTGTCATGAAAATTGTTAATACTTTTGTGTGTAGAAAGTACATAAACAGGTTCTAGTCGCCGAATATATACGTTATTTAATGAATATTCAACCCACATATAGAGCTCGTAATGATATTGCCATGAAAGTAGTTGACATTGTTGCTTGTAGAAAGTAGTTTTTAAAGACTGGTTCTAGTCGACGAATGCACTTTATTCAATGAACCCGTAATGATACTGTCATGAAAGAAGTTTATATTTTCCCGTGTAGAAAGTAATTCTTAAAAGATATAAGCAAATTCTAGTCGATGAATGCACATTATCTAATTAATATTCAGGAAACAATAGAATGAAACTCTTTTTTTCCTCCACAAAAGTCAATAATTAATAAATATTCTTGAAGTCTTTGGACAAGAGATATTTACGGTTTTACATGACTTTTCTGAGCGGCTATATGTATGTATGTATGTATGTGCCTGTATCTCACATAACTCACAAAAGACAGGTCGTAGGAGGTTGAAATTCAGTATATAGGTTCGTTATAACATCTAATTGGGCACCTTTCTTTTTGCTCTATCTGTGACTTTCCGTTTAGAAGATATTTATGAAAATTATATTTTTAATGACCAAATATACTAAGAATTTCGGCATTATTACCATCAAGCTAATGATGTTTGTCCGTTATGATAAAGTTATTAAAACTGTCTACATTTTTGTGAGTAGAAAGTAATTATTAAAGACATAAGCAGGTTCTAGTAAAAAAGATGCACTGCAGAAAAAAATGACTTATACCTTTTTTATTTGTAATAACTTTAAAATTAATGTTTGAAACAAATAAAACTGTCTTGTTTGCATAATATCAAACGGATGAAATGATACCTATGTACATTTTTAATTTAATAATTCGCTTTATTGCACTCTACGAAGTACTTTTTAAAAATCTGCATAAAACTTTCTTTTTGAACATAATGCAATAACCATACACTTTCTATTTTATTATGATTTATTACATGAAATAAACAAGCTATATTTTAATATATGAAATAAAACTATTTATTTGTTAGATCTAAGCTATTTTTTACTAAAAATATGTATTCTGCATTGGGTTAATTCCATCTTTATATGGAATTACTGTTTTAATGCGCAATGACATAGTTTTATACAGTGTTTTAATATAAATCTCAAAAATTTCAATGTGCCAAATATCACAAATATTTTTTTCTAATTGTGGCAGAGTTATAGGCTGCAAATTTCGAATCCTCTCCCCTCTCCTCAGCCTTTTTAAAGACGAAACATTTTCGAGCGGATCGCGATTAGGACTATTTCCATGTCTGGTAAATAAAAAATTCTACTATATCCTTTGTGGGATTTAACTTAAAGTGATAAAAGTTATGATTATTTACAGAATTATAGGTTCTTATGGGAATGTATAGGAAATTTTGACAATTTGAAGTGAATAAACTTACCACAGATACCATGTAGTAAGGTGCTTTATCATCTTGAAATGCTGTTTGCGGAAATGTCCAAGATACCACCAAAATAGTCTGTCAAGCACCACCTTTATGAAGATTGTGTTTTATTTCGAGTTAATTGATCCCTTGAGCATAAAAATTTGCCCGACTGTTTGAGAAGTTATGCACTTCCGTACCATAACGTACGGAGAATGTGTCACTGTTTTAAAAGTGCAATTTTCATTAAGTCGGTCATATTTTCGTTGTCAGATCTGCTTGTTTCCTTTAGCTCGAAATAAGTTAAACTTGACTCATCAAAGAGAATCCGTACAGCCCAATAGTTATCTAATCATTTTTTAATTTTTTTAGCCCACTGAGGTCTTGCTTTCCCATTTCTCTTCTCTAAGAATGGACTTTTTCAAGTTTTCTGTCATTTAAACCTGCTTTGTTTAATAGTTGTTGTACTGTAGTTAAAGAAATTATGCTGTTAAACACTTTTTCTGAATCTCTTTTATGTTCTAAATGTAATACAAACCGATTTTATAAGCAATGGCTTTTTAACTTACCGTCATCTCGCTTGTATGAGAGCAACATGGCAGCCTAAAATGAAATTTCCAGTTTAAACAGTCAAAAAATTTTATATCTTGCTAAAAACCCTTTTACCAATATTTCGTTAACATTTAATTATTTTGCCATCTCATGTATTAAAATATTTTTTGATTTTCATTGAAAAATTTATAGTTTTTGTGGCATCGTTAACTGTTTTATTCTTACTATTTTTGAAATAATTTCTAAAATTACAATTTTACTGACAATTGCATTTTGTTTTTAACACTGGACTCAAAGCTAAAGTGCATGTGGAGGACAATATAATAAAATCTGTTCGAAAATTTGCTTTTTAAACGATAAAATTGGCAATTGTAGAAAGCAAAAAGGAAAATATCCAAGTGCGGCTTTTTTTTTTTTTTTTTTGCTTAGTGTACATATATTGTCCGATCGCAATAATTTTTTTTAAGTAAAATGAACATATACAAATTTAGAATATATAAATCAGATTTACTGTTTCTTTTCTTTATTCTTTTTTTTATTGATCACAGTCTCTCACATAGTTTTTTAAAAATATGTCTTCCAGATTTTGAAGACTAGAGGATTAAGGTACAAATTTATCAAAATTTCGATATCTAAAACTAGTCCCAAAACACTACTTTCTTTGACATATATGGGTAAGAGAATGTAAAAATCTCTTGATGTAGGTACAAAATAATTTCCTTGAAATCATAAAAAAAAAAAAAAAAAAAAAAAAAAAAAAAATAGCTAAACAGAATAATTTTGTTCATACAATAACTACACAAAGCTACATTACTACAGAAAATACTGGTTTATTTTATTTCTACAGACAAAAACACTTAACACATTAAATGCGTCAATAGGACTGTCGCACGCTCAAATAAACACTGTACTGGTCTTTGCAAATTTATTATTTGAATTGATATTTTGTACCAGTAAATATTTCAATTATACAGCTAAATATATGTATGTTTTATAAAGACGTAGAAAATATGTACATAATAAAATTTATCTATGAAGTTATTAATCAAAATAAAATCCTAAATTCTTGGAGGAAAAAAAGTAAAGTAATGAGGTTCACTTAGATTATAAACTTTCCTTATATCACCCGTTACCCATTTATTCTGCAAAGGTATTTTACCTCCTTAATGGCATCTTGAAATACATTTTTATTTTCATTATAAAAGAAGAAAACTGAAATATTTTTTATATTATTGCTTTTAAAGAATGTCATGTAACAGATTGTTTTTGTGTAACCCTGTATATCGGCCAAATTCCGCATACCTACAAAAATATATTTTACTTTTAACTTTGATGGGAATAATTCTCATAATATTATCTTTATAACAATATTTCTAAGGAAATAATATTACAATTTTTGCTTTTGTTTAGCCCTGTATATGTACTAAAACTTACATACTCATCAGACACTGCACTAAAAATGGTCTCATAGCACTGTAAATTTGTAGTGAGCAATTTCCAATTATATACTCTATTGCATCTGAATAACTTTGTGTAGCCCTGTAAACCAGCCGATATCGCAATTCTACATTTTTGTGGAGGAAAAGGGTTTTGCGTATTTTAAAAATATAGATTATTTTTCTTATTTTGTGCTTCGTATAAAGATATTTGTAGTAAATGCATAAAAAAAGAAGAAACAAAAAAGAAAAAGAAAAAAGAAAGGAAAACCCTTATAAATCATATATGCATCAAAAATCTATCTTGAGAATCTACAGAAACCAGTTGTGCTAGTAATATAACTTTACATTGCAAACATACCATAGTGAATTTTAATAATATCAATTTCGGCCTGGCCAGGGAGACTAACGAAACGGTTATAAACTTTTTAAAATTTTGTTTGGAAATGCTAAAAAAGGACGCTTTAGTATCCGCGATTGTAATGAAATGCTCGCCCTCTGGTGGGCTAAGGTGAAATTACAATAAACATGGTTTAATTCGAATTCCATACAGCGGCCATTGCTTGCCGATATTTAGTTTCACATATATTTATTGAATAAAAATGAATAAATACGGTAAAAAAGATAACACATACTTTTGTGTGCCACAGTGTAACTCCAAAGGATCAAGAAATCCAGAATTGAGCTTCCATTTATTTCCAAATGACAAATTTAAAATTTCAGTTGCTTCGGCTAATGGAAGTAAAGAATTAATCAGATGATTTGAAATTAATATTTGTTCAACTTCAGTTAAAAATCTACTTCCGATCGAACTTTGAATAAACTGAAGTATTTTTTCCAAAAGCAATCAATTTTCCATAATGTAATGGCGGAGAAATTATAGTACGAATATTAAGTAGAATAACTAATGGAACACACGTGGCTAATGTTTACTAACAACTGCAGTGTTCACAAAGCGCCGTCTATCGATCATTACAAACGCGGATAGGATACAAAGAATATATTATATATGTAATCATGGAAATAAAATTTAATATATGCATTTTTCATTTTCATCAATGGCCGAGATGATGAATTATTAAAGTTTAAGTATCTTGCTTAATATTGCCTATAATGCTATGTATACTTGATTTTTAGCTTTTACGCTTTTTTTTTTTTTTTTCATTTATACTGTCATCCAAAGATAAATATAAATCTCATGAATTGTTATTATTATTATTAAAACAATATTGCATTTATTTTCAAATAGTATATACAATTGTTTTTATTATTATTATTTAAAGAAATAGATAAAGCAGATTTAAACATTTTTCAAATATAATTACTTAAAAAGATGAAATAAAAATCCATAAAATATCTTAAATGTGAAACGTTATATTTCCTCCTTTACTAAAATATTCTTTGCATGTTTTTACATGACATTTAATAACCATTTCTTGATATGAAATTTCTTTCAGAATCTAAACAATCCATTTAACTTTTAAAATAAAATAAAAAATTTAAAAAGAATTTTCAACGAAAGAAGAAGAATATCGTCTGCTTAATAAAATGCAGAGTTTAGAGCGTGGCGAGAAAATTTCAATATTGGCTAGCTTGGCTTCTGTAGATCAACAATCACGTGACCATTTTATGAGTTATCTTTGCACTCAAAAAGGTTGCCATTGTCCCGTCCACTCTTATAATAGGTCTATGAAGCTAATCCTTCATCCATTGAATCAGCACTCTAATTTATATATCTCGTTGATTTGAACCAACGAGATATATAAAGTAGAGTGATAAATGGTAACCCTTGAGAAGGTCCAAGATGAGTCATGTGACATGCTTTCCTTGCACATGCGTATTCGGTGGTTTCCTTGGTAACAGCTCATTTTCAGTACATTTCTATGGCAACGATTTCAATGTTTTTGTTTACTTTACGTAGTTTAATATTCTTTTGTTCTAAACCATTTTGATTTTGATTTTACTTCTTTTTTATTTCGTGTAGTTGAACTTTAACCGATAAAATGCTTAAAAATAGTTGAAAAATTATTATTTGTTGTTAAATTTAGCTCTTTAAAAGTTTAAAATTTGTTTTATAAACACTTTTAAAGTTTGTTGAGAAACGATGAAAAGAAAGGTATTTTATTATTTATTGAAATATGAAATATGTGTAAAATTATTTTTAAAACAATTTATTTCGGTTATAGGCGTGTCATGTTACCTAATAATAATGATAATTTGTCGAACTGATATTTTAAATGCCAAAATAGCGATAAAGGGCCAAACACAGCAACCTATTCGAGCATATCACGTGATTCATCTTGAACCACGGAAAGTTAATCCTTCATCCATTGAATCAGCACTCTAATTTATATATCTCGTTGATTTGAACCAACGAGATATATAAATTAGAGTGCTGATTCAATGAATGAAGGATTAGCTTTCTGTGGTTCAAGATGAATCACGTGACATGCTTGAATAGGTTGCTGTGTTTGGCCCTTTATCGCTATTTTGGCATTTAAAATATCAGTTCAACAATTTATCATTATTATTAGGTAACACGACAGTCCTATGACCGAAATAAATTGCTTTTAAAATAATTTTACACATATTTCACATTTTAATAAATAATAAAATACCTTTCTTTTCATCGTTTCTCAACAAACTTTAAAAGTGTTTATAAAACAAAATTTAAACTTTTAAAGAGCTAAATTTAACAACAAATAATAATTTTTCAACTATTTTTAAGCATTTTGTCGGTTAAAGTTCAACTACACGAAATAAAAAAGAAGTAAAATCAAAATCAAAATGGTTTAGAACAAAAGAATATTAAACTACGTAAAGTAAACAAAAACATTGAAACCGTTGCCATAGAAATGTACTGAAAATGAGCTGTTACCAAGGAAACCACCGAATACGCATGTGCAAGGAAAGCATGTCACATGACTCATCTTGGACCTTCTCAAGGGTTACCATTTATCACTCTACTTTATATATCTCGTTGATTTGAACATTTAAATTTATAATTGTTGCCAAAAAAAAAAAAAAAAAAAAAAAATTACCAGTCATTTATTTATTTATTATTTTATTTTTTAGCATAAAATGAAATATGCTTTCATGTGAAAAATAAAAAAAATATAAAATAACAAACTTTCGCAATTTATTTCTTTTCTTATTTACCTTTAAAATTTGAAACTCATAAGCCAAATTTCCCACCGAATTTTAATTCCTCAGAAGCCAAATTATTATTAGAAACAAATTAATATTATGAGATGAAATGCTAATGATAATCAAACCAATATCATTCACGAAAGACTTAAAATTATGCAAAAATAAATTAAATAATTAATAATCACATAAATTATGTATTTTTGTCTAAAATGGCGGAAAAAATTCAAAAGTAGACAAGGGGAGCTATATTAAGGCTGTACTATGATCAGATTTTATATCATTAAAATATTGCTAGATTTAAAATGGCGCTTGCAAAGATTGTAAAAATGCAACCTTTAAAAATACATTTTTTTATATAAAATGATCTCATCGTACAAATGTCGTAATTTTGTATTAGATTGCTGAACTGAGTCCGCGTGCTTAAATATTGCTTTTGTATTATTTTTTATTCTTGCGTATTTTATTAAGTCACTATCGTATCGTTACTAAAAGAATTAATCGTAACTGGACCACGTTAGAGAAATATTATATAGATTAAATTTGCTCATGCATATGAAAATATGAAAATGGAGTAAAAAAACAACCATAACCTTTTTTAATATATAATAATAAATAATAACAGGAGACTTGGCGTTGGAATATTAAAACCCGAATAAACTACTACGTCAGAAACGCCAAAGAAAAATATTGCAAATGCATACAGCTGTTTCGGTAGCCTAAAGCGTACCGTCTTCAGTGTAAAAAGGATTCTGAATCAGGAGAAGTGCTCGTATATATAGGAGAGGGGCCGGATTTACTTTAACCAATAGTATTACGGGAAAGGTGGGGAGAGTGGCCAATAGGAATTTAGGAAAGTTAGCTGTGTAAACAGTAGAAAAATTAAGAAAATGTGGACTGAATATAAAATTTCCAACATTCAGACAAATAGGGAACAGCGAAATCACAATTTACAAGGTTTTTAAAATTTTTATAGATATGAAAAGCTTCAAAGAAATCGAGTTCATGAATGGATTTAGGTCTGCAAATTATTTTAGCTGAATTAAATTTAAAATTATGATTTTCCTCCCAGCAATGTTTAGAAATAGCCGCTTTATTGGTTTCTTGTTTGCGGACGTAATTCATATGTTCTTTTAGACGAAATTTAAGACTGCGTTTAGTTTGGCCAATATATGATAAACCACATTGACAGGAAATACTATAAATGCCCCAAGAATTATGCATATCAATGGGATCTTTTAACTGAGAAAAGGTGAGTTTATTGGAAGGCGAAAATATTATTTTAAAATCATATTGTTTGAGAATTTTAGCTATGGTTTGACTGGATTTAGGAAAATAGGGTAAGACAATACTCATATTAGAAGAGACTGATTTAGTAGAGGAAATACGAGGGAGTTGCAATTTTTGGATAGCTTTGTCTATAATGGAAGGGTCATAACCTCTGTCAATTGTAATGGCTTTCAGGTATTTAATTTCTGATTTTAATAAAATAGGATTTGAACAAATATTAAGTGCATGGTTTACAAAAGTATAGAAAGCAGCCATTTTTTGGTTAGGTGGGTGACATGAACGCGCATGGGGAGGAAGGGAGACAGCAAAATTTTTCCGATAGACGGTGGTTGAAAATCCATTTACAGTGCGAGAGACGAGGGTATCAAGAAATGGAAGGGAGCCATTATTTTCAATTTCATATGTAAATTGGATATTATTGTTGTTGAGTTATTCGAATTATGTATAAAGAAGTTTGACCTGCATAAAAAACAGTTTGAATTTAAAACGAAAGTAATTTTAGCATGCATAATATTAAGGAAAAGCTAACTCACCTCTCTCCTGCATTTCCTGTGGTCGCTTGAAAAAACATTTTAGGCCATACACGTAAATAAATATGAAATCCGATTGCTTACTATAGTTGACTTTAATCAGAGATTTTCTTTCAGAATTTTATGAACAAAAACAGAATCTTTCAAATATTTTAGCACAGGTTTTAAACCATGTCAAATACATGTAAAGGCATTTTTTTTATGCCTTGAGTGAATTATGAAGATAATAAAGAATAAGATTTCTTATTTGAATAATATATCAATTAATGAATAATTTACGGCTAGACTTCCGTATTAATGTTCGAATGTTTTTCACTAAGAATAAAAGTACTTCTGTTTTTCATGAATATGTTCCGAAGAGCAAAAAACACAATAATAATAAAAAAAAAAAAAAAGAAAAGAATGAAAGTTTGGATTCTCTCTATCGTCACGTGATTGTCTGTCACTGCTCGACTGGTGCCGTCCGCACTCCCATTGAGTCAACATACTGGGGGCGGGGAGGCACCGAAGCTGGAGTCGAAATACTCGGAAGAGGGATCACCTGCGAAACCGGTCGAATAAGAGTTCCAGCAGAAGAGGTCTTAAGCTTGATGACTCTGGTGATGCCGTCAGCTCCGGGAATCAACTTGATGACGCGTGCCAGATCCTACTGTAGTGGAGGTGAGGCTTTATTTTTCAGAATAACTAGCTGCCCTGGAGAAAAGTTGTGGCTGTTGGTGGTTCTTTTGGCTCGCGGAAGCAAGGTTGGCAGGTACTGGGATGTCCACTTCTTCCAGAACGTCTCCTTCATCTGCAATAAGAGCTTATACCTAGAAGAAAGACTAAGAGAATTGTTTATTAACGATGGTTCTGGAAATTCTAATAATGCAGATCCAATCAAGAAATGTCCTGGTGTTAAAGCTGCGCAATCATTAGGTGCATTGGACAATGGTGTTAGAGGCCGCGAATTTATAACAGCCTCTATTTGACATAGAAGGGTGGAAAGTTCCTCAAATTGCGCCTTGTGTGATTTTTACCAAATGATGTTTGGCTAATTTTATCGACGCTTCCCAGAGTCCCCCAAAATTTGGAGCATACGGGGGAATAAAGTGCCAGGTTATTTGGTGTTGGGAAGCAAAATTTTGTAATTTTTCTTCTTTGAATAAAGAAAATAGCTGTTTTAGGTAAGAATGGGCTCCGACAAAATTTCTGCCATTGTCCGAAAATATGTCAGAGGGGTATCCACGCCTACCTGTGAAGCGTTTCAAGGCTGCGAGAAATGCTTCTGTAGAAAGATTTGAAACACATTCAAGATGCACTGCTTTTGTCGCCATACAGATGAAAAGGGCAATATATGATTTAAAGGTTGTCGCTTTTCGTTTATGTTGACATTTTGTCATTACTGGTCCCGCGAAATCGACACAAACTTTCGAAAAGGGCCTAATGGGTGTGATTCTTTCTGAGGGTAGATCCCCCATCTTTTGCCTTATTGGCTTAGCTGATAGACGAAAACAGAGTATACATTTTCTTAACACTGCCTTAACCGTGGAGCGGCCGTGGGGAATCCAGAATTTGTTTCTGATGAGTGACAGTACTAAGTTGGGACCAGCATGGGAGCTTAAGTGATGATAATATGTTATTATCAAGGAAGTGACGTGATTTGCTTTCGGCAGTAAAATGGGGTGTTTTTCTTGAAATCGCAGGGACGGGTGGTGCCGCAGGTGTCCTCCAACACGAAGAATGCCCGCTTCATCCAGAATCTGTCCAGAATCTTGAATCTGTCGAATGTTGATGAGTTTGTTTCTGAACGGAAACTGAATGTAATGTGCACATTGGTGGTAGCTCAAAACTATGGAGCCATTTTGGCCCTTCCCACCACTCAGTTCTAGCTTTCAACTTAGCTGGGGACAATCCGCGTGTGGCACAATCGGCCGGGTTTTCTTTTCCTGGGATATGTCTCCAGGATTCTAATTGAGTAAGAGCTCTGATTTTGGTGGCTCTGTGGGCCACGAAACTATTTCCTTTGTTTGAAGGGTTATTTATCCAGTTTAATACAATAGAAGAGTCAGTGTACCAGTATGTCGAATGAGTAAATTTAAGGGATTTTTGAATGTTGCAAATTAACTCAGCTACGAGTACAGCCCCACACAATTCCAATTTCGGTAAAGTGAGTTCTTTTATGAGTGCGACTCTAGTTTTAGCAGCAATTAAATATACCTGAATAGTGTTTGTTATGATCTTTAAATATGCGACTGCCGCATACGCCCTCGGAGAGGCATCACAAAACCCATGCAGTTCAACTGTACAGTCTTTAGTATTTGAACCTACATAGCGTGGAATGGACATAGATTTAAACTCATTAATTTCATTATAAAAAGTTTTCCATTCTTGCAAAATATCTGGAGGTATAGGCTCATCCCACATTGATTGCAACTTCCACAATTTTTGTAGAATGATTTTTAAGATGATAGTAGATGGCGAAATAATTCCGAGGGGATCATAAATTTGCGCAATTACGGAGAGCAACTGTCTTTTTGTATTAATTTGTTGATCAGCTAAGGTTCTAACTTGAAGAGTATCTTCACTTAAATCCCAGAACATTCCTAGTACTCTTTGATTTATTTTTTCTTTATCCTCAAAAAAATGAATGACCGAATTAGCCTTCTCTTCCTCTGGAATATCAGAGAGCGCTTCTGGATGGCTACAAGCCCATTTCCTAAGTTTAAACCCTCCAGCTTGCATTAGAGCCTGCAGCTCCATTATTCTATCTTTTGCTAATTGAAGGGATTGTGCCCCTGACAATAACTCGTCGATGTAAAAATTGTCTTTGGCAATTTCTGTTGCTAATGGAAAATTTTGTCCCTCATCCTCACATAATTGCTTAAGCGTGCGTAACGCTAAATAGGGTGCACAAGCTGTTCCGTAGGTGACAGTATTCAATTCGTAAAAAGATAATTGGTCATTGGGAGATTCTCTCCAAACAATTCTTTGGTAGATTCTATGTTTCCTTTCAATTAAGATTTGCCGATACATTTTAGCTATGTCTGCACTGAACGTTACAGGGTTGGCTCGAAATTTTACTAAATTGTCAAAAATATTTGACTGTAGTTTAGGACCAATATATAAAATGTCATTTAAAGATTTGTTATTTGTTGTTTTAAACGAGGCGTCAAATACTACACGTAATTTTGTTGTTTCAGAGTTTTCATTTACCACCGCATGATGCGGTAAATAATAATGTGGCGTTTCATTAATTTTGTCTGGATTTAATTTTGTCATATGACCCAAAGAAATATATTCGTTCATGAAATTCGAATACTCCCTCTTTAATTGTGGGTTCTTTTTAATTTTATTTTCAATGGAAAGAAATCTTGAAATAGCACCTGACTTACTGTCACCTAGTGCCTTATCTGGCTTAAAGGGTAGATGAACTACATATCTTCCCTGACTATTTCTTTTAGTTGTGGTCAAATAAATATTTTCCACAGGATCATTTTCTATCTTTTTTGATTCTACATTTGGAATTGATTCTGTATCAAAAAATTGTTTTAAAGTGTTGTTGATATCATCATCAACAGTCATATGACAAGTTAAATTGATATTTGTACATTGAAAACTGTTTATTCGTCCTGAAAGGAGGTAACCCAGCTTTGTGGGGAATGCTGTAGGAGTTCCTGCTGGCCCTTGAATTGGACTGCCATTGCAGATTGAGGCGACTATTTCTGCCCCAAGAAGAATATCGATGGGACCACTAACGTAATAATTGGGATCAGCTAGTTGTAATCCCTGTATGTGTGGCCAATCGTGTTGCGGTAGTTGGAAATTAGGGAGAGGTGAGGTAACCCTATCAACTATAAAAGCGCTGACTGAAAATGACTCCGACGAAAAATGCGGAGTGAATTTAAATTCTGTTTCGTTGAGAGCAGTTTCTGCTAAAACGCAATTAATCCCTATTATACTATGCGACGTGCTCCGTAAGGGCAAATTTAGTCGCTTAGCACATTCCTTAGTAATTAATGAATTTTGACTAGCATTATCTATCAAAGCTTTACAATGCATAATTTTTGCCTTTACTCGATTTAACCTTAATTAGCGCCGTTGATAATAAAACATTACTAGAATAAAACTGAGCACTATTTGAAACTGAGATTTCGCCCTTTCAGAATTTGAATTTCTATCATAAACATGCAGTAAGGTATAATGTTTTTCTGCACAATTTTTACAATTAATGTTTATCCTACAATTCTCCAGCCTATGATTTTGGCGTAAGCAATTTTGACATAACTTATTTAATTCAACGAATTCCAATCTTTCTTTAACCGGTTTTGAATTAAATGTCGGACATTTAAATAGCGCATGACGCTCATTACAAAGAATGCACGTATTTTCCTTTTTCACAATTGTACTCAATACGTTGTTTGATTTCTTCGAATTAGTGAATTTTACGTCTTGTTTACATTTTATCTCTTCAACACCGCGCGCTTCGCGCTCAACGAATTTCCTAAAAAGATCAAGATCAGGCAATTTATCACTATCCAACATTAATTCCCATCTCTGTTTTAACGATTCATCCAATTTCCCCATCATGAATTTTATTATAATTAAGTCGCTTAACGCATTAGAATCTAAACCCAAAGTTTTTAAATTTCTGACGGCTTCATTGCAAGTATCTAATAACTCCAGTAAAGTTTTAGCATTGTTTGCTTTTACAATTTTCATAGAAAATATTTTGTTAATTTGACTCAATGCTAATTGTCTTTTATTTTCATATCTTTCATTTAATATTTCCCAACATTGATCCAAATTTTCCTCTTTTAGAGCGAATCCTCGAATTAATTTAGCTGCGTTTCCGCGCACTGAAGAATGTAAATATTGCAGTTTTTCAATTTTGGATAATTGATTATTCTGTAGAATTGTCGAATTAAAAATTTCTTTAAAAGAAATCCAATTTTCGGTTTCACCAAAAAATCGCGGAATATCAAATTTCGGTAATTTAATAAGAGACGATTTACCATTTTTCTCATCTTTATTTTCCGCGTGAGTATCTGAATCGCACTCGTTTACTTCTGTTTTGTCCTCTAACTCCACCAGTAAATCAAAAACCACTCCCTTATATCTCAAATACATATCCATATAATCCTCATTCTCTTTAGCGGATAAATTTTTAAATATTGCCGCGATTTCATGATCATACGATTGAACTTTGGTTTTTAATAATTTAACCTTAGATTGTTCATCTTTACTACACCCCTTTACTCTATCTCTAAAACTATCGATTTCCTTACATAAATTTTCAAATAATAAAACTTGCTTAGATAATTTCGGCATTTTAGAATATATAAGTTTAAATACACATAACTATAGGCCTTCGAATTACAGAACAAACATTCAAGAACAAAAATAAATCATTTTAAGAATAAATGATTACGAATAAGAATAAGAATAAGAATATCAAATACATATTAAATATATATAGTTTTATATATATATATATATATATATATAAATCATCGATAGCCTCATGGCTCAAGAACGGACCAAAAACATGTTGAGTTATTCGAATTATGTATAAAGAAGTTTGACCTGCATAAAAAACAGTTTGAATTTAAAACGAAAGTAATTTTAGCATGCATAATATTAAGGAAAAGCTAACTCACCTCTCTCCTGCATTTTCTGTGGTCGCTTGAAAAAACATTTTAGGCCATACACGTAAATAAATATGAAATCCGATTGCTTACTATAGTTGACTTTAATCAGAGATTTTCTTTCAGAATTTTATGAACAAAAACAGAATCTTTCAAATATTTTAGCACAGGTTTTAAACCATGTCGAATACATGTAAAGGCATTTTTTTTATGCCTTGAGTGAATTATAAAGATAATAAAGAATAAGATTTCTTATTTGAATAATATATCAATTAATGAATAATTTACGGCTAGACTTCCGTATTAATGTTCGAATGTTTTTCACTAAGAATAAAAGTACTTCTGTTTTTCATGAATATGTTCCGAAGAGCAAAAAACACAATAATAATAAAAAAAAAAAAAAAAGAAAAGAATGAAAGTTTGGATTCTCTCTATCGTCACGTGATTGTCTGTCACTGCTCGACTGGCGCCGTCCGCACTCCCATGAGTCAACAATTGTCAATTGAATTTAAAGTTTCTAAGACATGGTCAATATTGTGATGAGATGTGTCGATAAGCGTGAAGGTGTCGTCAACGTAACGGGTTCAAAACGGAAAGGATATTTTCTTAAAAAGCTTGCTTTCGAAATAGTGCATGTAAATATCTGCGAGAACTGGGGAGAGAGGGGAACCCATGGCTAAACCTTCAGACTGACGATAGAATTCATTTTGGAAAGAAAAAGTGGTTTGTGATAAACAAATGCGGGTAAGAGAGATTAATTCTTAAGCGCATTTGTTTATCACAAACCACTTTTATCACAAACCACTAAAAACTGCATAGAAATAGCATGGGAAGAAAACCAAAAAAAACTCACGATGTCAAGTGTGTTGAAAAAAAAAAGGGGGGGGGGCTCACACCGGAAGTAATAAAAGGACAAAATTGACTAGAAAAAGACATCGAAGAGCGGGAACGGGCTGGCTGGGGCGTTAAAAATAAACCTTTATAGCGCGTTTTTTACCCACAATTCAAAAATTAATCAAATTTTTGAAAATTTCTATCCGCGTTTCTAATGATCGATAGATGGCGCTTTTTCAGCTTTTGTTGTTAGTAAATATAATAGCCACGTGTATTTATTTTTGTTCTATTTGTATGACTACTTAATATTCGTGCTATAATTTCTCCGCTCTTACATCATGGAAAATTGATTGCTTTTGGAAAAAATATTTTAGTTTATTCAAAGTTCGATCGGAAGTAGATTTTTAAGCTGAACAAATATTAGTTTCAAATCATCTGATTAATTCTTTACTTCCATTTGCAGAAGCAACTGAAATTTTAAATTTGTCATTTGGAAATAAAAGGAAGCTTAATTCTGGATTTCTTGATTTTTGGAGTTACACTGTGGCACACAACAGTAAGTGTTATCTTTTTTACCGGATTTATTCCTTTTTATTCAATAAATATATGTGAAACTAAACATCGGCAAGCAATGGCGTCTCGATGAAAGCCGACAGCTATGCATGTTAATTGTAATTTCACCTTAGCCCACCAGAGGGCGAGCATTTCATTACAATCGCGGATAGATATAATTTTAAGTTGGGTGAAGACCTATTTAAATTCCTGCCAAGTGCCGTTGAATTCCGTTCAGCGGTTCTCGCGTGATACCCGGACAAAAGCGACATACAGACACGATGACACGCACACAGGCAAAAATTTCTGAAATCATTTTTGACTTTCATGGTGTGTGAAACGTGAAGATATCGCAAAATTTTTTGTTTCTGACAAATTTGCAGACAAAAGTCTGATTTTATTAATATAGATAATATTAATCCTATAGATAATATTAATCTTTTTAATACTACTCTACCTTGATTTAGAAAACTATTTCATGCAGAAGGAATTAAACAGACTACAAAAAGTGGTGGAGGTACTGTACCAAATATGGACATTTGGTCACCTTAATCTAGATAAATTTTCAGTTTTGCAAAACGATATTAGCCAATTTAAAGACTGCATTTTACTTTAGCAGTTTTCTCCAATTAAACATGATGAAAATTTTTACAAAGAAATACTGGCATTAAAAAACAGTACTAGTTGTTACCTATGTTATTATCATTAGATAACTTTTAATTAATTGTTTTTTAAAGAAATTATTGCTAAAAATAGCATTTTAATTTTTTTTAAATTATTTTGGTGCTCCTAGATAGAGAGGCCCTAGGCCAAAGCCTAGTCAACCTGTGTGATAATCAAGCCCTGCCTGAAATGCACTTCCAACAATTTCCAAGTACAGTCAAGGCCCAGTCGGTAGAGCGCCGGCCGACTGGGCCTCGTAATTGGAAGATTGCGGGTTCGGTACTCGAGCCGGCCAAAGACCGCCGTGTACACTAATGGTGGCTGGTGCACGTAAAATCTGTCGTGGTCGAAATGTCCTCCATGTTCCCATCAAAAATTATACCTCTGGGGGGTCACTGAAGCGGGAGAGCCATCTTTTCCGTGGAGGATCAAAATTGTGATGGCATGTCTCCGGACCACCTCTAGGGGTGTGTCCCAGACCATCGCCAATTGCCCATCTGCGCAGCACTAGTGCGACGTAAAACCCAACCATCCAAGTACAGTCAAGATATATCCTAAAAACTGTATATTACTATACCGTTAGTATTCAGTTTTGTTATTTAATAAAACAGTAATATATATATATATATATAATAAAATAATGTGTGTATGTGTATCCTGCACTTTATGTTATACACAGTTTAAGAAAATGGCTGATCGCAGACCTGCACAAATTTGCATGGAGGTTTGTAATGACCTCCCTTGTTAAACCTCAAAGCCCGATTTTTGAATTTTTGATTAGAATTTTTAAAATTCCGGATTTTGTTTTATAACCTTTTTTAATATACCTCAAATTTATATATTTTTTTCTTTTAATTATTTTACATATAGTATGTTTTTGGCACGCATAGTACACTCGGTATGAAAACTAATTCAGTATTACATTAAAGAGCTTTACTTATTGATAATCATGGGTATTTCTTTTTTTTTTTTTTTTTTTTTTAATTTTGGAGCTACATTAAGGCTGTACTATAATCAGGTTTGCAATACTTATTTATTATTTTCTATATAAAAGCCACTATTAACTAACCATGAAATATATATAACCATAAAAAATTAGTTGTCTGATACGATAGACGTAGTGCGCATAGCATATTGTGATATCATATTTGGCGTGAAATTGCTGTCATTTTATGATCGATGGATAAATCAAATAAATACAGGAAATAACGTGAAAGTAAATATGTACAGTACGTATAGTGTTGTTCATATGTAATTGGTATTCAAATATAAATGTACTGCTTCAATTTTTTCGATACTGACCGTTTCGAAAATGTCATCTGATAAGCACCCAAATCGAAGCCCACTGGTAAGGCATTGTCGTAGGCGATAATAGGGACACGCATCCAAGATATTGTTGATGAATAAAAGGCTGCCGAAGGCAGCGGGGACCCGAAGAGAGATTTTCAGCAATTTCAATGGATTTACTGTTTTGATTATAAAGCGATATGGAAAATAATTTCCTTTAAATATAGTGACCAGTGAAGCGAGCAAAGCCTGTTAGTTCTATATAAAGTTGGAATAACCTGGTACTGAATAATTTTTTTGTTGTTCAGTACTGGTTTAGATGCAACAAATTAATAGTTTTATTTCATACATTAAACTATAACTTGTTTATTTCAAGTAATAAACTATAAGAAAATACCGAAGTATATGTTTATTATATCATGTTTAAAAAGAAAAAATTATACAAATTTTTATTGACTACTTCGTAGAGCGTAATAAAGAGAAATACTAAATTGAAAATGTTACATATGCATGATTTTATCCCTTTGGTATTATGCAAGTTTTATTTGTTTCAATGATTAGTCTTGAAGTTATCTTTATATAGTAAAAGAAGATTTGTGTATGAACGTCGTTTTGTAGGCAAATGGCTGGTCACAGAGCTACAGAATTTTGCATGGAGGTTTGTATTAACCTCTCCTGATGCACCTTAAAGCCCTATTCCCGAAATTTTGATTTTGACATTTTTTTTTTTTTTTTTTTTTTTTTTTAATAATTAAAATATAAAAATTTCTGAAATGTTCGTCTCTAGAGATGGATACGTAAAAGTAAAAAGACTTTCCGTGGCCTATTAAGCTCACGTTGGTTAGAACGTCAGGCTAATAACATGTAGGTTGTGGGTTCGATTTTCCAAGGGCCAATGTGTCAGTTTTTACAGATAATTAGTAGAAAAGATAGCAATTAATAATAGAAAATCTTTCAGTGTCTTTACAGTCTTTTAAACCGCGAGGATGACGAGAAAGTGACAAAAGATAAAGTTAAATTTAGAGGTGTGTTGGTCGCTTTTTAGGCAACCAAGTATCAACCCTAATAAAACTTTATTTGTATTTCAATTTGAGTCTCGTACTATTTCTACTTAGACACTTAAGTCAATTGAGTTAAGATGGGGTCTGCGGCAACGCAAACCTCACAGTGTAACTAAAACTTTACGAAATTCTATGCATTGGTTCTCGATCTAGAGCCACCACAAAAGTTTGTCATGCACATAAGCACACAGACCGATATTTTCTAGCACTGATCAAATCATGTTCTAGACCTCTTAAAAGTATAAATTTTTCAAAAACCGAGAGTCGAATCCAATACTGCTTTATTCTTATAAATGTAGCAGGGAAAATATATGTTTTTGCAGTATTCTAATTAAATACTTTTAAACCATTTATTTAAAAATTCATAACTATATCTAATGGATTATGTTACATAACAAAATTTTTTTGCATAATGGATGGTACTAATTTGGAAATAGTACAATCCATTATGCAAATAAATTTTGTAATGTAACATAAATACAATTTATAATGATAATTTACGATGATGTAAATGGCGAGTTTTAAAATCTTTTTTTTTTTTTTTTTCTCGAATCTGCATATTCCTATCAGAGAAACTTCTTTTGTATTTAAAACTTTTGCATATTTTTATTGTAATAAATTGCTTCAAAAGATTAATTACTCAAAAAAAAAAAAAAAAAGAAGAAGAAGAAGAAGAAGAAAGAAAGAAGAAGAAGAAAGAAAGAAAGAAATCTTGCGGCTTGCACAGATTTGTAACATTTTCCAAATGTACTGTTTCGTTGCATCATTTAACCTTTAATACACTGAGAAAAAAATATATACCGCCTTCAGCTGTATTGCCCATCTGCGCAGCACTAGTGCGACGTAAAACCCAATCATCCATCATCCATCCATCCATCCATCCGACTTCATCTAGAATGAATAAATGGTCATTTTCTAAATCCTTAAACTAGAAATATAGATTTCCGAGCTATGCGCTTAAGGCACGCCAATAAACTGAATAGATGAAATGGTCGAGAATTTCTAGTCTACACATTTCTAGATGGTGAAACAATATTCTGAATCTTTTGTATTACGAGAAATTCTCGCTTGATTTTCTAGAATTGGGTCATAAACCAAGATTATAGCTGCTGAAACCCGCCTGTTGTATTCACAATTATTTGGCGATATTTCGAAATAGGTTTGTCTTCGATAGTATAGGCAAACGCTCAAGAATTTTAATAGAGGTCTCTAGAATTCGCTTTCGAAGGGGACTAGAAATTTTTTTTATAAAAAATTTATAAGGATGAATGAAACTATTTTTTCTAAAGCCACAATTTAGATTCTAGATGTCAGTTATAGAATTTTTTCTCGGTGCATAGGCATGCCTTATACTCATAGCTCAGAAATATATATTTCTAGTTTCGGGATTTAGAAAAAGACCACTTATTCGTTCTAGATGAAAGCGCTATATTTTTTTCTCAGTGTGTACTTTGCCTACGAAATTACACTCATGGACAAAAAAATTAGCGCACCAAGAAATAATTACGGGATCGTAACGAAACTTGGCATGAATGTACATGTCGGGGAGGTATGCAAATGATTAGAAATGCAGCGTGATTGCGCATTACATATAGCCGGTAGAGGGCGTTTATTGTCGTTCTCTGTGGAGTATAAGAAAGGTAACCAAAGCTTATTTGAGTGTGCTGACTTGTTTACAAAGGAAGAGCGGAGGTAGACATGCCATTACGTTGTTTTCGAAGACAATATAAGCAGCTGACGCAGTTTGAGAGGGGGAGAATCATCGGTATGATGGAAGCTGGGTGGTCAGCTAGGCGAGTAGCTCGTCAATTAGGCCGCGCTGATTGTGTTGTGAGGAGGTGTTGGGACCAGTGGACCCGAGAGATGTCATGTACACAAAGACTAAGCTCAGGACGCCCTCGACATACCAGTCGTCGAGAAGACCGCCACATCGTAAGAAATGCACGCGTACAGCCAACTGCTTCATCGGCCGTCATCCAGGCAGAGGTAGCACCTTCACTAGGGGCCCCTGTGTCCTCTTGAATCATACGAAGGCGCCTGGCTGAAGGACATTTGGTATCTCGGCATCCATTACATGTGCTGCCAATAATACCCACCCCCCTCTGCTCCGTTTGGAGTAGTGTCACACTCGACGGGGTTGGATAGCAACCGAATGGAACCACGTCGTGCTTAGCGACGAATCCAGATTCAATTTGGGCAGGGATGACTAACATGTACGTGTGTATAGGCAATGGGGGGGGGGATACCTCAATTCTGCCTTTTTTTACAGTTGCACACTGCATCCACAACTGGTGTGATGGTATGGGGTGTCATTGCCTACAATACACGGTCATCCCTAGTATTGATCCATAGCACCCTGACAGCCCAGCGTTATGTCCATAACATCCTGCAACCACATGTGTTGCCACTCATGCAACGGCTCCCAGGAGCCATTTTTCAACTAGACAATGCTCGGCCTCACACGGCAAGGCTGTCACAAGACTGTCTCCGCACTGTTACTACTCTTCCTTATCCTGCCCGATCCCCAGATTTGTCTCCAATCGAGCATATCTGGGATCATTTGGGACGGCGAGTTGGGCATCCCACGAGTTTGAACGAACTAGAGGCAAGGTTACTGCAAATATGGAACGAAATGTCTCAAGACATCATACAGAACTTGTATGCCTCAATGCTCAATCGTATCGCATCGTGCATTCGCGCTAGAGGGGGTCCAACAGGGTATTAAATCCTCCGTTCTTTTGCCTTTTTCTCTGAAATAAATTATCCTTTTTCTTTGATTTTCTAATCATTTACTTATATCAAAGTAGTCATTACGTACGTAAAATTTAGTTTCATTTTGACGACTCCTTCTTGGTGCGCTAATTTTTTTGTCCATGAGTGTACACAACGGACAGACATACGAACAGAAAGACAGACAGATACATTAATTAAACTTAAAATTACTATTAAAGTGTTAAAAATGCGTAATACAAACAAAAATGCAATTTCCAACTTCAGTCTTTAATGTATCGGAATATTTTTGTGTGACCCTGTAAATATTAACGCCAAGCACGTCATATTTTATAGATTTTTTTTTTTTTTTTTTTTTTTACCATATGAATAATAAATGTCAACTTTATTATGATCATAAAGTTTTTTAAATACGATTTATAAAAATGCTTCGCATAGAGTGCAATGCATTGGCAACCTTTTGGGTGTCCTTGTACACAAACCATTTGTACCATTTATACCAATTTAAATAGGAAAAGATTCCATAGTGAGCTTGAATAACATATAACAGTTTGAATAAATTCTAAAATATATACGGATGTTGGAACACGGACAGACAAACAGGTAGATTGACTGAATTCATAATCATTATTAAGTATTGCTTGAAAGTGCTTAAAATTCTTAAAAAAAAAAAAAAAATGAACATGCACATGCAAATTTAGCAGTTTCTAATTCTAACCCTTAATATATCTAAATATTTTTGTGTGGCCTTTTGTGAGGTAAATCTTAAAGCTAACCACACTATTTTTTACTTTCCCGAACACTATAGTGAGGAAAGTATTGTAACCATGTCAAAAATCCGAATTTGAGATTTTGATGTTTCTATACGTTTCGAGGTCCCCCGAGTCCGTCTTCACTATTTTTACGATGATATATGTATGTGTGTGTGTATGTATGTGTGTATGTCTGTGAGTGAACACGCTAGCGTCTATACGCTTTGTTCGAATAAGCTGAAAGTGGGTATGTATATTATAAGTCACCATAGTACGAACCCTATAAATTTTGGTGAATCTAGCGCTTATAGTATTTTTGCAGGGACACCAAGAAAATTTTTTTATCATTATGGCCTATGGGACCAAAATCTTAAAAGTGCGATAGCATCCTAAACGCCTTATTCAATTGAGAAAAAAAAATTATACACATATTATAGGTCACAGATACTCAATCTATATAGATTTTGGAGAATCTAGCACTTATAGTTTTTTTACAGGGACACAACGAAAAATTCTTTATCATTATGATCTATGGGCTCAAAGTTCAGTAAAGTTAAATAAAACATCGTGTAATATATGGAGAAAAATACTCAAACACTCTATTATGGGTTTCTCTCTTCTGTTTGTTTAAGGGCCCGCTTCACTCACCGCCGCCGGAAGCCGAAGCATTATTAACTAATGCATTATTAACTAATGCCGAAGCATTATTAACTAACGCCTTATTAACTAATACACATTTTTAAATTCTGTTTTCACATTCTGAAAATTCCCAGCTGTTAAATTGACGGACATTTAAAAAAAAAAAAAAATATTTTTTACATTTTTTATATTTTATTTTTAAACTGAAAAATATGAATTTTCAATATGTGAAATTTTTTCATTTTGCAATTTCAAAATGAAATATTAAAAATTAAAAAAATACATTTTTAAAAAAGGTCCGTCAATTTAACAATTGGGAATTTTCTGAGTGTGAAAACAGAATTCAAAAATATGTATTAGTTAATAAGTCATTTGTAAAGAAACTTTCCCCATAGAATAACATTGGCTCGGGCTTCCAGCGACGGAAAGTGAAGAGGGCCGTTAACAACTCCTCTTTCTTTACTTTATCTATAAAACTGTTAATTACTCAATGTTCGGAAAGTCGAGTGGAGTCTTTCTTTTAATATCAATAATAAATGTCAATTTTATTATAATTGGCGCAAAAAACAGCTATAACAATATGGTTTATAAAAATTCTTCTCATAGAACGCAGTGCCGTGGAATTCTTTCGGGTGTCCCTGTACATAAACCAATGATGGTATGATATTTACCCCCCCCCCCCTTCTCTATAGAAAACAGTCCATAAAAACTCAAATACTAAATAATATATATAATTTTCAAGGAACTCCATAAATATTTATGAGAGTGGGGGGGGGGGGAATTAGAATCTTTTGGGTGGGTGGGGGGAATTAGATATTGCCCTCGATAATAAAATTACTTCACTTAATACGTTAGGTAAGACTTTACTAAGAGTATGAAAATCTTCACTTAACTTTATGTGATCTGTCTTTTTCTAATTTTATGTTTGTGTTATTCAGGAACGATTTTGGAACTCCAGAATACTTATATGCACTTTAGATTTTTTAATTAATTCTATTATTAATTACAAAATTTATTTTGGTTATCATTAATATTAAATAATAATAAAATTTAAATTGTTTTAACGGTCCTGCCCGTTTGAAAATTGGCTCCTATTTAACGGTCCTCATGCCAAGCCCGGGGCCCTTGCAAATCTCAAACACACATATACATAGAAATAGTAAAATGGTTCAGACTTATATAACACCCCTCTTTTTTGGTCGTGGTTAAACATGAAAGTTGAAACAATCACTTACAAACCTTCGCTTGATATGTTAAAACTAGGGGTGGGAATCGATTAAGAGTTTTAACTGGGTTAATCGTTGTTCATTAATCGATTAATCGGATTTTTAATCGGTTTTCATTTTTCTTTATATAATTTTATTTCAATGATGAATAAAACTCTCATATTGTATATATATATATATATTATTATTATTATTATTATTATTATTATTATTATTATTCATAAGTTTTCGTCTAATCAATTATATCTGTTTCATAACTGAAATTTAAATCAATTTTCAGAATGCTTTAAGCATTAATTTTATATAAATATTTTCACTTATTAAATTTTATTTATTTATTTATTTTTAATAAATTATTTTTTTTCGATTCATTTTGAAAGAAACATTAAAGGAATTTACACATATTTTAGTTTTATATTTGCAGGCCTTGTTCATCTCGCTTGTCACTATTTTTAAACGAATTCTCAAAATTCCATATCATTATCATAAAAATCTCAAATTCTTATATTTTAGTTCTTCTTTGTCACTTTGGACTAGAACACAGAATGTTATTTTCTGTTTCTACTTCAATAGTTACTATCAGCAATTCTGAACAGGCAATAAACACTTGAAGATACTGTGAAACTCTGTTGACATTTCCCCCCTCAGATGGATAGTGGAAGTCTCAATCCCTTCTTCTTCTTCTTCTTCTTCTTTTTTTTAATCGTTAGTATTTCTATTTTTTTTAAAGCTTCTTGTTTCTGAGAATACTATTACCCTAGCCAACACTTTCTTTAGAAGGCTACAGACAAGTGGTGTTGCTGCACATGAAGCGGCATTTTGTTTAATAACTGTCCCCCCCCCCTTTTTTTTTCTCTATCAACAAAAGTGCAACAACTTCTTTTAAGAGGTTTTATTTTTATTTATTTATTATTTTATTTATTATTTTTTTGCTTTTTCATTATTTGATGGATGTTTCTTAGAATGTTTGTTATCAAAATATGTGAAAACATATTTTGTAGGCAGAACAATATTTTTACTTTAACTCGTAGTTTGAAAATTTTAATCGGATTTTGAAAATTTTTATCGATCAAATCAATCGATCCGATTAACTCGATTAAAAATATTGATCGGGACTAAGTATTGATCGATTAACCGAACCGATTAATCGGCACAGCCCTAATTAAAACTTTTTGGAATATTTCAATATTGACGAAAACAGCCCTGGGAAATTTATTAAATTATTGCAAAGATGCAACACATATTATAAAAGAAAAAGGTTTTCAAACAAAGGACTTAGACAAAATGTATAGATACTCCTGTAAAACAAAGTAAATGTACAGATAATTTACAGATTTTTAATAATCCTGTAAAGTTTTTCTTGTTTATTTTCTCTTATATTCAGTAGCAGAAATTATTGGATTTTTAAATATATTATACTTCCGTTTTCCAATGGTTTCACACATTTGAGATGTCCTGAACATGGTTTGATCATTTTTACAAAATGTGTGTATGATAACAATTTTATAGCAACTCTAGTTTAAGAAGTAATGAACAGAATTTCATATAAATTTATATCTAGTTGCACCTTGACATAAGTTAGCGCTTACTAACTTTTGGTGCAAAACCCTAAACGGCTGGCATTACTCTCTTAAAAAGAAAGAAAGAAAATAACTCAACTTGAGTGAATTTTCACTCATTTACGTAGAAGGAACGCGCCCTTTCATCTTGAGTTAAATTCCGGAAATTGCCTGAGTTAACATAATGCACTCAAACTTGAGTTATTTATTGTATTTGAGTAATTTATTTATTTTATTAATTATTTTAATACAAATGATTTTAATAAACTGGATCACTTTACAATGGCGTTGCTCGTTGCACTTGAGTGCTACTGAAGAAATGCGTTTCAGCGAGAGCGATGTTGCCCTTTACAAGTGGTTGAATGAGCAGAAATAACTCAAGTATCGACGAATATCGATAATTCAAGTTCGCTGAAATAAAAAGCTACTAATTAGCTCAAAGAATTACATTTTTAACTCAAGTCGATTAAAAAAAGAAAAAAAAAAAAAAAAAACTCCTACTTGACATGACCAATTAACCCATTTATTTAAAAAGAGTACCATCTCGTTTTTTTTTCATTTTTACTTTCCGAACGTACATATGTAAGGTAAGTATTGTATTCATGTCAAAAATTCAACTTTGAGATTTTGATGTTTCTATACGTTTTGAGGTGATCTGAGTTAGTTTTTGCTATTTTTACGATGGTGTGTGTGTGTGTGTGTGTGTGTGTGTGTGTGAGCACGATAGCGTCTAAACACTTTGTTCGAATGAGCTGAAAGTTGGTATGTATGTTACAGGTCACCATAGCACGAATCCTATTTATTTTGGTCAATCTAGCACTTATAGTTTTTTTACAGGGGCACAAAGAAAATATCTTTACCATTATGGTCTATGGGACCATGTTTTTAAAAGTGCGATAGCGTCTAAAGGCCTCATTGAGTTGCGCAAAAAATTAATACACATTGTGAATTATAGGATAGGTCAGTCTCACAATCTGTGTGAATTTTGGTGAATCTAGCACTTAAAGTTTTTTTACAGGGACACAAAGAAAAATTATTTATTAATTCTGACCTATGGGCCCACATTCTTTAAAGTGCGACAGTGTCTAAACACCTTATTTAATTGAGCTGAAAATTTTTATACATGTGTGAAGTCGTTACTTCACATATATGAGTTTTAATTATAGCTGCAAATAAAGGCAATAATTAATTACTATATTTTCAATAAATTAAATAGCTAATAAAAATAGATAACGAAATTCTAAATTACTTTTATATTTATTCGCTTTTGTCTATAATAGATATCTTAATTCTAATAATACTTTATCCCTTATGCTATTAATAAATCTTCTGAGAACAAAAACATATTCTTTTTAAATGACATCTCTCAAAATTATAATCTCTCCTAAATCATTTAATAAATAAAATATTATTTAATAAAAAAAATATTATTTTCATTTATCAACCGTTGTAAAGATAATTACATTTTCTTTTATTAAATTTTCACACGATTTTTTTTTTTACAAAAGACTAGTTACAATAATAATACACACATACACAAAGGTATATAATTTTTTTTGTCAACTTGCAATAAATTCTGTTATGTTTTTAGAGCCTATTTGTTTTTCAAAGAAATACATAAAAAGTGAAATTTCCGTACATAGCCTGTACGTTTTAAAATTTTGTTTTTATCTTTTTTTTTTTTTTCTTGTTTAAAGAGTAAAACTCTTGCAGAAAATTTTCTGTCAGCTTAAATTAAATATTTAATTATTTAAAATTTCTTAATTAAAATAAGTCCTTTTTGTAAGGTTTGCACCACAGATGCATTTTGATTTTACCATGGCCAAATTGAAATCATTTGTGCGTTGTAAGAGGTAGTCTGTGCAGAAGTATGTGGCTGATTCACTTTTTTTTAAAAGACTATTTCTTGCTGAGCATATTATAGAATTATCTGTGTAACATACAGTATCATTCTTAAAAAAAAAAAAAAAAAAAAAAAAAAAAAGATATTGAATATTAATTGGGCTCGATAAAATAATAGTTCAAGTGTAATTATAAGAACAATAGAGTATTTAGATTTTTTTTTTTTTTTTTTTTTTTTTTTTTTGCTGTTTGTGACAATTTTTATGAGTTTTATTCTTATCACCTATTTCAGGTCTACTCAGAGTTTATGCATTAAAAATTATATTATTATTGAGATCATGTTTTTGTTGAGAAATTCAAATGCTAATTCATTTATTAAAAACTTTGTTCAGGAAAAGGAAATTATTTCATATGGGTAAATTTTAATTTTTTTTTTTTTTTTTTTTTTTTTTTGACCAACACAATCTATTGAAATAAAGTTGGTTCATAAATTTATGCAAAACAAAATAAATTAGAAGGCATAAAAATAAATAAGAGATAAAATAAAATAAAATAAAATAAAATAATTTTCTTGAACTCTTACATGTGCGCTTTTATTGTGACATAGGGCTAGATTTTTTTTATTACACATTATTACACATACAAAGGACATTTCATTATGTCACTTTGCAGAATGCTGGTTGTCATTTTTGCACAACATGAAGCCTCTTCTGCTTCACACATATTGTTCAGTACGCTATGTTCAGTTTGGCATCACAAAACCATAATGTCTGTCATAGCTATTGTTCTGTTCTACACTCTCTGGCTCACTTTGTTGGAATTTAATTGTTCACGTGTAGGATGATAGTTTTTTTACTCATTTTTTTTTTTTAAATCTTTTTCATATTAATGCAATATTAATTTTTTTTTTTAATTAACAAAATACAAAATTTAATTGATTTTCATATTTTTGTTACTGATTTCCTTTTCCTTATTATCAAACATACATACACTGTAATGAATGATTATTTTTAATGTTTTACACATTTTATATGTCATAGTTAGATACTTTATTGATTATGTAATTTGTTTCAGATATTTCAACTTCATCATAACAATGGTTAGTTGTGTCTTGCATGTTGTCCATATAGGTGAATTTTTTTTTCAGATGAAGTGTTATATGCCACAATTTTTTTGTTTGTTTATCAAAAGATTATTTTAGATTTCCCACAATGGTTTTGTATTATGCTGTGTGAAGGTGAGAGAGAGCGTTTTATGTTTTTATAATTTTTGTCCATTTTGAAGATTCAAATTTTTTTTTTCTCTCGTCGCTGGGGAGAAATATGTGAAGTCATTACCACACATATATGAGTTTTAATTATAGCTGCAAATAAAGGCAATAATTAATTACTATATTTTCAATAAATTAAATAGCTAATAAAAATAGATAACGAAATTCTAAATTACTTTTATATTTATTCGCTTTTGTCTATAATAGATATATTAATTTTAATAATACTTTATCCCTTATGCTATTAATAAATCTTCTGAGAACAAAAACATATTCTTTTTAAATGACATCTCTCAAAATTATAATCTCTCCTAAATCATTTAATAAATAAAATATAAAAAAATATTATTTTCATTTATCAACCGTAGTATACATAATTACATTTTCATTCTTTTAAAATCGCAAGTCCACTTTGTTATAAATAAATTTGGCTATAATTTCCGTTGTAATATCATTAAAGGGGTAATTTATATTTTTTATGACAGGATGTGCAATAATTCGCAGACTTTTGTCTCGCTTTCTAAACGGCTTTCTGGCGATAAAACTTGGCATTGATGATTGGCGTTATTTCTTTAACGGACGTGCAAAATTCAAAATATTTATATTAATTTGATCTAGAAACAATGGATTGACTTTGGCTGGAAAGTTTGGCACTGTTTTAATAATCTTGGCGTAATTCAGCAGTCGGGTCTTGATTGCGACTCGGCCAACTTAAGATCCTCTCGTTAACTACTGGTGTAAAAAGCACGTAATTTGCGAAGTCCTCTCTCTCTCATCTAACCCTCTGTATGTCTGTTAAACTTTATAATAGACATTTTAAAATACTTTTTATTAAAAACTTTCTTGATTTTCCATAATGCCTAATAAAGATGATTGCTGCAAAATTAGTAGTTTTTCTTCTTCACGGCCTGAAGTTTACTGTTCCTGGAGTTATTTAGCGATCTTAGCCTATTTCTCAAGTATACAGTTCTAGTATAACATGGTATAACATGTTATAGTTCACCTTTACATGAACTGCATAGATTTTGGTGAATCTAGCATTTATAGTTTTTTTTTTTTTTTTTTTTTTTCAGGAACACAACGAAAAATTCTTTATCATTATGACCTATTGGCTGAAGAATTTTTCAAGTGCTATAGTGTCTATACCCCATATCCGATTGAGCTGAAAATTTATAGACCTGTTATAGATCACCGCCACACCAGCTGTATGAATTTTGGAGAATCTAGCTCATATAGTTTTTTTTACAGGGACGTAAAGAAAAATTCTTTATCATTGTGGCTTAGGGTCTCAAATTATTTAACCCTTTCCGGCACAGTGTTGCAGGTCCTGCAAAGCTTAATTTTAATTTTCAAGGACAAAAATTCATCCCAGAAATTTTTTATAGTATTTTCCTTCTATAACACAGAGGAAAAACTTCATTTATTATTTGTCTTCTAATATCGTTCTTGAATTCCGGTGGCAGTTGATTTTAAATGAATAGAATTACTGTGTGCCGGAAAGTGTTAAAGTGTGATAGCGTCTAAACGCCTCAACGGATTGAGTTGAAAATTTATGTGTATATATTATAGGTCACCGTCACACAAACTGTATAGATTTTGGAGATTCTAGAACTTATGGATTTTTACAGAGACACAAATAAAAATTTCTTAATTATTATTATCTATCGGCTCAAATTATTTTAAGGGCAAAAGCGTTGATTTAAACAACATACTATATAGAAAAAAATATTCAAATACCCTATTATAATTTTCTTTTTTGTTTATTTAATGACTTCTCTTACTTTACTTTATTTATACAACCGGGAATTACTTAACGTTCGGAAAGTCGAGTAGAGTCACGCCAGATTTTTTTTATGTGACAGTATAAGACAAAATTTCGTATAAATGTATACAATAATAATTATTTTTAGCGAACTATTGTGAAAATAAAAGATAACATTTACAAAAATACTAATTAAACAGGTTTTTTTTTTTTTTTAATGTAGAGACTTTGATTTTCTAACTGAAGCAGTGTACTAGCCTAGGGTCTTCTAGTGTGTAAATTCTTAGTTCGAGTATTTTTCATAAAAACTCATCACTACCTTTAAAATGAATGGTTGAACAGACATTTGCGATAATTTGAAATAAAGCTATCGATTTTATTCATTATTTTCAAAAAGAAAAAGAAAAAAGAAAAAAGAAAAAAAAATATCTATCTATCTATCTATCTATCTATATATATATATATATATATTTACATATTATCGGGCATAAAAAACATTTCGGCATTAGTATTATATTTTTCTAAAATGAAAATCGTCTGCATTCATTATGGAAATTAATCTTAATAAATGATAATTTTAATAGTTTTCATCACGTGAATTTGTATAGAAAATGTAGAAGAAAGTTTTCTGATGTTCACGGCCACAACCTACTAATTTTTAGATAGAATATTTGTAACAAATTAATATAATTTATAAAACTAGTACGTTGTGGCCAACACCCAGAGCCTGATTAAGGGGGAAGCACACATTATTTATACTTACACCATTATTTTTTAACAAATAATTTCCTCCTGTAATAAAAAGAAAATTCTCATTAAAAATTATTTTAAAAGAATTCTGGTGTCTAATAACGGTGAGTAAATTGGATTGTTTTACACCGTTCATTTTTTATAAAAAATATTTCCTCGTCAAAGCGTGGAATTTCTATGACATGAAGTAAAAAATAATTGTAAAAATATTCCGGTGAGAGCGGAGATAATGTGTGCTTCCCCCTTAATCCGGCTCTGCCAACACCACAGGATTTTCTTTTCTGTTTTCTCATACAAATTGGGGTCATGCCCTTAGTGACAGTGCCTTGAGTGTAAATCTATAAAACCGTGTCCTAAGTAAATGTTATCCCTTTATTGAAATTTTATTTTTCCGACTGAGTGAAAATAATGCCTGGATCGGGAGTCGAACCCCGGATCTTTGACTTACAAGGTCAAGGCTCTACCAATTGAGCTATCCAGGAAAAATAAAATTTCAATAAAGATGATTTTCTTCCAATCAGTTGATTGTGTGATTTTAATATAAATGTTATCCCCCTCGATGGTGTGCTTTTAGTGTAATTGACGTGTGATATGGCCATACTGGTCATATCACACGGGAGCATATACACTCAACACAACATTATATGTTCACTATGCTGAACGAACGACCGAACGAGAAACCGGTCAGCTGTCCGTAGGGTTCCCCCGAATTGATAGCGTGATGTATTCCCTTCTCTAATGGCCATATCACACGGGACACTTTCGTTCAGCATTTTACTAAACTCAGCATTATACCCAACATACTCAGCCTGATTTTGTTCAAGGACACCCAGTTTTCGGATGATCAACTTTTACGAGACCGTTTAGAAAAAGTTGTGTATGTTGAGTGTGCTGATCAAAATTGACCAATAGGAGGAATAAACAGGATTTTTTCCTGGAATACCTTTAGAGAAGTTAATACATCACGCTATCAATTCGGGGGGAACTCTACGGACAGCTGACCGGTTTCTCGTTCGTTCAGCTTCCTCAACTTTTTACGACCCTCAGTGAACATGTTGCGTATAATGTTGTGTTGAGTATATATGCTCCCGTGTGATACGGCCATAAAGGTATTTCAGGAAAAAAAATCCTGTTTATTCCTCCTATTGGTCAATTTTGATCAGCACGCTCAACATACTCAGCTTTTTCTAAACGGTTTCGTAAAAGTTGATCATCCGAAAACTTGCTGTCCTTGAACAAAATCAGGCTGAGTATGTTGGGTATAATGCTGTGTTTAGTAAAATGCTGAACGAAAGTCTCTCGTGTGATATGGCCATAGACTTAGGATTGACCATTTGGTTTCAGAAGTGAACTATTGCAAAATAGGGACGTTTAAAATTTGAAGGAATGTCCTTTGTTGTCACACTCATACAATAAAATAATGTGTCACTCCACACAACTTTCTCTTATCCTGCATTTCAATACTACAAAGATAGATTTCAGATTAAGTCGGGAAATCAATAAGATAAGATAAAAAAGTTCAATTACTTTAAAAATAATCTAAAATAGGTTTAGGAAAAGTTTTGTTGTCAATTCATTCTGTACCATATATATGGGTAAGAGAAAGTAAAAATGGAACCGCACTGCGCAATAAAACTGCGAGAATGTTCGTCGTTGTCATATTATATAAAATTTAAAAGTTGGAAGAACATTTTTCGGTACCGTCTAAATATTTATATGTAATTAAAAAAAAATAATGGTTTGTCAGTTATCATGTTATTATACCTTCTGTGTGTATGTAAGTGCTTTCAAACACTTTTTCAAGTCTCCATTTTCTTCTATTTCTGTTTTTATTTTTTCGTCGACATGAAAGTAATTTTTTTTTCTTCTTCTTATATTCGGTTGACTACTCACTTTTGAATATTTTAAGATGTAATCTGCATATTCTGCATCTTGTTTAATGAGCTTTATAAGCAAATAAATGTAAGATTTTTTTCAATTTCAATGTAGTGTTCACCTGCAATACCAGCTTTCCATAGGCTTATTATAGTCCAGTCAAAATAGGAAAAATAGAAGAAAAAAATCGTGTAGTTTTGAAATTTTGCATACTCATAGCCGAGGGGGCCCTGAACAACATACTAAAAGTCCCCGGCCGTGGGGGGTGAGCGGGGGGCAGGGGGGCATTTAAGGGGGGCAATTTTCAGTTTTTATTAAATATCTTAAAAACTATCGCATTTAGAGAAAAAAATGTTAATTACAAAAGTAATCTACGCAAAATTTCCTACAAAAATGTATGCTACATTTTGTTTGTACGATCAGTAGTTTAGAAGATATAGGGAGATGAAATAATACATTTTCTTGAAAAATTCTTTTTTGCAATAGTAAAATCAACTAAAGTGTGCAATTAAAAGGGTTCTTGTCAAATATTTTCTAATGTAAAAAGCAAATATATACATAGGGAATATGCAAGGATAATACAGCATGTTTTGTACGTTTTAAATAATTTTAAGGCTAGCAGGCGCAAGTGGCGGTTTGAGTAAAAATCTAGATAACGAAGACCCAAAACCGAAAAAAAAAAAAAAAAAAAAAAAAAAATCGTGTAGCTTAGAAATTGAGCACAGTTATAAAGTTAAGTGCCCTGAATAACATACTAAAAGTCCCTAACCATGGGGAGGGGGGCATTTAAAGGGGACACATTTCAGTTTTTATTAAGTATCTTGAAAACTATCGCATTTAGAGAAAAAAAAATCTCAATTGCAAAATTAATCTACGTGAAATTTCCTAAAAAAATTGTATATTCTATTTTGTTTGTATGATCAATAGTTTAGAAGATATAGGGGAACAAAATAACACATTTTCTTGAAAAATTCTTTCTTCTGATAAAATATTTTCTAATGTACAAAACAAATATATGCATAGGGAATATGTAAGGATAATACAGCATGTTTTGTACGTTTTAAATAATTTTAAGGTTAGTAGGCGCAAGTGGTGTTTAGGTAAAAATCCAGATAACGAAGACCCAAAACCGATCAACATTAAAAAAAATCTTATAGCTTTGATACTGAGCACAGTTATAAGGTTAAGTGTTTTGAACAACATACTAAAAGTTGCATTTTCGTTAAATCCTCTGTAAGTGATAGTAGATATAAAATACATAAAATGTGAATGCTATGATACATTAAAATACTTTAAAATTACTCATAGCAAGCATGCATTAAAAAAATTAACAATATTTTAGTATAAATATTTAGATTACTCTCTATTTATTTTAAAGTATAAAAAATTTACATTTATCTGTAATATACATACAATAATTCCCGCTAAACATATACATACTGTACTGCTAAACATATACATACATTGTATTTTACGGATATCTTACAGATAAGTGGAATTTTTCGATTTGTATATTTTGACTTCCACTCTTTAAACTTGGTGCATTGCGCGCACACACACATACAAATATTTACATACAAATATTTATTTGTATGAGTAAAACATATTTAACCTGAACCTTTTCAATTACGAAATATAGTTTTTATTACTATTGCAAATAACATAAAAAATTAAATAAAAAACACAGAATAGGGTTGGGGACTTTTAGTATGTTGTTCAGCAAACTTAACCTTATAACTGTGCTCAATTTCAAAGCTAAACGATATTTTTTAATGTTGATCGATTTTGGGTCCTCGTTATCTGGATTTTTACTCAAACCACCACTTACGCCTACTAGCCTTAAAATTATTTAAAACGTACAAAACATGCTGTATTATCCTTACATATTCCCTATGTATATATTTATTTTGTATATTAGAAAATATTTGAGCAGAACCCTTTTAATTACACACTTTAGTTAATTTTACTATTGCAAAAAAGTATTTTTCATGAAAATGCGTTATTTCATCCTCCTATATCTTCTAAACTTTTGATCGCACAAACAAAATGTAACATACAGTTTTGTAGGAAATTTTACGTAGATTAATTTTGTAATTGACATTTTTTCTTTAAATGCGATAGTTTTCAAGATATTTAATAAAAACTGAAAAGTGCCCCCCTTAAATGCCCCCCGCTCATCCCCCACGGGCGGGGACTTTTAGTATGTTGTTCAGGACCCTCTCGGCTATGAGTATGTAAAATTTCAAAACTACACGATTTTTTTCCTCTATTCGTCAAATTTTGGCGTGATAACTTTGCCCATATACATTCCACAAATATGGAAAAATTCTGGGATTGTCCAACCATTGTTCACAGAAATAGTCCGTAAAATTTGAATAGTTATTACTTACGCTAAGGGCTCGGCTTCTTCTATTCCTGCTTCCTTAATTCCAACCCCATACGGACACGTTAAGGGCACGTTACGCTAAGGGCACTATCGCTAAAGGCACGTCACCTTCAAAGTCACTCAGTAAAAATAATTTACATTAAAATTATTATTTATTAAAATTATCTTCCCTGATGAATGTAGACGATTTCCGTTCTAGAGAAGAAGTATAACACTAAATATTCAAAGAAAGTCAATTTTATTCTCTACATAGCATCTTAAAAGTATACTTTTTTTTTTTTTTTTTTAATGAAAAGTATCGATAACTTTGTTTTAAATAATCACATGTCGATGGTTCAACCATTCGTCTTAAAAGTATGACGAGCTCTTTCGGAAGATACCCATAAGGAAAATCCCCCCTCGGGGGTGTAGGGCTACCTCCCCAGGGAAGAAGCGATGCTCCTACATATACATTTTTTCCTCAGTTAACTATCACTATTATAAATAATTATTTTTAATTTCATAATGATTATCAATATATATATATATATATATATATATATACGAAATTTTGTCCTATACTGCCGTGTTAAAAGTCAACGCCCCCTGTTGAAAAATTTCACCAAATGTTGATCGTTTCTAATTTATGTCAAGACGCAACTACATATCAAATTGTATAAAATTTTCTGTAGTACTTCCTGAGACATAATTGCCATAAAATTTTGTCACACACACACATACATACATTTTCTAAAAATTGTCGTGTTCTAGACCTCTTAAAACGTGTAAATCCATCGAAAACCTGAGGTCGAAAATTTTTACGAATCCAGTTCTTTATTCTATTGAATTTGAATATAGAATAAAATAACAAAATAAATAATAATAATAAATAAAATAAATAAATAATAATATAATACGTTTTTATATGGTATTTAGTGCTCGTAGTAGAGAGATTTAAAATTTATATAATTCAAAGTATTATTAAAAGGAAATCTTTATTTAACGAATTTTCCATACAACGAACGCTTTTTGCTAGAATTAGGGCCGTATTCACGAACTCGGATTAAACCTCGGATCAGCGGTAATCGCTCGATCATACGAAAGTCGGTATTCTCCAACGAAAATCCGCAGTTCACCGGCTACTTTAACACTTCGTTTTTGATCCTCGAATATCGGAGGATAGTGGCTTTGTTAAATGCTAGGTCCGATTGCATTATTGCTATTGTTATTATCTATATATTAATTTGAAATATGTTTTTGTCTGTCTCCACTATATTGAGAGAGCTACTTGGTGTAAAAATTTGGTTGAGGTGTCTGAAAAAAGGTCTTGGTCTGTAGATGTGCTATGAAAAAAGAAAAATAAAAAAAAGTCGAACGGTTCCCCCCCCCCCCGGGTTAAAAACACGTTTACGAGCTTAACTAAGCTCCAAATTAATTCACGATGAAGAAATTGCCCATATGGGGACTAGAGTCGAATACTAAAAAAATCGCTTTCTGCGAATTTGGAATTTTCGATTTTAAAGGGGGAAAAAGGGGGAAAGTAGATTTGTAGGGGGGAGGGAAAGGGGGAAAATTAGTTTGAGAGGGAAATCCGTTCTAGACCCACACATGTAGCACCTCATTTTGAAGGTCTTGAAATTTCATGTCGATTGGGAATGTTTGTATACAATATAGTGCGACCCCTGGTGGTGAAAAATGAAACTAGGTGATTTTCATTTTTATTTAATACCTGCATCTTAAGACAATTTTTCTGAAGCTTTATTTTTAGTAGAATTATGAATTTTGATATACTTGGTACAAATAAAACACAGATCACATATTAGCTGTGTTAAAATATGATTTTAAAATGATTAAAGCTTAAAATGGGAAGAATAGAGGATAAACTATACAGAGGTATACTAAAAAGCAATAGTATAAGTTATAAGAAACACAAAACATTAATTCACTTTTTATGATTTTTTTTTTATGATAAAGTTATGGTAGTAATATACCAGAAAATACATGGAAAACACTCTATACTTGTATACTTTAAAATTCGTGTGCATACGTCTTTAAAAAATAACAAATGTCTATTTTTTCCTGCCTTGAAAGAAATATCGCAATATATCACTAATATCGATATTAACTTGGTGATATATCGCGATATTTAATTTCTGATATCGTCCAGCACTAGTCTTGTTTCCTGTTGAACTTTACGTGACGACCAGAGCGTGTAGTTGTAGTTACTGGTAACTTGCGTTTCGGAAGGTCACATTGTGACGAACGATACGTCGTCGCCATGTTTATTTAACTTTAACTTGAAGCTGACACTTGATTACTTAATTAAATTTATGAGCACGAGCATGGATTATGAAATAACAACAGAGTCAGATATATAAAATAAATGAGCTTTTATTTTGAGCTTTGAATAAAGAGGTGGGCGTTGGACTATAACTACATTAAATAATTTATAAACTTAGTTGGACAGCCTTCTTAAATACTTTTAATTTTACTTAATTAACCACAAATAATTTTAACTACTTCATTTAATTTCATTAGCCCTCGCGGCTCAGTAATCTTTCGTACGTGGGAGGATTCCCTGACACCACGATACTACTCGAATTACTATCTCCTGCTATAGCCGCTAACAACCAACTTCCCACTCACTTACTTCCAACTAACCTTCTCCTAACTCCTAGCCGCTAACCTCCCTACTATATCTTTACTATGAAATACATCGCCTTTTATCTATCTTACTTTCCAAAATATTTGCATATTACAATTTCGTTTATTATAGGAACTAACTCTATTGGTCGACTGAATCCTAAATTCTTCACATTCACGCGTTACTTGCAAAGTGCGAATTTCATTTGTAGCATTACGCTAACATAACCTCACAGTTCCTCCCCCCCAAAAAAAAATTTCACGTAAAAATCCCCAACGGGTTTCTACCCGTGAAAATTTTAAATTATTGCTATACTATGCAAAGAAAAATTAGCTGCAGTGACTTACTGTTTTAAAATTAAACCACATAATACTTTAGAAAAAAAAGAGGGGGGAAACTTAAATTAAACTGCCCAAGAATAACTATTTGCTTTTTTTTTTTTTTTTTTTTTTTTTTTTATCTAATAGTGAAAAAAATTAAGAGTGCCGAGCTTAAAAACTGTCCACTCAGGAAAGATTTATGATAAAAATACTTTTTTAAGCTCCATCTGAGGTGTTTTACGGCAGAAAACTCTATGCACTAACTTAGTTAAAGTCCAGCGATACAGAGGGGAATGACAGATCAACTTTCCTTACATGGAAAGGAGAAAAATTTCATTAATTAAAAAAAAATTTAGTACAAAAGGGATCGCTTAAACACAAAAATGCGATCATTTTTCAATTTAACTTCTAACATTAAGGTCTTGACTTGAGCCCCTTGTAACATAATAATTTTATTAAACAGAAAATCTTGAAATGTCTTGAGCCATCAGAAGAGTCTATCAAAAATTCCAGTTATCTACTATCAGATGAATCTTTAAAAAGAGATCCGCTGTTGGCACTCGTCCAAAAAGCACCTTCGACTTTCAGCAAAGAAAAACGCTGGCAAGATTCCAAAAATACCTCTTTTTTCATTTGAAAAGTAACAATTTGAAGAAATCAGCCTGGATTTTCAGATGAAGGACTGGACATCAGAATTTCTAGAATTAAAACTCTTTTTAACGTATAAATCAAAAATAGTCGTGAACTACCCTTGTATATAAATTACATAATAAGTAAGATATAATAAGTAAGATAAATGACATATAATTGTGTAGATAAGCAATATTTCAGCTAGCTATTTGCATACGGAAAAAACTAAATTGTTAGTTTTATTAAGGTTAGTCGTTAAGCGCGAATTTACATGCAAAATAGCTTAAAAAAATTCTCTTTTTACCCCATACTAATATATACATACATTAATTAAACTTTTAGTGAAAAATACAAAAGTGTACCATAAGAAATATTCATTTTATACAATTTACGACATTTAGAAAAACATAGATAAGGATACAAAATATTTCAAAAAGTTTTTTCAAAACTGCCGTTGTTGGCTAGGAAATAGAAAAGCATTAGAGTATATACATATAGATCATGTCAAAAACTAGAGAGAAAATTTATATACAAAAAGGTAAGAAAATTTATCGTACTAATCACTGCAGGTGATGGCTAAAACAGAAAACATGTAAGTACATACATATAGATCATTCAAAAAACTAAAGAGGGGGAAAAGTTTATACAAAGAAAAAAAAATTATCGTGCTAGTCACTGCTGGAGAAGGAACAGAAAACATTAACGTACATACATGAATATATTATATAACAGAAAACATTTACGACATGTAATCAAAATATGAAATTTCGGGAGTTGAAAGTTCATGCTCCAAGTTTAAATTTTACATTTTGAAATTTTAAAAAGTTCATGGCTTTTAGCTTATGGTTGAAAGTCCAAAAGAAAGTCCTACATGTCGTAGATTTCATAATTGTTATGATAGACCAATACTCGAGAAAAAATAAAATACTGAACGATACGACCTGACAGATTGTTCTGGCATCCTTGATATCAGCAAAATTAGAGATGCGGGTCAGACTGGTCGGTGGAGTTGCAGCGTTGGTGGCTTGCAGATTCAGGTCGGGCGTTGCAGGATCGCTGTTGTCCTGAGCAGGGTTCGAACCTGATGCCTGGTCACTCTCAGGAGGGGGTGTTGCACCCGGAGCCTTTTCACTGTTCGGAGGAGGTTGTGAACACTGAATCTGGTTGCTATGTTGAGGGGGTTTCGAATTCGGCACTTTGTCACTGTTCCTAGTTCCAGGAGGGGGTTGCTTTCGCTCCATACTGTCGAATGCAGGGCTGGTAGACGGTGTTGAAACCTCACAAGAGGTCAATTTCCCTTTCGAAATAACATTCGTTAAAATAACCTCTTTTTCGTGTACTTTAAGCGGCGTGTCATTTTGACAATTTACGTGCAATGTCTCATTAGAAATAACTGGCTTTGTTGGCTGTATAGATTCAAAGCTGACAGCTAAAGGCGAATTACAAGGATTAACCGAATCATTTACTGATTTTACACTTTAGCTTAGTTTAACGGTTTTAGCCGCCACATTAATTTTAATTTCATTTTCGTTTACAATCTCCGTCGCAACATTAGATAAATTCTCGGATTGAACCGGTTCAGCATTTAAATGCGAATGATGAATAGATGAAGGTTGAACAGTAGAATTTAACTGAACATTCTTTTCACTTACAGCAAAGGATTCATTTACACAATTAGATTCGATCGTATTTTCCTTTTCAACCTCCGTCGCTCCATGAGATAATTTTTCGGATTTCGTATCCGTAGCCAAATTCTGAATAACAGACTTGAATTTGTCTGTAGTGCTGGTTAAGGACGAAGTTTTCTCGTTAGCGACAACTGGTGTTTGACTTTTGCCACTAGAAATACCGTTTTCATTGCCAGTTTTAGGTTGATCTGATCTGAATTAATCGAGCTTGATTCCTGTGACTGAATAACTTGTGGTTTTTCCACTGGTTTTATTACTGCTTCCCACTGACGCTCGTGAGGGGGGAGGGAACGGTCATGTTGCAATCTTCGTCTGTCATACCGAGGGCAAAAAGACTTATCACTTTACTTTTTAACTCGTCATAGGTTGGATTTGGCCCAAGTGAATGGCAGGCGATTAATTTATGCCACTGTCTCGGTTCTCCTTCTAAGGAACATGCTAACCAAGCATATTTTTTTTCCATATCGATTTTATGAAAATGGAAAAAATATTCAAGCTGCTCAAAAAAATTGAAGCACACTAGTGGTGCCGTCAAAAAAGACTTGCTCGGGGGGGGGGGGATTCGAGCAGAGTTGGGCGCCAGTGTGACGAACGATACGTCGTCGCCATGCTTATTTAACTTTAACTTGAAGCTGAAACTTGATTACTTAATTAAATTTATGATCACGAGCATGAATTATGAAATAAAAACAGAGTCAGATATATAAAATAAATGAGCTTTTATTTTGAGCTTTGAATAAAGAGGTGGGCGTTGGACTATAACTACATTAAATAATTTATAAACTTAGTTGGGCAGCCTTCTTAAATACTTTTAATTTTACTTAATTAACCACAAATAATTTTAACTACTTCATTTAATTTCATTAGCCCTCGCGGCTCAGTAATCTTTCGTACATGGGAAGAATCCCTGACACCACGATACTACTCGAATTACTATCTCCTGCTATAGCCGCTAACAACCAACTTCCCACTCACTTACTTCCAACTAACCTTCGCCTAACTCCTAGCCGCTAACCTCCCTACTATATCTTTACTATGAAATACATCGCCTTTTATCTATCTTACTTTCCAAAATATTTGCATATTACAATTTCGTTTATTATAGGAACTAACTCTATTGGTCGACTGAATCCTAAATTCTTCACATTCACGCGTTACTTGCAAAGTGCGAATTTCATTTGTAGCATTACGCTAACATAACCTCACAACATGAAGGGGAAGCTTCAGGTAAAGTAACAACCGGAAGTTCCATTTTGTCTGGAAAAGATGAAAATGACAATGCTGAAGGTAGTGCAGGTGACTGTTCATGTGCCCAGAGGTAGGCAGGCTTTAATCTATCTACACTAACGGTTACTTCTTTGTTGTTGACGAGTATTCGATAAGTCTTTGGATCACGGGATAAGACAAGATGAGGGCCGGAATATGCTGGAACAAATGTCATTTTCGTAGCGTCGCACCGTAAAAACATATGTGAAGAATTGTGTATATTTTTATGGGAGAACACTGTTCTTGAGCCATGAGAGCTGGTGGGTATCGGCTTAAGAACAGCCATATATCGTTTTAGAAGCTTTGGGAATTCAGGAGGATCGACACTACTTGACGAATGTGATGCTGAAAAAAATTCGTCGGGAAGACGAAGAGGTGATCCGTAGACGAGCTCTGCGAAAGAGGCTTTCAGATCTTTTTTATAGGCCGATCGGAGCCCAGGCAACACCGTGGGAAGGACGTCAGACCAATGGATATCTGTGTGGCATCGTATTGATTGCTTCAAAGAACGATGGAAACGCTCCACTAATCCATTGGATTGTGGGTGGTATGACGTAGTGCGAATCTTGTGCGCCCCCAGGAATTGACTGAGGGATGTAAAGAGCTGAGACTCGAACTGGCGTCCTTGATCTGTGATTATCTGTTCTGGGACACCAAAACGAGATATCCAGATGTTATAAAAAGATTTCGCCACGGTATCTGCAGATATGTCAGATATTGGGACCGCTTCCGACCAACGAGTATACCTGTCTATGCAAGTCAGCAGGTAATTAAAATCATTAGATGGTGGTAACGGTCCTACCAAATCAATATGCACCTGACTAAATCTTTTATGAATTGTTTTAAAATTTTGAAAGGACTGTTATTGTGGCAATTATTTTTTTTTATTTTTGGCAGTCTAGACAAGACCGCGTCCAGTTAGCGATACCTTTAAGCATCCCAGGCCACACAAAGCGTTGTTGGATGAGTTTGCGTGATGCTCTTATTCCAGGATGCGACAGCTGGTGAAGATTGTGGAAAATTGCACGTCGAAAATTTTCAAGGACATATGGTCGGATGCACTGGTCCTGAACATCGCAATACAGTGATGATCCAGGAACCAGTTGCAAGGGTTGCAAATTTAAATTAGTTTGTGGGATATTGTTTCTTAAAATATTTTGGAGTTCAGGATCCTGCTTCTGCTCTTCTGCAATAGCAGTGAAATCAGATGAATAGGGCAAAGAGATTTCACTAACCCGTGACAGCGTATCAGCTACAATATTTTTCGACCCCTCTATATGCCGAATGTCAGTAGAAAATTGTCCAATATAATCCAGGTAGCGTAATTGCCTTGGGGAAGCCTTATCCGAACGTTGTCGGAATGCGAAGGTAAGCGGTTTGTGATCAGTGAAGATGATAAAAACGCGACCTTCCAACATATGCCTAAAATATTTCATAGCTTCGTAAATCCCTAGCAGTTCTCGATCGTAAGTGCTGTATTTTGCTTGTGCTGGGGAGAATTTTCTTGAAAAAAAAACGCAAGAGGTTCCCACGCGCCTTGATTTAGCTGTTGTAGGGCCCCACCCATAGCTGTGTCCGATGCGTCAACCATAAGGGCCAAAGTTTTAGACGACGATGGGAAAACTAATGCAGTAGCTGAAATAAGGCTATCTTTACACTTTTAAAATGCATTACGGGCTTCCAGGGTCCAAGAAATAGGACGTTTATCTTTCTTTTTGGAGTTTACTAGAAAACTATTCAGTGGTGCTTGCATAGCAGCTGCATGGGGAAGGAAACGTCTATAAAAATTTACCATCGCTAAGAAACGACGCAATTCTTGAATTGTTTGAGGCCCTGGAAAATCCTTTATTGCGGATACCCTCTTCGGTAGTGGACGAACACAGTCAGCAGAAATTTCGTGGCCCAGAAAGGAAATCTTGATTGACCAAATACGCATTTAGATGGATTGAGGCTAACTCCATATTCTTGGAAACGATCAAAAATTAAACGAAGATGTCGCAAATGTTCCTCTTCAGACGCGGATGCGATTAGGACATCGTCAAAATAGGGAACACAAAAATCAAGTCCTAATAAAATTTTGTTCATGAAACGCTGAAACGTCTGCGCAGCATTACATGATCCGAATGTTATTACCGGAAACTCAAACAAGCCGGAAGGGGTAACAACGGCAGTCTTAGGTATGTCGGCAGGGTTAACAGGAATCTGAAAATATGCTCGTTCTAAATCTAGAGTTGAAAATATGTTTTTGCCTTTCAAAACTTGCATACAGTCTTGAATGTGCGGAACAGGGTAACGATCCGGTATAGTGACAGCATTAAGCCTGCGGTAATCTCCGCACGGGCGCCAATCGCCATTACGCTTGGGTACCATGTGTAGAGGGCTCGCCCAAGAGCTTTTGGAAGGGTGGCATATACCCTGCTCTAGCATATACGCAAGTTCTTCTTTAGCGGCTTTCAGTTTATCGGGAGGGAGGCGTCTGGCTTTAGAAAATATAGGTGGACCAGAAGTCTCAATGTAATGCATTACGTCATGCTTCGGAACTTTTGTACCGACTACTGGACGAGTTATGTCTGGAAATTCTTTAAGGAGTTGGAGGAAAGGGGAATTACCAGATATTAGCTTAATATTGAAGTTTTGTGCATTACGCACGAAACCCACGGTTGACAACTGCGTAATAGAATACAATAAGCGTTTATTTTTTATATCGACCGAAAGGGAAAATTTTCGAAGAAAATCAGCACCGATAATTGGATGGAAGACAGCGGAAATAATGAATGGCCACAGAAATTTCAGACGTAGGCCTAAATCGACGGTATGAAGTCGTTTGCTGAAGGTGTTGATCGGAGTACCGTTTGCAGTAAATAGCTGAAGTTTTTCGGGAGGGCGTTTTGACTCGCACGGTAAAGGAGGGACAACGGAAATATCGGCTCCTGTATCCACAAGGAAACGGAGGCCGGTTAGCATCACAGATTATCATACAGATAGGACAGTGAAGCTAAAACGCGAACCGGAAATATAGTAGCACCACTAGTGTCAACAGAGGGGAACTACATATGTTAAGTCTACATGAATAGCATCTTTGTTCGAAAATTGTTTTTCTATTTCGCGAGTAGTTAGTAGCAGGTTAATATTTAGGGAAGTTTCCTTTTTTTTTCACTTTCTGCTGTTTTTGAATTCACAAAATTATCCTCAAAAATTCACAGCTATTCTTCTAAGAAATAAAAATTAATTTTTATAATGTTTAAAAATATGCTTTGTCAAACATATCCATATTCAAGTACAAATTAAAATTACAAACTGTAATTCTGAAATAGCAGTATGAAATCATTAAATATTTAACGTTGCTTGTTTTAAGTAATACAAAAGGCTTTAAAATGAAAAAAATGTTTTTATTTTATGTATATTCAAAGTTTATTTTCTTAATATTTAGCACTTGCTTCTTAAAATAAATTGCTTTTAACAATCAAGTTTGTAAACAATAATAAAGTTGCCAAATGAAAACATATGTGCAGTTTTCTTTCCTTCACTTTTTCTACGACTTTTAAATTCACAAAATCATAACATTACAGCTATTTTCTAAGAAATAAAACTAATTTTTATTATGTTTGAAAATAAATTTTGCCAAACACATTCGTGTTTAAGTGTACAAATTAATATAACAAACTGTAATGCTGAAATAGCAGATGGAATAAAATCTTAAATATTTAACATTGCTTGGTTTAAATAATACAAAATGCTTTAAAATGAGAAAAAAATATTTCTGGTTTATATATATTTTCGAAATTTATTTGCTTAATATTTAGTACTTGCTTCTTAAAATAAATTGCTTTCGACAATCAATTTCGTAAACAATAACAAAGTTGCCAAATGTAAACATCGATACAATGGTTAGTTGGTTGGATGTTGGGTTTAACGTTGCACTAATATTACAATGAACATATATATAATAAAAATAAGATGAGCGATTGCGTAAGCCGGAAATCTCGAGAAACTTATAGCCGTTGACAATAGGGTCGTTGCAGTCAAATTTTGGTTACCGATGAATATACGGGAGTGTCCTATCTGTATAATAATCTGTGGTTAGCATATCGGTAACAAATAGTCGAGCAATGAATCGGCCTTCATCACTCATGACTTCCAGTGACGGCTCATTTAGTTTTCCGAATCTGATTGATAATTGCAGGGAGAGGTACAGTTACGGGCGTTATTACCGAGCTTACGATGATAATAACAAATATCGTTATCAATATTTCGTCCTCGGGAGGGTGTACGGCGTCGCCAAAGTTGGCGGTTTCTCGACGGTGTGTGACCACACGAAAAGGGTTGCCGTTGGGTAGTTAACTTGGCAATCTGTTCAGTTAAAGTATTAATTTGCTGTTGTAAGGCTGCAATAGTCGGTGAGGAAGAATGAACTTCATTAATTTGAGGTGAAGTAGTCATTTCCTGAATCTTATCAGCTAATTTGGCCAACGACTCACTACTAGCAGCTAATATCGCTTGTGTGGTGTTGGGCAGTCTTTACAGAGAGATTTTAAAACGTTATTTTTGAGATTACCACACGAAAGATCTGTCATCTTAGATAAAAGCTGGGGCGGTTTCATATCGCCCAGTTGCAGGTTCTGCAAAAGCTGCATCAATTTAATCGTTTCAGACTCTGCAAATACTGAAATTAATTTTGCCTTGAGAGCATCATATTTATTAGTTTGAGGTGGGTTAAGCACAATGTCCCTAACGGATTGAAGAATTTCAGTATCCAAAGCAGAAATAGCTGTGTAAAACTGCATTTCATCAACGGTTATATTACCGAGTCTAAATTGAGCATCTAATTGCAGAAACCAAAAAGCGGGATCTGAACGCCAAAAAGGAGGCGGTTTCACTGCAACGCGAGCTAATTGAGAGAACGCGGACGTGTCGCTGACGTTTTCTAAAGTATCAGGCATATTTTTAACCGAGGGTAAAACACTTTAATATAATCTTGTATTCTAGGGTTCTTTTTAAATTAGATTATAACTAGCGATAAATAGCTTTAAAATTAGATTCATATTCATTATTATTCATCAACTAATTATCGAAAAGGTACTCACCCTTTCTTCTGTTCACGACCGACTTGAAAAATGCATGAGTTAGATCACAAATAATAAGTTCTTTTTTCTTTTCTAAGCTTTTAATCAGAAGATGATTATGTTCTATTTACAATGAAAATATGTACAAAATTTGACGATTAATTAACATTCTTCAGATTATTTCTAATTCACATAATGAATAATTTACTACATATTCAAAATATTCAGTTTTCTTTTTCTTTAACAAAAACAGAATCATAATAATAAATTTTAAGACACCGTAAAAGTGCCCTTCTTATATCTAGTCTACATCTTTTTTAACACTGCACTTTCGAAAGTGCTTCTTATTCTAATGAAACCAAAAGAGAATAAAAAATAAAAAAAAGCATTCCCACTGTCGCGACAAGTGGCGAAGAGACAGAGGGGAAATGGGGGGAAGGCACTGATGTTGCAACATCCTCCCACCTTGAGCATGGAAAGATTCTGTACATGCTCAACAAAATATTAAAGAAAAAGGAAAACTGTTTACATTCTAAAATATTCTTAGTATAATAATAAAATAATAATAAAAATAATAATAAATATAATATAAAAATAGTTCAGAAAAAATGTTCAAGTCATTTTGGACTGAAAGTTTTACAGTCAGTTTATATATTTATATTAAAGTCTGGTTTGATTCACTGGTTTAATAGTTCTACCAACTCTGGAAGTCTGAATTTGATTCTTGGGTACAATTGTATCACTAAGTTCTAAAGGACAAATCTTCTCCTCTGTAGTGGTCGTAGCATTTCACCATTCATGGTTTTCAATTTGGCAACATGAAATTGTCCATCATTACCAGGATAGAGATCCACCACTTTGGCCAATGGCCACTGAATGCGTTTAAAGTTGTCATTTTGCACTAAAACTAAATCTCCAATTTTAATATTGTTGTTAGGAGGTTTCTTTACATTGTTAAATTCTCGAAGAGATCCCAAATATTCAGTTCTAAATCTCTTGCGAAGATCGTCTTTTAGTTTCTGTCGGTATTCAAATCTTTTTCTCAGGTTATTTCTTTCTATAAAATCCAAGTCAGGTACTCCAGTTTCACGGAGATCTTTCAAAAACATTTCAGGTGTGAGAGGTGTTAAATCTTCAGTATCCTCAGATACATATGTAAGTGGTCGTGAATTCACCATACTTTCTGTGTCGCAAATGGTGGTGTATAACTCTTCATAGTTCAAATGGGCTTTTCCTAAAACTTTTCAACATTGATTTGATAATGCGAATCAATCTCTTCCAAAATCCACCCCACCACGGAGAGGCTGGAGGGTTAAGTTTCCATTTAATTCTTTTTATAGTGGCAAATTCTTCAATCTGTGCCCAATCTACAGAATTCAATTCTTTTCTTGTCGCAACTAAGTTGGTTCCATTATCACTGTAGATGATACGTGGTCGTCCTCTACGTGAAATGAATCTTCTCAAGGTCTGTATGAAATTCTCTGTTGTCAAGGAAGTCGTCAATTCTAGGTGGATAGCTCGAAAAACTGCACATGTATACAGAACTACCCAACATTTGCTGCCATCTTTTAAGAATAGTGGTCCAAAAAGATCTGTTCCAGTAATTTCAAAAACACCAGCTTCTCTCACTCTATCTTCAGGCAGAGGTGAACTCAGCACTTCAGCAGCTTTCGAAGAGAATCTCTGACACTGGACACATCTATGCAGAATCTTTCTAATGGTCTTCCTGCATCTTATTATCCAGAATTTCTCTCGAATTGCTGACATAAGAATTTGTATTCCTGCATGATTCATTTCTCTATGTTCATTTTCAATAATTCTATAGATTACGTTATGGTTCGCTGGCAAAACTACTGGATATCTAAAATTTTCTGAATCTTTTCTCATTGATATTCCAGTTTGGACTCTGATGACTCCCATTTCATCAACAACTGTATGCAAAGAGGATAGGTTTTTCTTAAAATTTAAATCTTGATTCTGAACAAACTTCACAATCGTAAGTTCAGCCTTCTCGATTTCTTCAACTGTTAAATTGGTCATTACTCTTGCTTCTTTAGGCTTTTTAGCATTTTCTTTAAATCTGAGTATCCATGCTGTGACTTTAACATCTTTTTATATGAGGAACATTTCTCGTAAAAGTCTATATTTTCCGATGATACATTGGCTGCAGAAACTATTGTTTTTCTTCTCTCTGATTCTATTACATTTAAATCAGGTTCTAAAACTTCGTTAGGCCAAAATTCTGAAGATTTTCTTAACCAAGAAGGTCCTTCCCACCACCGGGATTTTAAGAGAAATTCAGCAGTACAGCCCCTTGATGGCAAATCGGCAGGATTGAGCCTCCCTGGTACGTATTTCCACTTCTCTGGATGGCTGAGGGATCTTATTTCTTGCACTCTATTATAAACAAAAGGTGCCCAATTTTCATTTATTTTTATCCAAAATAGAGCATTTGATGAATCTGTCCAAAAATTTGTTGGAATACTTGGCTGTCTTAGATCTGTTTTCACATTTTGCGCTAGTCTTGCTCCTATGGTACAGGCAAGAAGTTCTAGCCTGGGAATGGTGACTGACTTCAATGGGGCTACCTGAGATCTGGCTTGCACAAGTTGGCAGGTAATGGAATTAAAATTTTCTGCTCTTTAAAAAATGCAAGTTGCATAGGCTGCTTTGCTTGCATCGCAGAATACATGTAGACTCATTTCCGTATTCTCCGGATCAGGTACAAGGAGTCTTGGAATAGCAATGTCGTTTAACTTATGTAGTCCCCTTTTCCATTTCTCAAATTTTTTCCCAACACATTCAGGTAATTCAGAATCCCAACTCACTTTTAGTTGCCAACATTCTTGAAGTAAAATTTTTGGTGCTAAGGTTACTGGACAACTATATCCGATGGGGGCGAATACTTTATGGGCTACTGACAATATTTGTCTTTTGGTAACTGTCTTGATTTCTTCTTGATTTTCTCGCAAGTCTATACTTAGTGAATCATTGTTTAAATCCCACAATAATCCCAAAACTGGAACATTTCTTTTCTTGGAGGGAGTAGAATTTTCTTCTGTTGGATTGATAATATTATGCTCCCACCCTCTTAGATCGAATTTTGCAGTACTAAGGATATATTTAGACTCCGAAATAATTTTTTCAAGTTTTTCGGCACTTTCTACACTTGTGACGCAATTGTCCACGTAAAAAGATTCTGCTAGTTTATCAGCAGTTTCCTTTAGTTCATCGTTAACCTGTTGCAAGTGATACTTTAGAGTTGCTCCTAACAAGTAGGGACTACAAGTAAGGCCGAATACTACTCTTCTATGTTGAAAAATCTTAATATTTGAAGGCTCACCCTCCTACCACCACAGGAATCTAAGATACGGTCGGTCTACTTCGCTGAGCTGAATTTGTAGGAACGCTTTACGAATATCTGAAATTTCCCCAATTTTCTTAAAGCGAAATCTGTTAATTACAGAGGAAATTAGTTCGACTAAGTTGGGACCCTTTCCTAAGCAATCATTAATAGAAGGAGAACCCTTTTCTCTTGCTGACCCATCAAAAACTGGACGAATTTTAGTTGTGGAATTTTCTTTAATAACTGCTCTGTGGGGCAGAAAATGTTCATTTAGATTATTACTGTATGGCTCAACTTCTTCAGTGATTTCTTCTGCTAGCCATTCGTCAAAAACTGCTTCGTAATCTTCTAATCTTCCAGATTTCTTTAATGATTCCACGCAATTCTTCAATCTTCGCTCAGCAATTGGTCTACAGCTAGGTAGTGGAGGATGGCCTTCAATCCATGGAAGGCTTACTTCATATCTGCCGTCTTCAACAGTTTTAATATTTTGGTTAAAATATTCTTCAGCAGCTATGTCTAATTCTTCTCTCGTGTTCTTATTTCCTGAATCCAAAATTCCTAATGTATCCAGGGACCAAAGATCTGAAATCTGTGCATTGGCCACATGAAGAGATAAAACAACATTTGTACTATCGTTGTTACTAAATTCTTCAGTTTTACCCTTCAATGTCCAACCTAATTTTGTTTCAAAGGCCACGAAACCCTTCGAGAGTAATTTACTTTTCCCTGTAAAAAGTTTCCCACATACATCTGCACCAATTAACAAATAAATTTCTCTATTTTTATTTCTTCTAAATTTTGTTGAGTTCTCATAATCTGAAAATTGAATTCCCCGCCTTCTTGCTTCGTTAATCCATGGCTCACTTCGTAATTTAGGTACTTCTGCGCAAATTTTTTCTTGATCAAGAACTTCAAAATTACACAAATAGTTTTTATGTAAATCACTTAAATGTATTCTATACCGTAAATGATCATATGTTTGTTGTAACCCACCAAACAAACTATGATTTAATTTTTCTTGCCCTGTAGGTGTATAACCAATTTTTTTTATTATTTCTTTCTTTAAATAAGATTTCTGAGATCCTGAATCAATTAATGCTCGGATAATGTATTCTTTATCTTTATTGATTAACCTTAGCGTAAAAGTTTGGAGTAACACTTCTTGATTGCAAGTTTTATTGGACAAGGCGGTATTTTCGTTTGTAACTTGTTTTTCGGAATTATTTTCCGGACACATTATATCGAAATGACGGCGAGAACAAATACGGCATTTTACAAAGCAGCGGCAATTTTTTGCCAGATGACCTTTAGAGAAACAAACAAAACAATGACCACGTTTCATCAAAAAATCTCTTTTTTCATTGAATTGTTTAGATTTGAACTCTTTACAATCCTGTAATAAATGTTTTTCACTATAACAAAAATTACAGAAATGTCATTTATTGCCTGAATTATTATTGTAAAGGCCAGCTGCAGTTGATGGACGATTTTTGTTTATTTTTGGTGATTCATAACTTTCTTTCTTATTTGATGCGGTGGAAATATGTTCTGAGTGTTGGGCATTTGAAATTAGTGCAGTAGCTTTTTCGCGACTAACTTTAAAATTTCAATCATTTCTGAAACTTTCCACTGATCATCATCGCCGTATTTTTTCGTTATTTCTAAAACTATGGCTACTGGTAAAAGTTTTATGGAAATTGGGCAAAATAACGTGCTGTAATTTTCTTCTTTTATCCCTAGGGATTCTAGATTTCTTATTTCTGTCTGACATGTGTCCAGTAATTTTCTTAGTGCAAATATATCGTTGGATTTTTTCACAAGAGATAGATTTAATAATTTAGCTAAGTGGGAATTAATTAGTAATGCTTTTTTACCAAATCGATCTTTTAATATTTCCATAGCCGCGTAGTAATTATTGTTTGTTAGCGTGAAACCTTTTATTGCATCAGCAGCTGTACCAATTAAATAGGATCTCAAATAGCTAAATTTATCAATATTTGATAAAACTTGATTCCTATCAATTGCTGCTTCAAATTGATCAATAAATCTTTGGAAATCGGTTGGATCACCGTTAAATTTATCAATACTTAATTGAGGAAGATTAATATAACATTGATCTAATTTTAATGTTCTATTACGGGGCTAGTCGATAAAATGTTAGAATTACTACTATTTTTTATTTTAATCATTTTACTTTTTACTTTAGTTTTATAAACCAAAATATTTGAATTATATTCATCGCATTTTAAAACTTCCTCTTCAACCTCTTCTACTTTGATATTTTTCTGTATCTCATCATCTAATGAATTCAGTTCCCTATCTTTTAAATTTAATTCTTCTAAATATTGTCCTAACTCTTTTTCTCCAACATCAATTTCTAATAACCTGCCTTCGATTTTATTTATTAACTTTGTGGTTTCGCTCTAAGAACACTTCTTTTTTGTTTTTGAATTGCACTCACTATGTCAATTATAAATAACAAATCTCTAAAAATATTATTATTCGATTAAATTATCAAATAAAATTTCTTGTCGCAGTTGTTTATTAAACAAAACATTTCAAAGTTATGCATTCATCATATTAATGTATAATGCAATAATTCAAAACACAAAGTAATGCACAAAACAAAACTAAAATATTCTTTCATTTCATTTTTATCAAAGGAACAAATTTCAAGAACAAAACCATCAATATAAATATCATTTATTATTTATATCAAATGTAAATGACACAAAAACTCTTTCTTTGAAACCCAAACTCTTTTGTTTTTTTTTTCTTTATATCATCATCAAAAAGAACACATTTTTAAATATTCAATTCAAATAACATTTATATTTATTTATTTCGATGTTGGAGAAGGCAATCCAAGTCGGCCACTAATTTAATATAATCTTGTATTCTAGGGTTCTTTTTAAATTAGATTATAACTAGCGATAAATATCTTTAAAATTATTAGAATCATATTCATTATTATTCATCAACTAATTATCGAAAAGGTACTCACCCTTTCTTCTGTTCACGGCCGACTTGAAAAATGCATTAGTTAGATCACAAATAATAAGTTCTTTTTTCTTTTCTAAGCTTTTAATCAGAAGATGATTATGTTCTATTTACAATGAAAATATGTACAAAATTTGACGGTTAATTAACAATCTTCAGATTATTTCTAATTCACATAATGAATAATTTTCTACATATTCAAAATATTCAGTTTTCTTTTTCTTTAACAAAAACAGAATGTCGGGAAGGAAGGGAGTGGAGAAGGTGATGCGCACATCTGAACTGATTAGGAACGGCGCTGAGCAGTCTTGGTTCAGTCGCTTTTCGAATCCGGACGAGGTACAAGGTATCTCGGAACAATAGAATCAAAACTATTAAAACTCTTATAATCGTATTCATGATATTTCCATTCATCATTCTTAAATATTAATAATCAATATTAAATCCGTCATGTATGAAATAAAGCTATTCTTCAAATGTCGAATTATATTCTAATGATTTAGTGGTTGAGTCGTTAATCTTCGGAATGCTGGCAGAGGGGGTAAGTAGATTTAAACTTATTCTCATTTAATTAATATGCATGTTATTCTGATTTGTAATTAAGTAAAAGTTGCAGAATTTGAATTTAAAATAAATTCGTTAGAAATTTTTAATCCGAGATTCTAAAGTTAATAAAGCCTAAATCGAAATTCATAAAAATTAAACTTAGCCGTAAATTCTTTAGTGGCTTCAAAGCCACAGAATTATAATAATAAATTTTAAGACACCGTAAAAGTGCCCTTCTTATATCTAGTCTACATCTTTTTTAACCGACTTCAAAAAAGAAGGAAGGTTCTCAATTCAAACCGTATGTTTTTTTTTATGTTTGTTAGCTCATAACTTCTGAACAGATGCTCCGATTTTGATACTTTTTGTTTTGTTGAAAAGGTCTTGGTCTGAAATAGGTCCCATTGTAATATCTTTACGATCTAAAGAAAATACAGGGTGGTCAAAAAAATCAGTCCCAACTCTTTTAACTGCTAAACAGCTGCATTGCAGCTATAGTTCTAAAAATGGTATGTAAGTATAGCAAAGGGGCCATGCAGTACAAGGTTAAACCGCCTGCAGCGCCACCTGGTGGAAAATAGCGGAGTTAGTTTTCCTTTCTCGAAAAAGATTCTAGAGAAAAAAGTGAATTACGAAGTTGAAGAATATCACCGATTTAGTACAAAACGATAGTTTAGACATTCATGCTAGCGTTCCTATCTCGGAAACGGTTCAAGACAGGGGGAAAAAGTTAATAATAAAATTGCAGAACATCATCGATTTAGTGCAAAAAGATAGTTTAGACATTGATGCTAAAAATACAATGCTAAAAACGTGCATTTGTTTGTTCGTAATTACTTAAACTATGCACACTTGAGCTACATTGCACACGTTGTAGCGTAGCTGGTGAGACATACGCTATATAGTTAAAAATACGGTTACTTGATACTTTTTGTTTTGTTGTAAAGATCTTGGTCTGAAGTAGGTCCCATTGTAATATCTTTCCAATCTAAAGAAAATAAAGCGCCATCTGGTGAAAAACAGCAGAATTAGCGCTCCTGTCTCAAAAACGGTTCAAGATGGGAGAAAAGTTAATTATAAAGTTGTAGAGCATCATCGATTTACAACGAAAAGACTGCTTTTAGACATTATTGCTGAAAATAGAACGCTTAAAACGTGCAGTTGTTTGTTCGCAATTTCCTACACTGTGCACACTTGAACTACGTTGCACACTTTGCAGCGTAGCGGATGACACGTATACTCTGTGGTTCAAAGTACTGTTACTGTAAGCGGTCACATCGATTAGCACAAAGTTGTTTTCAACCAACTTCAGAAAGGAGGGTGTTCTTAATTCGAGCCATATGTTGTAGTTGGTGTTTGTAAGCTTATAACTTCGTAAGAGAGGCTCTAAATTAACCGACTTCAAAAAGGTGAAGGTTCTCAATTCAAAGCGTATGTTTTTTTGTTTTTGTTTGTTAGCTCATACAGTCGGCTGCAAAATTATTCGAGCATTAGCCAATAATTCCTATATTTAAAAAGTACACTTAAGACTGTTTTGCTAAGTAAATCCTTGTCGAATCATGTTCTTAGACTGATTAAGAACATGACTCGACAAGGATTTATTTAACAAAGCTGTATTAAGTGTACTTTTTTTTGGCAAGGATTATTGCTAGTGCTCGAATAATTTTGCAGCCGACTGTAACTTCTTAACGGATGACCCAATTTTTATACTTGTTTTATTGTAAAGGTGTTAGTCTGAAATAGGTCTCATTGTAATATCTTTACGATCAAAAGAAAATACAGGGTGCCCAAAAAAGTCAGTACCGACTTTTTTAACTGCTGAAACTATAGTCATACAAGTGGTATGTATAGTAAAGTGGACATGTGCTACGCGATTCAACCGCCTATAGCGCCACCTGGTGGAAAACAGTGGAGTTAGCGTTCCTATCTCGGAAATGGTTCAAGACAGGGGAAAAAAGTTAATTATAAAATTGCAGAGTATCATCGATTTAGTACGAAAAGATAGTTTAGTCATTAATGCTAAAAACAGAACGCTTAAAACGTGCATTTGTTTGTTTACAATTTCCTATTTCATGCACACTTTAACGACATTGCATATGTTGTAGCGTAGCGGGTGACATTTATGCTATGTAAAATTCAAAATATGGTTATTGTAAGCGGTCACATCGATTAGATGTTTTAAACTGACTTCATAAAGGAAGAGGTTCTCAATACAAACCATGTTTCTCGTTGTTGTTGTTGAAATTTGTTAGCTTATAACTTCGTAAGAGATGATTTAATTTTAATACTTTTTTTGTTGTCGTAATGATCTTGGCCTGAAATAGGGTTCATTATCATTTCATTAAGGTATAAACAGATTACAGGATACTCACAAAAGTCTGTTCTCACTCTAACTGCTGAACGCATGCAGCTAGACTGGTAAAAGCAGTATGTAAGTATCGATGTTGAAACTCCTGTCCGTCAGCTGCAATGCATATTTTGCTCTTTGTTTGAAATTTGCGCTGCGCAATTTCCAGCGCAGCGGGTGACACGTATTCACTGTAAAGTTCAATATAGGTGTCTAACAGAATTTTTGGTTACGAATTCAGTGTATCCGTTCTTTACATTTCTAAATACTTTTTTATGTAACGTATGTTCATTCAATAGATAGTTTTTTGTTCATATCCGATAAAGGCAAGAAAAGTGACACAGCTTAAAAATGCAGCATTTGAGAAAAATTAACTTAAAAATAACACGACTAGAATAAAACTGGCACAACGAGTGGATAACTTTCTCGAGTGGATAACTTTCTAGATAGAGATGTAACTTTTTTGTTCACATTGGGTGCATTTCATGTATTTTTCAGTGACATAAACTATTTTTTGAGTTATGTCCCTTTTCTTGGAAGTTGTGATTTGTGAAACTGCCGTCGAACGTCTTCTGATGTTCTGCTATATGAATACGTTTTCACTGAAAAGAGAAAAATAAAATCTTTTTGTAAAAAAATAGAACCGATCCAAAAAGCAACTACTATTCGAACAACTAAAAAAAAAAAAAAAATTGGTATGAAATGAAACTGTAAATTGCGCCTAAAAGTATAAAATAATTTCCTTCGCCAAACAACCTATAACACTACAATTAATCATAACTTTTGAAGTCGGCGCAGAATTAAATAAAAATTGATACCTTTATTCAATACAAAAATCAAATCCTATTCAAAACACACATATCACATTGTCACCTGCAAAATGCAGCCGAAAACTACTTTGATTCAAGAAAACAAATAAGATTTCGTAATCAGCAAAAGTTGGCGAATATGCTGGTATCTGACGTCCTTGGTGAAAGAAAAATCGCAAAATTATCTGGCAAACATATTTAATTTTTTTGGGATATCATGATTATTTTGATAAGGTATATTAAGAGAGTAATCAAGAATATAAAACAATACTTCTTACAATATATATTGTGAAAATATACATCGTGCACGTATATTTTTACGTTACGTTTTGATCGCCAAATCCAAAAGTCACCAAGGATGATAGTTATCAATGTTATACCAAATTTGCAAAAAAAAAAATTCTAACTTCATAGAAACATAAATACCACATTGTGAAGAATGATCACTGTTCTATGTAGATGCTACTAACACTGTAAAAAAAATAACTCTTACCAGCTGCAATCTGTGATTTATTTTATCCAATCACAGAGAATTTCTTGCAAGAAATTCTCTGTGATTGGATAAAATAAATCACAGATTGCAGCTGGTAATAGGTTTTTTTTTTACAGTGAATGGAACAAATGTATACAGTGATAAAATAATAAAGGAAACATGAAAATGGATCATTCAAGACAACAGCATTTGTTGCTACCGATCTAAAAACAAACCTTTAAAAACTTATTAAATTTTATTTAATTTTGCGCCGACTTCAAAAGTTATGATTAATTGTAGTGTTATAGGTTGTTTGGCGAAGGAAATTATTTTATACTTTTAGGCGCAATTTAAAGTTTCATTTCATACCAATTTTTTTTTTTTTTTTTTTTAGTTGTTCGAATAGTAGTTGCTTTTTGGAGTCGGTTCTATTTTTTTACAAAAAGATTTTATTAACACTGCACTTTCGAAAGTGCTTCTTATTCTAATGAAACCAAAAGAGAATAAAAAAAAGCATTCCCACTGTCGCGACAAGTGGCGAGGAGACAGAGGGGAAATGGGGGGAAGGCACTGATGTTGCAATAAACACAATAAGATGCAACACTATTAAATAACAATTAATTAAAAATGTATATTTTTACCGAAATGCATTATGTAGAAATTAAAGAAAAAAAATATGGTTTTAAAAAAATAAAAATAATTGGAAGCATTTACCATTAAATAAATAGTTGTAATAGTCAGATGCATATAATAAATGTCTGGAAAGGACTTACCATTTTGCAGCATCTCAATATATGAAGGATGGATGGTTGGGTTTAACGTCGCACTAGTGCTGCGCAGATGGGGAATATCAGGCTAAGTTATGAAAAATTATCACGTCCGGGTCACCAATGTAGTAGTTTGATTTTAAAGAACTACTAATAACTCCATGTTTAAAAGAATCAGAAGGTTTTTTAATTTATACTAACACAATCACAAAACGAAAATATTTTTTATCAAATAGAACAACACTTTCGTTTCACTTTTTTTTAACCTGAGACTCCCTCTCAGTTCAGTTCGTACTTTTTATTCTCAGTAAAGTTAAAAGTATTTTTTTAGTTCAGTTCAAACTTGAACGTGCTTTGAGTTCAGTTCAAAACTGTAACTCCTGAGATTACTACATTAACTAAAAAAATTTTTTATTAAAATTTCTGTTCATGATGAATGCAAATGATTTTCATTGCAAAGATATATAATAATGGCTAAAGAAAGTTTATTTTGTGTCCTATAGAACACATTCATATTTTAAAAACTGCATTTTTGTCCCTAAGTTTTACATTTATTTATAAAGAAACGAAGAAAAACCCTGATAAATTTGTTTTAATTATTCTAGATTTATGGTACAACCATTAGTTTTAAAGGGATTGACGGGTTCTTTTCAGAAACACTATTATTAAAAATTTACATAAACACTACCCCCCCCCCTCCTCCAGTGAAAAGCGATATATCTGCATTTACAATCATTTTTTTTTTTTCATAATTGATTATTACTATTTTAAATAATTCTTTTTAATTCACAAAGATTCGTTAAAAAATAATTCTCACTGTGCGTATTTATGCAAAGTTTCGTTTTTATGTTGAAGCAAATAAATAAATACAATAGAATAAATATATACGGGATGACAGCGTTACCTATTGGGCGTTTGGTGTTTTAGAAGTAAGGCTGATTGACTACTCTAGGATTCTAGGCATAAGGTGGAGTGTCCTCCGGGGGGGGGTCCTAAGTGGTCCTAGTCCGTATTTATGCAAGTTTCGGTTAGTTGTGGTTGGTTTTTACGTCACACTAATGCTGCGCAGATGGGCAATTGGCGACGGTCTGGGACACACCCCAAGAGGGGGATGCAAGTTTGGGAGAAAACCACGGAAAACGCCAAACGATTAGGTCAACGAGCAACAAGCGCGAGCTGGGATCAAGCCCGGCACCTCACGTCTACCAGTTTTGAACTCAGAACTGATCGGCCGCTGGTGGGCAACAGCGGCAGCAACAGCTTATAGTCACTAATTTATATTTTGATGTTAGAACTAAGTGTCAAGTTTGGTTAAATTTCGTCCACTCATTTATTAGAGCATCCACAAAAGTTTAGCACACAAGAAGACACTTAAAATAATGCAATCATATTCAGGGTATGTTAAAACGTATAAATTCGTTGGAAACCGGAGACAAACTTTCCATTAATCGAATGATTTCTTCTTAAATATAAAGAAGAAAATAAGAAATAAAACAAATATCTTAAATAATGATGCATCTAGATTATTAATAAAAATATTATTATGAAGACATTAAAAAATAGAATCTATCCTATTTCTTTTTATATTATTATAATTTAATTTCTTTTACAGTTATAAGATGAAAGCATTCTATTCCTATAAATTTTTCCTCTAAATTTTGATGGGTTTATTTTTTTATGCCATTGGGAATTTATTTATTTATATTTTTTTTAATTCCAACATCGTCAATAATGAAAAAAAAAAAAAAAAAAAGAATATTTTAATATATAATTCCTATGAGAAATGAAGATCAAGACTACATTTCGATATTTGTTTATAGATATTCCTGGCCAATACACTTGGCAAAAGAGACTCATCTCCAACAAACAGCCAAGAGCTCTGACCACGAGGAAAGATCACCCATTACTAGAGCCCCTAAATAAAATAATATATAGAAGCCTTACCCATTACTTGACTGTGAAAGCAGAGCCTCCTTAAGTAGATGCCTTCCACGCGCAGCGAATCCCAATGTTAAATTCAGTGTTGTGCACGAACGCGTTCATTTGAACGCGTTCGTGAGCGTAGCTCAATAATTTTGAGTTTTGAGTTGAACGTCGCTCGTTTTTAAAATTATGAACTTGAGTTGAGCGAAGTTCGTTTTATTCACGAACTTGAGCGTGAAAAAGCAATTCAAACTCAAACTCATATTAAATATTTCTGTCTGAAATATAAAAAGGAAAGTAGAAGAAGAAAAGAGAATAATTTTCCAAAATGGATCCCGGAAAACAGGGCACTTGGGAAAAAAGGCACTGGTAAAAAGGGCACCCGGTAAAAAGGACACAGGAAAAAAGGTCATTTTTAAAATTCGGAAATCGCAAAAACAATAAACACAAAAGAATGAATTTAAATAATTATTTTCATAATACGTTTTTAGAAATTTCAATCAATTAAATTGGTACCACTTTCACTTAGTATATATCTGAAGGATGGGGGGGGGGGTGTCTAGGAAAAGATTGAAAGAGAATAATTGTCTTTATATCACCTTCTTACTTATTTTAATGAAGTAAGAAGGTGATATAAAGACAATATCATTTTCTCTAATAGTCACTTGCTGTTCATGACAAAAATACGGATCCCGGAAAAAAGGGCACCGGAAAAAAGGGCACGGAAAAAAGGGCACCGGAAAAAAGGGCACCCGGAAAAAAGGGCACTGGAAAAAAGGGCACTGGAAAAAAGGGCACCCGGAAAAAAGGGCACCGGAAAAAAGGGCACTTTTTCAATTCGCAAATCGCAAAATAATAAATATCAAATAATGATGTATAAAAATGGCTTTCAAATTACACATTTAGAAATTTCAATTGATTTGGTACAACATTAATTTAGTATATACCTCGGGGAAGATGGGGGTGGGGGAGGGGGGAGGGGGGGCAGGAGCAGATCGAAAGAAAACAATTGTTTTTACATAAAATCTTACCGATTTTAATGAAAATTTGTATAATCACGTACAATTTGTGAAAAAATTACTGTAAGTGTCAGGCAAACTTTAGGGGAGGGGGGTTAAAGAGGGGGGTGCAGAGGAAAATAAAATTATCTTTTATATCACAGTTTTATCTACTTTAATGATATATTCTATAACTATCACTAACTTTTTATGAAGATCACAGTGAGTGTATTATATACCTGGGGGGAGCAAGGGGGGCAGATAAAAATAAAATATATTCTTCTTTAAATTATTCTATTATTGATAAATTTTTTTTTTGTATAATCACGTATAATTTATTAAAAATTTACAGTAAGTGTCAGACATACTTAGTGTGTGTGTGTGTGGGGGGGGGAGGAAAAATTAAGTGATTCTTTATATCACCATTTTAGCGATTTTAATGATATATTCTATAACTACCACTTAATTTTCATGAAGATTACAATGAGTGCATTATATACCTGGGGGGAGGCTAGGGGGGGACCGATGGAAATAAAATATATTCTTCTTTAAACTACACTATTATCGATTTAAACAAAAACTTTGTATAATAGAATACAATTTGTGAAAAAATCACAGTAAGGTCAGACATACTTGAGGGGGGGCAGAGGAAAATAAAATATTTTTTTATATCACCATTTTACCGATTTTAATGACATATTCTATAACTATCACTTACTTTTATGAAGATCAAAATGAGGGTATTATACATTTGGGGGGGGCAAGGGGGACGCAGATAGAAATAAAATATATTTATTCTTTAAACTACCGCATTGTCGATTTAAAAAAACTTTGTATCTACGCAATTTTCTGCTTATGAAAAATTACAGTGAGTGTACACATATCTGGACGATTTGCTAAGAGGGGGGCAGACTGAAGAAAATGTTTGTTTTTATATAACCATGCTATCTAATTATATAAAACTTTGTACCACTATCACTTTCATTTTATTAAAATTATAGTGAAAGTTAACAAAGTTGATAAGGGGGGGGGGGGGTTAGGGGGGACAGATGGAAAATAAAATAATCTTTTTAAACAACACTTATTATCGTTTGTTTTATTGTTTTATTTGCATTTTGTGTAAGTATCAATTACTATTTATGAAAAATTATACTGAGGTATGCAAAAATTCAATGTATGATTTAAATCTGTAAAAAAATTATTCAAAAATGAATTTTCTACTTTTAATCTGTCTCTTTTGTCCTTCCCCCGATGTAGATAAAAGACACTTACACTCTCGTTGATGTTTAGCATCAGTTTTACAAGGAGAAATTTAAAAAAGTGCCCTTTTTTCCGGTGCCCTTTTTTCCGCAATCCAAAAATTCAATACATTGGTAATATCAGGCATTAATTAAAAGTTAATATCAAACATTGGTAAAAGATTATTCTAAAACAGAATATTTTTCTTTGATCTGTCTCTCCCCCTCCCCTCGTAGAAACAAAAAATTTTTGCTATCGTCCACGTTTAACAAGTATTTTACAAGTAACAATTAAGAAAAGTGCCCTTTTTTCCGGTGCCCTTTTTTCCGCAATCCGGAAAAAAGGGCACCGGAAAAAAGGGCACTTTTTAAATTTCTCCTTGTAAAACTCATGCTAATCATCAACGAAAGCGTAAGTTTTTTATTTCTACGTGAGGGGGGGGGGGAAGGGTGGACAAAAGAGATAGATTAAAAGAAGAAATTTCATTTTTGAGCAACTTTTTTACAGATTTAAATCATTGAATTTTTGAATACCTCCCTGTAAATTTTCATTAATACTAACTGATATTTACACAAAATGTAAATAAAACAATAAAACAAACGGTAATAAGTGTTTTTTAAAAAGATTATTTTATTTTTCATTTGCTCCCACTCCCCCCCCTCCCCCCTTATCAATTATAGGTAACTTTCACTATAATTTTAATAAAATGCAAGTGATACTCGTACAAAGTTTAATATAAATATGTAGCATGGTGATATAAAAACAAACATTTTCTTCACTCTGCCCCCTCCCCCCCCGCAGCAATTCGTCCAGATATGTGTAGACTCACTGTAATTTTTCATAAGCAGGAAGTTTTATATATACAAAGTTTTTATTTTTAATCGATTATACGGTAGTTTAAAGAATAATATATTTTACTTTTATCTGCGCCCCCCCCAGATGTGTAATACACTCATTGTGATCTTCATAAAAAGTAAGTGATAGTTATAGAATACATCATTAAATCGATAAAATGGTGATATAAAAAATAATTTTACTTTCCTCTGCCCCCCTCCCTCTTTAACCCCCCCCCCCCCCCCGAAGTACGTCTGACACTTAGAGTGATTTTTTCACAAATTGTATGTTATTATACAAAGTTTTTGTTTAAATCTATAATTGGGTAGTTTAAAGGAAAATATATTTTATTTCCATCTAACACTCTTGCCCCCCCCCCCCCCCCCAAGTATATAATAGACTCATTGTAATCTTAATAAAAATTAAGTGGTAATTATAGAATATATTATTAAAATCGCTAAAATGGTAATGTAAAAATTCAATTTATTTTCCTCTGCCCCCTTCCTAACCCCCCCCCCTCCAAGTATGTTTGACACTTATTGTAATTTTTTCATAAATTATGCGTGATTATACAATTTTTTTTTTAAATCGATAATTGGATAGTTTAAAGAAGAATATATTTTACTTTTATCTGCTCCCCCTTGCCCCCCCCCCCCAGATATATAAATCACTCACTGTTATCTTCATAAAAATTAAGTGATAGTCATAAAATGTATCATTAATTCGGTAAAATGGTGATATAAAAAAATCATTTTGTTTTCCTCTGCCCCTCCCCCTCTTTAACCCATGCCCCCCCCCCAAAAAAAAAAAAAAATATGTCTGTCACTTACTGTAATTTTTTCACAAATTATACGTAATTATACGGTTTTTTGAATCGATAAAAGGGTAGTTTAAAGATAAAATCGATAAAAGAGTAGTTTGCATATCCCCCCTTCCCCCCCAGTATATAATGCACTCATTGTGATCTTCATAAAAAGTAAGTGATAATTATAGAATATATCATTAAATCGGTAAAACGGTGCTATAAAAAGAAAAGATAATTTTATTTTCCTCTGCCTCCCCCCCCCCTCTTTACCTCCCCTCCCAAGTTTGCCTGCCACTTACTGTCATTTTTTTCACAAGTTGTACGTGATTATACAAAGTTTCATTAAAATCGGTAAGAGTTTTTGTAAAAACAATTATTTTCTTTCGATCTGCTCCTGCCCCCCCTCCCCCCCTCTTCCCCGAGATATATATTAAATGAATGTTGTACCAAATCAATTGAAATTTCTAAAAATGTAGTTTGAAAGTCATTTTTTAAATTTATTATTTGATATTTATTATTTTGCGATTTGCGAATTGGAAAAGTGCCCTTTTTTCCGGTGCCCTTTTTTCCGGGTGCCCTTTTTTTCCGGTGCCCTTTTTACCGGGTGCCCTTTTTTCCGGTGCCCTTTCTTCCGTGCCCTTTTTTCCGGTGCCCTTTTTTCCGGGATCCCAAAAATACAGTGTCACACATACTTCAGGGGCTGAATTTGTCCCGTTAATCCCCCCTCCCCCCCCCCTCAGCCCTCCCGACGTAGAAACAGAAACACTTACGCTCTCGTTTGTGTTTAGCATGTATTTTATAATTTCGACCACTGCGCGATACTAGTTTTGTTAATTAACTTATTTATTTTTTCGCATTTTTCTTAAAGTGTTGGAAATTAAAAAAAAAAAAAAAAAAAAACCTTTAATTTAAAACTAACATCTAAAAACAATTCAATAATATGAATATATTTATAGTTTTATGGTTAAAAATATAATTATACATTAGAAAATATACTAATAATTTACTTAGTCTATCTGTAGCATGTATAAATTTAGTTTAAAACTTCAAATCCAATATGATAATAAATCGGTAATTCAATCTTTTATGTTTTAAAGAAACTGTCTCTGAACTCAAGACTTTTATTACGACTATTCACATGTATAAAGAAATAGCGGAAGTCTCACAGGACAACAGAGTATACTGTTCTCAAAATGGACCACCTTCAGGGGATGTTTTCCCCGTTGACAGTGGACAATGAAATGTCCAAATGTTATTTGTATGAGAGTTCGGTAATTTGTCGCCCATACAACCTGCCTTCGGGCCTCCTGATAACAGTAGGCACCTATACGTCTCATAGATGGGTCTCCGGTGCCCGCCTCGCAGCGTACTGGAGCTGGGATAGGGGCCTAGTCCTGGAAGTCGCCTTCAATCAAAGTATTGATTTATATCAGTCAAGTATACAACAATGGATTCTCTCTCTCTCTGATTCTCTTCCTCTCCCCCCCCCCAATACAGTGTTGTTGTGTACATTCTTTTGCTGGGTACGCGATCAGATTTTGCTCCCATAATAATTATCTTTATGTCCCCTCCTTTCTTATCTTCGATCGACCAGTCTTTCTCTAAAAGGAAAGGAAAATTGTCAATTAATTGTTATTCAAAACTTGTATGTTGCGGTCACCACAAGACTTTCTTCAATATAATTTTACTCAAATTCATGCAGTACGAATTACTTATTAAATTATTATTTATTAAAAATGTTTTCCATGATGAATGCAAACAATTTTTATCTCAGAGAATTATGCCGAAAGAAAGTCAATTTTGTGCCAACATCAAAATAATATTTTTTTTTTTTTTTTTTTTTTTTTAAATAAGTTTTTTTTTTTTTTTTTTTTTTTTTTTTTAATTTCTTTAGGAGTATATAAATAAAGACTAGTACATTTATTTAATGCATAAAGCTTAAACTCAATAGGTGCCTTATATTTTTCTTATATTTGTTCAAAAATAGGGAATACGAGGGCGAAAAGAATAAGGTTAAAAATATTAAAATGCTCAATTTTCTCTTATTTATTAATTTAAAAGCATAAAATTATTTTATTTGTTTTTCTATTTTATTTTATTTTTTTATGGAGAAATCAAGGCATTAATAGAAGTAAATCCCTCTACGGTGGCCAAGCGGTTCTGCGGTCAAAGTTGGTAGATGGGAAGTGCTGGGTTCGATCAAAAAACTCGCTCGTCGATCTAGCCGTTCGGAGTTTTCCGTAGTTCTCTCTAAAACTCGTGTAAATACGAACTAGATCCACTTAGAAAGACCCCACGGAGGGCATTTCTCCTGTAGGCCTAGGCCCCTAGTGTAGTCAATCAGTCTTAAGCCATACAACCAATCAACCACTCTTTATGAGATTAACATATGTTAGAATTTTATGTTGTAAAATTATAAGTGCTTATTTCTTTATTTTATTTCTTTTTATTTATTTGTTTATTAATTTATTTATTTATTTATTAGGTGTCATATTTCTTTTTATCATATACTTTATTTTTTATCTTTTTTTTTTTTTTTTTTGTACTTTATTCAAAGGTACAAAATACGAAAAAAAAAAATCTGGAGTGACTCCACTCGACTTTCCGAACATTGAGTAACTAACAGTTTTGTAGATAAAATAAAGAAAGAGGAATTGCTAAACAAACAAAAGAGAGAAAACCATAATAGAGTGTTTTTTTCTCCATATATCACACGAGGTTTTATTTAACGCTACTGAACTTTGAGCCCTTAGATCATAATGATAAAGAATTTTTCGTTTTGTCCCTGTAAAAATCTATAGATGCTAGATTCACCAAAATGCTTATAGTTAGTGCAACAGTGATTTATAATATTCATACAAATTTTCAGCTCAATTGAATAAGGCGTTTAGATGCTATCGCACTTTTAAAAATTTGGTCTCATAGGCCATAATGATAAAGAATTTTTCTTTGTGTCCCTGTAAAAAAACTGTAGTGCTAGATTCACCAAAATCTATACAGTTGGTGCAAATGCGACCTATAACATGTGTACAATTTTTTTGCTCAGATTAATAAGGCGTTTAGACGCTATCACACTTTTAAAAATTTGGCCCCATTGGCCTTAATGATAAAGAATTTTTCTTTGTGTCCCTGTAAAAAAACTATAAGTGCTAGATTCTCCAAAATCTATACAGATTGAGTATCTGTGACCTATAATATGGGTATAAAATTTTTGCTCAATTGAATAAGGCGTTTAGATGCTATCGCACTTTTAAGATTTTGGTCCCATAGGCCATAATGATAAAGAATTTTTCTTTGTGTCCCTGTAAAAAAACTATAAGTGCTAGATTCACCAAAATCTATAGGGTTCGTATTATGGTGACTTACAATATACGTACCAACTTTCAGGTTAATTGAACAAAGCCTTTAGACGCTAGCGTGTTCACAAACATACACACATACACACACACATACATACATCATCGTAAAAATAGTGAAAACGGACTCAGGGGACCTCAAAACGTATAGAAACATCAAAATCTCGAATTCGGATTTTTGACATGATTACAATACTTTCCTCACTATAGTGTTCGGAAAGTAAAAAAAAAATATTTGTATTACATTTGAAGAAAAATAAACTTTTGACATAAACAATAAGGATGTATAAAACTTTTAAAGTTAATAAATATTTTTACAAATATTCAGATTATTAATGATTATGAATTTAACTATAAAATATTGGTATGTTTTTAAGTATTAAACTAATTCAATTTTCCTTAACTGAATTATTTTACGAAAAATATGTTGGTGTTAATGTGCCAGTTGCCTACAAAAGAAAGGCCGAGGTTTGGGTTGAATAACCTAAGTAAGGGGTGGTCTTTTTAAGGGGTTCTAGCCCATATTTGCGCTTGTGTCGGAGAAAATACAGATAATTTCGAAAAGTTAGCCCAATGAGCGCTATCTGGTATCGAACCTGGTATCTCCCGTCTACCAGCTTTGAGAGCAAAGTTAATGTTACAGTCTCAAAAACATTTGACCCCCTGAAAAACCTTTTATAAACCAACTAAAACAATTTTTAAGCATTTAATGCGCTGAGAATGCATATATTTGTAAGTTATTACAATAAATAAAATTAATCATAAAGCTGAACGTTCATCTCTCAAATGATGTAATGAATATATCAAATCAAATTAACTGTTAAATCGTCAAATTTTTACTAATTAATCTTAATATCAATGAACTTTCTTACCAGTAACTACAAGGACAAATTTGATAAAATAAATTATTTTTTAAAATAAATAAAAATAATTTTACTATTATTATTATCAGTTTGTATAAATATACATTTTTTAGCCTACAGTTCCATAGTATATTATTAAAAACTAAAGAGTATTAAAATTCAGAATTTTTTAAATGCAATATGATAGATAAGATGGTGTAAATTATTTCTATGAATATAGTAATGTAATTTAAATTTGAATAGTTATAATAATAATAAAACGAATGTAACGTAATGCATAATGTATCTTAGTTTGATTGCAAAGAAAAAATTTTTTGCTTTACTTTAGAGAATATCTTTAAAAACTTACACCGATAAATCATCAAGTACGCGATCAGCGCCAAGCATTGTAAAAGGGTTACTGTAGCAAGAGGGAATCTGGACAAGCGTTTGTTCATTGAGCCTGAGTACTAAGTACCTGTCGTATCTCTGAGATTATCCAGGGTTTCTAATAATATCACAGCGCCACCTGTTGAGCGATTGATCTCCAAATCTAATCAGAACCAGTTTACGTCAAGGTGCAACTAAATTGAAAGTTTGGTTAAATTTCGTTCATTGGTTCGTGAGATACAGCGTCCACAAAATTTGTGATACGCACATTTCCTAAAAACAGTCAAATCGTATCCAGAATATCTCAAAATGTAGAACACCATCAAGAACTGGAGTTTGAAAAGTTTCACTAATTTAGTACTTTCTTTTTACGTGTATAGAAGAATGTATACCTTCTACTTTAAAGTTATCAAAATAGTTATGTTATCATTATTTCTGAGGGTGACTTATTCATCTTTTCAGCTGATTTTAGCTTTTACGTAGATACACTAAATAGCAAAAAAAAAAATTTATAGTGATTTATCTGAAAGCCTAAAGCCGACATTGGACATGACGCAATCAAGTAAAAATTAATTAAATCAAAGCATGATGCTATTTTTAAAATAGTATACTTCAAAACAACGGAAACTCTAAATGATGGAATTTGTCTTCTATTAACAATTTTTTTCATACGCAAAAACAAACGTATTGGGAATTTGAGAATGAAAAACCACACAAAAACAGCGAGTCCGCTATTCAGAAATGGCCGCTAAATAAATTTTTACTGCAATTAAGTTAATAAATTATAATTAAAAGTTGTAAGTATAATTAAGAATTAAATTAAGAATAATCTTCATGGTAATTTAAAAAATAAATAAATTATCTATGAAAGTGTTCACAGAGTAGAAAATCTTCGTAGAGGAAAAAAAAAAAAAAAAAAAAAAACGTAAAAATGAACTTTAAATGAGTTTCGCTCTTTTTTAAAAATGAACTTGAACTGAGCGCGTTCATTTTTTCAGAAATGAATTTGAACGCGAACTAGCTCGTTTTTTAGACGATGAACTTGAGTTTGAACTAGCTCGTTTTTTTCGTGAACTTGCACAACACTGGTTAAATTAGGCAACATTTAAAAAACAAAACTAACGCTAGGTGACAGCACCTACGCAGAGCAACAATTTTCTTCTCTTTCATAGATAAGTTATATTTTTCATCTAAAAATCTAGCTATTAATTTCAATTGAAAGTCCAATTTTTTTTTTTTATTATTCTTTTAATTTGAAAAAAATGATGTGAAAGTGCTTTATCGTAAATATTTTCAAAAAAATATTCAAATATTTATATTTAAAAAAGTATAGGGTTTAATTTTCTTCGGAAGTGGACAAGACCTATTTTAGCTTTTCAACTAATTGAATTACAGCGTATCTAATAAATAACACCTTTTTTTTTTTTAAATATATTATTAATTAAAAAACGAAATTTAAAATTAAATAAACAAAAACATGGCATGTCTATCACGCGATTAAATTATTTTTTATATATTTATTCAATAAAAATTTCAAAATTTTTTTAAATTTAGATATCAGATGAAAGTTTCGTTTATATAAATTAAAATATCTGAACTTTAAATGAGTTTCATTTTAGAATGAATAATTTATAATGATAAATTATTAAAATCATGTCTTTTTTCCTTTTTTTTTTTTGTCATGTCCTTTACGTTACATTTTTACCTTATTAGGTGTGAATTATTTTTCTTAAATCGAGAATTTTATATTATTTATAAGAAAAATAGACCAGCACATTAACGAGATAAGTTAACATTCAATAATAAAAATTGGAGAAGAAAACAATCTGTTGTCTAGTCCGTCACAAAAAATAAATAAATAACCATTAAGATTTAAATTTTTAAAATTAAGGATTTCTTGAGTATAAGTTTTCTCTCGCACGAAGTTTTTTTTTTTTTTTTCAAGATTTTATTAGCTCCACCAATTCCGAGAGGGTATGCTTTCGAAACTGATAGACAGTTTCGAAATAAAGTTGTGTTATGTTTACATGTTTTGAGGTCTCCTGAAACGAAAAATAATGTTTTTAGCGGTTGGTCTGTGCGCGTCGGTTTGTCTATCTCGGATATACTTGGAAAATGCTGAAAGTGTATTTCATTTTGTGTTAGGTGTTTTTCATATAAGACTAAATTTAAATGCACAATCTGATGTGCACATAGTTTATTGAAAATATACAGGGCTATCCAAAATTAAGCTAAACGTTCTTTTCTGTAGAATGTAATTGACGGAAGTGCTTTGCTACACTTTTTTTATGTCGACGAATACTGTTGAAGAAGGAAAATTAATTTTTTGAACCTATAATGTAAACAAAGTATTTTTTTTTTTTGGAGTTCTATTTTCAACTCAGGTTTTTGAATAAAGTCACGTTTTGGGGTTCCCTGAATACAAAAAAAAACATTTTTTTTTTTTTGTTGTTGTTTTTAGTGATTGATTTATATGCATATTTATTATCAGAATAACTCAAAAACAAACAAATACAGGAAATTCAAAATTGTATTTTAAAACTCGTATTAGGTTTCAATTTGAAAAATTTGATAAAGATTGGCAAATTTAAGGACAAATTAATAACATCTTTGAAATATTTTTACTTCCATTACCCTACTACCGTACGTAATGAAAGTATTGTGTTCGGTCCAAAAATTCGATATCGAGTTTTCCCCTGATTTATATTTTTAAGGTCTCATGAGCCCAAAAAAAGTAGATTTTGGCAATTAGCCAGTATATGTGTGTGTGTATATGTGAGTGTATGGATGTGGAGAATTTCTATTTCAAAAAATTAAGTCATCTTTCTGTCATATCTGATAATTTTTCAAATCAGTAATCATGATATTTAATTTTTACATGAATTTTTAATTCCATATTCCATTTGTGTGGTAAAAGGTTAATAAAAGTAATGTTATGAATCTTAAAACTTAATATTTAAAAAAAAAAAAAAAGTAGAAATAAAAATTTTCTATTTTTTCTTTTCAAGATTCCCAACACTTTTGGTTCGATTTAACTGAAATAATCAAATTTTTATACGCATTTACACAAGTCTTTAAAAAACAGTGGTATTAAAAAAAATATAAATCAATCTTGTTCCTATATTGCAGTATTTTATAGTTTTATTCGTAAGTTACTAATTCAATTTATGAATAAAACTATAAAATACTCCAATTTTGAGTTACTTCAAAGTAACTAAGAACAAGTTATTTTTCTGTATTCCTACATCAATAAATAAAAATTTCATTTCATTTTGAAATAAGCATAACTATTTTATTTGTTAAATCCACGGATTAGGAGATTCTATAGGATATATTACTAACGTTACGGGAAGGTAGTAATTTTCATCTTTCATATAGAGGGCGACCAATCTCGAGAATCCACCAATCAGCGCGTTTTTACATTTCTGGCTGTTCGTTCGTTGGATGACTGAAGCCTAAGGGGCGGGCTTTCCCTTTCTTCCGATAAGTTTCAAAGATACTACACCAGGCGGCGATCGGATCGCTTACTCTGGTCATCTGAATTAATGCGGAAAGGAAAGCTTCTATTTTCGCGCTCGCTGCCCTATCTAGTGTTCTATCCTGGTCTCCTAATCCGTGGTTAAATCTAACTTACTAACAGAGGTGTCAACCCTTCGAATTTTTATATCATAATTTCTTTTAAATTTATCTTCGTCTTAATCATAGAATTTACGATAATAAATAAAAATAATGTTTTTTGTGAAAAATATTATTGATATTCAAAAATCCGGATGGTTGGTAATTTTGCATTAATTACTTATGCAGTTTACATACCTTGTCTTGAAATATTTTCAGGCCATTTGAAAACATATATTTTCACGGCGACTGTCCGATTTACAAAATGGAACGACGTAATACACCATATTATAAAGAAAAAACCTCTCACATTTATTAAATTAATAAAACATAAACCATGAAGAACTCAATTGAAAGTCAATTGAATCGCGGGAAATAAACAGAACTTTACGACACGGTATCAAGCGCCATCTACTGGCTATGTTCTTCTTGTACTGTTGCCAAGTTTTCGAGCGACTCGCTAGGCATCTACTTAAGGAGGCTCTGGTGAAAGACGTCACGTGCGATAAATGAGTATCTATCAGTAAGATCCGGGCGCCAAACTCTTGGCGCAGAATTTTCAATTTTGCAGTAACCTTTTGGAAACCAATCATCGTACAGGATACATAAGATCAATGAAACTGAACAATGAAAATTTTATTAAACCACTCCGTTTTATACCCATAGAATAATAATAGGGGAATAATAATAATAGAATAAACCACACTTTTCAGGAATGAGTTATGATGCGAATGTAATCTAAAATGTTGGTGTAATCTTGCTAAAGTACGAAAATTTTAGCTGTGAAATAACTAACTCATTGGATTAAAAAAAAAAAAAAAAAAACTTGAAGTGAAAAGAAGCTAATGTTTTGGTTTTCGTTTGTGTTGGAAATTTATCAAATTTATATTTATGGCATATGTGTAGAATGGCTGGAATTGAAAATGTCGAAAATTCATATAATCCGGTAATGTTTAAATTTTCATTAGGATGTCTATTTATTTTTCTTATTAACTACGTGCATATTCATAAAATTATATCATTGTTGAAAGATTTAAATAATTTTGAAATTCATAACCAATATACACTAACAAATAATAATTGTACAATCAATGTGCACTAAAAAATACTGTTTTTAAATTCATATCATAATTCATTTTGATTAAAGATTTTAAATTCAGGAATCAATGCAGGATAATACTTAAATTTGTTGTTATTAAAACTTTGTTATAATATTAGGACTGGTGCAGCAACTCTTAGAAAGCTTTAGGTGGTTTATTTAAAAGCTAAGATGAATGTGAGTAAAGACCTGGGCGAGAAACGTCCGATCTACTTCGTCTTCATTGCTACATTTCAAATTTTGCCAAGAGAAGGGGGTCCCATACTAAAACTGTGCCGAATAAATAAATTAAAGCTGGCAGTTTTTTTTTTTTTTTGATCTTCTATCCGTTAGTTAGGGGAAGAGGGGGGACATTGGGACACTTTTTATAAAAGCATATTATTTTCCAATTTATAAAAGTTTTAATGCTTTTGTGCATTTTTATTTAAATACTTGTGTAATTGGTCACCTTTTAAATGTGTAATGAGCATTGTTTAATGTGTTTTGCAAACAGAAATAATTAAAACATAACTTATGCAAAAGTGTCCCAATGTTCCCCGTGCAGGGGCAGATTGGGACATCACTGATTTAATGATGGGGCACTTTGGGACAACTATCTTTTTATTTATCTAATTACAATATTGCAAAATATTTTGCTAAAGTAAATGAAAGGCTTTCAAAACAATGATTTTGATACAATAACAAATAATAAAAAAGTAGGTAATTATGAAAAAATGAAATTGTTATGAAGCATTACTGCATATTCATATCTTAACGCACATCAAAACCCTGCAAGTATACACAAAACTTTAATGTTATGTAGGATCGTGTTGATGGCATAGTTAAGTTGAGAACATGATATTAAATAATCTTTCAACAAGAGTTCTTGTTAAGCTGTGACTATTTGTTGAGATGTATATTTGGATTGAAACTTATATTTGTAGTACACACTCAATCTTATTTTCTCTCATTTTTTTCAACCTATTAAATAATGTAGATTTTGGTATATGGTATATAATATTTAATTGCAACTTCCTTCACAGAAAGTTTATCTTTGATTATTTCATTTATTGCCTTTTCTATATTTTCTTCTGAAATTTTAGTTCTTTCAGTTTTTGGCTTATAATTTCTAATCATTTTCTATTTATTTAAAGAATACCTAGAAAAAAAATGAATACAATTAGCTTATATGTGCAAAAAATAAGTAAATAAATAAAAATATATTGGTGTTAGAAATGAATGGGCCATTGGAGCAGTCCCAATGTGCCCCATGCATTGGTGTCCCAATGTACCCCATCAGGTCATTTTCAAAACAAATGTTAAGGCCTAATTTTCTAGAGCACATGGGCTAATGATCTATAGTGGAAATGAAAGCTTAATGTTTATAAAAACACATAGTACTTTTAAAAATTAAAATATTTATTTCCTATTACCTAAAAAATCAACATTAATTTACTTGAAAAAAATTACTTTTCATATGATAAAATAAACTAACCTTGTTCACAGGCAGCAGACTTGAATGAATGAGTTGAAATCACAAATATGAAGATGTACTACTAAGTGCCATCTAGTGTGATTTTTTACAAATTTTATTTTGCAATTATAAAGGGATAAAAGCCTTTGTCCCAATGTGCCCCGTGTCCCAATGTACCCCCTTCTCCCCTACGTATAAAAATGTTTCCTTTTGCAAAGTATAAAATGTCCTGCCACAAAAATTTGTGGAAAATCATGTCTTATATCCTGATAAATTAATCATTTATTTCTTTTATTATTTGATGACATGAAATGTGCGATTAGAATATGTATTGCACTATATCTTCAAAATTAATAAGTAAACAAATTTAGAAAACAATTTTTGGAAAACAAGAAATCCCATTCAGTAAATTCAAAATTTGTTAAGGTTTCATCTCAATAGTATCTGGTGCCCCTGCCAAATTGGCGATAACATACAGTCACTGGCTGACCCCTTGCCAGTTTTATCTCTGCTCTCCTGGTGCAACCATAACAGCACTTCCATCTGTTTGGCTTTGTGGGTCGTTAGAATGGAGATTTTATACTGATTAGTTTAGCAGCCCTAAGAGAGATGATTTTAAATTAATGGAAAATCTGCCATTTACCTTTGGATGATTATTGCTTTAGCTGATGACTGAAGACGTTATGGCATCTTTAAGTATTTCCAAATTTTTTGCATTTCATGGGATTATCTGGGGGGGAAAAAGCTATTGTTGAATGATATATGAATGAGGGTTTAATTGCTTTTAGTGCATTGTAATAATTAATTACTGCTACAGAATTTGATGCTTTTCAGGTTCATACATGATGAATAAGCTGTATCTAGCCATGTTTTCTTTGCTTTAAAGCTCGTGAAGTGAGCATATGTGCATGATATTGATCGCTGCTGGGTAATTCCATTTTAAATCAACAAATTTTCAAAAAAGTTGTTGCATGACAATTTTTGATTTTGATGACAATTTGCATGTGCTTTCCCCATACCTTTTTGACCACAAAAATATATTTTTTTTATTTAAAAAAAAATTACCCTTTGATATGAAGGCTATTTTTGTCGTTGCCAACAGCAAAAATTAGATATTTTGATGCTTTGCTTTATGAACTATAACTTTTTTCCTATCAAAGCTATCAAACTCAACTATAGCTCATTGGAAAGCTAAAAAAAAGATCTTTTTCCATATGGTATCAATAAATTTGAGATTTAAAAACAAAGGTTATTTTTTCAAGGTCAAAGTTTGCGATGCAAAATTAATTTTTTGCCACTTTTGAAAATTAAAAAACCTATGAAGGGCTTGGAATAACAAGCCCTCTTTTTTTTTCTTATATACATATATAAGGTTGCTTATTGTATTAAAAAGTTTGGCTTGTTACTCTGCCCCCTTCACAAGATACGACTCCCCAAAGTTGCAAATTTTCTAAAAAATCCAATTTTCAATGCTAAAAAAATGCATGTGGGGGGCAAGGTAAATTTTTTTTTACTTGTGTGATTTTAAGTACTTCATACCATCTTTCAAACAAAAAAAAAATTACTTTGTTATTCAAAGGCGTTTGGCAGCTATAAGGGTCTGAATTTTCAAATAATCACACTAAAACCATCCAGTTTTTTCATGTACTTTTTTTTGGAAACATGTCATTTATTATTATTTTTTATTATTTGATGGACTTAGATTGACCTCACAAATAAGAATATATCATATTCCTACTTTTCCTCATTTATAGTAATCTATTTGCCAGTTAAAAGCAAGAATAGACAGATTTCAACTTGTCCAGCCTTGCTCCCACATGTATAGAACAGTTCCCTTTAGGCAAACAGTACCTACCTGTGGTAGGAACTGTGCCAATGACAAGGCTGCTTGAATATTATTGGATACAATTTGACCAATAATATATCCTGATTTGAAAGTAGGGTTATCTAAATTTGCCGATCTTAGACCAAAATTTTGTGTGTTAGCTGGAGCATCTGGTACACATTCAGTGTGCGTTTGTTTGTACCATCAAAATGTAAAACTTATGCTATCAACAATTAAAAGTGATCATAGCTACAAAGATCTGCTGCAGATTATGGTCTGTGATACTGAAAATGAGAATTGTATGTTTCGGAATGTACTGCATGTCCAGGTGTGGATGCCATTTTATCACTGATTTCTCCAAGTAACAGCACCCAAATTGACTTGGAAAATGATGAATTTGAGGATTTGCAAGTTTCATATAAGCAGTGGATGTCCACAGACAGATGTGAACTGACATCATGTGTGCTACCTTTACAAGAATTCTTGGTTAAGTGTTGTGAAAAACTTGAGCATCTAAAGAGCCACCATTTCATTGCCAGTAAACAAGCAGCATTTCTAAAATCAAAGAAAGAAGATCTGGATAAGGGGGAATTTTTGATACTTGGAGATTTTTCAGAGAATTTCTCTTGTGTTGTTCAAGACGAGGTGCAGACCTATCACTGGTCAGGTGTGCAATGTACGCTTCATCCTTTTGTTGTCTACTGGGAAAAAGATGGAGAAATTCAAACTCAAAGTTTTTGCTTTGTAAGCGACTGCCTTGACCACAACACAACTACATTCTACGCCTTTCAAATGATCCTTGTTAAAAAACTGAAGGCAGATCATGCTTTAATTTCAAAATTATTCTATTTTTCAGATGGATCTGCCGCACAGTACAAAAACAGGAAAAACTTCATTAACTTGAGCCATCATGAACAAGACTTTGGGATAAAAGCAGAGTGGCATTTTTTTGCTACATCCCACGGGAAAGGCCCTTGCGATGGGATTGGAGGAACAGTGAAGAGGCTAGTGCGAAAGGCTAGTTTGCAACGACCGGTCAGTAATCAAATCTTGAATCCATTAGATGTCTTTGAATACTGCACTGAACATATTAATAGTGTAACGTTTGTCTATGTTTCCTGTGATGATGTTAATGCAGTAGGAAAAGTTCTTGAGGAAAGATATAAAACAGCACTATCATTACCCCAAACTCGGTCTTTCCACAGCTACATTCCACTCAACAGAAATATCATTCATGCCAGACGTACATCATTTTCTTTAGATTTTACAACCTTTCATGTCATCAAAGACGAACCTATCAACCTTAGATTATCCACACCAACAACCCGACCAAAGTGTCCGATTATGTTTGTTGCGTATATGATGGTGACTGGTGGCTAGGAGAAGTGGTGGAAATAAAGGTATTTGATGTCGAAGAAGAATACAGGATCCACTTTTTTCATCCTAAAGGACCTGGAACATCGTTTAAAAAATCAAGTCATGATAACCAAACTTGGGTTCGGTTTCAAGATATTTTGAAAATCCTGACTGCGTCAGAACTATGGTCAGCACAGGGAAGAGGTCATAATATCACACCTGTGATGAGTGAACATTTGTCAACTCTTCTCTACGAGACAATAAACCACTGAACAAAAAAGTTTTGCATGTTTTGAGAGGTAAGTTAAATTCTATATACCAAGATGTTAGAAACCTTAAATTAGCTTATCAAAGTTTAAATGTGTTCTTTGACAACTCTTCTTATCTTTTTAGTTGTTTTCACCATTTAAAACTAACAATTAAGTAAAAAATAACTTTTCACTAACACCTAAGATTAAGAAGTATGAAAATAATTGCGTTGTTTCAGTATAATTATTTGAAAATTTAGACCCTTATAGCTGCCAAACGCCTTTGAATAACAAAGTAACTTTTTTTTTGTTTGAAAGATCGTAAGAAGTACTTAAAATCACACAAGTAAAAAAAATCTACCTTGCCCCCCACATGCATTTTTTTAGCATTGAAAATTGGATTTTTTAGAAAATTTGCAACTTTGGGGGGTCGTATCTTGTGAAGGGGGCAGAGTAACAAGCCAAACTTTTTAATACAATAAGCAACCTTATATATGTATATAAGAAAAAAAAGAGGGCTTGTTATTCCAAGCCCTTCATAGGTTTTTTAATTTTCAAAAGTGGCAAAAATTAATTTTGCATCACAAACTTTGACCTTGAAAAAATAACCTTTGTTTTTAAATCTCAAATTTATTGATACCATATGGAAAAAGATCTTTTTTTTAGCTTTCCAATGAGCTATAGTTGAGCTTGATAGCTTTTATAGAAAAAAAGTTATAGTTCATAACGCAAAGCATCAAAATATCCAATTTTCGCTGTTGGCAACGACAAAAATAGCCTACATATCGAAGGGTAAATTTTTTTTAAATAAAAAAAATATATTTTTGTGGTCTAAAAGGTATGGGGAAAGCATGTGCAAATTGTCATCAAAATCAAAAATGGTGTTGCACACCCCATTTGTTGATTTAAAATGGAATGACTCTGCTGTACAGATTTTCATTCATGACAAATTAGCTGTATCTAGTAGTGTCTTCTTTTAATTTTAATGCTCGTAGAATGAGAATGTATGTGGAATACTGACCACTGCAGACTACAGTATACAGAAGTGGGATTGAAAGTCATGTCAAAAGCGTCTATAATGATTTTCTTCAAATTTGCTACCTGAGCCCTCATTAATTAATTATTATTTTTTTTTTTACCTTAGTTGGTACAGAAAAAATGATAGCTATGTCTGACTAGGTAGGTGAGTTTTATATCTTAGTTAAGTCGATTTTAGATCCTTTGACCGCAAAAAAAAAAAAAAAAAGTTTGTCATATCTGTAACAGTAGGTAATGGAAGTCATGAGATTGTTAAACACCAACTCTTTTTTTTTTTTTTTCAATGGTAGTATTATGCATAAGCATAATAAATAAAGTTAACAATAATTTATATTTTTATAATTTTGAACTGAATATATCTTATTTGGGACAATACTCTTCAATTGTACTCTTTATCTGTACAGCTGTTCGAAGAGGAATCTCTACTTATTGCCCCCGGAAGCCAAGGACAATGTTATTCTATGAAGAATTTTGTCCCATTATAACTTATTAGCTAATATATATTTTTAAATTCCGTTTTCACATTAAAAAAAAAAAAAATCACAACTATTAAACATTTTATTACTTTCTAAAAATTGATTTTTTTAAAATTTTTAATATTTTATTTTAAAGTTGCAAAATGCGAATTTTCACAATGTGAAAATTTACATTTTTGAGCAAAAAAATTAAATCTTAAAAATTAAAATAATCGAATTTTAGAAAGCGATAAACAGTTTACTAACTGTGAATTTTTTGAATGTGAAAACGGAATTAAAAAATATGTATTAGTTAATTAGTTATGACGGGGCAAAATTCCTCTTAGAATAACATTGACTTTGGCTTTTGGAGAGGATAAAGAGGGTCCCCTTAAGGGTCCGCTTCACTCACCGCCATTGGAAGCCAAGGCTAATGTTATTCTATGGGAAATTTTTCTTTTCAAATAACTTATTAACTAATACATATTTTTAAATTCTGTTTTCACTTTCTGAAAATGCCCAGCTGTTAAATTGATGGACCTTTATAAAGAATTATTTTTTTATATTTTATTTTGAAGCTGCAAAATACGAATTTTCAATATGTGAAATTTTTTTATTTTGCAATTTCAAAATAAAATATTAAAAATTAAAAAAATACATTTTAAAAAAAGATCCGTCAATTTAACAGTTGGAAATTTTCTGAATGTGAGAACAGAATTTAAAAATATGTATTAGTTAATAAGTTATTTGTAAAGGAAATTTCCCCATAGAATAACATTGGCTCGAGCTTCCGCGACGGTAAGTGAAGAGGGCTGTTAAGGAGAGAAAGTACCTTTCAGAAACCAAAAATGTGAATTTGTCTTGCTTTTTCGATTCATCATAAATAAGTAATATTTTGAAAGTTACTGTCAAAAAGCAATCTGAAATATGCGCATTTTCTCAGTTTCATAAACACATTCAAAAATTGGATGATTTTCTCTATTTTTTAAGCAAACTTACTTTTAATGCTCATGCATAATAAATTATGAGTTTCTGACTCTCATTGGTAAAATAGTTTCTCCTGGAATTTCACTTTATGCTGGATTCACTAGACCAGGTAAAAATTGGCTACCCTCTAACAACATGCCACTTAAAAAAAAAAAAAAAAAAAAAAAAGCTCGTTTACAAAATTTTTATACATGAATTTAAATAAAATTAAGATATTGTAGTGAAATATTTATTTATAAATTATAAATTATAAAAAAGGTTGTATTTGCTTTTGATTTTGGGATCTTTAATATCTTTAGGAGTTTCTCTTTGGTGAACCTCTAGATACATTGATACTAAAAGTCAATAGCAAGAATGGCATTCAACAAAGTGTTCCTGCTTTGGTGAGCTTAATCTATAATATTTAATTTATCATTTACATAACTTGATTTTATTGCATAAATATTTGTACTAATTCACAAATGAAGATGCAAATTCTTTCTATTATCTGTTTTTTTTTTTTTTTTTTTTTTTTAAGTCAAACGTATTGCTATATCAAATAGCATTTTGGCTAAGTATAAGTACTCAGTATCAAGTAGTTCTAAGAAAGAATAAAGGATTTGCATATAAAAATTTCGCAAATCTTAAAATTAAAAAGCACATTGAACATAAATTGTGTTAAATAACAAATTGCATGTTTTCGTAAAATATTTTAAAACATTTGTAGTAAGCAGTAAGCTATATGAGTATGCTGTATACATGATTAGTTTCATTGTTATATTTGATACTTCTAGCCTAGTATAATACTTAAACTACAATAATTAATAACTTTATTCTTAAAATCTTTTTAAGATGTGAAATTATCATCTGGTGATAATGAGATATTTTTTTAGAGAGTACAGAAGTTCCTTTACCACTCAAATTTAATTTTGCATGAAATGAGAAACATTAAAATAATTTCTAGCCTGTCTTAACCCGCCTAGCTAGGCAATCTCTTTAAAGATGTCAAATAGAGCAGTTGGCCATTATTTGGCTTCAATCTTTACTTTCCTGACTGCAGCTATCTCCTTCACAAAGAGTCAGAAGTTAGAACTATGATTGCATGCTTCTGGAGATTTCCTAGGGTTAAATCCTTGATGATCAGCAATGGGCTCTTCCCACCTGACGTCAGAGGTCACATGATAGAGGAAAAACAAATTACAAATAGCAGACGAAGTCTTGTTTATATATAGTGATTGCTGAAATAACATATTTTCTATTCTTATTTTTGATCAATCGTACTTAATCTGTGTTATTTTTTTTATACATCATCATTTTTAATCCATTTTATATCATTATTTATCATCTTTTGTTTGCTGTACATACATTTACAATCATCATTTAGTTTATGTTTGTTATTTATATTTATGTTCATGAAGAACATGTTAAATACTCTGATTTTTGGTACTTAAATCACTGACGGTGCAACATCGTACTGCATAAATCCATTTAGACGAGTAACTAAGTTAATTAACTTGTTGTAACACCTTTATGCAATTAAATGAAAACTTTTTAAAATTTCAAATTAATCCATAAACATTCCACATGAACAAGCTATTATTTATTGCTAGACCAGTTAATGTTATAGTTACACTACAACATACTAAAATCGATTCTTACAGTTGAAAATAAACAAACACATAAAGTGTTTTTAAAAAATTATTAAATTTACAAATACAACTATTCTACTGTTTACAAATGCACAATATTACTTTTATTTTATTTTATATTAAATATTAACATTTTTGTTCTTAAGAACAATATTTAATTGAATTCGATTCTCAGAATTCGATTATTCATTTTCCTCTATCACGTGATTGAGCAGACGAAACTGGGAAGAGTCCATTGTTCACTGCACAATAGCTAACAGTGCAACGTTAAACACACTCAGCTCAACTAAGCATTCACTGCACATGTCTCAAGTGGTCCAGGGTACCCCAGTTGGCAAAATATCAAGTTTGTAACCAGGAAATTGCAAATTCAAAATTTGAACCAACAAAAGACGAATTTGTCATTAATGATAGCTGATGCATGTAAAATCCATTATGTCTGCAATATCCTCCTATGTTAAAATTAATGCTTCTAGGGGTCATCAAGGTGAGGTTATCAACCCCAAGCATTCAAGATCAAAGCTATGGTGGCAATGTCTCCAGGCTATTGCCAATCACCATAACTCTAGAGCTACGTTCAGCCCATTATTCAACCTCAACCTTTCCTGAATTGCAAACAAAAAATTGTATGTTCACATTTTACGAATTCTTTAATTTGCTTTCACTAGAAAATTCATAGGTAGCTAGCTTTTGAAGGAGCTTTATTAATTGAAGGAAGTATTTTTATTATTTGCACTTTTTACAATTTTTTGACGAGATGCAAAAAAAGAGAAGATATATATATATATATATATACTGTAAAATACTGTTAGAGCACCCTCTCAGTCGTCAAGAAAAATCGAGATATATTTGAAGAGAAGGCAGATAATTGAAAAAAAAAAATAATAATAAAGAGAGAGAGAGAGAGAGAAGTTGACTTATATTTTCCTGCTAAAATTAAGTGACATAAAAAGGATTTTAAAACAAAATATAAATATATATTAAATTGCATTGAATTAAAAAAAAAAAAATGCAGTAAATTCTTGGATAACTAGCATTTAACTAACTGGAAAATTCAGAAAATTCTTTTTTTTTTCCCTTTCAATAAATTGTTTTAAAATATTCAGTGCTATTTTAGAAAGCTTATGGTTTCCATTTTCAAGCAATCAGTGATTGATTTTACACAATACAAGTTAATGTTTATATTTACATAGACAAATGCTGTTAAAAAAAAAAAAATAATAATAACATAAAAAACTGTCATATATTCAGAAAGAGTCTATAAGCCAAGTATAAAGAGATGTTTATTCAATATTTTAAGAATAAACGAAATTCTTGTAAAAAGCAGAGGGGGAAGCTAACTGAGGGAGAGCGCTTTTGTGGTATTTTATGGTAGGATATATATATATGAAAGGATAAAGAGAGGTAAGATTTTAAATTATTATTTTAAATTAATAGTGAGTAATAACTTAAAGAAAATCCCATTAAAAATTCTTAACTTGAAATTAATTCTAAAGTTTCCCCTGTAAAGTAAGTTTTATTACAATCCATGATCATAACGCTAAAGTAAGAAAATTGGACGAATGTTAGAATAAAAATGTGTTGAACAAACACAACTTTCAGTTTCTTGTGGTTAAGTGATGCATATTAATTAATCCCGAAAATCTGGGCCTAGGATAAGCTGTCAATCATTAAGTTAGTAGCCAATGATTAGACGAAGGAGAGGTAAGGATTCGCGCCAAAAATGCCGATATTTAAGAGAAAACGTGCAGGGATTGAGGCCTCTCTTCGTGTGTGCTCTTGCCTAGTAAAATCACGTCAAAATTACGGCCCTGGGAGGCAACGAGATCGACGCAACATAATCGCGTCTGTCTTTGGCCTCGGCTCAGAGGAAATCAGTTCCACCTGCTCAGACCTAAATCATGGACCATAACCTGTAAGATGTTCAAGATGTGCCAATAAACGACTGTCTCAAATCCATGGACTCATTATGAGTAAAAGCCTCTCTTCAGTAGAGATATTATGTGACATGGAGTAAAGAATTCATCACATATATGTATGTGTTTCATTTTTTGACAGTAAGATCTGTAATCAAATCTTGACTTCTTATATTTTTCTACTGCTCAAAAATGACACCGAAAAGATAAGATCGCTATTAGAATAAAAAAAATAATAATCTATTAGAATCTATTATCACTATTAGAATATAAAAAAATCTGATGTGGGCACCACATGACTTCCTTATACACTTTTAGAAATATACATAATGTTAAAAAACATTGACATTGGACCCGAAACAGTTGGCTAAAAATATTTAAAAAAAATGAATTATCACCGTGTTCTGAGCTTTTCTGAAAGTTAGCTAAAAACCGATTGCAAGATTTGTACTGGTAACGCTGACGAAAGCAGCAGGGACCCGAAAAAATTGGCTAAAAGTATTAAAAAAAGGAATTTTACCATGTTCTGAACTATTCTGAAAGTTTCAAATGTCTACCTAGTCGGGAAGTTAGTTAAATAATTTTTTTGTTGGACCATATAAACGCTGCCGAAGGCAGCAGGGACCTGAAACAGTTGGCTAAAAGTATTAAAAAGATGCATATTCACCGTGTTCTGAACTATTCTGAATGTTTCAAATGTCTAGCTAGTCGGGAAGTTAGTTAAATAAATTTTCTGTTTAACCATGTAAACGCTGCCGAAGGCAGCAGTGACCCGAAACAATTGGCCAAAAATATTTTAAAAATGCATTGTTACCGTATTTTGAGCTTTTCCGGAAGTTTTAAATGTCTAGCTAGTCGGGAAGTTAGTTACAAATCGATTCCAAGATTTGAACTGGTAAGGCTGCCGAAGGCAGCAGGGACCCTATACAGTTGGCTAAAAGTACTTAAAAAATGCATTTTCACCGTGTTCTGATCTAATCTGAAAGTTTCAAATGTCTAGCTAGTCGGGAAGTTAGTTAAATAAATTTTCTGTTGAATTGCATAAACGCTGCTGAAGGCAGCAGGTATCGGAAACAGTTGGCTAAAAATATTTTAAAAATGCATTGTCAACGTGTTCTGAGCTTTTCTGAAAGTTTCAAATGTCTAGCTAATCGGAAAGTTAGTTAAATTGCAAGATTTGTCTAAACCGTTTTTGAGTTATTACCGTTTTTTGATACATTATGGCCAAATTTTTGTCATTATGAACCTAATTTTCCTAAATATCTCCAAAACGGAAAATCATAGAAAGTCCAAAAAGGGAGGTGCACAACTAGATGTTATAACAAACCTATGTACCAATTCGCAACTTTCTACGTCCAACCGTTTTTGAGTTATGCGACATACCCACACACAGACACACACACACACACATACAGACGTCACGAAAAATCGTGTAAAATCCCTTATATCTTTAAAACGAGAGCTCGTGTTAAGATGACACTTGCAGGTGTGCAACTAGACATCATGAAAGTCACACGTATAAATTAGCAACATTCAGCGATCATTCGTTTTCGAGCAATGTGAAATACAAAGTCCATTTCGCAAATCGGGATTACTATACTTCCTTATACTTTGTATAAGGAAGTAAAAAAAATTATGATGTACACTGTAAAATAAAAAATGTCCTATTTGCTGCCAGAAATTCTCTGTAATTTTAGAAAATACGCGTAATTTACGAAAAAATTACGTTGTCAGAACGTATTTACTCAAATTACAGAGAATTTCTGGCAGCAAGTAGGACAAATTTTTTACAGTATAACTATCGAAAACACTTTCAATGCAACAATTTGTAAATTAAGGGAAGGTGTTGTACCTTGGGACCAGTGTTAGAAATAAGAATTTTGAAACTAGGCGTCAAAATGACTCCTGGATTAAATTTTTGGGTATCAAAATAAAAAAATCTAGGTGCCATCCATAATTAAATATGTATATTAAAAAAATAATAATAAATAGGGGTGGGAATCTATTAACAGTTTTAACTGGGTTAATCGTAAGTTCATTAATTGATTAATCGGATTTTTAATCGGTTTTCATTTTTCTTTATATAGTTTTATTTGAATGATGAATAAAGCTCTCATATATATCTGTATATATATATAACTATATAATTGAAAACCTTTTCAAACATTGAATAGATGAAACCAAGAAACATTGAATAAGATGAAACAGAAAAAAGACAAAAAAAGATTACTATAGATAGATCACAACAAACCATAAAAATGATATGAATGTTAAAAACATTTAAAATACCTTATAAAAATCCTTAAAAAAAGAGGCTAATATATTTCAACTCCTTCCAGAGCCATCATCAGAGCCTGATGACAAACAATTATTTTAACTTCCTCGTCCGTTGATTCTTCACTTCGTTTCTTTATTTCCAAAATCTGTTTCTATTCAAGTGGGATGATACTATGTTCTACATCATTTATTGCGTCATGGGTGGTCAGGATTTTAAGTGCGTATTTATGTGAATTAAAAGTTGAAATTTTACAAAAGTTAATTGATTCAATATAATAATTTATATTGAATTTATATATCCGTCCCCATACAGCAAACCAAACGCACAAAAAACCAGAGGCAATGTTGTGGACACCTTTGGAACACCCTCTGTATAGTCCAGATTTATCTCCCTCTGATTATCACCTGTTTGGACCCTTGAAAGAGGCTCTAGGAGGGCAACGATTTGACAGTAATGATGCTGTGAAGGCCTTTGTGCGCAATTGGATTAATACACAACCTCCGTCTTTTTATGAGGATGGCATAAATAAATTGCCTATGTGTATCCTATTGCTATGTGGAAAAATGTGTATCCAAGCAAGGAGATTATGTAGAAAAATAATATTGTACTCCCATGTTTCTATCTCTTTTCAATAAATTTTAAAAAATAAATTCCGGTTTATATTTGATTTGCCCTCGTTGTTAGATTTACGTTCTAAAGACAATATTTAAATACTCCAACATTCTCCTCTATAATACATTTTTTTAAAAAATACTTTTAACGGTTTGAAAATAAAAAATTCCCAGCCATTTTAAGTAGGAAGTGTAAAGTGTCCCATGTTGTACCTTGGGACATGCTTCAAAATTCATGCAATAATCTTTGCTCAAACCAGTTTTTTGCAAATAAATAAAAAAATATATTTTTTATGGCATTAAATTAAAAAAAAAAAAACTCTTGCAGATGCATTACTCAAATAATAATAAATTTGATAATTCAAATCTTATTTGTAAATTAACCAAGTATTGATAAACTCCCTACTTTAAGATTATATAATGTTAAGTCAACTGTGAGATATCTCGTTCAGACATCATTGGGAGTTAAACACCCAATGTATGATAAATTATCATAGTTTTGGTATTCATAAATAAATTTGTTGCTGTCCCCTGGGCATTTTAAAAATATCATTGTTAATGACCTCTAGTACTTCAAATCAAGGCCGTAACCAAGGGGTGTTTCTGGGGGTTCAAAAATAAAAGTTAATATATTTTCATTATTATTTCAGATACTTTTGTAAGAAAAATCATTTTTCTATATCTGTTTTTACTTTCTTCTATATTCAATAGAAGAAAGTATTGGATTCATAAAAATTTTCGACCTCAGGTTTTTGATGGATTTAAACGTTTTGAGAGCTGTAGAACACGATTTGACCATTTTTAGAAAATGTCTGTCTGTGTGTGTGACAAAATTTTGTGGCAACTGTCAGTGGCGGATCCAGAACTTGACTTTTGGGGGAGGCTAAGATTTTTCAAAGTGTTATTTTAGACCAATAAAAAATTTATATTTGCAAAATTCAATTATGAATGACAGTGTTTTGGGGGGGGCTTCAGCCCCCTAGCCCCCCCCCCTTAAATCCGCCACTGGCAACTGTATCTGAGGAACTACTGCACAGAATTTCATACAAATTGGTATGTAGTTGCACCTTGACATAAATTAGTGCCTATCAACTTTTGGTAAAAATTGTCTTACAGGTTGCGTTGCCATCCCGCTTTTTCTAAATTTTTAACATGGTGATATAGGACAAAATTTTGTATAAATGAGCATAAAGAGAATTATTTTTTAGTAATCATTATAAAATTTACAAGAATTTTTATTATAGAGATAGTCAACTGGGAAAATTTTTTTGTATGTGTAGGAGCCTCGCCACCCCTCCCCCCTGGGGGGGGGGGGAATACCCCTCAAGGGGAGTAAATTTTCAAGATGGGTATCTTTCGAAAGGTCTCGTCAATACCTTCAAAATGAATGATTGAACTATAAATCTGTGATAATTTAAAACAAAGTTATCGTTTTAACTTTTAACAAAAAAAAAGTTTTTTTTTTTTTTTTTTACGAAATTTAACCAAACTTGGTATTTAGTTGGCCCCGGATATAAACTGGTGCTGATTAGATTTGGGGATCAATCGCTCAACAGGTGGTGCTGTGATCGTATTTTTTCTAAATTTTTAACATGGCAGTATAGGACAAAATTTCGTATAAATGTACATAATGAGAGTTACTCTTAACCTGTGATTTTAAAATTGATATGAATTATTGATAATAGTTTAATTAGGAAAAAAAAATTTGTGCATGTGGGGGCATCGCTTCCCCCCCTGGGGGGGATAAATTTTCAAGATGGGTATCTTTCGAAAGGTCTCATCAATACCTTTAAAACGAATGGTTGAACTATAAATATGTGATCATTTAAAACAAAGTTATCGATTTTTTTTAAACTTTTAACGAAAAAAGAAAAAAAAAATGGAAAAAAATCGTATATATATATATATATATTTTTTTTTTTTTTAATATTGTTACTGAGTGAAATTGTATAAGAAAATATAGAAGAAAGTCTTGTGGTGGCCACAACATACTAGTTCTAATATGACTGTGATTTGATCATATTCAATATTATCGTCACCTATACTTGATTAAATTGGTTTATCAATATCAGATTCTGATTTCTAATTTCTTGTGCAGGTGGTTCTTTCCTCCCATTCTGGATGCAGTAGTTTTCTGCTCTGTAGTTTCAATTTTTATAGGAGGATCTGTAGTTTCAAATTTTACAGGAGAATCTGTTAAATTCAAGATTTTTTTTTTTTTTTTGAGTTTTCCTAATGAGTAGGAAGATTATATATCTCAGGTTCTATTGTAATAATTGCACAAAACTTGGTATATGAAAGAATCATCATGAAACACCATTCTAATTCAATTTGGTTGTAGAGGGACCAGTAGGTGGCACTGCTGTGCTGCAATTTACTCTGTGAATAAGAAGACTAAACTCAGCTTCCACAATGTATAAATATAACCATCATGAAAACAAATGCTGATTTAGTTTTGGTGTATATTGACCAACAGTTAGTGCTGCTATTATTCACCTTTTGTGATTTTCCTGATGGCTAGGCTACATCTCAGCATCTGCTGATTAAAATTGCAACAAACTCCATATGCAAAATCTTTATTCTGTGAAGCTATAATATTAAACTTATAGCACATTCAACTATAAGTGTTGTCTAATAATGTTAATTTTTTTTTAATCTTGAAAAAAGAATATTTCTGTTGATTTAGTTGCATTTTAAAACTAAATTATAAGGATTTTTTTTTTTTTTTTAACTACATAATATACATATATATATATTATTATTATTATTATTATTTTTTTTTTTTTTGACTTTACATTAACAATAACAATGCTCTTACTTTATACTTTCATTTAGAATATTGGTTTCATGGAAATTCGAGGATATGTTTATTTTAAACCAGTACCAGTAATAACAAATGATACAGGGCAAGATGGTTTGACTGCTGAAGAAGAGGAATGGCTTGAATCAGCATCTTTTCTAGAAGATGATTTACATTGGTTATTAAGATTGCCACATCATAGGTAATGTTTTATTCACCTCTTTGTTATGAATGAAATAATCTATTCTTTTATAGCTGCACAGAAAAATTTTTACTGAAAGGAAACTTAGGCATTTGGTTTTATTTACTCAAAATTTTGTATATAAATACATCCTCAAGTAACAAAATCATTTGTTGAAAGTAAAAAAAAAAGTTTAAATATTTTTAGAAGTTTACATGTTATTGTGCACATATTATCAATGTTAGTGTTCAGTGTACCCAATGGAAGACCCATAGATTTTACGTTTAAAAACAGGTAGGATGCTGCTAATAAAAATAAGTGCATTTTCTAGATTCACGGGGACAGTTTTGGATTCTTAAGGGCACATATAACATTTAAAATCCAGACACTTATTTTAAATTTTTGATTTTTAGGTATAAATAGTAGAAAGTTTTAAATTTTAACTTTTTTTTAATACCTTAATTTTTCTTGTTACTGACATGTGAATGAATGTTGATTGTTATGCACAATACATTTATTTATAACATATCTTTAGTTTTAAGATTATTTATAATATAAGGCAGTAAGTGCACAACTTTTTTAGATTAAGAGTAAGAAGGGTACAATGTACATTTTTTTTGGACAAAAAGCAAGAAGGGTGTTTTTTTTTTTTTTTTACCAGTCATATAGGATAAGCAGGGCACGGCATCCTCTTAAAACTGGGGGAAACTTTGGGTATGCCCTAGTACCATAGTAACAAACAAGGGGAAAAGAAGAACTTTAAAATATGGCTTTGACATTCAAAAAAATCTCTAAGGAATATAAAAACAGACGACATTTTATTTGTATATTTGAATCAAATATTCATGTTCAAAATCTCGTTAATTTTAATATTGAACTTGCGACTCTGCCTGTTTTGCTAATTGCTGTACTATTTAAATGAATAATATTAGGTCGTTGCAAAAGTTCGTGCGGACGCGGATCATTTTATTGCCTCCAAAGACGAGAATTGCCGTGGTATACATTTGTTACCCGAAAAATGGGCAAAGGTTGTAGAAAGTAATGGAGAATATTTTGATTAAAAATTATCATTTGATTTGATGTATTTTTATGAAATGAAGCAATAAAGAACCGCACAAACTTTTGCAACGACCGAATAATAATTTTAAAAAAATTGAATCACTCTTTTTTTATATTAATTTATCAAAGTTTTCTAAAAAATCTACTGAAGTCTAAACCTTGTTTTAGATGACTACATATAATTTTAGGCTTTAAGGTTTCTCTAATTTATCCTGCTGCTGCTGGTTGTATTTTGTCACCCAACTGCTTCATGCAATTGCTTGCTAGTGTAGATAGACATTTTTTGCAATAGTATGTTGTGTCATATATTTTATACTCACCTTTCGTTTTAAATTTAAATCCTTTTTACTAATTTGAATAAATTATTTTAAATGTCAACTTAGAATCCTTCAGTTATTTTGCATCTTTTGGTACATTCTGCTTTCAACAGTTTGTAAGGAAATAGCCAAAGATACCATTGAATTTTAATTGTAATATGATTATATATTTTTTTTCACTTTTTACTCACTAAACTAACTTATTCTGTTGCTGCTAGCTGTGTTTTATCCTCCAACCAGCCAACCACTTCAAGCAGTTGCTACTGATGTAGGTGAACTTTTATTTAGCAGTTTACTCTGTAGTTTATCTTTATTAATTTTGGGTTTTAAGTTGATATCTTTTTAATTATTTGGAATTTTCAATTTAAAAGGACATATCGGAACTTTTAGACTATTTCATGTCTTTTAGCACCTCTTGCATTTTTTCCGTATTCAGGATCAGGAGTTCATGAGGAGATAGACAGGTCTACAATCTAATTTTAATAATATCATTAATAATATAGGAGATTTTAGTGTTTCTATAATTTTGTATAATTGACCAAATTTTCCAATGTAAAACGTATATTAATAAATTAAATATTTATTGAATGTAGTAAAATTATTTTTTATTCTGTTCCTTTCTTGTTTCAATTACATCAGTTTTTATACTTGTTGTATAGAGTAACCAATAAATTTCAATCACTGATTATGTACTACATCTGTCCCTTAATAATAGTAGCAGGTGATGTATTTAATTTGTCATCCCAGTAGCAGAATTTTCTGTATCTATCTGCAGCAAAACAAAATTTGTCTGCGATCTACGAATACTGGACCAACTCTGGTAGCACAAGAAGTATTAGCAACTTATAAAACACCAAAATTTGCATTTAAAAAGAAAATGAATTGAAAATATGCAACAAGTACAATAATCTAAAGACACAAATGTAAATTACATATATATATATATATTTAAGCAAGCCTGCATTTCTTATCGAAATGTTAAATTAATCTGCAGTACTGTAAACAATCTATAGCACTCACTGCCATGCGACACTGTTTCTGTATTGGGTTTGTCATAATAATAGTAGCAGAAGAAAATAAATATAAAATAAAACAAAGCATTTATTATTGAAAAAAATTAGATTAAATTAAACAGTTGCTAACTTTTATTTTGACAATTATTTTTGGAAGCACTTTTCCAAATTCTTGATATGGTCATTTTGTTGCATTTAAATTGATTTCAATTTTCATCGCTTTTTCTTTTGATGCATCAAGAACTGGACAACCCCATCTTGATCTTTGTTTAAAAACTCTCCTTTTATTTATTTATTTATTTATTTTTTCCCCATCTTATTTGTACTGTGGATCAATATTCATCTGAAATACAGCAAATGATTTCAGTCAGCAGATGAAATTAGAAAATGAGTTATAGATCATAATAACTAACCTAAAAATTGAAAGATGTGTCAAAACAGGTGAGAGATATCTGGAAACATTGATTTTTATTGAAAGCTCTCAATTTTGTGTTGAGGCCTTATATGTTACAACATAACTTACAGCTTCATTTGCTGATAATTTTCATTTAAATAATACTAATTATTGAACTAAACTAACTATACTAACTTTACTACTAAACTAAATATATTCGACAGAGGTAGTGTTAAGTATCTCTATTACATAACAAAATATATGGTGTTCTTCAAATTTATACAACTGGTCTTATCACTTATCGCGATTATTATTTAAAAAAAATTACAGTGAAGCATCGATAATCCATAAACCTGTAATCCGGTACCTGATCCCCCCCCCCTTTTTTTTATTTGCTGGTAAACCTAGTACTCAACAGGTCACTCACAGATGACCTTGGAACAGTATAAAAAGATTTTAAAACTTCTTAACACACCATAAATTTTAAGCCAAAACAACCGGTTTCGAATGGACATAGCCTTCCTTCATCAGGTGCAAAAAAAAAAACACGTGCTACTGCCTTGGAGGCAAAAGCAAGGCAGTAGCATGTGTTTTTTTGCACCTGATGAAGGAAGGCTATGTCCTTTCGAAACCGGTTGTGCTGGCTTAAAATTTATGGTGTGTTAAGAAGTTTTAAAATATTTTTATTGATTGTACACCAGTTTTGAATTTAGTCTTGGAACAGTATACTTGCCAACTTTTATGGATCACCAGTAAAGTTTATGGAGTTTAATTTAATTTTACTGATTTATGGATTGATGTGAATTTTTTATGGATTAATCAAAATGACGGCAAAATTTCAAAAAAGAGCAACTAATTTTTTGTCTCGCAATTGCAAATCCAAAAGTTATTAAAGAAAAAGATTGTTTATGTTCCTGATACTCAAAATAAGCATGGGGGCCAGAAATCTATTTCTCCTTGTACTACTTACACTGTAACACTACTATGTTTTATAATTGTTAATTTAAAAGTTTTAACATATTTCAAACATTATTTTAATTATTTACGTTTTTGATAGGGTATATATTAGGGAAGTACATTTTTTTAAAACTATTTTTTAAGAAATATTTTGCAGGATGTTGGGTTGGATCAAAGATTTTGATACATTTTCGGAATGCCTATAATCTGGAAAAATCTGTAATCTATCATCTATTATTTCCTGCTGATGCTGGATTATCAATGTTTAACTATATTAACTTTTTTTTTAAATTATTATAGTAAAAAGTCATATAATTAATTAATAAAAGTTTAAAAGTAAAATATTTTTTTGCTAACTATTGTAGATTATGAAAATGGAGAAAAATATAATTTATTTAACTTTTTAAGGTTCTGGTCTCAAGTTGTGTATGAAGAAGATTTGCATAAATGTTTAGAATCATATTTGACCATAGCTCCTAGGTGAGTATTCAGCTTGTATGCTTAGTATGATTTTTCTCAATACAGTATGAAGCCGAAAATCTGGAATCGTCAGGACCGCGGTGATTCTGGATTTTTGGTTATGCCTAAAAAATATAATGTTTTGGTTTAAGTAATTGGATAATATGCAAATTCAGATTAAAACCAGTATGTTGTGGCCACCACAAGACTTTCTTCTACATTTTCCTATACAAATTCACTCAATAACTAAAAAAAAAAAAAAAAAAAAAAAAGATTTTTTTTTTTCCAAGTTTTTTTTCTTTAAATGTAAAATAAAATCGATAACTTTGTTTTAAATTATCACATGTTTATAGTTCAGCCATTCATTTTAAAGGTATTGACGAGACCTTTCGAAAGATACCCATCTTGAAAATTTACCCCCCCCCCCCCCCCGGGGGGTACTTCCCCCCAGGGGGGGGGAAGCGATGTCCCCACATGCACAATTTTTTTTTACTAATTAACTACTACTATTATCAATAATTCATATTAATTTTACAATCACAGGTTAAGAATAACTCTCATTATGTACATTTATACTGATTTTTGTCCTATACTGCCATATTAAAAATTTAGAAAAAATACGATCACAGCGCCACCTATTGAGCGTTTGATCCCCAAATCTAATCAGCACCAGTTTATGTCAGGGGCCAACTAAATACCAAGTTTGGTTAAATTTCGATTAAAAAAAATAAAAAATAATAATAATATTCCATTTTTTTTTTTTTTTCATTAAAAGTAAAAAAAATCGATAACTTTGTTTCAAATTATCACAGATTTATAGTTCAACCATTCGTTTTAAAGGCATTGATGAGACCTTTCGAAAGATACCCATCTTGAAATTATACTCCCCTCGAGGGGGGACTTCTCCCCCAGGGGGGGGGGTGGCGAGGCTCCTACACATACAAAAAAAATTTTTCCCAGTTGACTATCTCTATTATAAATAATTTTTGTAAATTTCATAATGATTACTAAAAAATAATTCTCTTTATGCACATTTATACACAATTTTGTCCTATCACCATGTTAAAAATTTAGAAAAAACGGGATGGCAACGCAACCTGTAAGACAATTTTTACCAAAAGTTGATAGGCACTAATTTATGTCAAGGTGCAACTACATACCAACTTGTATGAAATTCTGTGCAGTAGTTCCTGAGATACAGTTGCCACAAAATTTTGTCACACACACACACACACAGGCAGACAGACAGACAGACATTTTCTAAAAATGGTGAAATCGTGTTCTAGAGCTTTCAAAACGTGTAAATCCATCAAAAACCCGAGGTCGAAAATTTTTACGAATCCAGTACTTTCTTCTATTGAATATAGAAGAAAGTAATAATATATACGGTTTTTAAACATATTCTGTAATATTCTTTTTATCAGCTTTAGCAATAAATAAATTAAAAATTAAACTTGAAAAAAAAAAAAAAAACAGCTTTATTGAAATATTTGCATACAAAAATTAGTACAAGTTACAATAAAACAAAATAAATAAGAAAAACCTACCATTTTACAAACATTCCCATGATTTATTTTTTTTGTTTGTTTGTTTGTTTTAGTATTTTAGGTTTTTCAATTAAAAGTTTGGGCATAATTAAACTATTGAATAAGAATTGTTAATCTTCTTCCAATCTTTGTCTTTTGCGGAGCAACATACAGCACATTGTCTCCTAGGTTCCTTTTTTATCGGATTTGGTTGAATGTGGCTAGCAAAATGCTTTTCTATAAGCCAAATACAGCTAGTGCTAGCATCGCTGGTATGTTTTGATGCAGAAGATATAGAAGAAGAATATTTGTCAAAAAATTTCTTCGATCACAGCTAATTTGAAATCAAGGAGAGATTTATTTGTTTTTGTTATTTTTCTGTATACTATATATGAATTCCACAATGACTGATCCAATAAGAAGAAAAGAATTTTCTTATAATACTTTCGTTGTTGTTTTTGGGTACTTAGGTAATACGACATCTCTTGATCGCATCTGTCAACACCACTCATGGTAAAGTTGTAATCATAAATTACTTTTGGTTTTAGTGTTTGCATCATTGTCCCAGAATGAACTGAAACAAATGAAGTATCATGGAAAATGCTAAGCATATTTACTATTTTTTTTTTATCCTTCCACTTCAGTACCATAACTTTTTCACGCTGATATGCAATGCATTGTCCCTTTTCTACTTTTTCTTTAGCAAAACTTGGAGGTAAATCGTTTCTGTTACTGTGGAGTGTACCATATATGTCCGTTTTCTTTTGAACAAGAATATCTGCCAAGGTTGGAGACACATAATAATTATCAACAGTTATGCAAAATCCTCTCTTTAGAACATATCTGTAATAGGTGAAGAACAGCAGCAATTGATTGTGGATATGATGAGTATTCCGGTAACAGAGACATACCTTTTCCGGTATACAAAAGGAAGTCACATATGTAACGTGATGAAGCTTCAAATAGCATGAAAATTTTTATTCCAAATCGTAAACGCCTCAAAGGAACATACTGTTTCCATGACAAACGACCTTTGTAAAGTATTAGTATAGTTCAACTTTCACGAGTTGGCCCTTCATCCCTCCTTCTTTTCGAAGAGTTTACTTTAAGGAAGGGGTGCACGAAGTGAAAAGAATGAATGGCTGGGGGAAAAAGAAGGTTGCCATGAAAATAACACATTAAGCCAATAATTTTTACTTTTCGCCAGCTGAAATCTGTTTTGCCTATTAAAAGGAACATGTGTTAATATTTAAAAATCAATGACACATTAACTAAAAGAAAAGAAAAAAAAAAAGAAAAAAAAAAAACACTTTTCAATCATGTCTGAAATTTAAATAGGCACTGATGCTTTATTTGCTTAAAGAAGTTTCTTTGAGCAATAAATTTAAACAAGAAAAAAAATCGTGCTGTTTGCATGGATTATAAATTATTGTACGCATTTTCTTTTGTATTTCTCAGGAAAAAAATAATTTTCTTCGAAAACATTTAAAAAATAAAAATGATAAAAAGTTTTTACGCTGTATTTTTTTTTTTTTTTTTTTTTTTTTAATTTATTATTTTTATTATTTTTTTAAGGAAAGAAAAACATTATTAAAAATACTGAATAAATAAATAAGGAATTTTATTAAAATAAATTGAGTTGTACACATAATTTACAGTATTATGTACAACAGCTCTCAGAATATTTGCATACACATCAAATGCGAATATGAAAGATAATTTCTTATATTATTGTTATAATGGTTTCAATTTCTATATATTTTGTATTTAAAAAAAAAAAAAAAAAGAAAGAAAGAAAAGAAAAATAATTAATTACAGGAGTGCAGTTTTTTATTTAAATTTTAAATATAATCAATCTTTTCTTCTTTTCTTTTTCTTTTTCTTTTTTTTTTTTTTTTTTTTTTTAAGGAAAGAAAAACATTATTAAAAATACTGAATAAATAAATAAGGAATTTTATTAAAATAAATTGAGCTGTACATATAATTTACAGTATTATGTACAATAGCTCTCAGAATATTTGCATACACATCAGATACGAATATGAAAGATAATTTCTTATATTATTGTTATAATGGTTTTTAATTTCTATATATTTTGTATTTAAAAAAAAAAAAAAAAAGAAAGAAAGAAAGAAAAGAAAAAAATTAATTACAGGAGTGCAGTTTTTTATTTAAATTTTAAATGTAATCAATCTTTTCTTTCTTTTTTTCTTTTCTTTTTTTTTTAAGAAAGCAAAAAGAAAGAAAGGTTGGTAGATTAGTAGTTTTTTATGGTGCTAGGTCCAAATTAGGACATAAGGGAAAGAAAGAAAGAATGAAGGAAAGAAAGACAGTTTGGTAGATTGGTAGTTTTTTATGGTGCTAGGTCCAAATTAGGACATAAGGAAAGAAGGAAAGAAAGAAAGGAAAAAAAAAAAAATGAAGAGAAAAAAAGACTGCAAACCGAAATTTTGAAATATCGTTTAGACAATAATGACATTCCTCATCGTATTAATAATTAGTTATAATGTAACAAATATTTTTTAATGATATAACGTATTGGAAAGCCCAAAAAATTCTTCTAATTTGAAAATAAGTAAATAGGTAATAAACAGTATTTTCGCCAAAATGTTGCGAAACTCGTAAGGATAGCAAACCACCTCCCTTTTCACCCTCAACCGATTTCAAGGTAATAGAATCGTCGCTGCCTACGTCACGCTTGATTGACAGGGGCCAACTCGTGAAAACAGCACTATAATTCATCTACAATGAGCTGTTCTTCGAGACAAACTATTTCACAAAACTTTTTTTCTAATGTGCTCAATAACATCATCATAAACTTTCCATAACTTAGTGCAAGGATGAGTTGACAGATCAAAATTTTCGTTATTGACAAAATGGAGATTTCTCACTAACAAGTAAAAATGATCACGCTTCATAATTTTTGAAAATATTGGTGTGTTTATAGATTCTGCTTTCGACCAATACCAATGATAATCTGGCTTTTTTACTAGACCTGGCAAAAATAATAAAGTAAAAAATAACACCATTTTGTTAACATTTGTTGGAATCCAGGATTTATGCTTCCCTAGATTAGTAGAGGGATGTTGAGATGTAAATCTATTTGTTTCATTTACTATCAATTCTTGTAAGTCATTGTCCATAAATAAGCTGAAAAATTCCAAAGGTCCGTCCTCTTCACTTATGTTCGCAAGTACTTTTGGATCACCGGAAAACTGGAATCTAGGGGAGCATGAGGAGTTTTATTCATATTTATTTTCATCCATGACTGAGCATTCTGAATTGTTCCATCGTCATCGGAATCTTCAGATTCAAGTCCAGATAACTGAATTTCCGATGAATCTTCACTACCATTATCAGTTATCACTGCCCAGATTTATGGAATACTCTTAATCAGAATCACTATCTTCATAATGAAGATATTTTCATCTGTTATTCCCACATATAACGCCGCTGACACTCGGCAAATCCATGTATTTCATAAATGCTTATCGCTTGAAAGACCAAAAGAAAAAAAAAAACATGCAAACTCACAAATATGCGGTCGGGAAAATCAAGCAAGAGAAAAGAAATTCCTGAACTCTCTAGTGCCATCTAACAGCGAAAATAAGCTTTAAATGATGTTTTTTTAACCTACACGGGGAAATAGCAGGATCAGTATTGATATAAGAGGAAAGGATTCTTCGCCCGTGATTTTCATGTGATCCGTAATTGGGATCGAAACTGATACCCTGCTCAGATTGTGGGAGCTGTACACGGAGGGTTAAGTTAGGCGACTATAAAATCACACTCAAGTGTTATTTTTGACTCTTAACCTTTGACCAGATTTCTTAAAAATCAATTTTATCATACATAATAAAATTTTTCTTTAGGATTTACAAAATGCTTGTTTTTTAATCATCTAAAAAAAAAAAAAAAAAATTCTCACATTGTCAGTTTCAACACATATACATAAGCTAAAAAAAACCCCAGCAAATACAAAAATACATCAATGCTGTTTGCAGAAAATTTTTCTACATTCATAAAAAATGTGAAATATAAAAAAAAAAAAAAAAAAAAAAAAAAAACCTTTTAACTTATTGGTTTTACTTTGTATACAATCAGAAATTTGCCATCATGATAATTTCTGAAATACTGAATTAATTTAAAACACAATTTTGCTTATGAAACTTTTATGAAAGTATACATAAATAATTTATAAATAGTTTAAATGAATATTTTCTGGTAGTTCTCATTTTGCTTGAAGATACAATACATGGTATTTGACTTATTTTAAAAATCAGTTGATCAGCAGATAATTAATTTTTTTTTCTTCTGCGTTTGGTCTAAGTAAATTTTTTATTTTTTATTAATTATTATTATTTATTATTTTTTTTAAGTATAAATATATTTATTTTTTAACTTTTGTGTTTGTATTTATTATTTCAATAAAGAAATAAATAAACTTTTAAACTTTATCAAGTTATTATTCCAATAAACAATAAAAAAAAAATAAAAGAAAAAGAAATAAATAAAAATACATGTGAGTAGACCATTTTGGTAAGTAAGAAAAAATAGTTAGGTGCCATTGACACCTGACTTTCACATTCCAATTTCTAACCCTAGTCTCTTGATAAATATTTTGTGCTATTAAATTCACTATTTTATGCTTCTGTGAAATTTCTGATTAAAGTATTAGTTTAGGATCAAAATAGATTTAATAATATTTTTATGCTTTTTTTTTTTTTTTTAGGGGTAGGGACATATAGTCAGAATTTTAAGTTAAATTTATAAATTAAACAATTAATAAATTAAGCAATTAATAAAATGTATTTGTCCAAATTTCAGACATGCACATTAAATGAATAATGTTTTCTGTTTCTTCAAAGTGTTTTGTTTTTTATTGTCAGGCTAATTTTAATTAAGAAGTAAGTTTTTTCTTTTTTTTATCATCACTATTTTAATTATAAAATATGCATGTCATAGCTGCCAAGTTTTACGCCCCGGCAGGGCCGTAGGAAGGAACGTATTCTGGGGCTCCCCCCATAAATTCGTCTAGGGCCCCCTCCTATTATTTTAGAACAAAAACTATATTGAAACTTCCATATCAGATGTTACTTTTATAACGATAACACCCTGATACTTATGCAGCGACTTAATCAGTACACACTGGTGCACAAAATCTAAGGACGGATGACAATAGCTAAGCTATATAGATTTTTTTCTTTTTCCGAATATCTAATGCTTCAAATACTTCATGGATTCTCTTAAAAATTTAAGGGTAAAAAGAACATGTTAAAGAGCATGTATTTCACTGAAAGTTTTGCCTCGAAGGCTGAATAGGGATTAGTCATAAATTAATTTTAAAAAATATAATCTTTGGGATTACCCTGTAAAAAATAATGCTTTAAATGAGTTGCAACTATAGTATATGATTATGGGCATTCTTCTAATTATAGATGTCAACTTGTTTGAGAGTTGCATTTATATTAACGGAGATATAAAGGTTTCTTTAATAACGTAAATAATTTTTAATACATTATTTATCTATAACTAGCAGGCTTCGCCTGCTTCGATGGTCACTATATTTAAATAAATTAATAACATGATCCCTTTTTTAAACCACTTTATAAATAAAAATAAAATCCATTGAAATTACTCAAAAGATCACTTTGGATCGCCGCTGCCTTCGGAAGCATCTTCCTCAGCCGCAAACTCTCGAGTACGTATTCCTATTACTTGCGACAATGCCTTACCCATGGCCTTCAATTTGGTGGGTATTTATTCGACTGTTTCGAAATGGATGGTATCGAACAAATTGAAGAAGTCTTTTATATTTGAATTCAAATTACATATGAACAACATGATACACACTATACATATCATTTATTTTCATTTTATTTCATTTGATTAGCTAGTGGACCATAAAATGACAGCAATTTCATGCCAAATATAATATTGCAATACACGCATGAGGCAATTAATTTTTTGTGATTATATATATTTTCCATTTTAAATATTTATAGTTAGTTAATAGAGGCTGGTATATAGAAAAATAAATATATATATAGACCTGAACATGGTACAGCTTTATTATAGCTGCCTTTGCTGATATTTGAATTTTTGTCGCCATTTTAGACCAAAATAGATTATTTATGCGATTATTGTTTTTTTTTTTTTTTTTTTTTTTTTTTCAATATTTTATAATTTATGTAAATTTTTTGATGCACTACTTGGATTAAAATGCCTGTTTCTAAAGTAGGGTCCTAGGCGAAAATTTTTCGGTATACATCAACGTCAAAATTAAAAATTTCGCTCAGGTTATCTGTAAGAAAAAATCTTTCATATAACGCTTAATTCGCTTTCAAGGCAAGCACACTATCCGTGCCATAAACATGCTATTTAAAAAACAAACTCTAGAATAGGTTATATTAAAAAGGTTATGAAACAAAATTCAGAAAAATCGTGCTGAGTTATTATTATTTTATTATTGTATATTTAATTTTAAATTTATAATAACATCATTTTTTCATATGCATATGCAAATTTAATTTTTGATTTTTTTTTTCTTTTAAATACGTAATTCGCATGAAATTATATTTATTTTTATGTCAAAGAATGGTCAGTACAAACCTACATACAAATTTGTGAAGCCCTGCGATCAGCAGTTTTCTTAAAAAGCGCTGGATATATACATACACAAACACACACACATCTTCTGTTATTATATATATAGATATGCAGAGTTTTAAAACCAAAGCAATGTCACTTTTAGAAAATTTGATATACTGCATTACAGAACATACTGGAATCAGATCATAAAAATTTCAAATATCTTATGAAATATGAGCATTTTTAGTAAATAGTGTTTAATTGCGCATGCGTAAGCGCTAGCAAAACTTCTTTTGCAGAATTTATTAGCCAAATGTATACAATAACTAAAAAAAATTAATAATAATAAAAAAAAAAAAAAATAGAAATTCCACAAGCAAATATCATTAAAACTCAGATCTTGTACAATATATATGTATATATATTTGTAATTTTTAGTATCTTGCGTATAGTCAGTAATATTCAGAGAGATACATTTTATTCCAGATTATATTACCATAAACATACTTTTCTCGTAAGTTTATTAATTTAAATATTAATTTGATATTTGTAGTTGTCATTATATTCTAAAGATTATTTTTACTAAAACATAATTGGTTATATAATAGTTTTTAAATATTTTCTATTTTTTGAGAAAATCATAGTGTGACTTCATTTATTATATATCCACGACTGTTCATCGATTCAAAATAAAAATATGGGATGGGTGGATGGTTGGGTTTTACGCCGCACTAGTGCTGCGCAGATGGGCAATTTCCGACGGTCTGGGACACACCCCTGGAGATGGTCCGGAGACATGCCATCACAATTTTGATCCTCCACGGAAGGGATGGCTCTCCCGCTTCGGTGACCCCCAGAGGTATAATTTTTGATGGGAACATGGAGGACATTGCGGCCACGACAGATTTTACGTGCACCAGCCACCATTAGTGTGCACGACGGTCTTTGGCCGGCTCGAGTACCGAACCCGCAATCTTCCAATTACGTGGCCGGCGCTCTACCGAGTGGGCTACCGCGGCCCATAAAATAAAATAAATATATGGGTAAAACCCATTAGCGTTTTGCACCTTTTTGAAAGTACATAAAAATAAACTTTTCTATCGACAAGATATTTTTGTATTTTAAAAGATATTTGTTTTGTCTATACATTTGGCTAATAAATTATGCAAAAAGAAAAAGAAAATAAGCTAGCACTTTCACATGCACAGCCAAAAATCATTTAATATAAACGCTTATATTTCTTCAGATATTTGATATATTTATATTTTGATTGCAATATGCTGTGTCTAATATAATGTGTCAAATTTTTTAAAGTAATATTGCTTTTGTTTTAAAACCTTGCACGTTATATATATATATATATATATATAAAATGAATGAAAAACTGTTGACATTATTAAAAGGACCTTTAAATCTCCGTTAATATTTGTGCAATTCTCATATAAATTTATATCTATTGTTAAAAGAAGGCTCAATCATATACTATAACTACAACTAATTTCAAATATTATTTTTAACAGGGTGATCCTAAACCTAAAGATTGTTTATTTTTGGTTAATTTGTGACTCGTCCCCTTTTACTCTTAGGGACAAAAATATTCACTGAAATATATGTGGTATAATATGTTCTTTTTACTCCTGAATTATCAATGAAGTATTTGTTTACTCTCTAAAATTTCTAGAGTGGGAATCTCACTCCTTAAAAAAGTGACCACTATTTTGACACGAATTAAAGTGAGAAAATACTATTGTCGCGCTTGAAAATGTGACATTTCTCACTTTTCTCTAAAGAGAAACTTGTAGTCACTCTGTCACAAAGAGTGAAGTCATCATCTATTGCAAGATCAACCTTCTGAAGAGTGAAGAATTACTTGCGCCATCTACTTTCCATATTCCGAATGAAATATGAAAGTCAATTTGTGATTTGTTTAACAGAACTTATTGAAAATATTTGAGTATAAAAAAGGTAAATAATTACGTTAAAAGATATTTTGGTAAATATAAATTTTTTATACAATTGATAAAATCGAAGTGTTATCAGTAAAGAATCGAAAATCGTAAGGAAGGTATGGAAATTCGTAAATGAAAGCAAGTAGTTTTATTCGGAAATATATAAGGTAGAAAAGAAAATATTAATGCAAATACTTAATGCATAACGTCGTAAAATCTATAGGAATTTATATTTTTATTATATTCATTGATACCATGCATGTGAAATATTCATAAAGCTGGCTATAATATTTTGCTAAAAATTAAAATCACCAGCAAGATTTATACTCCTGAACAGACTAGTTTTTCAAGAAACTGTAGATTTGTGAGTAAATATTTATTTATTTTTTTAAACATGCACACTCAAGAATTTTTCTTTTCCCCCAAGCTACTTTAAAAATAACTATTTGTCTTACGGAATTTCTTTTCAAGTATACATTTTGATTTAAAAAATAATTCTAATTTTAATAATTTAAAAATAATTCTAATTTTAGTAATTTAAAATAATTCTGATTTTAATTTAAAAATGTACATTAGAATTCTGTAATTTTATATTTTTAATAAATGAAGTAAAAGTTTATAAATGCGATTAATCTCTTATGTGAATGATTTATCACTGTAAATTAAGCGAGCTCTGTGTGTCCCCAGTGGTTCAGTGGTAAGACACTCGAATGCCACGGAGACGGCTTCAGTTCGATTCCCCTCAGGTACAATCTGCATCCTTTCGATCGTTAAAGTAGAGACAATGCTAATAAAAAATTATTTCATCTAGCGTATCCGAATTTTTTTTTAGGAAAAATAAACAGTCATATTCTTTGAATTACTCGGAATAATCTCACTCTTAATAAAGAGTGAGAAATCTCACTCTTTCAAAAAGAGACTTTTCACTCTTTAGAGGTTGGCTCAATTTTGGCATGTTCAAAGAGTGATATGCCACTCTTTTAGAGTCAGATCTCACTCTTCATATTTTAGAGAGTAGATATTCGAATAAGATATCTAGTCTAGATAGCTTAGCTATTGTCATCCGTCATTAGGTTTTGTCCATAGTTGAAATGGTATGAAATTATTAAATTTAATTTAAGAAAGCACTATTCAAAATTATAGATTACTAATAATTATTACGAAAATTTACGAATTTTCCCTGTAAACGTTATTTCACTGTATGACAAACATAACACAAAGAATCAAAAAAGGGAGAAACTTTAAGATAATTTTGCCATCGTAAATGTAATCTTACTTTAACTGCGATTGGAAATTACACAAAATAAAAGCCTGGGTATCTATTCTCGGATCCGACGGCCATAGCAACCGTCCTTAAACAACGACAGTCGTCAAATCAAAAGTCGGAATGTGATGTCACGTGATCAAAATAGCGACTGCCACAGTCAGAATTGAGGTATAGTCTGGTCGGAGAATAGATGCCCTGGACTTACTTCTATGAGTGACTTGAAATCAATTAGAATCAAGGATTTTTAGAACAAAAAGCGAAAGCACGGCACAAACAAACGTAAAAGTTTTTGCATGAAGTTTAGCTGCCGAAAATTCTTACAGTTCATTCCTGTCAAATAAATGGCAGTTCATGGAAACTCTTCATAAAGTCTCTGTTTCCTTCCGTAGACTGCACTCCTTAGAATTAATTATACTTGCCAACACACTTATTAATATTCCGTAGTATTCTTAGTCCCGCCTTGTTTTTCACACCATTATCTTTTTAAAGTATTTTTCTTCTTATTTAATCGTAATTGCATTTGAGTATATATATATATATGGAGTGACTCCATGTGACTTTCCGATCATTGGGTAATAAACAGTTGTATAAATAAATTAAAGTAAGCGAAGTCTTAAACAAGCAAAACAGAAAATTGTAATAAAGTGTTTGAGTATTTTTCTCTATATATTATGTGTTTTAATTTAATGCACGGATGACATTTGATTTCTCTTTAATGCTCCTGCTGACAAATTAGTAGTTTAAATTTAACCAAAAATTTCAAGTAGCGTTTCCATATGAACAGATTTATAATTCTGGGTTTGAACTTCCTACTTATAGTTCTTGGGTTATGGTGATAACAGAAACACAGACAGACATAGAGACCAAACGCTAAAAGTATTTTCGGAATCAGTTGGCCTGTAAATGTGTAAATATAAAAATCTCAGTTTCAAAAATTCGAATCAAAAAATACTGTCTCTGCCGTACAAGGAAAAATATTTAGTGCTTTTAAAAACTTGAAAAAAATATTTGAAGAAAATTTGAACGAACATATGTTTTTTTTTTTTTTTTCTCAAATACAATAAATTTTACTATTTGCTTCAATCTTTAATAATCAAATTGTGAGGCCCCCTACTTTCGAGAGGCCCCCCCCCCCCCCCCCGGCTGGGGGATACGGGGGGCGGTCGCTACGGCCCTGCGCCCCGGGCATAAAATTTACGTTTTTTTGACATTTTTTACGCTTTTACGTCTAGATTGCTATTTTTACTATTTTTCTACCATTTCAACATTTTTCTACCGATTATTTATTTATTTATTTATTTATTTATTTGTTTAAGTATTCGATTAAATTTAATAAAAATAATCTGGTATGTTACCTGCACAACTTTCTCTTACCCTGAAATTTAATACTATAACATACTTGCCAACTTTTCCGGTTTTCCCGGAAGACTTCCGGTTTTTTAACTATTATAAACTAAAAGTCTATGTTTCAAATGATTCCTATTAAGCAGATTAAATACAGTGGAAACATTAATATTTAAATTTTAAGGGTTTTCAATAAAAATAACCCGACCAGTGTTCAACTGTTATAACACATTGAAGACCAAAGTTTTAACAAAAAACAATTTTTATTCAACAAGATATAAAGATATATTAAGATTTCAAATTTATAACAAGAACATGATTACCTTTTACAGATGTAGAACCAGACATAGCGATAAACACAATCAAACATAGCTGACAATGTACTTCAAGGACCATAACATAACCTCTGTGATCGCCAGGTTGATCAACGGGAAAATGGGATGACAAGAACCATACTTCCGCGATCGCCAGGTTGACCAGCGAAAGTGAAGTGAGATGTACCAACACACAGTGGCAAGGATGAAGATTATGCTCATACACTATTAATTTAGAAGATTTTAATTTTAACTTTTATCAAACTTAACAAACGACGCTTAAAAAGCGACTAAACAAGATTAACATAATTAAACCACAAATTTAACAGTCTCGTTTCAAAAAAACTTCGATTATCAACTTTTTCAAAATTTCCTATCATCCGCGAATGACAAAAACTTTATCCTTTAAAAAAGGAACAATTTAACAAACTTAACAATTTAACATGTGTAAAAAAACTCAACAACGGCAGCCATCATTTCCAAAATGCAATAGCCAGAAGAGCATTACTAGCTTAGCTGGAACAATACTAAAAGCACAGACATTATTGCTTGACCATCAACAGCTTAAAGCTACTCATATTATTAACAAACTACTGCTTCATGTCTAATTGAAGACTAGCTGGCCATTGCTAACCACTGCCGATAACTGCACTTTAACATGCCTGCCGCGATCTTTTTATACTGACTGAAAAGTCAAAAATCTACATATAAACAATATATTACCATTGCCACTTAACGGTCAAAGTCAAAAATACAATTTATCATAACTATTTTAATAGAAGTGGCAACAGCAAAAAAAGGAAAAATTATGTAGAGCAAGATTGGCAACGGCAACAATGTAAACAAAACATCGTTATTAATGGCGCGATGTAAATAGAAGATGGCTGACCGAGTTTAAGTAAAGAAAACTTTTAAATTCAAATAAAAGGTAAGTTAACAGTTATATAATAAAAGATAAGCATTTATATTTATAAAATTAACAATTTTTATGTGCGAGGACAATTGATAGATATCAATGCCCCCCACCGCAGCATACATAAAAAAAATAAATTTAATTAACAAAATACCATCATGAGATTCCCCACAGTCTATAGGAAGTGTCACAAGTGATATAATAAACCAATTACCATGAAGATAACCATTGACAAAAACTTAGATTTTCAAGTGATGAAAAACATGAAAAACAACTTCTCACCCTGCAGACATACTAAAGGGAAAGGTGATATGAAAAATACATCATATACAATATTATATACAGTTATATTATGCAATTCAATTTTATATACAAGAAATGTATATATACAATATATGGAAAATTATGAAAAATGAATATATATACACAATGAACAAATACGCAAGGCGCCTCACGATTTCACACACACATTCACACCATGATAACATAATAAAAATTATGAAAAGCATCTGCAAAGCGAAGAAATTAATTCAAACACAAAAGATTTATATAAAGATCACTTTTATAAATTTTAACAAATCACTTTTTGTCAACGGCTTCGTAAACTGGTCGGCAAGATTTAATTTAGAGGAAATATATTCAATATGAAATTTGCCCTCATCAAACCAATCCCTTATAAAAAATAGTTTAATATTAACATGGCGCGTGTGGAAATTCTCAATCCTGGACTTTGTAAAACGTATTGCAGCCTGATTATCAGCATATAGGGTAGGTATTTCAAAATTATTTTCTATAAGATTTAAGCCAGAACATTCACATAAAATATTATAAAACCAGTCCTGCTCACGAACACAATCACACATGGAAACAAATTCTGATTCCATCGTTGATATGGTAATCCCCTTCTGTTTATTAGTACGCCAAGAAATAGCAGCACTATCCAAAAGTATCAACTGGCCACCCATAGAAACATAGTCGTCCCTATTAGCGGCGAAGTCGGCATCAGAATAAGAAATTAGTTTAACCTGTGTGCATTTAAGATGGAGCTTATACTGACTGGTGAATTTTATGTATCCAAGAAGTTTAAGTAAACCCTGCCAATATTTAATGCCTGGATTTTGTTGGAACTGTGAGAAAATGTTAGTGGTATATGCGATATCGGGTCTAGTACGATTTGAAATGAAAGAAATACAACCTAAGAGATTTCTGTAAGGTAAATGAGAAGCTTCATCGATGTCTTCTTGAATAACAGGACAATCACTTTTTGAAAATTTAATACCTTTAACAATAGGTAAGGAGGAGATAGGTACACGGTGATTTTGAAACCTCTTACTGACTTCGTCAATGTATTGATTTTGGTGGATCAAAACACCTGTATCTGTATACTCAAACTCCACACCTAACAACTTGCGTGTGATACCCAAAATTTTCAAATCAAACTTTGATTTCAACAAACTTAAAATGTCATTAGCTTGAGATTCAGTCCTAGCAAAAACAACGATGTCATCAACATAAACCAGTAAAACAGAGAAATCATAATACGAATATGCACAGTTACAATTTTCAAATTTATTAAAACCAAGTTCCAACAACACTTTATTTAATTCATAAAACCACAACCTGCCTGATTGATGTAATCCGTACAGTGCTCTATCCAGTTTACAAACCCAGTCCTCTCTACCTTTTTCAGCAAAGCCAACTGGTTGCCTCATGTAAATCTCATCCTGTAAGGGAGCATACAGATAGGCACACTTAACATCACACTGTACATTAAACCAACCGTAACATGAGACTAAAAGGGAGAAAAAAAATCTAACAACAGAAAAATTTATGTCAGGCGAGAAGGTCTCATCGTACGATTCGCCCTGGATCTGGTTGAAACCTTGCGCGACCAACCTGGCCTTGTATCTGACAATGTTGCCAGACTCGTCACGCTTTACTGTGTAAACCCAGCGGTTTCCCAACGCAGTCTTGTTCTCAGGGAGTCTCACAAGATGCTAGACACCTCTCGTGGCCATACATTCTAACTCTTCCAGCATAGCCCCATGCCACTCATCAGATTGTGCAGATTTTAAAGCCTGTTTATACGTTCTCGGGACCACCACATCTAGTCAACTAGCCGTGCTGGACGCGGAAGGTATAACACCAGGGTTAACAACACCAGTAAACTTATTAAACTTGGAAAAATCAAAATCAGCAGGGTTAAAAACAATATTATTTAAATTACAAAACTTTTCGACATCATTAGGTGACCTTTGACAACACCTTTTACCCTCTCCATCAGGATAATAGTAAATATCGACCTTTTTTCCCCGAGGTCGAGGCACAACCTTCCTGTACCATACGGGATTGGTCATCCAGTTAGGAGAAGCAGTCTGCAGAGTAACTTGAGGAGCAGGAGAAACAGGAGAGACGGCTGGGACGACAACTTCAGTCTCGCTGGGCAAGACCCCAGAGGTACCAGGCTCCGGACCAGGAAGAAGGTACCGGTCAACGGGCCGTGGTTGTTCCTCCGGGACAAGCACCAACTCAAAAGAAGAGTCGCCCATCACCGCTCCACTGCGTAAAACATCACCGCTTTCAACAAAAGATACGTTTATAGTTTCCACGACTTTCTTCTCGTCTTCCAACCAAACCCTGTAACCACAAGTACGTAAAGCATAGCCCACAAGGACACCACGTTTTGATTTGGAGTCTAACTTGTGCTTACGTCTAACCTTTGGAACACCCACATATGTCAACGTACCGAATGGTCTTAAATGTCGAACAGAAGGTTTATTTCCTGAATAGAGTTCAAATGGAGTTTTAGAGTTCCCACCGTGACAAATACGGTTCCACGTATAATTAAAGTGTAAACATGCTTCAGGCCAAAAATCATCAGATAAACCACTGGACTTTAACATTGCCCGAACACAGTTCATAATTGTCTGGTTGAACCTCTCACAAACTCCATTTTCTTCTGGTGTGTAAAAGTTGGTCAATTCATGATTTATTCCATTTTCTCTACAAAAACCCTTAAAAGAATCATTATCAAACTCCTTACCATTGTCAGTTCTGATCGACTTCAACTTGGTTCCCAAAAACCTTTCGGCCCTCAAAACATGTCTCTTAAAAACCTCAAAACACATAGATTTTTCCTGGAGGGGGTAAACGGATGACCTACCAGAGAAATCATCTATTATAGACAAGAAAAAAACGTTCACCCTTTTTACCAGGAATTTTAATTGGACCCCAAGTATCCATGAAAAGTCGATCTAAAGGTTTTTTGGAAGAAGAATGACTTAAGGGTTTAAAAGAAATACGATTTTGCTTACTCACATGACAGGGATCAGAAAAAAAATTATCAACTGATTTTAAATTGGGCAGACCTTTTACAGCAGAATTACGGATAGTATTAAAAATTAAGTCAGGGCTTAGATGATCAAAACGAAGATGCCAGGTATCAAAGTCTTTTATATTAACAGGTTTTATTACAGGAAAAGCTGAAATTTCAGTATTATCATTTAGATTTTCATTAGAATTCTGCCCCCCATTCAATTTAACACTGTGCTTATTTTTAATTACTTTTGGAAATGTATAATAAATCCCGTCATGGAGTTTAGCAGAGAAAAGGAAATTACCATACTTGTCGACCACGTTTATTTTGCCGGCCTCACCAATAAATTTAGCACCACCCTGGTCGAATCTAGAACCACTCAAAAGATTTTTCCGCAAGTTCGGCGAGTACAAAACATTCCATAGTTTAATAACAGTTCCATTAAAATTCAACTCCACCTCACCCTTGCCAGTAATGGGAAAAGTGACACCATCAACAGCCACGTGTAACTCATCACCAGAAATTTCAGAAAAATTACAAAAGAAAGATTTATCTTTGCAGAAGTGATGAGAGGCCGCCGTATCATAAGCCCAGCTTCCCTCTCTATCAAAACTACTTAAATTTGCTTCTGCAATAAAATTTTGAGCTTTAGGAGTTTTATCACGTTTTGACTGTTGACTAGAGCCACCCCTCTTAAAAAAATTACTTCTGAGTGGTTTTTCCCTTTCTTTTGCAGCTAAATCATTATTTAACTTAACTTTACAATCTTTAATTACATGGCCTTTTTTTCCACACCTCCAACAAGTAAAAACAGGCCTGCGTTTAAATTTTACATTTTGGGCCTCAATAGAACATTCCGTTCTACTTTTATCAAAATTTCTAAGTTGAAGGCGCGTTTCCTCGGCACATAGTTCAACAATAATATTTTTAAAGTTAAAGTCCTTATCAGGCCAACGAAGAATTTGTTGAACAACCTGATCAAATTTATCAGGTAGGTATCTCAAAACTTGAAAACATAAATATTCATCTGCAATAGGTTTATTAATGGATTTTAATTGATCAGCAATTTTAGATATTCTAGCTGCAAAAACACCAATAGATTCGCCAGGTTCTAAAAAACATGTCATAACTTCAGAAAACAATTTCATATGATGACTTCTACTATCTGGCTGGAAGTTAACTTTTAAAATTTTCCACGCTTCTGAGGGGTCAGTACATTCACTTATTAAACTTTTAAATTCAGTATCAATATTCAAATATAAAATTGACATGGCAGCATTCTGCCTTCTTTTAAAGTCTTGCACTACCTCCTCAGATACCGTTTCACTAACTTTGGGCTTAGTTTCGTCTCCAGTGATGATATCATAAGCATTCTTTTCCATAAGTAAAAATTTAATGTCACACTTCCAACCAGAATAGTTAGTTGCATTTAACTTGGTGATTTGAGGTACAATATTATAAGCCATTTTAAATAGTTTCTTAATTATCAATTATACAGAAAACAAGAAAAGAACAACTGGTCAAGTTTAAAAAAAACCCTCAAAAAAACTGCCCATAACCAAATATTATAAACTAAAAGTCTATGTTTCAAATGATTCCTATTAAGCAGATTAAATACAGTGGAAACATTAATATTTAAATTTTAAGGGTTTTCAATAAAAATAACCCGACCAGTGTTCAACTGTTATAACACATTGAAGACCAAAGTTTTAACAAAAAACAATTTTTATTCAACAAGATATAAAGATATATTAAGATTTCAAATTTATAACAAGAACATGATTACCTTTTACAGATGTAGAACCAGACATAGCGATAAACACAATCAAACATAGCTGACAATGTACTTCAAGGACCATAACATAACCTCCGTGATCACCAGGTTGATCAACGGGAAAATGGGATGACAAGAACCATACTTCCGCGATCGCCAGGTTGACCAGCGAAAGTGAAATGAGATGTACCAACACACAGTGGCAAGGATGAAGATTATGCTCATACACTATTAATTTAGAAGGTTTTAATTCTAACTTTTATCAAACTTAACAAACGACGCTTAAAAAGCGACTAAACAAGATTAACATAATTAAACCACAAATTTAACAGTCTCGTTTAAAAAAAACTCCGATTATCAACTTTTTCAAAATTTCCTATCATCCGCGAATGACGAAAACTTTATCCTTTAAAAAAGGAACAATTTAACAAACTTAACAATTTAACATGTGTAAAAAAACTCAACAACGGCAGCCATCATTTCCAAAATGCAATAGCCAGAAGAGCATTACTAGCTTAGCTGGAACAATACTAAAAGCACAGACATTATTGCTTGACCATCAACAGCTTAAAGCTACTCATATTATTAACAAACTACTGCTTCATGTCTAATTGAAGACTAGCTGGCCATTGCTAACCACTGCCGATAACTGCACTTTAACATGCCTGCCGCGATCTTTTTATACTGACTGAAAAGTCAAAAATCTACATATAAACAATATATTACCATTGCCACTTAACGGTCAAAGTCAAAAATACAATTTATCATAACTATTTTAATAGAAGTGGCAACAGCAAAAAAAGGAAAAATTATGTAGAGCAAGATTGGCAACGGCAACAATGTAAACAAAACATGGTTATTAATTGCGCGATGTAAATAGAAGATGGCTGACCGAGTTTAAGTAAAGAAAACTTTTAAATTCAAATAAAAGGTAAGTTAACAGTTATATAATAAAAGATAAGCATTTATATTTATAAAATTAACAATTTTTATGTGCGAGGACAATTGATAGATATCATTAACGTATCTTCCGGTCTTCCGGACAGATGATGAAATCTTCCATTTTTGAAAAAGTCGCGGATATCATTCGTTTTAAAAAGAAAACCCAAATGTTCTACGAAAACTCCTGATTCCCAATCTTTCTCCATCCATAACATAAATGTCAATATTCATTTCAAACTTGCTTTATGAGATTCTAGAACATGTAAAGAAATAGAATTGTTAAATATTTCTTGCTGATGTAATTATTTTTTGTCCTCCCCCCCCCTCCCCTTTCATTTATCTCCAACTAGTGATCAGCGATCAAATGTTCTGCAGAAATCTTTTGTTTCCTAATATTTATCCATCTGCAACATAAATGATAATATTAATTTTAAACTTCTTTCATTATATTCTGGAAGTATAGTTGAAAGAGTTTAATATTCCTTACTCTGTAATTATTTTTGTATCCCCCCCCCTTCCCCGGATTGTGATCAATGATCAATTCTAGAAACAATAAAGCAATGGAAGTGCTCAATATTTCTCACGTATGTAATTATTTTTAGATCTTTATTGCTGAATTTAATGAATCTGTTTATTTTTCCTCAATTAAATTAAATATTTGTATGTCATATTTATACCAAATGTGTAAACATGGGGAAAAAATGAAGAATAATTTTTTCCAAATAAATTTAAGAAAATTAATACTCAGTTGGTTTTATGCACGTTTGAAACTGATAATTAGCTACTGCTACTTTTTTTTTATATATGTATGATTAATGTACATACACAAGAATCATATTCTATTTGTTTAAAAAATTAGTTATACTTTAACTTAACTAAGTTTTTTGTCTATTGTTAAGTAAATTTCTTACAGATTCTGTGTTGTAGATATTTATATGTTGAAGAAGAATAACTTCATTTGAAACTTTTATATATTTAGTATAATCAATCTATAGTAAAACATTTTTATAGATTGCTTCTAAATATTAAAATTGTAAAACTGTATTGTTTATTACGTCAATTAAAAAAAAAAAAAATCTTCCCTTTTTTTATGAAATCTTCTGGTTTTTCAACATAAATCTTCCCTTTTTTTATTAAAATTGGTTGGCAAGTATGCTATAAATACAGGTTGGAGATTAAGAGGTAAGTTAACGAGTACTGTTATGTAAACCTATGTTAAACAATTCAAATTAGGTTTCGGAAGAGTTTTATATGATAATTAGTTTTGCGTGAGGGGGGCTACCGCCCTCCTCAACCCCCCGTTTCATTAATGCACCTACATTTATATAGAATTTAATTCTGTTACTAAAACTAAAAGTTTACTTAAAATTATACAGACAATTTTCACACTCAACATTCATTGAAACTTATCAATCTTGATCAAACTTTTCCATCAGCAAACTTATATTAACTTCAAAATACAGCATTTGGATCTCCTAAAATGATTTGTTTTAAGTTACTCTAAGAGTAGTATAACACTAAATACCAAAAAAAAGTTGAATTTGTTCTCAATATTACATTTAAAAAAAAAAAAAAATGTTTTGTTTTGTTAAAAATGAAAAAATTGATAACTTTATTTTAAATTATCGCAGATCGATGGTTCAACCATTCATTTTAAAGGTATTGGTGAGCTCTTTTGAAAGATACCCATCAGGAAAATTTACTCCCCTCGAGAGGGAACTTCCCCTCCAGGGGGTGAGGCGAGGCTCCTACATACACAACATTTTTTTCCCAGTTGACTATCTCTATTACAAAAAATATATATTCGTTTCATTTAGTTTAGTGCAGTCTATAGATGTTAAACTCTACTTATTTGCAATTTCCCCCATAAAAGTAATGTATATGAGTACTTTTGAGTGTCCCTGTACACAAACCATTTGCTTCATCTCAACAAAAAGCTTAGTGTAGCATCCTTATATGATACACATTTAGAATACCGAGTTTGGAATTTCTGCTGCTATTTGTTCTTGAGATATGCTGATAACAGACACACACACACACACAGACCATTCGCTAAAAACATGATTTTCATATTCAGGGGACCTCAGAACATGTAAATATAACAAAAACTCACTTTAGAAAATTTGACCCTAAAACAATACTTTTTCTATCGTAAGGGTAAGAGAAAGTAAAAAGGTAAAAAAAAAATGCATCTAAAAAAAAAGTATCCAAAAAAGTATGATTTTTGCTGCTAATGCTTAGTAAACAAAGATCGCAATGTATTTGATCGATTGATTGATTCTGAGTTGATGCTTCTACAACTATTGTTGGTCCCCATTTATTGGTTGAAGCACGCTTCATTTCAATGTCATCGCTTCAGAGGCATGGCGTGTTTTTTTCCTCCTCACCAGACATGCTCAGTTCACCTCAACCCTTGCTTATCTCGCAGAAACGGAAGCACCTGAAACATGAGTGATGTTCATTTTGTTATTATGTTTGTGCTTACAATTGTCGCGCACTTTTGAAAATTTTGATGACAGCTGAAAAGAAATCTTATTATCAACTGTTTAAAGATACAACTGAATTTCGATGTATAAGAGCATCTAGTCAGGTTGAAAAGTTTGCCTATTGTGTTTATTGTTGGTCCAGTTTTACAATTTCTCATGGCGGCACTGCCGATGGAACCATTACCGATGGTTGGCAATTCGCTGTAGTGACGCCCCTCAGGGCCTGCGGTTTTAAGAGTAATATTTAACGTAGGTTTATTAAGCAAGTCAATATCGAAAAAAGCCACGATTTCTCATGCATTCCAGCTTAAATACCATGTATTTTGGCACAAATATTCACTCCTCCTCTCCCTAATCATTGGCTATTAACTTAATGGTTGACAGTTTAGCTTAGGCCCGGATTCCCAGGATTAATTAATATATGCATTACTTAACCACAAGAAAAGGAAAATTGCACACTACTCAGCACTTTTTATTCTAAAATCCGTCCAATTTTCTGACTTTTGCGTTATGAACGTGCATTGTCATAAAACTTATTTTACAGGGGAATCTTTTGAATTAATTTCAAGTTAAGAATTTTTTAATGGGATTTTCTTTAAGTTCTCACTCAATATTAATTTAAAATAAAGAAATAATAATTTAAAATCTTATCTTTTTTGTATTCTTTCATATATATATATATATTCATAATGTCTTTAAAAAATATAGTTGTTTTAAAATTGAATTATCATAAACAATTATTTTTTCCCATGATTCCAGAGATTATGACCTTGTTAACATGAGAATAAAGGATGAAATCAAAGTAGCTCTAAATAAAATTCACAGACTAGTATTCTTAGTATTTTTAAGAATGTCGACATACAAAGAATCAAAGGTAATATTTTGCATTATAAATCTTAATTATATTTGTGTTCTTTCCTTTCTTTCTTACTTTATTCATTTTTATTTTTATCTGTTTATTTTTTGGTGGTGATTGATGGAGGCCTAGTTTGCAAGCAGTATAATAAAATTTTCAAGAAATATGTTTTTACCTAGGTTGCATAAAACATAATTTTACTTTCTTTTATCCATACATGTTTAGAAAGGTACTGTTTTAGGATTTGTTGTTGTTGTTGTTGTCGTGTGCCACTCGGAAATTCTGAGCTTCGGTAGTGGAACTAACCGGATTTTTAAGGCATGAGGGGTGCGTCTTCAGTTATTTAGGAGCGCCTCATAGGGAGGAAGTACGACTTTAGCTCCAGAAGCTGGTGAAAGATGGCAGCACCAGCCAAACAACATGAACTCGAATTTTGATCCGGATCAGAGCGAGTTAAACTCATGTTCCTGTACACTCAGAGGTATAATTTTTGATGGGAACTTGAAGGACTTTGCGACCACGACGGAATTTAACGTGCACCAGTCGCCATTAGCGTACACGACAGTCTTCGGCCGGCTTGAGGACTGAACCCGCAATCTTTCGATCACGAACTTGCTGCTCTTACCGACCAGGCTAATTAGGATTTAATTTTCAAAATTGAGATTTTGCTATAATTGCACATTTGGAGATCCTCTAAGTCTGATAATCAGGTTTTTAGTGGTTCGTCTATATGTGTATGAGTGTATTATGAATATGGAAAGGGCTCGCATTGCATTTCAAGTTATAATTTCTTTCTATGCTAAATTTAAGTGCAATTTGCTGTGTGCTTACGATTTATTTATCATAATAAAAGGAAAAGTTTGTCTGTCCACTCTAAGCTTGACAATTTTTTGAAATGTCTGAATTAATCATTTTAAATACTATATAAATCCTTACTTCATTGCTTCATTAGTTACACAGCTGTTTTCGCTGGAGGGCCCTCCGCATCGTTATTGCTTTGCCTGTCTTTCTCTATAAGTGGCACATATGTCAATATTCTTTTTAAACTTGCTTTTTTAAATTGTAGATTCTATTAAAAGTTAGAATTGTTTATTGTCACTTGCTCATGTAATTTTTGTTGTTGCTTTTTTGAATTTATACAAGATTTTGCATCCATTTCACAGTTTGATGATCTTGTCACACTTTGGTGTGAGTACCAGTAGGCAGTAGTAATGTAGTGCACACACAATAGAAGAAGTTAGATCTCTGAAACGATCACATATGAAATAAAAGCTTTATATAAAAAAGCTATTATTGAGCTGCTAAAAAAAAATATCTTTGCTTATTAAGTTACTTAAACATTCCATTTACTTCAATTCCAGTATCAATTTCAGTGAAAGTTTGTGCTTGTCCATTGAGAAAATGAGCAAAATGCAATTAAGATATATAAGTAGATGACAATGACAAGTAAACTGTAACTATTGATAAGAGAATGTTTATATTTCTTAATGACCATCTATCTGGTTATGCATGAACCAGAAAATTTTTAAAGCTGCATTAATTTCGATGTTAGAGTCTCTTACTACAAACATTTTACAGAATCAGTATGGACAGAATCATGCACAAAAATATTTCTTTTTGTATGTTATCAAACATAATGAATAATTCTAACTCTTTATTTTGCTTTATATAATTTAATTTTTATAACTACAGTGCTTTTATCATATATAACTGATTAAGTAACACAAGATAAATTTGTGATAAAAATACATTTGCTGAATTCCACAATCTTTTCTCCCATTACTTATTCTGAAATTATGCTGCAGTTCCTAATGCCTAAATCTAAATAGCTGTTACAGATTCTCAAAAAAAAAAAAAAAAAAAAAATCTACTACTGAGTTTTTCAGTAATCTGTTTAATGATTCATAAAATTAATACTGTGCACAGTATAAATATGAGCATTTGGTACTGTATACTACAGATATTTATTTATATCTTATTTTAATAATAATAATAAAAAAAGTAACATTTATTTCAAAATTTAGTCACCCAAGCCTTTTATTTTGACAATGCATGATGGAAAAAAGATGGGCTTTATGCTTAGAGGGTTAAGCCTTAACAGGCATTTTGGCATTTGTTCCATTATGTTAATTATATAATATAAATTATTTAACATTTCAAATGTTTTTATAATTTTACTCACAAAAATTATTATTTGTCTGCAAGTTTTTTAAGAATATATAAATAAATAAATGTAAAATATTTTCTTATAGAAAACTGTATATTCTGTGTATTTCATTGCTGTTTCTACTTTCTTTCCTTTAATTTTTTTATCTGTATACTTAGGAACATCATATTAGGCCTAAAGCATATGGCGACATTATATACGACAACTTTGTATTTGACCTGCCAAAATTAATGGACTTATGTGTTTTATATGGTTTTGAAAACAAGGCTATATTGACTAAAATGATGAAAAATATTTTCTCTACTCAACCTAAATATACTGAAGATTTGTCAGCAACTTGCAATTTTGCATTGAGTGTAAGTAAACCAATCATCATTTTAAATTTCAATATTGTTATTGCTTGTTTTGGCTTTGTCATTTACAACTAGCTGCCTTCAGCGACTAGTTGGAGGTTTGCAATGTTTGAAAGCTATAACTGTAGTGAACTCTTCCTTAGTGGTGCCAATGCTTTCTCTCCCTGTTTTAGACATCTGCAACAGCCTGTTAGCTAACTGTACAAGTGACAGTTTTTTTTAATCCCAATATATTGAATAAGAATACAGTTGCACCGAACATTCGGTTACTATTTGGCCTGCCTATACAGCAGATGACACCGAATATTTGATCCAGCCGAATATCTTGATATTTGGCAACCGTATAGTGAGTTAAATTTAAATTTTAAATTAAAACATTGAAATTGGTAAAAAAAAAAAAAAAAATCGTATAAAATTAAAATTGATTTCATTTTTTTTTTTTTTTTTTTTTTTTTTAATCATCAATAATTTTTTGAATAATATACTTAAATTAGTGAAGAAAGCTTAATTAATGAGTTATATTTTTTAAAAATTTCTGTGTTTTGGAATGAAAATAAATATATTTTATTTATGTAGCCTTCATTTCAGCAAAATTTCAAAAACTGTTCCCTGCAAGACCTGTTCTCCTAGAAGTGTTTAAGCTTGTTATTGTCTCTAATGGATAATTTTATTTAATTTTATTATTTTTTTACTTTTTTATCCTATTTTTTGTAGCTAATATTTTTTATTTATTTTTTGGTGTATGTATATATATTTGTATATGCATGCCAGCATATAAATAAAATTAACTTTTGAGAATTCAAAAAGAATTTTTGATTTATTGTTATTTAATGTATTTGGCTGTTTTAGTCTATGTACTACAATTCAAGATTTTACAGGGGGGGGGGGGGGGGGGTTGATTGACAAAATAAAATAAAACCATGATATTTTATTATAATTTCAATTTTGATTATAAAATTTATCTTTTAATGATTAGATTTTATGCTGATATTTTTTAATGCACATTATATTATTTTTTCTGTGCAAAAAATGATTAAAATAATTAAGCTATTCTGCATATGAAAAAGTATTTACATTGAAATTCAAGTATTTGGCCAAATGCTGAATACACAATTCAAATTTTGACAGAATATACGGTATTCAGCAATAATCACTATTCAGTGCAGCTCTAAAGAAAACACATTGTTCCTATAAGATTATATTCATTCTCAAGTCCAAAAAGGAACAAAAAAAAAAAACAGAAAACATTATTTTTCTACTAAAGGAATTGCTTTAACTAAACAGATGTTTTTGAGTAGTGTATTACTCTATTATGAAAGAATAAAATATCATGATGGAAGACTGCTAGAAAAATCTCTCTATTCTTTTTTAAAAAAAAAAAAAAAAAAAAAAAAAAATATTACCACCACTGTTTATTTTATGTGTCTGTGGTTCTATCTCCTCATGAGTGAGATGGTCTGGAGCATCATGAGAGGTACTGTCGTTTGTGAAATAATCCAAGAAACATGTTTTATCTTGGTTTAGATTTTCTATCACCTTAATTAGTAATGTTATCAGTTAAAAAATGTTGCCTTAATAAAAGTTCTCTATTTGCAAACTTACAAATAATTTCTCTTGATTATTTGAATCTAACATGCCATACCAAAGTCACATTGTTTCAATATCAAAAACATTCTGAATTATTTAATACCAACAAAATGGGACAATCTAACATTTACCTTCTTTGACAAAAAAAAAGGGGGGGGGGTGTATTCTATTGGGAAAAAAAAGTCATTTTTTGTTTTTAAACATTTACTAATATATATATATAAATATATATATACACACACATATATATCAAAATTAAAAGCTTCCTCAATGTTATGGTTGATGTAAGTACTTAATCAAATATTTTTAACTTACAAAAATTTTATTTTTTGACCCTCTGTCAGGACCCTTTAAGTATTTAGGCACTTTATTGCCAGTAGTATAATTGCAGTTTTATATCTATTTTTTTGTGAAAACTTGATAATTTGTTATTGGGGACTAAAATATTTCCTTTGCCAAGACCTAAAAGTTTTGAAGTTGGACCTTATATATTTGAAATCAACTACATGAAAAGTTATTTTAAAAAGCAACATTCAAAATGTTCTTATTGTTTATTAATATATATGTGACATATTCTTTTATTCCATGTCACATAATATCTCTAATGCAGAGAGGCTTTCGCTCATTAATGAGTCCAAGGATTATAGACAGTTGTTTATTGGCACATCTTGAACATCTTGCAGGTTATGGTCCATGATTTAAGTCTGAGCAAGTGGAACCGAGTTCGTCAGTCAAGAACGACAGCAGCTGCGATTACATCGCATTACCTCCCGGGGTTGTTATTTTGACGGGATTTTACTAGGCAAGAGCACACACGGAGAGAGACCTCAAATACCGCACGTTTTCTCTTAAATATCGGTATTTTTGGCACGAAACCTCACCCCTCCTTCATCTAATCATTGGCTATTAGCTTAATGATTGACAGCTTAGCTGAGGTCCAGATCGCCGGGATTAATTAGTATGCATCATCTAACCACAAGAAACTGCAAGTTGCATTTGTTCAGCACTTTATTATCCTAAAATTCGTTCACTTTTCTGCCTTTAGCATTATGATCGTGCATTGTAATAAAACTTACTTTACAGAGGAAACTTTAGAATTAATTTCAAGTTAAGAATTTCTAATGGGATTTTCTTTAAGTTATTACTCACTATTAATTTAAAATAATAAAATAATAATTTAAAATCTTACCTCTCTTTATCCTTTCATATATATATATATATATATATTTCTTTAAAGGATATTCATACAGTTTTGTATCTTTTGTGAAAATGTGATAATTTGATATTGGAGAGTAAAATATTTCCATTGCTCAGTGTCAAAAATTTTGATAATCAGACCTTGTGTATTTGAAATCAAGGGCATGAAAAATTACTTTAAAAAATAACATAAAAAAATTTCTTTATTGTTTATTAAAATACATATTTTATTGAACCCTTTTTTTCCCCTTTTATATGATAGGCTTTTGTATTTGCTGAAGAAAAATTATTTTTTAATGTGAGTGAAAATCAATATGAGTGTAGAAGATTAGATGAACAGTGTTTCAGTGGCATAAAAGAAATGCCTCTATCATCTTTCTGTGATATTATAAGTTACATTACAGATGCTTGTGCTACAATATATATGTTCCTAGATATTTATTCTCCTGCTTGTGAAGTGTTCCGACTGAATGGTGCAATAAATAGGTAAGTTTTGCTCACCTTTAAAATAATTGTAATTTTTTAAAAATTAAATCATTATTCATTTTTAACACATTTTGGTCATAAATCATTTTGAAAATTCATTTAAGGGGAATCATAAAAGCTGTTTAAAACTTTGCTGAAACGTAAAAACTAACCTTTTTTTAATCTATTTAAAAAATAAATAAATAAATAATATAAGGATAATGTTCATTGCCATAAAAAAAAATTACCATAAATAATGAACTTATATGAGAAATATCTTGTGTAAAAATGAGTTATTCAAAATATTTTTTTTTTCTTCATATTGACTGTAATTTGCTATTAAATAATCACAGATTCAAAATATGTGAACCACTTTTTTTTTTTTTTTTTTTTTTTTTTTTTTTTTTTAAGTACTGAAGTTTTTGTGGCAAAAATTCTGAATATGATGTAGAATTAGAGCCCATCTGTATTAGGATGCTAAACTTTCTGTGTTTGAAAATGTATTAACCATTATAATAAATTTTCAATATTAACAGACAGATGATTATCTAGGCCCGGCGGACCGGGCCTAAGCCTAAATCCAACACTGATCAAAAATCTAAAATTTTCACATTTCTATTACTTTTCTTCTTTTGTATATTGTAAAAAATAATAATATTAGATTAAAGAGAATGTATTAATGGAATTTTGACTTAAAAAAGAAATCCAATAAATGATAAATTTTTTATATCAGTTATTTAAGAAATATTATTTTGTATTATTTATTTAGGATTACTTCTTTTTATGAACATACTTTTCCTGCTGTTGAAAAAGAAGTAAAACGATTACAGAAAAAGAATGAAGATTCAAGGTATAGTAATATTAATATATTATTCTTCAATGATTTTTAATAATTAGAGATCTGCTCTTTGTTAGTTTATTATAACTGTATCAGACATGTCTGGCACTGCTCTTTGCTAATCATATGGGCTATCTTGTTAAAATTATGAACAATCAAATAGTTTAAAAAACTGTAGCTCAGATATCATTAAATAGTTTATAGCACTATTAACCCTTTAATGTACATTGGCTTGGAACTGAAACCAAATATTTAACTTTTTTTTATGCAACATTTTAAAATGTTTTTTTTTTTTTTTTTTCGAATTTTAATCAATTTTTAAACTTTTGTTCCTTCTCAGTTTGGTAGGTACTACTCCATAATTTAACAAATGATATTTCAAAGGAAGTTGTAAACAGAAGTTTCTTTTAATTGGCAGGAGTGAAATCATTAAAGCAGTAGAGAGTGCACCCTACTGCTTTGATGATGCACTCATGCCTAGTTTTTACACTATTACTTCAACTTGAAACAATTGTTGAGAATTTTTGCAATTTTCAGTATTTACTTATAAAGGTATTTATCTAATTAATTATTAACTGAATTTAATAAAGTTTAGCATATAGAATATAGATGTTTCAAACTAAAAATTCCTCAAAAGTTAAAAATGATTTTTTTTTTTTTTTTTAATCCATATTTTTAGTTAACTATTATACATCTAATAGCCATTTTTAGGATTAGTTTAGTAATTTTCAAAAGAAAATATGTAGTAAACTTTAAAAATCTTGTGCATATTGCATCCATAAATTGTTAATAATAATAATCACTGTAAATAAGCCCTGCAGACATGCCAAGTCTCCTGTTTTTTGCTTGTTTTTCTATGCTCCTGCTTTTCCTCTCATTTCTCCTGCTTTTCTGATGTAATTTTTATCTATCCCTCTTAGCATAATTTATGCTTAAAATTTGTGGGATTGGGTAAAAAAATTTGAAACAAAATTGTAATTTATCTTGCCCTGCAATTTATCAAGGTTCAGTTTGATTGTGAATTACTATACAATGCTTTGAAACTAACTTTTGCTGAGAATAAATTTTTAACTTTCATTTTTGCATAATGAAAAATGTCTTATTATCAAAAGAATTTTTTTTTTTTAAATACCATAACTATTGAAAACTTAAAGAATTCATTTTTCATTAGAATATAGCTGATATTTTCATTTCTTTATTACCGTTTCTTTTTAAAAGGTAATTAAGATTCTTATTGTTTTATATTAGGAGCAGAATGATCAAATCTGTCTATTTTGACTTAAATTTTAAACAACTGTATGTCTGAGGTTTTTTTTTTTTTTTTTTATAGTTTGTTTTACTGCAAGAAACATATATTATTCATTTAATTTTAATACTTATGCTTTGTAAATACCTCCTAAGCTTATAAAGCTTTACTTAAAATTATATTTGCATTATTTTACTCATTTTTCTTACAAACTTCCTTGTTGGAAAAGTCTCGTGATTTTTGTTAAAAAATCTCCTGCTTTTTGGTCATTAGAAGTTGGCATCTCTGGCCCTGTAATTACAATGGAAATTTTATGCTTTGTGCCCTAAAATCTATTAAATGAACATTCATTACAATGTGGCCCTATACATTTTGCACCTATAAATTTTACAAATAACAGTTATGTTATACAAGCTCGTTATACTATTATCCACTTGTTGGGTTAGATGATCAGTACTGTGGCCTTCAATTACCAGGTATTGAGTTGACCCCTTGAACTGAAATGATGAGTCCAGCTCGTCATGAATTTCCCGACACTAATTATGTTCTTATATGTATATATAACAATAAACATTCATATACATGTGTGAAACAAATATTATTTTTAATGATAACAAATTATTTGAGCAACAAAACCGTAAGTTTCTATATCAATCCCTCCTCTTAAAACTAAGAAAATTAAATGGTCTGCATGAGCAGTGCTAACTGAAAATAAATTGCAGTTCAAGAGGTTAAAGTTCTGGTTCAGATATAGATGTTCATAGTGGTTTGGAATCCACATTAACCCATTGAACTGCAATTTATTTTCAGTCAGCACTGCTCATGCAGACAATTTAATTTTCTTAGTTTTAAGAGGAGGGATTGATATAGAAACTTACGGTTTTGTTGCTCAAATAATTTGTTATTATTAAAAATATTTGTTTCATACATCACGAGTGCATTCGGCATGATCAGTTTGCTCAAGAAAGTTCATGACGATCTGGACTCGTCATTTCAATTCAAGGGGTTAAGCTGTTGGTACCAATCTAATTAACTCTAGTAGCAAAAATGTCCATAGAACAATGGACTAAAACTTTGCTGTAACAGAAATGACATTCAGTGTTGTAGAAGTTTGTTGGTAATTCTACACATTTTTAAAAGAATTATCATTTTAATTTAAATCCTCATAAATTGTTAAAACAAAAGTAGGGTGTTTTATCTGTGTCCTGATTTATTTGTTAAAACAAAATTCATTGTAATGAATGAAACTCGATGTCATTTATTGATTCGCCTCTAAACAAAGACTCTTTATTCATTTTTGTGCAAAATGTCCACCTAAATGGATCTTTGAAAGGACTATGATTTTCTTAGTTAGGTCTCTATCAAATAAAACTTCCTCAACTTACTGTCTCCCTTAACTAATGTACAGATTTTTTTTTTTTTATAGTACGAAGGACAATTAGTCTCAATCTACGGATGAAACGTTGTCGCCAGTTTTACAATGGTTGGACATTTATCGAAAATATAATTGAATAATTGTAAAGCAATGTTATAATTTGAAAAAAAAAAACTAATAGTCCACTATACTATACAAAATTCTGCTTTCGCCAGACAAAATCTTTTTTTTTTTTTTTTTTTTGAAAAAAAAAAAAAAAAAAAAAGAAAAAAAAATTAATAATAATCAGTATTGAAACGGACAGCATCGAAAAAGTTGAAGAAGCCCCTTTTTAGACAAAAATACAATTTTGCTGCAATTTCTCAAAATTCAGTTTTAGAAAGTAGGCCTCATCACAAAGTAGGGAAAATAGACCTCTTCTTCAAGTTCATAAAACAGCCTTTTCGCAAAATTTTATTTTATAAAATTAATCTTTTTCAGAAATTTTTTCCAAGTTTTCAATATAATTTTAAATAGTTACCCATACTTGGTTCAGTGAAACACTATTAACTTAATATTAAACATTATGCAGAGAGACTGCTAAAATAGAAAAAATTACACAATAGTTGTTTTTTCACAAAAATATTTTGTGTTTTACAAAAATGGGCCCCAAAAATTAAAACCTGGATTCACCTCTGGGCACTATATTCGTAGATAAGTATGGAAGTTTAGATTTTGATAAATATGAAATTAAATAAATATATAGAATATAACCAAATTTTTGAAAAAATTTTGGAATTAAGAGAAGTGTGGTTTGAAAATTAACTTTAATTGCTATTTGCGTGATTGTGGTTCCCCCCCCCCTCCCCCCCTGTTTCCTTTACGCAGTAGATTGTTCTGATCCTAGTAAATACACATTTACATAAACATTTCATTCTATTAATACATTTCAGTTAAATTTCATAATATATATATATATATATATCAAAACATAAATTCTTTTGAATTATGGTACTGTATTTTTTCTCATTGTTAAACTCAGCAAAATTATACTTAAGTCTCAAATTTCTCAGAAATGGACTTATCAAAATATGTAATAACTCTGTAGTAAGGTTCGAAAGTAGCAGTTTTTAGGAATATTTTGCACCTAGAAATTTAAGTTTGGGGGCCATAAAATAACATTCAGGTGTCATCTTTGACGCCTAACTTTTGACCAAATTTTTAAAAATCAATTTTGTCATCAATTTTTTCTTTATGATTTACAAAATGCTCGTTTTTTACTATCTTAAAAAAATTCTTACATTGTCTGTTTCAACACATAGGGGAGAGTAGGGAGGGATGGGACAGTTTTGACAAAAATATTTTTTACAAATTTACTTTTACTGGAACAACACTGTATGTTTCAAAGAAACAAATTGAAACATTTTAACATCTTTTAAAAATATAAATTTGATGGTAATTATTAAAATATTAATTTCATAAGCCAATTAACATAGTCATAAAAATGTCCCATCCCTCCTTTATATGAGGGAGGGATGGGACATGTTTATAAAGTTAAAATAAATACATAATATACAGACATACTATGAAAAATGACAAAAACAGTGGGACACAATGTATGTAAGGTTAATTAATTACGAATACCATCTATTTTATCCAACATTAGAGTATAATGTACCACTTAAATCAGGGGTTAATCCAGGTTTTTGAAAATGGTACCCCATTTGTGAATTTTGTAAATAATTTGTGAAAATTTTTTTTATTAATTTGTGAAAATTAAAAATGCCTAGTGAACAAATTAACCGAAGTGCACAAAGTAATTTATACAGTTTTAAAATACCAATAAAAATATAAAAGTTGTAAAATAGAGTTATATTTATGTTGATTGGGTAAATACCTAAATTGAAGCTGTTTATAATTTTTTTGTAAAATATTTGAGTATGCATATTACGTGACATTTCAAACCATCTAAGACATCACATATAACAGACTCGTTTCAAAAGTCACAAATTTTAAAGATCTCAACTAGCAATGGATAAATGCTTTATTCTCTAATAAGCAAATAATATTCATCATACCAAATGCTATAATATAAAGCTATTATATATACGTTCTCCCTCCTCTCATTTTGTGTCACTTTGACAATTTTTAAACAGTAATGAAGGAAGAGCTAAACGTCCAATTTCAGGGTATTTGGGAAAATCCTGGGTCCTCAGGACCCATGAGTTCCGAAGATCTGGGTCCTTCTTTCAAAAAAATGGGGCGTATATACTATAAAGATATAAATTAAAATTATCTTATTGTAGTTAAAAGATATTTTTTTATGAATTTTTCATCAGCTCTTTTTGAGATTTCCTTAAAACTATTATGTAGGAGGTTTTTGCTGTTTAAAAACAACTGGAAATATTTAGCCCAGTGTGTTCTGGAACCAGAAAGGAAAAATTAACAAAAGAAAGTACAGTATAATAGCTATACATACATGTATATATTTACTAAATACATTTTATTTTCAGTGATATAAAATGCCATTAAAAAAAAAAAAAGTCCTTGAAATTATCAGCATTAGGATAACAAAAAAAAAAAAAAAAAAAAAAAAAAAAGGGAAGGAAGGAAAAGAAAATTTTGAAATAAACTAATGTTTGATTACAAAGATTGTCAATATTTTGAATTTTTAAATAACATTTTTCACCACTTTTCTAAAATAAAACTGAAATTATTTTTATTATTATTATTTAACGATTAAATTAATTAAAAATTATTTAAAAAAATAGTCTGTTATGGCCTTCACAAAACTTTCTTCTGTATCATTCTATATTACAGGGCCACTTACTGTTTAACATGCACAAAAATTCAAACATAGCTTCTAACAGTAAATATTTTTATTTATCTGTGGAATTTGATGCAGATTTAATCAACAGATGCTGAAATGTAGCCACGTGGAAAATAACAAAAGGTGAGTAATAGCAGCGCCACCTGTAGGCCAATATACATCAAATTAAGTCAATAACTGTTTTGGCGCATTTATATGAAAATTAGTCTTTCTATTTATGCGCGCAGCAGCGCCACCTGTCGGCCGATATGAACCCAAATTGAATCAGCATAGTATTTCACAGTAGTCCTTTCATATACCAAGTTTTGTGCAATAAATGGTAATTAATAGAATATGAAATATAGTCTTCCCATTCAAGGGAAAAACTGCAGTATAACAGCGCCCCCTATCGGTCGATATGCACCAAAATTGAATGAGCATAATTTTTCATAATGGCCTTCTCACTTATCAAGTTTTGATCGAGTATATATGATACAACCTTAGATATAGTCTTCCCTTAAATGGAAAAAATCGTATCGTCACCTGTTGAGTGATTTGCACCAAAATTTGATAGACACTAATTTATGTCAAAGTGCAACTACATATAAATTCATATGAAATTGTGTTCTCTAGTTCTTGAAATATAATCGCCACAAATTCTTGTCCCACACAAATAGAATTTTCTAAAAATTATCAAATCTTGTTCAGGACCTATCAAAACGTATAAAACCATCGAAAACAGCAAGTAAAAAAAATATTTATGAAACCAATTTGTTTTTCTATTCAATACAAAATAAAGTAAAAATTGAAGTATGGCGTTTCCGGAAAAAACGGGAAAGTTGGTAGCTATGTTCATGCCTTTCATTTCACTGGAACAACCAGACGTTAACAGCGACCTGCGCGATTAATATGAAAAAATGTATATTATTTTCGTCCTTTTGTAAAAACTTATTAGATTATAATTACCGAAATAATTATTGAAGTAATAATTTATCATGGTCCTCTTAAATCCGGAATTGCAAGGATCGCGGCAATTTTGAATTTTACAGATTTGTGAAAACTGATTTTTGATAATAAAAGAAACATGCCACATGCTATTTTTACTCCTTAAAAGCAAATTATACTTAATTTGGCGAATTAAATAATAAAATAGGAGACATGCACTCCGGAATTTTATAAAAACCCGTATTTTTCAGTTTCTTGGGGGGTGGGGGGAATTATTAAAAGTATAAAGATAAATATTCTATGATTTTGTATAATGTCAATAAATTTTAATATTATCCCTTTTATAGTTAGTTCTTAGCTCTCAAAAGAAATAAAGATGTACAGATGAGAGTTACGCTAGTCTGCATGCGGCCTGCTTCAAGGTCAAAGAGCAACGTGTTATGTAGAAGTAGGTCAGCGATTCTGTTAGGATCTTGAAGGAGTGTGTTTATTATCATTTAGCCAAGTCAAGAGATAACGGAATATTGAGCGTTATTTATTTATTTTATTCAGTGATTTTATTATTAAATATAATAGATACTTTTACTATGATTAAATATTGGACAAATAATCACGCGTTTCCGGAAGTCACCGTGGAATGTCCATGTCCAACTGTCTTGCAGAAATCATTTATAATCTAAGTAATTATTATCGCAAAATCGAAACAACATAAAAAAAAAAAAAATCAAAAGCTATTTTTAAACACATGTGAACGATTTTACAGAACGCTCATCCCACACACACACAAAAAAAAAAAATCTTTCTTTCGTTTGAGGATGAATTTTATTGTGCATCCCCTAGGCACCATATTAGTATATTTAGCTTCCCACCTTTGATATTTTTTGCGTAATTTACGCGCTATAGCGTATCTGTGGCATTAATTTACTCCATTTACTAACTTCTTTTATACCTCATTTCTCATTTGTAAAACTTCATTGCAGTAGAAAATTGAGAAATTGCATATATGTTGACAGGTTAACACCAAAAAATGTCAAGTCAAATTGTTAAAAGATAGAATAAATGTATAAATAAATTGCATTTAAAAAAAAAAAAAGTAAAAACTTAAACACACACAAGATAGGACTGGTCAAAATTGTATTATAGACAGTTTTCCAACTTTTTTTAATCATCTGTAAAATTATATTTATTTAACCAAAAGAAAATGTGATAATTTATTTTAAATTTTATGTTTTCGCAAAGCAATAGAACAGTAAAATCTTACTGAAATTCTTTATGGAGTTAGACCCTTTATAAAAATTCTTGAATTGCATATACAGACTACTGTAATCACATTTGCTCAACCATTTTATTTCTTCCAATGAACTTAGAACGCAGCAGAAAAGACAGAGGCTAAGCTTTGAAACAGAGCTTCTGTTGGCGATTCATTACGTGAGGATGCGATTCGGAGTATCGGCACTTTTTACTATAACCTTTTTGAATCGGAACTTTCTTTTCTCGTCTAGAAACATAGTTTCTTTTTTTTTTTTTTTTGGGGGGGGGGGGGCACTAGTTGCCTGTGTATGTTTATCATATTGCAGAGAAATACTTTTTTATTTTTTGAAAGAATGTGGTTTTTCGACCATTTTCCAAATTTCGGCTGAGCGCTGAGCTTCGATACAGGGCACGCATTGGCGATTCGTTTTGTAGTGATGTGATTCAATGATGAGATTCGGTTATGCGGCACTTTTTACTAGTAATCTTTTTGTATATGAATCGGAACTACGCTTTTGCGTCTCGGAACTGTTTTTGTTTTCGAGCAGACCGATCGTGTTCGAGTGTGTTTTTCGTACAGGATTGATTCTTTTTCTTCACAGCAGAAAAGGGTTACAAAGGATTTTTGTTGTTTCTTCTTCAGAGCGAGATGTTCAAACAATATAAAGAAAATGTAAGTTTCAAGTGAGATTTTTTTTTTTTTTTTTTAATCACTAAGAATGGACTTTTTGAAAGTGCCGTTTTGCCGAAGATTTATTTTGTGAAGGTACCGCATCGCTGAAAATTCATTTTGTGAAGGTACCGCATCGGCGAAAATTGACTTTGTGAAGGTACCGCATGGCCGAAAATTGAATTTGTGAAAGTGCCGCAAAGCGGCACTAAATTCGTTCTGGATTAACCCCTGTAAATAGAAATTTTCAAATGCTCAATCAGTTCATCCTTTTTTTTTTTGTTGTTGTTACTTCTACCAGAGAAAATACTGTTTTTTAGTTCAAATATTCAAAATTAAGTTTTTGTTATATTTATATATTTTGTGGTTCTCTGAATATTAATAAGGTTTTTAGTGGCTAGTCTGGGTGTGTTTCAGCATATTTCAAGAACAAATATTACCAAGAAATCCTAACTGTAATTGGTGAGTGTAATTTCTTTTGTATATTTTACCATGTCCAGGAAAACTGCTCAGGAATGAAGATTAATTCCTCATACATATATGGTAAATAAAGTATTTTTAAAAGTTAAAAGGGTAAACAAAAGTTGTGTAAGTGCCACACCAATTATTTTCCATGATTTTGAATTTGTTTCTTCCATCTATTCATTCATTTGCCTCTTGATATTTTCTGTTTAAGGAGTATCAGAATCTTCATTCTTCTTCCTTTTCTTACATGTCCCATCCCTCCCTGAGCTGCTCTGCTCCATCCCTCCCTTTTCATTATTTTTTTAAAAATAATTTATTATTAGACACATGCTACTTGTAGGCTTAATTTAGCTACTAATTCACAAAAGTTATATTATTAGGTATATGAAATATGAAAAGTGATTATGCTGACATCAGTGAGTGACGTTGAAAACTTGCCTTGAAAATTAAGCAGCAGTTTACTTTTAGTGTTATAAAATAGTTTTTTTGTTACATAAACTTACAGAGTTCTCCAACTAAAATGATACATAGCAACAAATATGGGGCTGTAGTTACTTCACCTGGTGGAAGTGTCAAAAACTAAAAACAATGTTTATTTTAAGAATAATTTTAGGTGTCCCATCCCTCTTGACTCTCCCCTATGCATAAACTAAAAAAACCAGCAAGTATGAAAATACATAAATGCTGTTTGCAGAAAAAATTTCTGAACTCATAAAATATTTCAAATATTTTTTTAAAAACTTTTTTACGTATTGGTTTATATACAATTAGAAAATTCACATCATGATAATTTCTGAAAAACTGAATTAGTTTAAACCAAGTTTTTGCTTATTAAACTTGAAAATATAAATAAATAATTCATAAATAGTTTAAATGGATATTTTCTGGTTGTTTTAATTTTGCTTGAAGATGTAATGCATGGTATTTAGCTTATTTTAAAAATTAGCTGGCCAGCAGGTAATTAAAAACTTTCTTCCACTGTTTGTTCTGTTTTAAGTAAGTTTTTAATTTTTAATTTACTTGTAATTTTTTAAGTATAATTATGTATTCATTTTTTAACTTTTGTGTTTGTATTTATTATTCAAATAAGTAAATAATAATAATAATTTAAAAAAAAAAACTTGTAAGCTTTATTCTGTTATGATCTCAATAAACAATTAAAAAAAAAAAATTACACTTTAATACACTATTTTGGCAAGTAAGAAAAAATAGTTAGGTGCCATTGACACTTGACTTTCACATTCCAGTTGTTAACCCTGCTCTATAGTACTTCATAATTTTTTTTTTTCGTTTTCCAGTGTACTGGAATCTATAAAGAGGAAAATAATGCTTTCTAAGACATTTCTAATTAAAACCTTCAGGAACATTTTAAGTTACTGTTGTATTCAGCATATTCTGGATCCCAGGTGAGTTAAGAAATTTATATATGTGTTAAAATTTATTTTGTTTATTTCTTAAGTTGAAATTCATTAATCTCATTTAAGACTTACAGATAATTGAATCTTGTGTTTAATAAACTGCACTATTTATTCATTGGAGATTTTTAGTCATATTTCTTAGATTTTAAAGATATTCCATTAGATTTATATTTAACCGAAAATTATTTATTTTTTCCCCGCTTTTGATTTTAGTTGGAAAAAAAAAAAAAAAAAAAATGATAAGTTTGATTTTAAGTTAAGATTTGTTGTGTTACTTTATTGATTCGTTTGTTTTGCAGGCTGTTAATTAATAGATCTGCAGGCCTCGCAGCGCTCCTATATTTCCTGTATTTCCTATATATTTATGAAACCTCCTATTTTTCCTATTTTTTTTTTTTATTGTCGACCATATTTTCCTATATTTTACTTTTGACTACTTCCGAATGTCTGATTAAATGTTTAGTATATGAATTTTAACTCGAAATCTGGCCAAGAGCAATGCCGGTGCAAGGGTGCATGGTGCCCCTAGGCAAAGAAAAATTTCAGTGCCCTTTATTAATATATTTTATTAACGCTCCCTATGTTGTCATTAAAAAAAGAGCATTATTAAAATGTACTTACATATACATAAACACTGCCAAACAAGACATAAATAAATATTTAAAAATTTTTTTGAAAGAAAAAAAGAAATAAAAATCATGCTTCACGAATAGATTATGAAACAGTTTCCAATGCTAAAAAAATGTTACGTAATCTTTGGCACGATCAAAGAAAAGTTGTAAACAAACATATTGGTTAGTGCTTATGTCATCTTCAGATTTTTGTACTATTAACCCTCGCTTTCCCAAGATCAAGGCTTTACTGCAGAAAAATTGCTTTCAGGTGCCGCTTGGCACGTTTGGCGAAAGTCACCGGCACCACGCCTTTTTGTATCGTTCAGACGTTGCAACATTCCACTGATTACGTTTGCTATCTCTGGTGAATTAGCACACTTTTTGAATAAGGTGGGCATGGTAACTAAATTTCAGCTTCAAAAGACGGTCAAAATGACCCCATCTTGGGAAAACGAGGGTTAAAGAAATTTAGTTCTTCTTATAAATTTTCAGCATCACGAATAAAGATTTCAAATATTTAGTGTCAGGTACCTTTGCATTCAATTTTTTTTTTTGCGCCATCTTATATCAGAATAAGTTAATACATACATCATATAAAATACTAAGTGTATTTGTAACGGAAAATTGAATATCACTGGAAATACATTTCAAGAAATATTTACTGTAATATTATAATAATAAAATATTATGATGTAAAATAAAACATAAAGAATCTGTGTAGTATAAATTCAAATTATTTTACTTGCCCCTGTTTAAGAATTATCACAAAAGTTTACCAAAATTATTTCTAATGATTACTAATTACATAAAATGAAGAAAAAAATTATGAAACACATCGATATTAATAAAACTAAAACAAGATAACTGTACGCTTCTATGTGCATATGTTTGTACCGCAATGAACTTATTATACACCGCACATCATAGATCTACAAAAATTGGCAGTTTTCTATTTTAGAGAGATTACTGTTTCTCATTATACAAGCAACTCGTAGAAGTTGAGCCAGTAGGTATCTAATACTCAAAAGTGTAAGGTGCCTGTTGAAAGGATATTGCCTATTTAAAATACTAAGGTTTTTCTTATGTCATTTCCATTGAACTTATAAAGTTTTTAAGGCTTAACATTAGAACAGCTGCAGTTGAGCGTTTTTTTATTGCTTGTTTCTTAGCTATTATGCCAATTTGTGTACAGCTTTATCGATACTAATAAAAGAAGATGTCTGACAAAAATAATATTTGCAAAATTTCATTTGACGATTATAGCTAATATGTTTTTTCAGTGTGCTGAAATTGAAAATGAAACTAATTTTTATCTATCATGTATAGATTTTTGGTCAATGCACTACCTACACATTTTTTTTCTTTTCATTAGTTTCTGGTATGTTTCCATGATTAATTATAATTAACATACTATAAAAGTTACCATATAATAATATTGGTAGAAAAATCACAGAAGAAATTATGTCAGAAGACACCCTGTATTGACAAAAATCTATACTTGATAGAGAAAATCTGCTAAAATTACGGTTTCAGCTCACTAAAAAACATTGAGATCAGCCAAAATTATCAAATCTAAATTTTAGATGTAGACCTCTGTTATTCAGATATTAAATAAAACATTTAACTACAAATTAATTTATCACCTTGTACTGTTTGCTTTTCTTAATAGCGAAGGAGATAAATGCCGCTCCAAAGTGCTAAAACGTAAAGCAGAAAAAAGAAGTCGCATTTTTAAAACATCATCTCCTCCCAAAGAAAAAAGATTTTGGTATCGGGAAGACAGTTCTTTTCCACTTTCAACGATGCAGTATTTAAAAAAAAATATTGAGTTTTAGTATTGTTTGAGAGTTTTTCCCCCAAGATTCAAAATCTAAGTGTTTCTTGCACATAAATTTTTGAGCTACCTTCTATCCGTGGCTAATTCTATGATTGATTCATGCAAGGCTTCGTCAGAAAAGCCTCAGTTTTTTATAACAATGATACACATTTCTTTGAAAAATCCAGACTTTTGGTACTGTACAGGGCTGTTACAGAGGGAAATTTAGATACCACTATTTTTAAATAGATATTTTCAAAATAGCTATCAACAAATATTTAAATGTAAAATAATTATATTAAAATACAAAAATTTCCCTTTCTGACCCTTATACTGTATACATAATTTTAATATTTCATACATAATTTTTGTGTGCATATACGTATCTCCTTCCTAAATTAATTCCTATAAAATTCCTATATTTTGACAAGCCAATTCCTATATTCCCTATAATATTTTTCAAAAATGTCACTTCTAGGCCTGTAGATCTGATTTCTTTACATTAGTGTATTTCATCCACTGATAATTTTTTTTTTTTTTTTAAATCTTATTGGTCATTGGTGTTTCAGTGATCTTGTATCTGTTGCTTGGCTTCTACTATGCTTAATAGATCATCTTTATTATATATAATGTCTTTATTGAATTATATTTAATTCTAACTTAGTATATTAGGTATTTAAAAATATCAAATATCCACACAAAGAAAAAGACACATTTGTATGATTGTAAGGATATAAAAGTAATTAATGTTTGAAATTTAAAGTTTCTATTTAAAATTATAGACGAGTGTTAAATCTTACATTGTTGCAATATTATAAGTTTTCCTGCATAGTAAAAAGGACAAAAATATCAAAGTATTAAAATGAATTTTGCAGACTAAGTACCACTTGCAGTTCTCCCCAAGAAAACACCAAATTGACTATTAAATACACAGTAAACAAAAAAACATATTAATAATAATAATAAAGCTACATTTGTAATTTAAAAGTAATTTTTTATTGTAATTAAAATGAAAGATTGTTGATACTTTGTATTGATATACAAAATACTTGTCAAATCAAAATCTCTCTGTTCTAAAATGCCTTTATTAAAAAAAAAAAAGAAAAAAAAAAAAAACTAATGTAAAGGACCCATTATAAAAAAATGTATTCATTAACTAATTTGCTTGAAACTTAGTATATGTCAAGGCCCATTTCAATATCTAATGAAAGATTGTTGATACTTTGTATTGATATACAAAATACTTGTCAAATCAAAATCTCTCTGTTCTAAAATGCCTTTATTAAAAAAAAAAAAAAGAAAAAAAAAACTAATGTAAAGGACCCATTATAAAAAAATGTATTCATTAACTAATTTGCTTGAAACTTAGTATATGTCAAGGCCCATTTCAATATCTTATGAAAGTTTATTGATCAACTCGAGCTGCTATCTTGCTTCAAAATGACTGACAATTAAAAATATCAAGCTTTGATTAAAAATAAATAAATAAATAGTTTGAAATTCAGGCCAAAAAAAAAAAAAAAAAAAAAGCCGCCTCCTCCTAATTAATTTTGCCTAAACCATGCTATAAATATGCAGTTTGTGCTATTTGATTAGTAATAATGTCTAGTTTATAACGATATAGTTAGATTTTGCTTAGGGGGCATACATATTTAAAATGGCATCAAATTCATTTTTTTTTTTTTTTTTTTTTTTTTTTCTTGTATGCAGCTCCCATTTTTGATAATTTTTTTTAGGTTATCTGGATCAAATCAGCCCGGGAAATGGTATAATTTATATATTTCTCTAAATTTTTCATAGAGTTATAAAGTATCAAAGTGATGCTAACCATAAATGAATGTGACAAACAAATAATTTATATCTTCCCAAAAAATTATATTCAAATTTTATTTTTTTTATGTGTTAGAATGAAGTGACCCAAATATATTCCTTGTATATTTTTGATTAGAAAACATTTTTTGAATTATGAAAATTTTTAACAAATTCATATTCCAAAATATTATGAATTATGACATGTATTAATTTTTGCACGAATAGAACAGACATAACCAAAAATATGGTTTTCCAAATTTACAGCTCCTATCTCTCATTATTTTTAGAGTTACAGTGATATTTAATTTTTTATTGTTCTTAGGAGGCTGTTACTTGTTATTATTTGTGCCATCTATAAACCTTGCATACACAGGAATTAAAATAGTTATTTATGTAAGTTTAGATGCCCACATTTCGTAATTAGCATTACTTTAGTTTATTTTAAATCTTAAATTGTCTTACTTTTCCCCTGGTTATTATCTGGATGTATATAATATTTTTCTGTGCGAGATCTTAATTTAATTTTTTTAAATGTAGGGATGAACCCCTAATACATTTTCATTTGTGACTCTATCAAGAATTAATTTAAAGTAAATAAATTATATTTTTTTCCGAACCGTCTTGATTTCAGATTTTAAATATGGTATCAAAAATGGGTGTTAGCATTCAAAAAAATTAAATCGAGGTAAATTTTAGTATGTTGATGACCCCTTAAACCAAAATTTAGCTATTGCATTAATAACTAGACGTTATTATAAATAGTTCAGCACTAGCCGCATGTTTCGACGATAATTTAGGTTGAAATTAGTTCAAGGGTTTGTTAAATGCGCATCTCTATATCAAGATGTCAAATTAAGTTTATTAAACTATTTAATCCAGCATCTTTTTTTAAAAGACAGCCACTTCAAAAGAACAAAGAAATCAACCTTTCTTCAAACTGAGCTGCAAAAGTTTGCTTTTATGCTAGTTACAGTCATTTTAAGTCACTGGGAAAATGTTAATTACATCCTAGATTGGTTTTATTTGGTTAGTCTATCTCAAATGGTTGCTTAGCTTCAGATATTTCTTTCAAAAGTAAATTTAACTTTTCTATAGTCCTACTAACATTGTCTTGTACTTCCAAGAATTGCTTTCGAATAACTTTAGAAAGGAGTTACAAAATTATGCTTCCTAAAGTGATTCTGTGTGTTCTACAAAGGGAATTTAAGCAAGAAAATGCTGAGAAAACATTTGATTTTTATGTGTCCATCTTCAATTTGTAGAAAAGTGCTTAGATAGTGCTTATATAGACACGATAGTCTTTATAAGATTGCCGCGTAATTAGCTGTATGGTGATTTACATCTAGTGACTGGTTATAAATATGTAATTCACGTTCTGTCAATATTAAGCGATTGTTTTTCTTTCTCTTTTTACTTTCCGAACATACATAAAAAAGGAACGAAGGAAGATATAAAACATGACAAACATACAAAGGAAAATATTGTAATAATGAAAAAATTTAAATTTGAGATTTTGGTGTATTTATACATTTTGAAGTTTCCTGAATTCATTTTAGCTGTTTTTATGGTATGTATGTGTGTATTTATGTGAGTGAACATACATACACACTTTGAACATAAATACACTTTCTGTAACATGACTGGTACCAATGTTCCACGCGATCAGACTAACAAGACGGCACAAATTTCATTTATTGCGGAATATTCTGCTATGACTAAATTAGTAAAGATAGATTCCTTACCCATAAGATGTTTGATAGACACGGGCAGTGGAAAAACTCTTTTGAAACAAAGTGTATATAGAAAGTTTTTAAATGCCCCTGCTCTTCAATCTTTGTATGGTGTCGGGAAAACTTCATTCACAATTATTGGTTCATTTCAAGCTAATATTAATATCGATGATTCTGAGTATCATGTTTTTGTTTATGTTGTTCCAGATGAATATTTACCACATGATTTAATTTTGGGTAACGACGTACTTAAAAGGGGTATCTTAACAATTTCTAATAATAATATTGTGTTTAAGAAAAGTTCTGATTTTGGAAATAACACACAGAATTTTCAAGTTAATTTCTCTCATTCTGATGATACACCGAATATGTGTAAAAGCTCACCTCTAAACACTTTGTTTGAATTAGCTGAGAGTTGGTACGTATGTTATAAGGTCACGGTAGCATGAACTCTATTGATTTTGGTGAATCTAGCACTTACAGTTTTTTTACAGACATACAAAGAAAAATTCTTTATCATTATGGCCTATGGACTCAAATTATTTTAAGTGCAATAGCATAAAATTAAACAATATACTATATGGAGAAAAATAATTAAACACTCTATTACAATTTTCACTTTTGTTTATTTAACAACTTCTCTATTTATTTATGCAATCGTTAATTACAAAGTTTGATTAGTTGTATTTCTAGAAAAAGTGCATTGAGACTTAGAAAAATTGGTTAAATCATTCTTGGAAATCAAATTTTTCTTAAAAAAAAAAAAAAAAAAAGTGTTGAAATATTGATAAATTTGTTGGTTTGTAGTGATTTTACAAAGTAGTAAATTTATCTCTCAGACGTTTGAAATTGCAAGGATTTTTTCTCATTATGTAATTTTACTGTGTGTTCCAAATCATTGGAATTCAGGTTTAGAATACCTAAAATATAAACACTGTGTTTCATGGTTTATTGAAAAGTAGCCTATTCTAGATTTTATGTATTTAATCCTTAATAAAAAATAAAATAAATAAAAATGAATTGTTTATATTTATAAAAGTATTCTATAGCTGCCAATATTTCTAATTTCTAAATCAATTTTATCCCCAGTATTTTAAAAAAGTAATCTGTCAGAGGAATTTTTGATGAATAATTAGAATTAAATAAACTGAAAACATTTAAGAGAACTTTCTGGTATGAAGTTTCCATTGAAAATAACGGAGACTTGGTGCTTATTATATTCAGTATATGATACAAACTAATCCTTTAAAAGCTTTACTTATTTAAACTAAATAGAAACAAAAAGTTCATGTGTAAATTCAATCTAACCTGGAAAATAGAAGAATTATAAATTTCAGAAGATTTGAAGTGCTATAAACAAGAAGAGGAAAAAGGAGAGGAAATAAAATAAAGGAATATTTGTGGTTAAGTTTTGATAACCTAAAAGCTAAAAAGAAAGCAGAATTTTCCTTTAAATATATAATGTATGAACAAAGAATTTTTATTTATTAGTTTTCAGCATGGTCTCAAAATTCGGAATTTAAAAAAAAAAAAAAAATTGTTGTGTATGTTTACTAAATAGAAACTGATAAATTAATATTACGAATGTATATAACTAATAAATTAAGCCCCCATGTGTGTTTTATTTAAAACTAATAGGCTTAACCTATTTTGCTGGTCACTATATTTGAACAAATCACTTTTGATTCTAGCTCAGAAACTGAAGCACTTTATTAAAATACTTTTTTTTTCCCCCCTAAGTTTAAAAAAATATAAACTTCGAATAAAAAATTCCATTGAAATCTGACAAAACATGGCTCAAATTCCCACTGCTTTCATCAGCATCTTTCCCCGCCTGCTACATGCTGATTAAATATTTAAATTGTAAAATCTGCAATTTTTAAGTCAGAAAATTGATTTTCACTGTACTTTTTCAGTTCATTGTTTAAAGCCCTCTTAATTTTAGGCCAATACTTGAAAAAACAAAATGTCATTCATCTGAAAAAATATTAAAAAAATAATATATATATATATAATTAACTATTTGATTGTTTATTGAATGGATGGAAGGAAGGAGGAGTAATGGTGCGTGATGGGGCGTATAGTGGGTAATTAAGTACATTGCGTTTATTTATTTAACGGCGGAAATCATTAATCTGTATTATGGTCATCAAATCTTTAAAAAAAAAAAAAAAACATAAATAACAGCTTACTTTCATAAATGATGATTAAATAAAATACAATAGTAACACGTGGAAATTGAATTAATCTCAAATTTATTGATTATTTTAATAATATGACCGGTACTTAATCAATGATATCATCTTAATTACAGAAAAATCAATATTCACATTATTTAAATGAAATTGACTTTGAAATCATTCTTATTTTATTTTTTATTTTATTTATTTTGCGGTCGTTTTCAGTTCTGAGTCAGATTTTTTTATTTTTACTTGATCTTAAACATCGTTCAAAATGTCCAGAGTCTATTATTAACGATATTATTGGATAGTTTTTTTTTTTTGTGCACTTGGAGTATTATTTATTTATCAACAGAAGATTGATTCACGCACACATTGATATAAATAAATTTTGGTGATTATGAACGCTGCAGTTTATTTTTGCAATTAATTAGTGATTAAATCGCTGCACAAATATTCTTTGTGAACAGCATTTCTCCGCAAATCTGAATTACTGGAGCGTGCACACTTGCTACATCTTAGAATTCTTCTCCTGAAACTAATTTGCTGGGGAATGCAGATCACGATGAATTGGCGGCACTTTGGTGACATCGTGAGCATGTATGGTTTGTATGGCCAGGCATGGTAAATTTTCACTTCTTGATAATAGATGATTCATTATTTAAAACAAACAATTAATTATGGATTGGTTCGTATGGCCAGGCATGGTAATCTTTCAATTCTTGATAATATATGATTCATCATTTAAAATAAATTATGGATTGGATAATAAATAATATAGAGCTACCGTATGATTTCTCGTTGCGTTAACGGCTTACTCTAATGGCGAAACCGTTAAACGCGGCCGAGAGAATCGTCAGAGCTGTTGCTAGTAGAAGATTTTTTCTCCAAGTGTGTTCGACGTCTTTCCCAAATTCCATGCATTCTAAAACCGAATCACTGGCAAATTAATGAGCTCTCAAATAGCTCACTCCAAATATTTTTAATTGGAGTTGATTTTATGAATGAAAGTTAATTAAAGTTGATTAAAATGAATTATCTTTATTCACAATTTATCTATTTTTGATTTATTAAAAGATTAATTTATTTTTTCTATTTTTTGTTGAAAATTTTGGACTGACGCTATTTTTTGAAAATGCGGAGGAATACTTTCGGAGGGCACTGAACTCGGGGAGAAATTCTTGGAATGTGTGATGTCATAGCGTCAGCTAGAGAGGGAAAGCGATGTCTTTTTGAAAATTCAAAATATCAGAGATATTTTTTTAGAAATAAATAGAAAGAATCCAGAACATATTTAAATAAATTTTCAGATGCTTATTCACCAAATATTTTGGGATTTATTCTGGATTTTGGGAAATATTTATCATTTATTTTTTGGGTTTATTAAATAATTTTTCAAAGCATATTAACTGAAAAAATAGATTTTTCTGGATTTTAAATAAGTTATTTTCGGAGTTTAAATAATTATTTCCGATTTCAATTTTTGAAATAAATTACTTCTGTTTTTATTATATTTTATTAAAAATTCATGATAGCTGAATTTTGGAAGGAAGTTTTAAAATGATAAATTTTTAAATAAAATGTTAAAAGTTTTTACCTTTTAACATCATCTGTCCTAGTCAAAAGACACCATTGTGGAGATAAATGTAAACATATAATTTTGAGAAAAGAAATTAGCCAGAAAAATTAATTTGAATTAATATCTAATTGCCAAAAATTTTCAATTCAATTCTAGAGATTTTTTTACCCCTGACTAACATTAGTTATTAATGACGAATTTTCAATTTTACAGGTTAGTTTAAAATTCTTGTATTTACAAAAAAGTAATTTTTATTCTAGTTAAGTAAATAATCATTTGACGTACAAAGAATGAAAAAAAGTAGGGCTGTGCCGATTAATCGGTTCGGTTAATCGATCAATACTTTGTTCCGATCAATTTTTTTAATCGAGTTAATCGGATCGATTAATTCGATTAAAATTTTTCAAAATCCGATTAAAATTTTCAAACTACGAATAAAAGTAAAAATTTTGTTCTGCCTACAAAATATTTTTTCACATATTTTGCTAACAAACGTTCTAAGAAACATCCATCAAATAATGAAAAAGCAAAAAAATAAAAATAAAAAATAAAATAAAGAAAGAAAAATAAAACCTCTTAAAAGAAGTTGTTGCACTTTTGTTGATAGAGAAAAGGGGGAGGACAATTATTAAACAAAATGCCGCTTCATGTGCATGCTGGAGCAACACCACCTGTCTGTAGCCTTCTACATAAAGTGTTGGCTAGGGTAGTAGTATTCTCAGAAACAAGAAGATTAAAAGAAAGATTTAAAAAAAAAAAAAAAAAAAAAAAGAAGGGATTGAGAATTCCACTATCCCTCTGATGGGGGAAATGTCAACAGAGTTTCACAGTATCTTCAAGCGTTTATTGTCTGTTCAGAATTGCTGATAGTAACTATTGAAGTAGAAACAGAAAATAACATTCTGTGGTCTAGTCCGAAGTAACAAAGAATAACTAAAATATAAGAATTTGAGATTTTTATGATAATGATATGGAATTTTGAGATTTCATTTTAAAATAGTGACAAGCGAGATGGACAAGGCCTGCAAATGTAAAACTAAAATATGTGTAAATTCATTTAATGTTTCTTTCAAATTGAATCGAAAAATTAATTTATTAAAAGTGAAAATATTTATATAAAATTAACACTTAAAGTCACCAATTATTACTCTAAAAATTGATTTAAATTTCTGTTATGAAACAAATATAATTGATTCGACAAAATATTTTGAAAAAAAAAAAAATGTTTTTTTTCTCAGTCAAACTTATGAATGATATATATATATATATACACACACACAATGTGAGAGTTTTATTCATCATTGAAATAAAATTATATAAAGGAACATTAAAACCGATTAAAAATCCGATTAATCGACCGATTAATCGATTAATGAACTACGATTAACCCAGTTAAAACTCTTAATCGATTCCCACCCCTAAAAAAAAGTTATTTCTGATCACTCATAAGACATCTTAAGAATATCAAAAATATCTTAAAATTAAATAATTAAATCTTAAAATTTGCATTTTTTATTTAGAAATTGGATTTTTACCATGTTTGATTAGGTCATAAAGGTAACCACATTCCCAAATTGGAGTATTATTTCACTATTTAAGGCCATCTTGATTTTAGGCCAATACTTGAAAAATAAAATCTTGTTACCTATAATCCTTGTCAGCTATACCATAATCTTCAAAGGTCACAGCTATGTATCCATTAGTTTGTCAACAAACTTTTCTTTATCATAAGTAGAGATTTACTATAATTCTATGACTTAGATGCTGAGATGTAGCTATCAATTAAATTGTTAAAAAAAAAAAAAAAAAGTGCATTATGTACTGTCACTTGTTGGACGAATATATATAAAAAATCAATAAAATTTCTCAAAATTTGCAATTATGTTCTACACTCTACAGAGACAGGCACATTGCTTTTATGAAAATCAGGTATAGCAGAACAACATTGTTAGACAACATAATTACCATTTAATTCACTGTTAACAATTTAACACCAATATATATCAGAGCTCCCATGGGTCAGGGAGAACAAGGAAAACCTGGAAAAGTCAGGAATTTGAAATTACGAAAAAAAGTCAGGGAAATATCAGGAAAAATTGTAAATGTTGCTCAAAAACCTGGAAAAATGATGATACAAACCCGGAAAATGCTTTTTGAGCATTCAATTTATATCGCAAGTCACATTACTATGTTGTCTTTTATGTCGCGAGCTGTGTTCTGTTTCATACCGCGAGCTATTTTTTGTCTTGAACAAAATTTTGTGACTGGAATTTTCTAAAAATAAACCTGGAAAAGTCAGGAAATTTTATTTTTGAAATTGAGTGGGAACCCTGAAATATTTTGTCCAGTGCATCTTGGACTCTTCAACATGGACGTTTTCTTAGTTGTTTTTCTTTTCTTTCTTCTGTCATAATGGATTCTGTCTCTTCAATTTATTGTCTATGGTAGCATGTTATATATCTTAACAGGCTTTAGATTCCTTAATTTTTTCAATAGCTTCACAAAAATGAGCATATTTATGGTTGCTTTAACTGGCTAGTTTTCAAATGTGTTAAAAATTGGTTGTAATTTCTTTGTTATTTGTAATTTTTGGTAATGAGAAAGGTGCAAGCATCCATCAACAACCATCCCAGGCTCTAAAGAGCCCTTTCGGTCCACTGCTAATGACCCCAAGCGATTTGAAGTCTTGTCGATGTGACAGCACCTCATCCTTGGATTCAAGAACTTTGGAGGGTTACTGGAAGTCTAAATTGAGTACAATCTTGGCCTCCTCACTCTTGGGAATTACTGTTCCCACCCACACATGTAACCTGCAACACCGACTTTCAATTTCTGAAATGCAGCTGAGGAGCACTGCACTATGCCAAGAGAAAACTCTCTACAGATCAGACTTACTAAGGATTTCCCCTAATTCCTCTGCTGCAGTTGCTACCTCTCAGTGGAACTCCCAGAAATTTGAGTAACACCCATGTAGCCTCTGTTAGCTTGCAAACCCTAATAATCCACTACTCAGAGTAGACCAACTTGGAAGTCTAGGTCTATTTATATCTGTACAATTCATACCTGGCTCCATGTCATCTTTCCCTCTTAAAGGATTAATTTGGGCCCTTCCTAATTTCAGCCCTTCCTCCCCCCAATTTTTATTAACCTCTTGAGACCCGAGAACAAAACTGAACATTGCTTTTAAAAAATCTAGCATTATTTTGATTAAATTTCAATATTACAAAAGAAAAAGAGAGAAAAAATACTTTTCAAAATTTTAATTAGCTTAAATTAAGTAATTCTGTTTACAATTAGCGTAATTGCAAACAAAATATTTTCAACAAAATACAATCTAAAATTCTTAAATTATATATCCCTTAATATAAAATAATATCAAAAACATTCAAATTTCATTTCTTTGATTAAAAAATATAAAAAGATATTTTTCCTTATTTTCTTTGTTGTGAACAAGTCAACATATTTTTTTGCTTTTATGGCATTTTACGCTATGATAAAGTTTACCACTTCACAATACAGTACTGCGATCTCTTGAAAAACTATTAAAACAGTCTTTCCCTAATTGAGTATTGTGGATTTGAATGCTAGTAAACATAATCTTCTTTTCATTTTATACGGATTTTATGAAAGTACCGAATTGGGTACCAAGGGATCCAAGAGTTTAAAGTTAAAGCAGTTCTGTTTTTATTAAAATTTTTGTCACTCTTTTATAATAGTCTTTTATATTTTTCTTATTACTGAATTCAATTTTATGAACATCAACAATTTCACTATGGTTTATTTCTTTTCAATTTCAATTTAATCTGTTTATAAATATTAGGGTTAGTTTTAGTAAGAAAACTTTATATTAAATCTGATGCTTTTTTTTTTTCTCCAAAGGGTATTAGTAGCTTTCCTACAATATAGAATGCATAGAATATTTTGCTTTTTTCTTTGGTTCCTCTGATTCAATTTTCTTTAGAATTTTAAGCTGCTTATTGTATAGTTCATTGGTAATTTTCTTGCAACCATTTCTTTTTGTAATTTCTTCTATTATTTTAAGTTCATAATTTAGAAAGTTTTGGTTAAAGATTTGAAAACATTAGCCAACCCCAAAGAGGTATAGGATACTGGACGAAATATATTGGTATTAAATTATAAGCAGTGAATTAAATGGTAATTATCTTACACAGATTATAAATAAGACTCAGGGTTATCATTAGAATGCAAGTTCACGCAAATCTTGCATGTCTTTTTATTTTCTCACATAAAGTTTTTGAGAAAATTTCACTCACTTTCCTAGGATGAATTAAAAAATACTTTTGGTCTGAAAACAGATCATCCACAAAAATCAACTATTTTGAAATGAAAAAGCTTTCACAAAATTCATCAAATTTAAATACCCTTCACAAATGTTGAATAATTTTAAAAAGTTAAAAAAAATCGGATAAGAAAATTACATATTTTGTTGATTAACTGCAGAAATACATTATATTTTTACAATAAAACACCAGAAAAATGAGAATTTTCAATCTTTTGGTAAATAGTAATAGTCTTGTAGTTTAGTTATAAAAAGAAGTAAGTTTCATCAGTTTGTAGTGTAATTGCTGCCAGTGATTGATTAGCTATGAAAAAAATAGACATTTAAGTAATTAAAGCAATATTAATTTCTTTTCTTACATTTTTTTCTAGAAACCTCTGAAAAATAATTCACAGTTCAGTGGTATTCACATTTTATGAACATAAAGGATCAAAATTAAAATGCCGGATTACTTCGAAACAAGAGAATGAACAAAATAGAACGATGCATACTTTTTCTTAAGGTTTTAATTATCATAATGAAATAAAAATTCTATATACACTTTAATACATTATTTACAAAAAAGAATACTTAAAGGAAAGTAGTTCCGAATCTAATTAACTCTCATAGTGAGAGATCGAATAATTCTATCTTTGAACACAGCCGAAGAATCCAAAATCTAAACTAAACAGATTTTGGCTGTTGCCAAAATCTATAAATAAAATATAAGAGTTCTTTTTTCTTTCTGCGCTGACACAGCGCCGTCTAAATGGAATTGTTTTTACTACACCTCACTTTGTTTGTGACCAAGAGTGAGAAATTTGCACCCAGTTTTAACCTCTGATAAAAACTCTGAAGACTACTTTCTTTTTTTTTTTATATTTAATTTATTATAATTAGACTTTGTGCACTAAAATCTAACCCAAATTAAACCAAGGTCTAACTAATAAAATTTCAAAGGATACATTGCATCAATTCATCAGTTACAGCGTTAAAAAAAATATATATCAGTAGCACTCCGAGGTACATTTATCTAAAAATGCTTAGATGAATTTCAGGATTATACAAAAACATGTAAATCCATTAAAAACTGATAATCAAAAATATTCATTAATCTAATAACTTCTGATACATATAAATGAAATTCAAGTTTGTATATGTATATTTTTATTTTAAAAATTCTGAAAATAATTTTTAAGTTTATTATTTTAAATTTTATTAAATTCAAAGTGTGTCACTATTTTTTACTTACTTAAGGGGACAGAAGTACAACCTTCTTTTATTATTATTATTATTTTTTTTTTACCATCAGTGTATAAATGCTTCATTTCTAAATATTGTTTTAATCTTTTTGGAAAAATAATTTGCATGCAAACTGCACTAACTAAAGTTATTATTATTTAAATAATATTGAATGTTAGAACAATGGTGCAATTTTTCTGTAATATAAAGTTAAATATGCCCATCTCCGCATTATGATATTTTTATATAAACATGTTTGTTTTATATTCATTTTATTTTAGCATTGATGTCAATATAACATATTTACATTTTAATGTATGTTTAAAGTTGTGCTCCAGAGAAAAGTTTATGTATTGCTCCATCTGAAGAATTTATTGAAATCTTCACAGATATAGCCTCGGAAAAAGTGTAAGTGTCTCTTTTTTTTTTAAATGCTATAATTAAAAGGGGAAGGAGATAAATAATCAGCAAACAATTTGTTTTATAGTAATATCTAATAGCTTTAGTTTTTGTTGCTAATTTTCAAGGATGCCACTTTTCTGCTGAATGGCGAATTTCTGCTTTTTATAAATTTTATTTCCTTCCCCTCAAATTGATGATTGGCAATCAAACAGGCCATCGAAGTCATGCAATTTCCAATCTTTCTCCATCCACAAAATAAATATCAATATGCATATTAAACTTCCTTTATCAGATTCTAGAACCTCTAAAAAGGTAGGATTGCTTAATATTTCTCATATACATAGTCATATTGTCTCCCCCCCCCCCCCCTAAAACTAACGATCAATCATTAAATAACCTGACGAAGCTCTGCAAGTCTCAATCTTTCTTCATTCATAACATATAAGTCAATGTTCATGATAAACTTGTTTTATGAGATTCTAGAACTTATAAAGAGGTAGAAATATTTTCTTATGTGTAATTATTTTGTTTTAAATTACATTAAATTAATATTATTGATTACCATATATATAGATTTTAAATAGTCTGACATAAATACAAACAATGTTTTATTTAAAAACTTCTTAAAGGATTTTTTATTTGTGATAACTTTATTATATTCAAATTATTTTTTGCATATTATTATACTTATATATTAATTATTTTATTGTATATATTAATTTACAGATTTTGTGTATATAAAAAAATATCAAAAATTTTACTTCATGCATGATTTCCTCTTTTTTCAAATTTTTTTGAGTGGCATCCTTGTAATTTTGTGAATTTCTGTTAAATGATGTACAAATCTATTTATTTACCAAATATTAATTATTATTATTATTTTTTTATTATTATTAAAAGTAATTTAATGTGTTCTCCAAGAGTATTTTTCATTTATTGATCTCATTATCCTCTCCTGCTTATTTAGATGAAAGTTTTCTGTATAAACAATATGTTGTTATTTATTATTCAAGGAACTGCTTAAAGAGTGTTCTGTTCTGAGTTTCTGGTTTATTGCTCATCTGTTGAACATTAACTTCCTTTTAAGAAATAATCATCTTCATAGCTGTCCAAAACAATGTAATAATAATAATACTAAAGAAAGGACTTGAAATTATTCTATCCTCTTCTATTCTACTTGTCTCTCCCACCCTTTTTTGTTTCCATTCACTTAATTTTTTATACTTTTTTTGCTTTCAGATTTATAACTATTAATAACATTTTCCAACAAAATTGAAAAGTGTATGACTTCGGCTTGTATGTTAGTTTGTCCACACTCTAACATTTGTAAATATTTGCAGGATTTCTTCAAACTGCTATAATATTTTTTTTTCAAGTTCTGTGACGTGTTTCCATATTGAAGATGGTATAAATAGCTTGATTGATTTGTGTACACATAAAATGCAGTACTAATGCATTGCATTTTATGAGAGGCATTTTTATTAATTATATTAATAAACTTAGTACTGCCCAAACCATAACGAAAATAACATTTATTATTCACATGCACAAAATATTGCTTTCTGTCAAATATTATATGATTAACAGGACCACACAAAAATATTCAGATTAAGGACTTTAATTGGAAATTGCTGTAGTGACATTTTCGTTTGTGTTAAGCATTTTTAACACTTTTTAACAATGTTTAGGAGGGCTTATGACTTCAGTTAGTCTATTTGCCTCCCCATACTGTAATTTCTGCAAATATATATACAATGTCTTGAAATTAATTTGTTATTCATTTTCACTATGGCATGTTCACTATTAAAAATGGCTAAATAGATAGATTATTTTGAGTATAGGTATTTACAAAATACTGGTTATCCATTATGGTCTGTGAGTGGTATATTTTTAAAGCATAATTTGATATCTTTATGTTACATACAGCATATTGAAATTTAGATATGTTTTTAAGATACACAAAGTAACAAACCATTTTTTCTGTAAAATGAAATATGATTATCATAACTAATTGGTTTACTTATAGATCTCACAAAATTGTTTTGATTCATTATTGAAATAAAAGTTAAAGGCACTAGTGTCCCCCCCCCCCCTAAAATTTGCACCAGTGTTTGCCACCCTCACAAAAGAAGAGTTAAAATAAGCATTAATTAACATTTATGAATTTTAAACTGCTCAAGCTAAATTCTCTGGCTCTAAGGAATGGATTCAAATTCATAGATGTTAATTAATGCTTATTTTAACATTTCTTTTGTGTGGGTGGCAAACACTGGTGCAAATTTTAAGGGTGACGGACACTGATGTCTTTACCTTAACATTTAGAGAGGGGCTGTGACAATAGTTGTCATGTTTCACAATTTGATTTTGAAAGAGTCCCACTCTAAAGGTTAAAGAAAATTGTTCAATATAAATTAGCAATGTTGAGGAGAAATTTTAGTATGTTTTATAGTACATATTTAAAGTTTAGAAAGCTAGTGATACTTTTGTTAATTTTAATGGGCTGCTTAAACAAAGTATGTTTTTGTAGCGTTGCTGTTTTTAGACAATATATTACAAAGAGAATCATTACATGAGGAGTATACACATGCAATCTGTTATATGATTTTGCTTTAAAATAAAGAGAAGGTATAGAAATAATTTTGTAAGTTTTCTTCTTTTCTAATTAAAAGCTTTTTTAATGTGACATATGTGGAAAATTAAACAATACAATGGGTTTATACAGCTGGGAAGTGTCTGTAATCAGTGCAAACTGCATGACTTTTCATTTTCGTTTTTAATATTTATTCTTGCATGTGTTGCCCAGCTAAGTTTGAAAAATAGTATTTTTTTTAGCTGTGTGATAATACTTTCATGTTAAGAACTGAACTCGAATATATGGCTTAAGGTTAAGTAGAGAAAAGTGAAGCTTTTGTAACTGCTGTGTGCAATTTTTTTATGGTTCAATTTCAAAAATCTAAAAAACTGCTTTTACCTTAACTGTCTATATAATACAGTAGAGAGTCAAAAATCCGCACAGCTCGGGACCAGAGGTTGTGCGGATTTTAGGATTTTGTGGATTTCGGGGCCCATAAAAAATGATTTTCACTTTGAATAATAAAAACAGAATATTATTCAAACTAAACACATACTAGTGAATAATAACACTGAATATTAAATTATTAGGTACATAAGAATAATAATGAACATTAACAAAAATATGTAATAAAAACAATAAATAAAAATGAAAAAAAAAAAAAAAAAAATGTCAAACTTAGATGAAATCTGTTCACACGTAGCTAATTTTAAACTGAACTTGATCTGCACAATTTATTTTTTTTTTTTTTTTATTGTAAATAGTAGTAACACAAATTTATTTTTCTACGAATTTTATTGAGTTCTTCCTTACAAATTATGCCTTCATCAAAAAGCATTTTAAAAAATTAGTTTGTTATTATTTACCTGATTGATATCATCATATCACAATAATCATTATTTTCTTTTGATGAATTTAATATACTGTCAATAATTTCATTAGCAGCAACTTGGATCTTGCAGTCTTTCATATTATTATTTTGTTTTTCTTTTTTGTAATCATAAAATGCAAACATAAAATTATTATTTAAGATCTTTTTCAAAAATTCTGATTTGTAGTTTTGTAATTTATTAATAGGGAATTTCATTGTATCTGATAAGTTGTGTGGATTTCGGACTTCGGCGGATTTCTGGCTCTCTACTGTATTTCTCTAATGTGGTCCAGTTACGATTATTGAAGCAATACGATAGTGACATATTTTATGAAATACGCGAGGATAAAAGATAATATTTATCGGCAATATTTAAACACGCGGACTTAGTTCAATGATTTAATCAGAAAATTGACGACATTTGTCTTATGAGATCTTTTTATAGGAAAATGTATTTTAAAAGTTGCATCTTTACAAATTTTGCCCGCGTCATTTTAAAGCTAGCAATACTTTAAATATATAAACGGAATATGAATTTTTTTCAAACATTGACTAAAAAATGCAATAATAAAATGTATAATCAAAATAGATACCAGATTTTTTTAAAAAAAAATTATACCAAAATAAATAAAAAAGTAAAAAAGCATCGCCAACATCGCAACAACAATTGCCATGGGGGCCCTATACTAAAAAAAGTCGCCATGGGGGCCTTGTACTAAAACTGTACTGCCTGTGCGAGTATGAAAATTGGGTCGTCAAGCATGAATTTTATTTTAAAACCTTTCTTTGAATGGTTTTGTTTTCACTATCGCAGAATATTAATTTGGTTCTAATAATAATTTGACTACTGGTGAATTACAATTTAAATTGGGTGGGAAAATTGGCATAAGATTTATGAGTTTCAAGTAGGGATGAAACGGATAGTGATTTTGCCGGATACCGGATATCGGATATCCGGTGCTCTTCTGCCTGCCGGATACGGATATCCGGCATTAGTTTTGTTTTTTTGTTGTGTTGTATATTTCTTTTCTTTTTCTTTATTTTAAAACAATAAAATCTAAACGTATTTCATATACTATTCTTTTAAAACATTTTAAATTTAATTTATTCAAACATATTTATTTAATATTCTATTTATTTGTGCAATATTGCCATGAAGAATAAAATTTTAAGCCTAACATACTCAATTCCAACACTTGCAATTTTTGGTGAAAAGCACCATCACAAAAAGATAGGTTTTGTTCAGAATTATAAAACTAAAACTTATTATTTACATATTTTTACAATACTATTATTAAAAAAATGAAATAAAATATTTTACTAATATAATCACAGTTAAAGGGTTATTTTCACATGAAAACTAATATGTTGTGGCCATCACAAAACTTTCTTCTACATAATTCTATATAACAGAGCTACTTACGGTTTAAATCATATAAAAGTTTAACCATAGCTTCTCACAATAAATATTTTACAAAAGGAGTTTATGCAATTTTAATCAACAGATGCTGAAATAAATAACGCTTGTGAAAAATTATAATAGAAGCTCCACCTGTCTTGGCTGATATACACATAAATAAGGTCAACATTTACTTTCATAATGGTTGTCTTATATATCAAGTTTCATGCACATATGTCATAGAAGTTGGGATTAACTTAGCCTATTCATTGGGTAAATTGTAGTGCAGTATTGCCACCTGTTGGCCGATATACACCTAAAATAAATCGCAATAGTGTTTCACAATGGCTGGTTCTCTCACATACCAAGTTCTATGCAATTATACACAATAGAATAAGAGATATAGCCTTCCCCTTTTGGGGGGAAATTTCTGTATTGAAGAGCCACCTACTGGCCAACATGCATCCAAACTGAACCAGCATAATTTCTCATAATGCCTTTCCAACATGAAGTTTTGTGTAGTTACATGAAATAGAACCTAAAATATAGCCTTCCCTAAATTGCAGAAAGCACTGTATAACAGCACAACCTGTAGAGCGATTGGCACCAAAATTTGATAGGCACTAATATATGCCAAGTTACATGTACATATATATTTATATGAAATTCTGTGCAGTAGTTTCTGAGATATAGCCTTCCTCTAAGTTGTAGAAATCGCAGTATGGCAGCACCACCTGTTGAGCCATTTGCACCAAAAGTTGGTAGGCACTGATTTATGTCATGGTGCAACGACACATAAATTTATATGTAATTGTGGTACGCAGTAGTTCCAGAGGTACAGTTGAACAGAATTTTTGTCACTCACACACAGACATTTTTAAAAAATTGGTCAAACCAGGTTCTGGACTTCTTAAAATATGTAAATCCATCAAAAATCAGAAGTTTAAAATTTTTATGAATCCAATACTTTCTTTTGAGACATTTATAAGAAAACATAAAAGAAAGAAGAAAAAAATAAAATAAAATAAAAGCTTCAAACTAGTATGTTATGGCCATCACAAAAGTTTCTTCTATATCTCTCTATATAACAATGCTACATGCATGTTTAACATGCAGAAGAAACATAATCATAGCTGCTTACAATAAAAATTATAGATATTGAGTTTAGTGCAATTTTAATCAAAAAATTTTGAGATGTAGCCATGTGGAGAATCACAGAAGGTGAGGAACAGCTGTACCACCTGTTAGTCGATATACACCCAAATTAAGCCAACTTTTATTCTCATATTATTTTTATCTTGTTTATCTCTTAAATTTTATAGATGTTGAGATTTAGCCTTCCTATTCACAGAGTGATTTGCAACATAATATAGCCACCTATCGACCAATATGTACCAAAATTGAATCAACATGATGTTTTATAAAAATAACCCTTTTCCATAGTAAATTTTTAGCAATTATACACGAATGAATCTGAGATATAACTTCCCCATTCACAGGAAAATTGCAGCATAGCAGCACCACCTATTGGCCGTTATGCACAGAAATTGAATGAACATGTTTCAATAGCGGTCCCTGTGACACACTTAGTTTATTTTTTTAATTATACACAGTATAAGCTGAGATATAGTCTTCCTTTAAATGGGAGAAATCACAGTATAGCAGCGCCATCTGTTAAGTGATTTGCACCAAAAGTTGATGGGCACTTTTTCTTTTTGGTAAGATGCAACTATGTATAAATTTATATGAAATTCTGTGCATTAACTCTTGAACTGCACAAAATTTTTGTCAAATAGACATTTTCCAAAAATAGTCAAATTGTGTTTTGGTTCCCTCAAAATGTGTAAATCCACCGAAAACTGGAAGTTGAAAATTTTCACAAATCCAATACTTCCTTCTATTTAATATAGAAGAAAGTAGTAATTCAAAATGAATTTATACTTTTTACTTATTTTATATTTTTGTATTCTGTACAGATAAGAAAGAAAATTTTACATTAGTTATTAAAATTCTTTAAGTAAGTGAAGTTTTTCTGCAGTACAAAATCAAAAACTTTAAATAACTGATTTTTTTTTTTTTTCTTATGAACAATATGAAAGTGAAAGTACAGACTTTCTGAAAATTTAAATATGTACTTTTATTTGAAGTAATTTTAATTTTTTGGGATATATCTATGCAACGCAACAGGGAATTCTAAATTCAGGTGCTTTAAGATATTCCATTAAAAATGCAAATTTATATAAATTGGAGGGTTTTTAAAAAAATCCAAATTGAATAGATAGATGGCACAAGTAATGCCAGGTTTCTGCTAGTATAAATATATGGTCACAAAAACAACAGCTTTATTGTGTATGGAAAACTGGATTGTAAATAAACAGGTTCTAGTCAATAAATGCACATTATTTGACTCATTCTCAAAACAATCTAACAACTTTAACATCCAAGACTAACAATATTACTAAACAATCTAATAACATATTAGCAAAAGACATGAAAACAGAGTTATATATACACTGCAACTGCAGAGAATAAATATCATTTGTTCAGGAACAACAATGAACAGCTCTTTTTATTGTTATGGGGAAGATTAAGGGGAATGTTATAGATCACTCTGGAAGAAAAACCTAGCTAACTCTGTACAAAATTAAAATAGGGCTTCTATATTTCTTAGACCCGAAGCTACTTTTGGCTACATTTGTTTGCTAATGAGTCCAAATTCGATTTTCGCAGAAGCCAACTTAAAAAAAAAAAAAAAAAAACCTTTACAAGCTACAACTGATCTAAAAAAATTAAAAAATTGTCGCAAAATTTTCATCTGGTGGGAGTTTAAGCTTGAATTTTCTCCTTCGGATATCCGTCGGATATCTGGCTTGAAATTGCCGGATATCCGTATCCGGTGTGCTGATATCCGGTACCCCGCCGGATATTTAAAACTCAGCCGGATAGGCCGGATACCGGATAGTTACCGGATATCCGTTTCATCCCTAGTTTCAAGTTTTAAATGTAAATAAGAATAAAATAAATAAATAAATAAAATGTCAAAATTTCGCACGGGTTTGCTAGTATTATCTGTTTGTAATAAATCATAAGTTTTTCTTAAAAACTTTGAAAATATTGATTTTTTATATAAAATATAAATTAAAAGTGGTCATAATTACCTAATTACGGAGATAATACCACACAGACTGCTTGTGTTTTCCTAAGAACTTTCGGCCAAACACTTCCATGGCCATAATCATAGGTTAATGACATGGCTCTTCATCTGTTTGAGGGCTTCAGCATGCAGCACCATCTTTTGTCGATCTCGGCTTCGGTTGAATTACAGGTGTTTTCACAGTTTATGATTTCCACAGCTTCCCTTTTTATCGCGTAAAAGTGGCTGTTATAATTAGAAAGTTTTTTTACATTATCAAAATCGATATTAATATTCTCATTTTTTCAAACCTGGGCAAGAACAGTTGTATTTTTATTAAACTTAATGTCATTTGAATGTTCTTTAATCCTATCCTTTATTTTGTGTTTTGTCATACCTATGTAAGAACCGGAATTGAAAATTAATTTTATAAATTCCTGCAGTTTCTAAATTGTGGATTTTGTTTTTATCATTACTAATTCTTTTAAATATGTTTTTATTAGGTTTTATAGGTATGGTAATCCCGATTTTGGCAGCTTCAGCTTTAATTTTGCTAGATGCACCTTTGTCGTAAGGAATGGAGTAGTATAGGTGGGAGGAGGTTTTTGGATTTAGGGATTTATTAAGTTTTTTAATTCTATTGTGGTATAATTTATATATGAATTTACGATTATAACCGGCTTTATTACAAATGTCAATAATTTTGTTAAGTTCTTGTTTTAGAAGGTCTTGATTGGAACAAATGTTAAGTGCATGATTAATATAGGTCTGAATATCAGCAGTTTTATAACGAAAAGGAGTTTTACATATATTGTTAATAATTTCATTACTGTTGTTGGGTTTACGATACACCATGGTTTCAATTTTATTAGGGTGTTTAAAATAATGACATCAAGAAAATTTAAACTATTGTTTTTTTTCGATTTCTAAAGTGAATTGAATATTGTTATCAATTTGATTGAGATTATTTAAAATTTGTTCAGGAGAGACTGAGTTATCAACAATGGCAAATATATCGTCAACATATCTGTACCAAACTTCTTAAAAATAGTGTATTCGAGGATACAGAGCTTCAATTCAGCTATAATGCCTGAGATAGGTGATCCCATAGGGAGCCCTTTATTTTGTTTGTAAATTTTGTGATTAAACCTGAAAAAATTTTCTTTAAGAATTAAATTACTAGCAGAAGTTAAAGTAGTGCAAATGTCAGGATTATTATATTTTTCTTTAAATTTATAGTTAATAATATTACAAATCTCATTGTCAATGGAAGGAAAAAGGTTGACAATGTCAATGCTTACAAATTTATCTGAAAAATTATAATTAATATTGTGAAGGTATTCATCTGTAGATTGAATTCAGTTTTATTGGGCTGTTTAAAAATTATATGTCGAATTGACAGTTTTATGGAACTTTCTCAAGAATATACATTGAATAAAGTACACTCATCAACTAGATTAGAATCTGCCTATTTCTTTATTAAATACTGTCTTCACAAAAGAGAATTAACATTTTTGTTATTCATCTATTTTTACACATTTTTCTTTGTTATTACAAGGTTGATAATTTCTTCCGAAACTTTCTTTCTTATAATTGTATTTTTATTAACTAATTCGTACTATTTTATATATCCCTTTTTAGGTTTCTTCATGATTATAATTCATTATATCCTTTTGAAAGTGATATGGAATTAATAAACGCTACAGGAGCATATTTGTATCCTTTCTTGTTAATATAATTTATTTTGCTTTGTCATTAAAATAAAAAATTATGTATAACTTATGCAATGTATCTCTTAGGTTAAAGGTGCACAACTTGCGGCCCGGGGGCCACATGCGGCCCAGTAGCCATTAATTTGCGGCCCGCTGAAGGATTGGCATTTTAAGTTGCATTAATCATCAACAGGAGAAAAAATAAAAAAGAGAGAAAGAAAAAGTATTTGTTTGTTGCATTCGCAAGACAGGCATTTACAAAAACTTATATACAAATTTCTTAAACCTTCGTTTGTTATTGATTTGTTGCATTTCTTAAACCTAATTTATTCCTTAAAACTTCTATAAAATTTATTTAATTCAGAAATACCTGAGCTCTAATACCCCTTTCCTTGGCTATGCTCTTGTGTGCAACCAAATCCTCAAAACACTCATTGAGACTTTTGCAGACCATGTTGTTTATGCAGAGGTTAATAAAGAACAAATTTAGTGCCGCATTTAGGAACTTTCACAAAGCCAATTCTCAGCAATATAGCTGCACACTAAAAACTTTGTATGAGCTTTGCCATATCAAACTCATAATAAATACCCTTAATTTAGATATTTAGTGGAGGCAATGGTAATTATCTAACTAAATAATTTCTTATATTACACATAATAAATAACTCACCCACATATATATTTATTTTACAACTGCTTCATTTTATTTTTTAAATGTATTTTAAAATTAAATAAACTGCTTTATGCATTTTGGTTATAATTGTTCAGAAGCATTATTAATTTTCACAAACTTACTTGATTTTTTTCGTAAATTATTTTATAAATTGACAAATGGGGTACTAGTTTAAAAAAGATGGATTAAACCCTGTTATTTTACGCCAGAACAGGAAGATGACACAATGTATTTTGTTCAAAATTCATGTAGAAAATGACAATTATGACCACAGAAGCCTTTTCACTTACAGATCTCCCCCGTACCATTTAATATCTCAAAGTGATATTTTCATACTCACTTACCTACACTAAAACTACTTATTTTGGTACCCATCCTGTATCAGCCTTTATATTTGTACTTATCGTTTTTGTGACTCCCAATAAAAAAATTTTCTTCTCTCTTAAAATCATACTTTTTATTTGATTATTTTATTTATTCTTTGTGTATTTTATAGGATACATTTGTTAATTTTTTTGCTTACTATTCGATAACTTCATGAGTATCATGCTTCGAGATTCACTTAACTTGCTGATTAAAAAAAAAAAAAAAAAAAAAAAAAAAAAGATAAAGTTTCCCCCCCCCCCCCTTAAGTAACATTGAAGAAAACTGAAGTTCTGCACACAGGCGTATGACAATGATAGTGTTCCCCTTTATATATGCATGTGTCTGTGTGTATACATCTATTACACAGTGAATATATCTGCATAGTTTAATTCTTTTATATTATCTCGTCTGTGGCCCTTCATATCCTACTGAAGCGCGAGATTGGCCCTCCAGCCAAAAAGGTTGTGCACCCCTATCTTAGGTTTCAAAAAAGGGCACCGTTTTTTATTCTTGAGGACATTTATAGATTCTTAAGGGTACATTTAACATTTAGAATCTGGACATTCATTTCAAAATTCAATCATGAGTTTGCATGTAATAAATACTTTTTTTAGTTTTTACTTTATTTTTGTTTATTTAAATATATGAATGGTTGATGATCGTATGCAATACAGTCAAACCTCATTAATGTAAAATCAAAGGAACAACAAGAATTATTTCTTGTTAAATAAATTTCATATTATCCAATAACTTCTAAAAAATTGTATTTTTCTCGTAAATTTCAATGTATTTTAAAAGACAGATAAGAATTTGAATTCAATGCAAAGAAATTACTAATGCATTTTATACTTTAAAAAGAAAATACAATACAATACAAAATTCATACCATTATATTTTCATATCTATTTTTGACCAAAATAATCCATAATTAACTGTTACTTCATTATTTGGATGAAGTAGATATTCCAAAATTTTTGCACCTGTTCTAAGCTGTTTATTGGAGATAAAGTATTTTCCTGCTGTAGAAGAAAATATTGGAGTGTTTTCAATGCTTCAGTAAGCAAATCACTTAGTCATAAGTTTTTTTTTTTTTTTTTTTTAATTTCATCATCCAATTTGCTTGTTTTCCTTATTCTAACTTAAATATTCGGCTGCATTAATCTGTCTAAAATATTTTTAGGCATTCCATTCCTTTTCCTTGGCAACCCGACATTTTTTTTTTTTTTTGCTAACTGTAATACATGAATATTTCTGTGTTTCAGAAAAACTTCTAAATATCAAAATATAAAAACTGTGAATATTAATGCACAAATGAAAAGTTCAAAAGGAACAGACTGTTGTTTTGGATCCATCTTGAAGATTATTTATCAGTGAAGTTAAAAAGAAATGTATGCAGTAAAAAATAAATAAATAATAAAGTATTCATAGCATTCACAAATTTTGGTAGTGACAACAACCAAAATTTAAAAGCTACTTTACTTCCAGTAATTATTTTATAAATAATATTGTTTTTGAAATTTGAAAATATGCCCTTTAAAAATTTCAAGTCTGTATAAAAAAACATAGATAATGAGCCAATTTACTTAAAACTCAATGCATATTGTAAATGTCTGAAATATACTGTACACTTAAAAATTAGTAACAGAAAGAAAATTGAAATCCAGTGTGAAATAACTTAGCTTTGCTAGATGTGAATGTCATTTTTCAATAATTTATAATTACTTACTTCTCGAAAAAATATGATATATGACTCTGTATTTATAAGAAATTTGTAAATATGAATATAAGAAACATTGTACTTCCATAACATTCTATAAAACAATTGTTCTTAACATTTAATCAGAGATGTTGAAAGACTAAGTTATGTTTTCGGAAGCATACATGATTCATTTGACAAAAATCCTCAAACATTTACTTCTACTGCTGAGAATGGTGCTCGACCAAAAACACATTCCCGAACTGTGCCTGCTACTGATGGAGCTGTTAAATCTTTACAAGTAAGCAATAAACAGAAAACTATAATTATATAAGTGCTTCTAACAAATCTAAGTCTTGTAAAAGATGTTTAACATTATTAATAAAATCTGAAAATAGTACTTAAAGGAAAAATAAAATTACTATATTGAATTAACTGTAACCAAATTTTATTGAGTAAAATAATTGTTTATAAATATTTTTTACTTTCAGAACATACTATGTAAAAAAAATACTGTAATCATGTCAAAAATTCAACTTTCAGATTTTGATGTATGTGTTTTGAGGTCCTCTGAATTTGTTTTCGCTATTTTTATGGTGATATGTATAAGTGAACACACTAACATCTAAATATCTAAATGCTTTATTCGAATGAGTTGAAAGTTGGTACGTATGTTGTCACTGTAGCACAAACCCTAATGATTTTGGTGAATCTAGCATTTATAGTTTTTTTTACAGGGACACAAAGAAAAATTCTTTATCATTATGGCCTGTAGGCTCAAGTTATTTAAAGTGCAATAGTGTCTAAACGACTTATTAACTGAAAGTTCATACACATTTCAGAAAATAATGGAGTGGAAGGCTGATTTTTTATACCAACTATGTGAAAAATACCAGAGCCGGGAATCAAACCTGTGCCTTCCTCTGTACGTACGGATGCTCAAACCATTGAGCTACCCTGGCTTATTACCAACTGGGCATTTCTCACATAACATTCGTTGGCAAAGTCACCGAGTCTGCAAACACAGCTGTATCAAGTGACATTATTGTTGGAGTTGTGCCATGATTAATAATGTCACTTGATACAGCTGTGTTTGCAGACTCGGTGACTTTGCCAACGAATGTTATGTGAGAAATGCCTAGCTGGTAATTAGCCAGGGTAGCTCGATGGTTTGAGCATCCACACATAAAGCGGAAGGCCCGGGTTTGATTCTCGGCTCTGGTATTTTTCACATAGTTGGTATAAAAAATCAGCCTTCCACTCCATAATTTTCTGAAATGAACTTTCAGGCTTGATGAATAAATTTCTAAGTTAAGTTTATACACATGTTATAGGTTACTGTCATACAAACTGTGTAATTTTGGTGAATCTAGCACTTATAGTTTTTTTACAGGGACTCAAAGAAAAATTCTTTATCATTATGACCTATAGGCTCAAATTATTGAAAGTGTGATAACGCATCATTTAAATACATCATTCAAATGAACTGAAAATTTATATACATGTTATAAGTCACAATCACATGAACTATGTGAATTTTAAAGATTATTTGTCATGTGAAAATTTATATACATATTATACTGTTTAAAGTGTTGTATAATAGCATTATATATTAAACATCCTACTATATGGAAAAAAAACATTCGAACACCCTATTATAATTTTCTCTTTTGTTTATTTAACAACTCCTCTTACTTTATTTTATCTACACAACTGTTAATTACTTAATGTTTGGTAAGTCAAGTGGAGTCACTCCAGATTTTTATTTTTCCTCCAAGCTTACATAGTTTTTTTTTTTTTTTTTGTAAAACTTATTTAATTTGTAATTATATTTAGAGTAAATACTTTTGGTTAATGGATCATTTTATCGATAACAATTATGTTTTTGGAACTGTTTGTACATGATGAAAAATGCAAGTTATTGTTCATTAAATAGATTACTGTGTGATTCGCTTACCATGAAATACAATGAGGAACCAACAAAGGCAGATTTATGTAGATTGTTTCTTGTAGGGAATGAAAAAAAAAAACAAAGAGGATTTGTGTGTTTTATTTTATTGTGTGATATTTACTTTAATTCATTTATTTCTGATTTATTCCATACTTTTATCATCTGACTCAATGGAACAGCTGCACCAATTGTGCAAGACTGTGCAAATTCAGTACCTCTGCCCAAACTTGCTCCAAAAAAGTCATTTTGCATTAAAATTGCACCCGTCTGTACCAAAATGCTTAAAATATTTTTGTCAAATGATGGCTTTCGCTATTTCATTTTCGCACTGAAACAGAGGTTTTGAACTCTGTTTTTGCATCAAACAATCGATGTGATCTCGGTTTAAGCAGGTCTACTTTTTGCGACAAAACATTGATGCAATCTCAGTTTAAGCAGAGTCTAGAGCTAATATTTTTCCTATTTTTCAAAAACTCTTACTACAATTCTTATTTTTCATACTTTTTCTTCTAGACTGAAATTGTGGTCCGATCTTTATCAACTTTTGATTTTGCATTTAGAACAGTTGCCACATGAAAGGGGATTCATTCAATTTTATTTTTTATCTATGAAATAGCCTCAACATCTCTAAAAAATAGAAAAAACAACAAATCTAATTACTTTTACAATCAAGCTGAAACACCACTTGCTTTATCGTATAATATTATTAAAGAAAAAATTCCTGTGCAAGGCATTGCGTAATCGAAATACTGCTGACTCAGAACAGGAACAAGTATTTCTTTACATTAGCTAAGAGTGTGTTTAATTGAAACGGCAAGCTGAAAGAAAGAAATTTAAAGCTATGATTATGCATTTTGATTTTCATTTAAACAATATCAATGGTTCAGTTATCTTAATGCTTAAAAAGTCGTTAAAAAATATAACTTTCTGATGAAAAAAATTGTTTATTTCAATTAATTATTGAAATAAATAATGGATTCAAAGCTACTGAACTTTAAAGCCGATTGACAACACAGGGGTTCTAGGCCAAGAAGATGTGACCTCTGTGGGAGACTTTCTAAAGTGTCTTAGGCCATAATCTCGGGGATTTCAGAGAAAATCACCATAAAATCAGACTTAAACGGAGGGGGAAAACTCTGTGGGAAACTTTCTTAAGCATTTTAGTCCATATTCACACAAGTTTTGGAGAAAATCATGGAAAACTCCGAATTTTAATGAACCAAGTATCTACTGATGGAGAAAGAAAAAAAATATTTTCTGTGCTTTTTGTTAGGATAACCGAATACGCGATAGCATTGTTTTTATAGTGCATAGGTAATTCTAAGAAATTTTCAGATCTGAAAACAGGACTTTCACAAAACTTGTTGGATTTAAAATGGATTTGTCACAAAAATCACTTGAGAAAATTGTGTATTTTATAAATCAGCCGCAAAAATTTGACATGTTTCATTAATCAAATAACAAAAAAAGAAAAAAGAAATTTACTGATTTATCACTAAATAATTACATGATTTTAGAAAAATATCTATTTTAGCAATTAGTTTACAATTATGTAATTTAAAAAAATGTCAATAAAGTAATTGTAAAATAAATTCTGTATTTCTATAAAAATAAGCTACAAAATTATGCATATATTTCAAATCATGTTATGTTTGAAAAAAGCAAGAATTTCATCGATTAGCATCGAAATAAAGCCTATTTTCGCAATTAATTGTGATTAAGCATAAGTTTTATTAATTAGCAGTGAAATAATTGTATATTTCCATTATCGGCTAAAAAAATATCATGATTTACAGAAATTAGCTTTAAAAAAACCCGCAACTTTCATCGATTAACAGCCAAATAATGGCATATAAAATGTAGATATTTATTTTTAGTGGGTAAACGATACCGTATTTCCGAAATCTACTTCAAAATTATTCCCTGTTTTGCAAAAAAGTGCAAATTTTACTGATTAGCGACAAAATAGTTGAGTATTTCAGATTCAGCTTTCAAAAGAATGTGATTTTCATAGATTAGTAGCTAAATAATAGTGTATTTTGGCTATTGACCAAAATTTCATATTTCAGTAATCTGCTTCGAAAAAAAGATGCAATTTTTTTTTAATCAGGAGGAAAATAATTATTTAGTTCCGTGTAAATGTACATTTTTTGCAATTAGCTGTGAAACAATCCTTTTCTTTTTTTTTTAATTCATCATCAAAATTTTCACATATTTATGGATTCAGCGTTGAAAAAAATGTGAATTTCATTGATTAACGACAAAGTTGTTTAGTATTTGGAGATGTAGCTTTGAAAAGGGCACAATTTCACTAATTTGTAGCCAGATAATTGTAAATTTTGTTAATAATTGGCCCCATTATCGATATAAATGACCGCAAAAATATCGCAAGTTTTAGGAATCAGCTTTGTAAAAAGCTTGGATTTTATCAATTAGTGGCAAAATTTTGGCGTATATTAGCAATTCTTTGCTATTAAACATAGATTTCTAAATTTGCAGCAAAATAATTGTGTATTTCGGCAATCAGCTTTAAAAATATTGCAAATTTTGCCCGATTGACGGGAAAAATAGCATATTTAATTAATTAATGGTAATTAAATGTAAAATTTTGACTATTTTTTATTAAACTGCCTCAAAAAAATCGCAAATTTAGGGATTAGCTAGGGAAATTAGCCATCGGGAATTAGTTAGGAAAAAAGCATGAATTTTTTTTTTATTAGTAACAAAATTATGGTATACATAACAATTATTTGCAGTAAACGCAGATTTTGTAAATTTGTTGTGAAATAATTATGAATTATGTACTTCAGCAATTGGTTGCAAAAATATCACAAATTTTGTCGATTTACGGAAAAATGGCATATTTATTTAACAAATGGTAATTAAACAATTTTTGACCATTTACTGCAAAATGATTCAATATTTCGACAATCAGCTGCAAAATTAATGCATATTTCGCAAATCAACTTTAAGTACTTGTAAATGCAAGTCTTAACTGTAATAAAGCTATAAAAACAGTCTTTACTGAATTTCAAAAATATTACAAAAATACAAGAAATTTGTTTTATATGAGATTATTTATTCATTTAGAATATTTTTGTGTTATTCAGATGTTTTTTTCTTTTTATAAAGTATTTATCTGTCCTATGTCAGAATAAAAATAATTTATATACTGTGTATAATATTTTAATACTTTTAAAGATTAAACTTTTTTCTATATAAATATAATTCTACGATCCCCCCTCCCCCCTGAATTGAAAATTTAATATTATTATTATGTAAAGAAACCTAAAAAAGGAAACCTGCCCTAACCTATGTAAATTCAATAACTTTTACATTGACCCCAACCTGTGTGGGAAAAAATTTATTATGGGTTTAGAATCAGCAGGCCAAAATATGATATGTGGTAAATTTGCACGTGTAAATACCCAAAAATAAGCAAAGTCTCCAACTTACATGGGAAAAAGAAATTAGTTAACTTTAAATGAAAGATCTTAATTAATTATATATTATAGAACAAAGTATGTACCTATTGTTATAATTGGTCGTTCCCAAAATCAAAAGTTGAAAGGAAATGAGAAAGCGAAACCAAACAAAAAATGAGAGGAGAGGGAGAAGCAGTGGGGAAAGGAAATGGGAGAAACAAACATTTGAACTTTAACGATACAGAAGCTGCTAATGTGCAAATTACCTAGTTAAAATGTGGAAAACTCTTGATTCCACACTTTAGTGGGTCATTTTAGTTAATCTGCAAATTAGCTAGGTAATCAGCACATTAATGGATTTCGAGCTTTAATGGTAACATATATATGGTGGTACAAGTTTTCCCTCATCCATTTGTGATGAAAATTTTCAAAGTTTATTCATTTATTTTACATATGTTGTCGAGATGTTCATTTTTGTGTATTAACTAAGTAGGGAAAATAGCTAAAATATTTTACAGAATTTTTAATTTTTTAATAAACGAGCACCCACAGATTTTTCTGGTCAATATGCCCCAGATCCATAATAAATTTGCTCCAAATCCATAATTATTTTGTTTCGATATCAATGTTGGCAAAAACCCGTTTTTTTTTGTGTGTGTGTTCAAATACCCCCCCCCCCCCCCCAAATTTATTTGGGGTTTTTCGAGAAAAAGGTGGTTTTTTCTGGGTTTTCCAAGAAAAAAAGTTTTTTTCTTTTTTTCAAAATAAAAGATCTTTTTTTGAAGGTAATAAGTAGAAATAGCTTAAAGAACTTTAAATATCAAACATTTATTTTTCTTCTGACTTCACGTTTATGTATTTTTTGAATAAATTAGGAAATATTGGAAAAAATATTGATTATTATTATTATTTATGTTCCATGTATCACAATTTGTGTTATTCTTATGGTGATCTTTGTTAACCAAAATTCATGACATGCAGTTTATGCAAAAGTATTCCATAACTTTTACAAGTTTTATAAAAAACAAACAAAAGCATAAAAAAATGAAATTCAGAAATAGTTTTTCTCTAAATTTGTTTCAAGCTTGTGTTTTAAAATTTTTTTATTCAAGGCTAATTGGGACCCTGTATTAAAAATTCCAAAATGGCCAAGATGCATTCTTTTGACTCTTGATATAAAGATTTCAAATGAGTTCTTCACCAAATTTAAATAATCAACAATTTATGTATTCATGTTGGAAAAAATCATTTTCCCGTTGTACTGTAGGTATTTGAAACTTAATTCATAAAAAGTATATAACCTGATTTTTTTTTTTTTTTTTTTGCATTTTTACAAATTTTGGGTTATGAGGAATCCTAAAATCACAAAAATGATGTGGTGTCTGTATTTAAATTAGTCAGTTTAATATTAGTTTGTGTAGATTATATCTTGAGAATGAATGATGATTAAAAATTTAGATCAGTTTTAAAATAGTATCTCCTATGATACTGGCCAAAACCATGATTTTAATGGTCTAATTTGTAAACTTTGTAAATTTATACAAAATTTGAAATTTTCATAACATAACTGAATAAGGCAAAATTTCACATAAATGTATCTTATGGGAATTATTGCATGAAAAATTAAATAAAAATTTACATCTATAAGATAAGCAACAAATCAGTATAATGTAAATGTGTCAAAACGGGTGATGGAAAGCCTGGTTTGTGGGACATTTCATTCTCTGACTGGTTTGAACATTAGCAGAGTTCATTCCTCTAATCTTGAATATAGTAGATTCTATAGTAAATATTTAGGAGAGCAAATATATGATGGATAAGAGAGCAGATTTTATCTATGCCACCTAGTGTTTGGTTGTAGCACTATTTAGTACAGTAGAAGATCTTTATGACACAATTCTATATAATGCAATTCTCTATATAACACTTATCTTTTTAGGCATAAACAACGAATTTTTCAGTTAAGAAACATTTTGTAAAAAATTGCTTCTCTGTAGAGAAATAACTGTGATACATTTGTTTTTCTTTATCTTCTTAATTCAGAGCTTTTTAATGAAAAAATTGCTAACATTACTTTTTCTTTTTTTTTTTTTTTTCTTTAAAGTGAGTAATATAGTGAATGATTTTGTACAGGCATATATTATGTTTATAAAGTAAATTTAACAATGAGAGTTATTATCCACCCGATTTCTGTTCCATGGAATGTAACTTAAAAATACCCTACTCTGTTTTGTTATGTTTCAGATATATTTGGCCTTGTTTACGAGATAAATTTAATGACGTGTGAAATGTGATCTATATAATGCAAAATTCTGTATAATGCAAAACTTGTGTTTTTAAGTTTGTGTTATAAAGATCTTCTACTGTAATTGTCTGAGTATACTACTATATCTTCTATTTGTAAAACTTATAACTCAAAATAAAGCTAATTCTTTATGTAAACTATTTTGTTAGAAAAATAAGTTTCAATTGCTTAGTATTTTCATTTTGCTTATTTTGCCGTAGAACATCTTATAAAATTTGAAAAAAACCAAAAGTGGGCAAAATTGTGGGTTTTTTCAAATGGGTTTTTTTAGAAAAAAACCCATTGGGTCCAACCCAGCCAACCCTGTCTGGTATGCTCCTAATCCATATTTATTTTGCTCCGATATGCTCCAAATCCATACTTATTTTGCTCTGATATGCTCCAAATCCATAATTATTCTGCTCCGATATGCTCCAAAATGGATATTTAGCTGCTCCAAAAAGGTATTTTAAGTGCTCCAAAATGGTGATCAAGCTAATCAATCTCTGCAGGCTCTGTCTGACTGTACATAAAAATTTGTTTGTTTTGTAGTAATTGTATATATAACACATTCCATTTTAAATATTTATTTGTTTATTTCATTATTAATTTCAATTAATCAAATATTGCAAAATTATATAAAAGAAATATGCCAATAACATTTATCATAATGTAATGTAAAAGAAAATTTGAAATTTTTTTCTAATATTATTTCAAATATATGTAATCTTTAAATTACAGAAAATAAATAGATATATTAGATGTAATAAAAAGCTTTAAAAAAATAAATAAAGTAAAATAAAAAGTTTTATTTATGAGAAATCCTGTGTCATTTAATTTAACAGCAAACTTCCTGAAGTCTGAATAGAATTCTTTTTATCTGATTGACTCGTCTGTTTCTGCAACAAAACTGGTTGTTTACTATTACATAATCCATAGGAGAATATTATAATAAAATTAAATAGAAATTAGCTGAGCTGTAAATAAATTCTGTTTTCAGAAATTTTACTATAAATGTATTTCAAAACTTCTTGAAAATTATATAATCAAAATGCAGATTTTAATGTATTTGTTTCAGTACAAATAATATCTTTCCCTTTCTAACTATGCAGAATATTGGTGCCATTTTAAAACCAAAACCTTCAAATTCACTGCAGAATGGTGTGCCTTCATTTCAGTCTGCCGATAGCCGTCCTAGTGAATATCAGTTAGATTCACTTATCTATTCAGTGCTTGATGTTTTACCTGACCTGGGTGAAGGTTTCATTGAAGTAAGTCTTCACTATTTAATGTATCATAAATAAATAAAAGTACTTACAGGAAAGGTTTTTCAAGTACTGCTATTTTGCCTAAAATTATTTTTAGAAAGTAGTTCTTTACACTGTATTTCATTTATTATAGTTTAAAATATGTCTACTGAATTGTAATACAAGAGTTATAAAAATGAATCATAATTTTTTACAAGTTTAATGTAAAATGCAGCAAATGCATTTTATTACAATTAATCTTATTCTTCCTTGACCCTAAAAACATTTTCTTTTAAATATGCAGATTATATTCACTGATCATAAAATACAGGCAGATATAAATAGCTTTATGCAACATATTATTCTTTTCAATTTCTTATAAGAATTTCTACAAAATATGTTTAAAATAGTTAATAATTTTAAAACTATGTGCATTTGCTATTTATTTTAGATCTCAATCATTATATTTGATACATAAAATTGGAGATAAATGTTCAAAAATAAAGGTTGCCACTCCCTGTGTGGCAGTCAAGTTTAAAAAATGGTATTTCAGAAATTTGCTGCAGTTGCCTTTTTTTTATTTTTACATAGAAAAAAAATTTAAATGTTGATAAAAATCGACGGTTTTGAAGCAAACTTTTAGTAAAACTCGAATTTAAAACGAACTTTTTACAGAAAACTTTAAAGCTTCTTTAAAAAATTCATGCAAGAAAATTGCATATTTCGATAATGAGCCTAAAAATTTCGTAACAGCACAAATTGACATGTCAATGTGCACAACAAAAAGGTATGAATTCCACTTATTCATAGGTAAATAATCTTGTATTTTGGTAATCAGTTTTAGAAAAAAGGGCAAATTTTGTTCATTAGTGGCAAATTAATTGCCTATTTCAAAAATTTGTTAATATTAATCTCTAATCTTTATCAAAACAATGAAATAATCCCATATTTTGACAGTTAGCCATTAAAATATTGTGCATTGTTTGTTAGTCAGTCCAAAAAAAAAAAAAAAAGGGGGGGGATTTTTATAAACTGATTATAGGAATATGCTATGTTTTATTACTTAGCAGCGATAAAAACCACTTTAAACATACATATTTAATTTTAGGAACCCACAATGAAGAGGTTAAAGCTGTATTTTTTCTTCAAAATTATAAAGATGTTTTTCACAAATTAAACAGACCCCCTACATATCTATAGTGTAACCCCGTTTCCTAAGACTAGCAGTGAGGATGAGTCCAAAGGCTTGTAAGGGGTGCCAAATTGGCCAACAGATTGGGATTTGGTAAATATTCAGGCATTCAGTGTTCCCTTTTCGCTTATTTTCTCTCAATTACAAGGGTTATCATCCCTATTTTAACGCTGGGCACATTCAGTCCACACTTGCACATAGGCTCCCATTGTCACAAGAAATGTGGTTAAAGCATACTTGTTTTATGTTTCCAAATATTATTTTCCTTCCTTCCCTCAATTTTAAATAGTGGAAAATTCAAGTTAAAAAAACAAGTAAGTTTTGAAGTGTTTATTTATTTTTATTTCAAGAAACATACACACAATTCTGAATAATTTAATTTTCTGATCATATGTGTGATTTTAGATATTTTCTTGCTCATACATATTTTTGAATTATATGTAATTTCTATATTATGTATATGTAAGCTGACATGTAAGTAACCATTGTGTTAATTCAATTCAGTGGCACCCTGGCCACTTTCAGATTTTTTTAAATCTTGACTTTCAGTTCTTAGAATCTTAGTTGTAAATTATATCATTTTTTAATACAAAAATAAAACGTTCTGTTCACTTTTTTGTATTGATACTTCTTCCTTTCAGATTTTATTTATTTTTGTAATTTATATTAACCTTTTTGGTGTTAAGATATATTTTATAAATATTAAATTATTTTGAAACTTTTTTAATTACAGGAAGGCTTAGAGTACTATGGCTATGATCATGAAAAATTTATAGATGCTATTTTTAATAATGCTTTACCACCATCTTTAAATAATTTGGACAGACTAATGAAAAGGTTAGTTCATGCATAATTTTGTAATACATGCTAATTAATTATTATTTTTATTTATTTATTTATTTTGAATGCTTCCTTTTAATTTTTATTAATGATTCAAAAATAATGTAGCTGTCAGTTTCCCTGCTTACTCATACTATGACAACCACTAAATGGATACATTATTAATATAGAAAAGGATAATTTATCTTTTTAAAATTTTTATCTTTTGCCCAACGTAATTATTTTTTCTTCCTAGGATATATTGTAACATCTTGAATAAAATAATTAGAACTAAAAGTTTCCCTTAGTAGCATTGGCATAATATGAGCCGCTCAGTGCACACATCGATTAACTCCATAAAACAAAAAGTTGAGAAACACGATGATGTAATGTATATTGTTTTTTAAAATTCCTCTGATAATATGAATTCAAATATATAATGTAGAATGCATAATTGCAGATATAGCTTTCATCTAACGGTGTATAAAATTAATAAGAAAGAATAGCCAACAAACAATCGTCAGTAATGTTACAGTTTTTATGTGACTGGTGGAGTTAATCGATTTGGCAACTGAAAAAAGAAATAAAGTTAAATTAAGTCTTTACATTTTTAAGTTTTTTATTACAGAAAAAGTTAGTTATTATACATTTTTATCACAGCTTTTCCATAAGAATGTATGTTGTCAGTTCTGTTATATTATAATTTTTGTAATTAATTCATAGCAGTTTTATGTCAGCGGCATTATTCTTTGGGATGATTCAGCAATATTATAAATAATGTCTTCTTCATCAGCTGTATGCGAGGATTCGTCATTTCGATTTGTTGACAAGTTCTTATAGTAATCGTGTTTAACAGGAGGAATGAATTTTAGCAGGTCCATCATGTCTCTCCATTTTTCCCTTGTCACAGTTCTACCTTTAGGATATAATAAAGGCTGATCTATATTTTTCAAACTTTGCGGTCTACCCACTAAAGATTTTCTTATATTAATGGTTTGAAATTCTGTATCTTCATTATAGTCACATTTGAATTGTATGAGATAGGGTTTGGACCTTTCTAACTTTATCCAGCGCATTAACTAATATTTTAGCAGTATAATTTAATATTTTAGCAGTATAATTTAAAAGAAAAAAATATATTACTTTTACTACAGGTAAAGTCTACTGTAAACGTTGTTCTTTTTATCTGTTTACCGATGCGATTTTGTTACGAATATTATTGAGAGGGAGAGAGCATCTTCCGCTGTTTAAAAACAAATAAGCGTCGATGCACGGCCAGAACAGATACAGCGTTACCGAAACGATTTACATTAGAGTATGGAGTTAATCGAAATGGCTTCTGAAATAAATTACTTATTATTCAATGGCCAAAAAAAATTTGCCATTTAACGGTGCTAATCTTTATTATTCCGGAAAGTTATTATAAATACAAAAAGTTATGATTATACCAAGTGCTTTGACATAAAATTTAAGATTTTTCAAAAAGTGGAGTTAGTCGATGTGTGCACTGAACGGCTCATATGCCCATTAATTGAAAATTTATGACATCACAGACATAGAAAATCACTTGATGATTCACACACAATAATATTTTATTTATATCCACGTACAAAGACACAAATACACTTAACATGTAATAACACAGAAGAAATATGAATTAGCACTAAGCTGTCATATTTGCTTATAACAACATAATTTGGCCTTGCTGGCCTCTTTTTCCCTATTACACACAGAAAGATATTGAAGTTGGGATAGCTTTCTCTCTCCAGAATATTTTTCCTTTTTATATATGACCAGGACGGTCCACATCAAACTGATCTTAGAATAGCGCCAATCATAAGAAAACCTGGGTGACTATCTCTTCTGGATCACCACGATGGTCTACTAAAACACAATCTTCAAATAAATGAAGAATTCCAGCAAACCGAGGCGGATGCCATTTTAAAAAAAATACAGAAAACTAGGTCGGTTTTCTAAAAGAACACTTTAATTAATATTTAAGCCTGGGGTGGCTTTTTCCTTTTATTATGGCCAACGACATTTTAAAAGAGCTATAATTAACAATGTCAGACTCTAGAGAATGAGCCAAATTTTGCAGGAGTTGTTTACTTTTCGATGGCTCTCACTGATTGCTTAAAAAAAAAAAAAAAAACAGAAAAACTTTTTAGTTGTGATGAGATGTCATGAATTTATCTCTTTCCGTAAAAATTAAGTCCAAATATAGTAATCCCGCTTCTTTAATAATGAAATTAGCTTTATATTAACAGAAATGAATCAGCACTCCAAGACTAGAAAAATAAATTACTCTTGATGAATAAAAGAAACAGCAAATCATTTGAAAATGATGGGTTTTAAAGTAAACAAAATAAGAAATTAAATTACCTTCTAAAAATAAACTCTTTTACTGCATAAACGTGCCAATAATTCACTTTTAATGATTATTGATAAAATTGAGATCTTGTAAACATTTCAATATATATTTTCTTTAAATAAATGCAATGAAAGAAATAATTGATTAAATGGACAAATCATGATATTAATTTTAAGGGGAAATGCTGATATTAAAATAACTTTTTACAATGCCACTAACTCCTCTCTTTACAGAAAAACTTTTTCCATAAGGAAAAATTTAGAAAATATTCAACAATTTTACACATTTACATAATATTAATCATAAAGGGTGAGTGTTACAATATCTATTATGTGAATGTGTGATTAACAAATTGGAAAGTCCAAGATTTAAGAATCTAGAGATTTTTAAATATTTTTCTAACTATAGAAATTTAACAGATAATAAAACTTTTGCTGTTATAATAGTATGTTAATTAAAACTTGTTTGTCTCATTTCATGTTATTTTCAAATAATACATCAAAATTAAGAACTTTCTTTTTAATTTATATAAATCCATTTCACTGAATTGAAGCGATTAAAAAAAAAAAAAAAATAAAATAAATACAAATAAGTGACTTCAAGTGACATATGCATCAATATACAGTGAACTGTCGTTAAGACGGCCCCGCTTAAGATGGATTTCTCGTTATTACGTACAAAAACAGAATCCCCGGCTAAGGCCTATAATAATTGCATGTTAATAAGCATCGCTTTATACGTACAAGTCATTCGTTAAGATGGATATTTTTCCCCCTTCGAAAAAGAGTCAATTCCCAAAATCTTTACAAATTCAAGTTTTTTTTTTTTTTTTTTTTTCTTTCAACATGAAAAGGTGCAATAATAAAAGAGTTAATCTCTTTCACTCTCCAGCTCTCCACTATTACACCGTAAGAGTTAAACAGCATTGATTGACAGTGACATTTGAGATCAACAATTTGTACCTGTCTCCACTTCTATTGTGAAGACATAGCAAAGGATTTCGTTATCAATGGCAATCGTCCTTACAGTACGAGTACACATTCTTTCCTCAGTTTCTGAAAACTGTGGTTACTCAGTCCAGCTATAGTCAGTGTAATCGCGTGACTTTTTATCTGACCCTACAATCGGAATGTCTCACACTTTTACTCTTTGCTTTAAATCAAGTAGTACTATGTTGTACTATATGAAGAAAAGAAGTTTTTAAGTATTGCTTTTCCTGCGTCTATATTTTTTGTGAATAAAAAGGTTTGAGGAAACAAATTTTCATTCGTATGTGTACATAATAGTGATTTTAGAGTTCATATAGAACTTCAGTTTATGAACTCCTGTTATAATGGACTCTCGTTAATATGGACAAAAACTGCCGGCCCTTGATTGTCCGTTTTAGCGAGAGTTCACTGTATATGGATATATATATTTTGTGAAAAGGTGCTAGATAAAGCAAATCGATCTGATAATTTGTGATGCTAGAGATATCACTTCACCTATACAGATTTAAACAACGCAAAATGCTCGTTACTCTGATCCGATATCATTGCTAATTTAAAATCTCTCCTCGAAATACGATTTTATTTGTTCTAATGTGAAATTCTAGTGCATCTAAAATGCATATCATTTTGATTAATTGTATTGATGCAGTACCTTGATTGAAAACAATTTTGTCAGGGTACCGGTACCTACATTCTCCCATGACTGCAGTGATTTATATTAATTGATACTAAAATAAAGTAAATTGGTGTTCAAGAAAAAGAATTAGTGTTTTCATTTCTTATAAATTGTGCCTGTTGGATTATTTAATATTTATCTTTCAGCTATTTCATTCTTCAAAATGGGGTAAGTTAAAATTAAAAGTATGTTCATTTTTTCCTATTTTTATTTTATTTTGATTTGATTTCAATCTGCATTTTAATTTAAAATTTAATAGTTCGGCGTTTAGAATTGTTTTCAGGAGCGAGGCACGATAGTAATTGTACAAATCCACTATACTCGTTTTTTCCAGCCATTACTTAAAATTTATTATTTATTATTTCATTAACCAAAATTTATTATTTTACCTATCCAACTTTAAAAATTAACCATCAATTTCTCTATCCTAACAATATTGATTAGAAAAATTAAGTGAAAATGTAGCTTTAATAAATATATAAAAAGAATAATATATATATATATATATATAAAGTTCAAAATTATTAAAATTATAATAAGAGCAATTTTTTTTTTCCTTTGGAAACTTATTAATCTTAATATAAATAAAAGTCATTGTATGTATGTATGTGTGTGGGTATTATGTCTTACATCTGCCAAACCGCAGAACCGATTTGAACCAAACTTCACAGACACAGCTGCTGCTTATTTACCAGGATTGAAGTACTGTGAAAATTTGACATGTCCAATGGAAAAGGGTGAGGAAAAACCCTCTCAAAAATCATATTTTTGTACGGTTTCTACATTAATAATGTAGCTTTTGAAAATTTCAAATATATTCTCCCTAAGAAACAGTTTTTAGAAATTTGAAATTAAAAAGTAGTGAAATGATTTAAAAAAAAAAAAAAAGAAAGAAAGAAAGAAAGAAGAAAAGAACTCTAAAATTATGTTTTTGACAAAATTCCGTGCTTGCGATTTAAACGCATTAAAAGGAATATTTTTACTGTGAAGATCTCAGGCCATCTTTAAGATGTCAGTTATGATGCTAACATGAACATCATTATCTGACAAAATTCAATTTTTAAATTTATGAAGTTCTTAACAAGGCAGAATAAGGCAAAATTTTTTGCATAAATGTCCATTTTTAGTGATCTTTTTATAGTAAAGATGTCAGTTATTCAAAATTTAAGATTTTCTTCACATAGCAGATTAGAGCCATATTTTCTATAAACTCACATTATGGGGATCATTGCTTTGGAAATAGTATGAAATTGTATGAAAACTAAAATGTTAAACTTGCTCCAATAAAATTACTTAACAAATTAGGATAAGGTAAATGTGTTGAACTGAGCTGTGGGTAGCTTATTAGGTAGGATATTTGTCTGTTACCATGTCTAGCAATCGCTCAAATTCATTTCTCTTTAACATAAATATATTATGCCCTGTAGAAGAAATTATAAGAACAAATATATCTATACTGATAAGTGTAAAGGATTTTAGTCCAAAAATGTTGGTTTTGAGTTAAGTACATAGTCAGACTCAGAAAAAAATTCTCTATCAATTGGTATAAAGGACTTAAGTCTATGTCATTTAGCCTCTGAGAAAATCCATTGGTAAAAAAAGATTCAAATCAGAAATTTAACGTTTATGTTTGGTATAAAATATTTAATTCAATTTTTTCCCTTTATTAAATGTAGGTTGACAATCACTGAATGGTATGGAGGGCATAAATCAACATAATCCCTTTTTCCTAATTGATTCTTCTGATTAGTTTTTAGTTAGTTTAACTTTATTTTTCGTCTCCTGAAAAATCAAGAATAGGGACTTAAATCCTTTATACTTATCAGTACAGATATAATGGGGAACTAAGCAGAGTCAACCTACACCAACTAGTTAGTCATTAGGTATTGGTTGATATCTGTGCTTCAGCTGAAAAGTTTCCATGGCAAAACTTCAGCATTTGTAGACTACCAGAAATTGTTTTTAAAATTTCAGTCTTTTTATGAATTTTGCATTATAAAGTACTGTATGAAGAAAATTAGAACACAGGGAAGTTTAAGAATCAATATTAATCTATAATTTTAAATAGAAATTTTCATTTAAAATGTTTATTTTTTCATGCAATTTTATTTATATGTTTGTAGAAAACTTCCAGTTTTGACTCTTCCACCTGTAAATGAGGAAAAACCTGCCATTTTGGCTGATCGACGCAACATTTATGATAATGATGAATTTGACGTATTTTCTGGAAACAATATAAATATGGAAAATATTCATATTGGAAAAAAGTAAGTATTTAATAATCGATGAAATTTAAAACTGTTTAAAATGAGATTTCAAAATGTATATTTCATACATAGCGTAAATATATGTAGTATTTATTGTTCATGTTTATTGTTTCAAAAAAATTAATCACTTAATATTTTCAATGACTGAATATAAAATTATAGCTATTATAAAATTAATTGTGAGTAATTTTTGCAACCAGATATTTTACTGTTGAAAAAAGAACAAAATAGGAAGTTTTTATTGCACTATTCCAAATTTACATTAAAAAACGTTTCTCTAAAAAAACTTAATTTTTCTTTATTATTATTTTTAATTTTATTCTTTTGGCTAATGCATTTTGATAAACTTGCATTGATTATTTTATTATTAAATATATTTATTTGGCAAGATTACCGTTATTCATACAAATAATTATATTTTAGCTTTCTAAGATTCAGAAGTTAATACTACATAATATTATTTTGCTCAGAAAATAAATTTTAATATATGTTACATTGAGTTATTATACATTTCAATAATCAGTATATTTTTTAAACAACAAATTATGGTCAGTTCTTTTATTGTGCCTTATAAATATTTACATACCACGCTCTGGCACATATACAGACATGCCAAGTCTCCTGCTTTTGGCAGGAGTCTCCTGCTTTTTGCTTGTTTTTCTATGCTCCTGATTTTCCACTCATTTCTCCTGCTTTTCTGATGTAATTTTTATGTATCCTTCCTAGCATAATTTATGCTTAAAATTTATGGGATTGGGTAAAAAAATTTGAAAGAAAATTGAAATTTATCTTGCCCTGCAATTTATCAAGTTCAGTTTGAATGTGAATTACTATACAATGCTTTGAAACTAACTTTTGCTAAGAATAAATTTTTAGCTTTCATTTTTGCATAATAAAAAATATCTTATTATCAAAAGAATTTTTTTTTTTTTTTTTTAAAATACCATAACTATTGAAAACTTAAAGAATTCATTTTTCATTAGAATATAGCTGATATTTTCATTTCTTTATTACCTTTTCTTTAAAAAAAATAATTAAGATTCTTATTGTTTTATATTAGGAGCAGAATGATCAAATCTGTCTATTTTGACTTAAATTTTAAACAATTGTATGTCTGAGGGTTTTTTTTTTTTTTTTTTGATAGTTTGTTTTACTGCAAGAAACATATATTATTCATTTAATTTTAATACTGATGCTTTGTAAATACTTCCTAAGCTTATAAAGCTTTACTTAAAATTAAATTTGCATTATTTTACTCATTTTTCTTACAAACTTTCTTGTTGGAAAAAGTCTTGTGATTTCTGTTAAAAAATCTCCGGTTTTTTGGTCATTAGAAGATGGCATTTCTGCATATATGAAAGGGATAAAAATAAATGGGTTTTTTAATAATTTAAAACCAATTTAAAAGTGTGAAAATCACTAATCGAAATTATAATCGCAAATAATTTGTAATTGCCCCTTTAAAGTTTGTTTTCTAGCAGAAGACTTTATAACTCAGAAATCAAAAAAGGAACAAAATTGTAAGTCGAAATTCGCTGACGCTAGTGCAACTTGCAAGTCTTGCTGCATTGAGCTGTATATTAATTAATCCCAGAAATTCCTTTTAAGAGCCCAGACGATCTACAGTACCAATCAGCAGCTCCGAAAATTAGGTATAAAAGCCCAAACATTAAACAAAAGGAGCGATTTGCCACGATTTTGACTTATTAAACATTTCCATGCTGCCCTTCCTCTGAAATTACGTAAATCTTACAAGCATTCCCCAACGGATTCGGCGGTCTGCGGTCCAGGGTGCCGATGGAGCCGCCCACAGATCGGCAGAGCGTCAAAAATTTAGACTCCATTCGTCTTGCCCTGTCCCGACTCTGAAATGATGAAGCAATAAAGTTGTTTTCCTGAGAGAAAGCCTAGTCGTCATTGTGTGCTGCGCCTGTCATCTCTCTTTCATCAAGTAATTAAATATGTCACATATATTTTCATAAACTTAGCAATTAAAAAAAGACAAGATCGAAATATGTCACTCATTAAAACAGATGATATTTATCTACTGTGAAATACCCTTAAATATTTGAAAACTTTCAAATTCAGACATTTTGTTGAATATCCAAAAAGTATGCCTATGGATTCTTCTGGAACTTCAGTGTTGAAAAAACACATTATATCTGAATAAATTAAAGAAAAACAAATGATGTTAGGAACACCCCATTTAAAAAAAAAAAAAAACTTGAAATGTGTTGTAGCTATAGCATCATAGTTAGAAATTAGAGTGTGAAAGTTAGGTGTCAAAATGGCACCTAACTTTTGTTGTCAAATTGATCTACTTTGCCATATTTTTAAAATTATCTATTACAATCATATATGTTCAGGCCTATGACCCTAGAGCAGTCAATTGGCCTTAATCCCCCACAACCCTACAATCAATTATGATAGAACTGAAAGTATGCTGTAAATTATTTTACATTCAACAGTACTTAATGGAATTATTATAAATTGCAATATTTTTTTAGATGTCATGTGTCAAAATGGCACCTATTTTTGCTTAGTTGCCAAAATGGACTACTTCGCCATATTTTTGAAATTATCTATTATAATCAAAATACGATAGAACTGAAAAGAGCCTGAAATTTATTTGACATTCCACAATAATTAATAGAATTATTATAAATTGCAATATTTATTTTAGATAGTAGTAAAGAAAGAGGAGGATATTGGTGAAGATTCTTTCACCAAACGCTGCCAAGCAGTTTGGTGGGGGATATTCAATTAATTTTTAGACCAGACCTTATAATCTTCAAAATCTTCCATTATCATTTCTTTATCAATAATAATGTTATCTGCTAAGGCTTCAATAAGGGTTTTTTATGCTTCATCTTCATTCATTCATCAGCCACAGCTGTCTGTGTAAATTGAATTTCGTTGCACTTTTGAGACAAGGAAATTTTGAAAAGTTAGGCATCAGAAATGATGACTGGGTGTAATTTTTTTTTTTTTTTTTTGTCGCCAAATTTTAATTTCTAGGTGTAAAGTAGAACTAATAACTGCTATTTTTGAACCTTGTATAGCATACAATGATGATGTTTGTTTTAATTATCTATATTCATTTATATGCAGGGTTGGCAAAAACCCGGGTTTTTCTGCTTGAGTTTTTCTGGGGTTTTGCGGGTTTTTCTAGGCATTTGTGGTTTTTTCTGGGCTTTTGTGGGTTTTTGTTTGAATACATTTGCATTGCAATGCTAGATGTATGTTATTTAGCATATTAGTTGTAATACACCTAATTATATTAAACTACTAATTAATAATTAATCTAACATTTATCTTAGAAATAAAAATTGGTTTGATTCTAATATTAAAATGGTGTTAATTAATAAGATTAAGCTATATTTTATTTTAATGTATGCTTATTCAAAATAAATATTCTTAATGACAATAACTGATAAAATAAAAGATTTTAAATTCTTAAGTGCAATACATAACATTTAAATTTTTTAGTTCTCCATCATGTTATAGATGGAGAACTTAGGTAATTGTGAAAATTTTCGACCTCTTTTTTTTTTTTTTTTTTTTTTTTTACTTTTTTACATATTTTCACAGGGCTGCCAACAACTACGCAATTGGCGTAGTAACTACGCTTTAGCCTGCTTCTACTACACTCTACGCATCGTATACTTAAAGCTACGCTTTTCCTTTCCCCATCGTCATCTTGTTTACAACGAGCGAACTCCGATTTCACCACGGATTAAAAAAGTATAATATAAAACTAAATAGTGGCAGACACTGAAAAAAAAAAATAAAAAAAACTACTATCTTTTTTCTTTCTTTCTTTTTCTTTTTTTTTTTCCTTGCACACATCTAGACAGAAATCCCAATCCACGGAGTCCCAATCCAATCCTTATCAACTTTTAATTTTGCATTTCCAACAGTTGCCGCATAAAACATTATTCTTTGAATTTTATTTTTTATCTATGAAAGTGCTTCTTGAAAATATAAAAATAACAAAACTAACTTTTACAATCTAGTTGAAGAACCACATGCTTCATCGTAAATACTCATAAATAAATAGTAAAGAAAAAAAAAAAAAAACATTCTAGTGCTAGGCATTGCGTAATCGAAATATTGCTGACTCAGAACGGGAACACATATTTGTTTACATTAGCTGAGAGTGTGCTTAATTAAAACCGCAAGCACAGACACCACAAGCTGAAAGGGGGGGGGGGGGGAGAAAGAAGCCGAATTCTATGATTATCTTCATGGCTATGATTATGCTGTATTTTGATTTTCATTTAAACTCTATCAATGTTTCAGTTAACTTAATGCTTAATAAGTCGCTAAAAAATAATACTTTCTAACGAAAAAAATTGTTTATTTTAATTATTTATCGATAAAAATAATGGATTCAAAGTTACTGAACTTTAAGTACGATTGACAACACAAGGAAACTAAGACCAGGAAGAGCTATCTTCCGTGGGAGACTTTCTAAAGTGTCTGAAGCCGTAATCACGCGAGTTTTGGAGAAAACAGTATAAAGTCGGACTTTAACGGAGGAATTGTCCTCTGTAATAGGAAACTTTCTTAAGTGTTTTAATATACAAGTTTCTGAGAAAATCATGGAAAATTTCGAACTTTATCGTACGAAGTATCTACCGTTGGAGAAAGAAAAAGAATATTTTCTGTGCTTTTTCTTAGGATAACTGAATACGCGATAACTTAGTTTTTATTGGGTGATTCTAAGAAATTTTCATATCTGAAAATGGGACTTCCACAAAAATCGCCGGATTTAAAATGGATTCATCACAAAAATAGCACAAGAAAATTGCGTATTTTATAAATCAGCCGCAAAAAATGACATTTCAGTAATAAAAAAAAAAGCTGATTTATGACTAAATAATTAGACATTTTTAGAAAAATAACATCTATTTTAGCAATTAGTTTACGATTACGTAATTTTGAAAATTAGCTGTAAAATAATTCCGTATTTCTATAAAAAGCCACAAAATTATACTTATAATGTAAATCATGTTTGAAAAAATCAAGAAATTCATCGATTAGCATCAAAATAAAGCCTTTTTCAGCGATTAAACATAAATTTTGTTAATTAGCGGCGGAATGATTGCGTATTTCCGTCATCGGCTACAAAAATATCGCGATTTACTGAAATCAACTGGGGAAAAAAAAAAAAAAAAACCTTTATTGGCTAGCAGCCAAATGATAGCATATAAAACGTAAATTTTTGATTATTAGTGGGTAGACGATCCCGTATTAGCGAAAACTACTTCAAAATTATTCCCGATTTCCGAGATTACACTTTGAAAAAAAAAAAAAAAAAAAAAAAAAAAATGCAAATTTCACTGATTAGTGGCAAAATAGTTGAGTATTTAAGATTCAGCTTTCAGATGAACGTATTTTGCACAAATTAGTAGCTAAATAATAGCGTGTTTCGGCAATCGGCCGCATAATAATCGCGTAAATTAGGATTTACCTTTAAAGAAGAGTGAATTTTATCAATTAGAGAAAAATTATAGTATATATTAGCAATTATTTGCTATTAAACGTAGATTTTGTAAATTTGCAGTGAGATAATTACGAATTTCGGCAATCGGTCGTAAAAATATTGCGAATTCTGTCAAACACGAGAAGAATAGCATATTTATTTAATTAATGATAAAAACGTAATTCTACCCCCCCCCCCCTCTACGGAAACTCGATTTTTTAGGTATATTTAGCAATAATCTTAAGGGGGAAAAAAAGTTTCATAAAAGTTGATGGCTGTCAGTTTGCACTGAAATTGAATTTAATGTTGTACAATTTCAATCCTTTTCCATCCTTAATAACAATGATTATTTTATTGTAGATTCAGTTTTATTACATTTTCTAATATCTAAACTATTAAAATTGTTCATTATTTTGACTTTTGTTACTCCAAAAATTTAAGATTTTGTTTAAAAAAATCCAATTTTCGTATCTGTTTGAAGTATAGCATTGAAATTATTTTCACATCAATTGTCTTGTTCTTGTAATTAAACAAGTTTCTTTTGAATAGGCATGCACTAAATGTTTGATTATTACTGAATAATGAATATTCAGTATACTGAATAACTAAAAATTTGATGCATACCTACATCTTACCTTTTTTTTTTTTTTTCTTTACTTAATTTCATATGATTATTGCTAATTTATTTTTGTTAGTAGTTTCTTTCTTTCTTTTTCTTTTTTAATTTTTAAAATTGCTCCTCAAAGTAGCCGAAATGCTCCTCAAAACTTCTCTGAATACTCCTCAAACTGTTTTTGAAAAGTTGGCAACCCTGCATATTAGTGTATTATATTAGAATTAGTGTATTTTCATGTATCCATGTTAATATAAAAAGTAAATTTGGATAAAATTTCTATTATTTTTGAATGTTTGATTATTAAAAATCAATAAATTTCAGAAAGTAAGTCATAATGTAAACAAAAGATTTTATGCTTATTTATATTTTAAGTATTTTCTAATTTTTTAGCGACTACACTTTGTAGCTTAAAACTACACTTTTTTTGCTTTTTAACTACACTTTAGCACTCCCAGAGGTTGGCAGCCCTGTTTTCATGTGTGAGGAACTAGAAAAATTACGAAATTTGTATGGTGTGTGTTAGTTTCTTAGTCTGTGTGTACGATATCTCAAGAAAAAATCTGGAGTGACTCCACTCGACTTTCCGAACATTGAGTAATTAACAGTTTTGTAGATAAAGTAAAGAAAGAGGAGTTGTTAAACAAACAAAAGGGAGAAAACCATAATAGAGTGTTTGAGTATTTTTCTCCATATATTACACGATGTTTTATTTAACGCTATTGATCTTTGAGCCCATAGATCATAATGATAAAGAATTTTTCGTTGTGTCCCTGTAAAAACCTATAAATGCTAGATTCACCAAAATGCTTATAGTTAGTGCAACAGGAATTTATAATATTCATATAAATTTTCAGCTCAATTGAATAAGGCGTTTAGATGCTATCGCACTTTTAAAAATTGAGTACCATAGGCCATAATGATAAAGATTTTTTCTTTGTGTCCCTGTAAAAAAACTGTAACTGCTAGATTCACCAAAATCAATACAGTGTGTGCAACTGTGACCTATAACATGTGTACAAATTTTTTGTTTATATTAATAAGGCACTTGGACGCTATCACACTTTTAAAAATTTGGCCCCATTGGCCATAATGATAAAGAATTTTTCTTTATGTCCCTGTAAGAAAACTATAAGTCCTAGATTCCCCAAAATCTATACAGGTTGAGTATCTGTGACCTATAATATGTGTATACATTTTTTGCTCAATTGAATAAGGCGTTTAGATGCTATCGCAATTTTAAGATTTTGGTCCCATAGGCCATAATGATAAAGAATTTTTCTTTATGTCCCTGTAAGAAAACTATAAGTCCTAGATTCTCCAAAATCTATACAATTTGAGTATCTGTGACCTATACTATGTGTATAAATTTTTTGCTCAATTGAATAAGGCGTTTAGATGCTATCACACTTTTAAGATTTTAGTCCCATAGGCCGCAATGATAAAGAATTTTTCTTTGTGTCCCTGTAAAAAAACTATAAGTGCTAGATTCAGCAAAATCTATAGGGTTCGTACTATGGTGACTTACAATATATGTACCAACTTTCAGCTTATTCGAACAAAGCGTTTAGACGCTAGCGTGTTCACTCACAGACATACACACATACACACACACATACATACACACACACATACATACATCATCGCAAAAATAGTGAAAACGGACTCATTGGACCTTGAAACGTATAGAAACATCAAAATCTCAAATTCGGATTTTTGACATGATTACAATACTTTCCTCACTATAGTGTTCGGAAAGTAAAAATTGTCACAGAGAAGTCAGATCAGTTTTAAAATATTACTTTTGATACTGCCAAGAACCCTATTCATTTGGATCATTCAAATTAAAAAACTTCATAAGTTATTAAAAATTAATGCTCTTCTTAACATGGGAGAATACGGCAAAATTTTACTTAAACGTGCATTAAATGGAAAATTTTTACTGAAAAAATGTGAGACCAGTTTTAAAATATGAGTTTTGATGTCGGAATGAACCTATCAGTAACTAGAGACATGCTACTTTGAAAATTTTGCAAGTTATTGGAAATTTATGAATTTCTTAGCATGGCAGTATAGGGCAAAATTTCACATAAATGCCAATTTTGAGGGATATTTTCATCGCAAAGATGTCAGACCACTTTTGAAATATTATTTAGGTACTGGCATGAATATCATTATATAATATAAATATCCAATTTAAAAAATTCGTAAATTATTTGGAATTTAAGATTTACTTAAAATGGCAGAATAGGGCAAAATTGAGCATAAATGTCCATTTTGAGGATCATAAATATATCAGACAACTTTAAAATAACATTTATGATAATAGCAGGAGACTTGGCGTTGGAATATTAAAACAGGAAAAAAATACTACGTCAGAAACGCCAAAGAAAAATTATTGAGGTGCATACAGCTGTTTCGGTAGCCTAAAGCGTACCGTCATCAGTGCAAAAAAATAATTCTGAATCTGGAGAAGTACTCGTATATATAGGAGAGGGACCGGATTTAGTTCAACCAATAGGATTACGGAAGAGGTGGGGAGTGTGGCCAATAGGAATTAAGGAATGTGTAGCTGTGTAAACAGTAGAAAATTTAAGGAAATGTGGACTGAATGTAAAATTTCCAACAATCAGACAAATAGGGAACAGCGAAATCACAATTTACAAGGTTTTTAAAATTTTTATAAATATGAAAAGCTTCAAAGAAATCGAGTTCATGAATGGATTTAGGTCTGCAAATTATTTTAGCTGAATTAAATTTAAAGTTATGATTTTCCTCCCAGCAATGTTTAGAAATAGCCGATTTATTGGTTTCTTGTTTGCGGACGTAATTCATATGTTCTTTTAGACAAAATTTAAGACTGCGTTTAGTTTGGCTCCCTTTCATTTCTTGACACCCTCGTCTCTCGCACTGTAAATGGATTTTCAACCACTGTCTATCGTAAAAATTTTGCAGCCTCCCTTCCTCCCCATGCGCGTTCATGTCACCCACCTAACCAACAAATGGCTGCTTTCTATACTTTTGTAAACCGTGCCCTTAATATTTGTTCAAATCCTATTTTATTGAAATCTGAAATTAAATACCTGAAAGCCATCGCAATTGACAGAGGTTATGACCCTTCCATTATAGACAAAGCTATCCAAAAATTACAACTCCCTCGTATTTCGTCTACTAAATCAGTCACTTCTAATATCAGTATTGTTTTACCCTATTTTTCTAAAACCAGTCAAACCATAGCTAAAATTCTCAAACAATATGATTTTAAAATAATATTTTCGCCTTCCAATAAACTCACCTTTTCTCAGTTAAAAGATCCTATTGATATGCATAATTCTTGGGGCATTTATAGTATATCCTGTCAGTGTGGTTTATCATATATTGGCCAAACTAAACGCAGTCTTAAATTTCGTCTAAAAGAACATATGAATTACGTCCGCAAACAAGAAACCAATAAATCGGCTATTTCTAAACATTGTGGGAGGAAAATCATAACTTTAAATTTAATTCAGCTAAAATAATTTGCAGACCTAAATCCATTCATGAACTCGATTTCTTTGAAGCTTTTCATATTTATAAAAATTTTAAAAACCTTGTAAATTGTGATTTCGCTGTTCCCTATTTGTCTGATTGTTGGAAATTTTACATTCAGTCCACATTTCCTTAAATTTTCTACTGTTTACACAGCTACACATTCCTTAATTCCTATTGGCCACACTCCCCACCTCTTCCGTAATCCTATTGGTTGAACTAAATCCGGTCCTTCTCCTATATATACGAGTACTTCTCCAGATTCAGAATTATTTTTTTGCACTGATGACGGTACGCTTTAGGCTACCGAAACAGCTGTATGCACCTCAATAATTTTTCTTTGGCGTTTCTGACGTAGTATTTTTTTTTTCCTGTTTTAACATTTATGATACTTGTTTGGACATAATTGACTACAAATATTCTAATAGGAAAATTTCGCAAGTTATTCGTAATTTAAGATTTTATCAACATAGCAAAATGGGGCGATATTCCATATAATATGCATTTTGAGGATTGTTGCATTGGCAATAGCAGCATGAAAACGAAACTACAAAATTGATCCTAATAAAATAATAGATTAGAATAAGATAAATATATCAAACTGAACGGTGGATAGCATATTATGTGGGGATTTCATTCTGTCACTGTGTCAAGTGTTTGGTCAGATTCATTTCTATTCATTCATGATAATCATGTTAAGAGAATGTCCTGTACTAGAAATTTATGAGAACATATATATGATGGGGGACTGAGCAGAGTCCACTTATGCCAACTTGTTTTAATTATAAAAATAAGTTGCACTGCTTTATCCTTTTTATTTATTTATTATTATTATTTTTAGTTTTTTAATAGTTTGAAACGGTTATAGGAGAAAATTTTATTTTATTAGATTTATAATTATGTTGCTACTAAAATTAAAATAGAGTTATTATAAAGTTTTAAAACTAAACAATTTAATTAGTTAAATATTGATTCTGGACAACATTTATGTCCGCTGTTAAACAAAAATATCATTCGGTTTTACAGGAAAAGGAAAATTGGACCAATTATAGAAGATAAACTTGCTTTTATTATATTTATAACTGTAGTTACTTTATATGTTTAATACTATTTTCTAGAAAATAAAAATTGGAGTTTTTTCTTTAAAGGTAAGGTGTTTCCTATACTTTATAGATGGGATTTGTAAATTATAAATATTTTTAACAAAAACCCAGTGTGTTTTTGTTGGTGGGCCCCCCCAGAAAAACCCGGGCGGGTTTTTCTGGGCTGGGCCCAGTTTGCCAACCCTGTTTATATGAGAATAGCACACAAATTTAGCTTAGATATAAAGGTTTCTTCAGCAATGTCAGAAATTTTCCGTACATTTTTCTTTAATGCAGAATTTTCAAATCAATTCAGTGTCATTTTAAACGACTTGAAATATTACATAAGAGATAACATACTGATACTGCAGTCATAATATAAAAATATTAAATATCTCATGAAATGTGAGCAACTGGATAATTTATGTGCAATATCGTCTGTGCATGTCCAATATTTGGCAAAATTTCTTTTGCCTGATTTATTAGCAAAATGCATAGAGTTACTTTATTAAAAACCTAAGGAAATATTTTTAAAATTCAGAAAGTTGTTATCGGTGCAATGAGTTGAATTTCAGTTGCTCTCAAAATGAAGTAAATTGATAAAAGTTTTTATTCCAGTTTTTGTTTTGAATCAATTAATGGTAATACAGTCAGACCTCGTTAACGTGAATCTTAAGGGGAATAAAAAAAATTAGTTCATGTTATCAGTAGTTCATGCTATCAGTAACTAATCTTCATATAACTAAACTAACCTTCATTTTGACGGGGATTGTGGAAACAGTTCATGTTAAAAGTAATTCATGTTAACGAGATTCAGCTGTATAGTGTGTATTGAATACTATGCAACATGCACTATAGTGTGCATTGAAAACATCCTATATTGGTAGGAATTATTAAAAGGTCCAATTTCGCATTCACAAGTTATGCCTACAAATGCAAAAAAAAAAAAAAAAAAAAAATCAAATTACAGGGGGAAAAAAAAAAAAAAAAAAAAAAACTTGAGGATGATCATTTCTTTATGATTCAAGCTTTCCCACTGTCAAATTTTGTAGCTCTGTGATCAGCAGCCTAAACTTCAGAACACTTATAGATACCTTTATTTATTTATATAATGTATTTTTTTTCACATTATTCATATTTGCCTGATATAATACAAATATTGTTTGTTACTACTTGGGCTGTTGTAATTTTGTGTAGTCGCAAGTTTGCTTCAGCGTTGTTTTGAAAAAAAGAATATTTGACTGATCCGAACATCTCAACCCCGCAGACACTTCCACTTAACTCTCTATTTTGTTTCAGTTCAACTAGTCTGAACATTTGAATCCCGCAAAACTTTTCAACTCAACTCGAACCAAAGCCTCATAATGAAACAGCTATATGTTTTGCTTTCAGGAAAGACACCCAATGAACAGCAGCTTGCTTGCTGCTCTTCGTATTATTATTCAATAACATTATTCATATATATATTACATTGTTTTATGCCATTAAGCACATTTATAATTATTCATTCACAATATCTGATCGATCCATGTTTAAATCTTTTGTAATATTGTTTTGTGTGTGAGAAAAGTGGTATTTATTTCAACATCCTACGCCTTCTGTGATACAACAGGAGAGTCACAATTTTTTTTTTTTTTTGTGGTGGGGGAGGTCTGTTTGTTTACTATGTTAATATTGCATATCAACATGCAAAATTCTGTTTTTGAATGTATTATATAAATAGTTTCATTACAGCTTTTAAGTGAATAATTTAATTTATGGCAGAAATATTTTCTTTTTTTAAAAGGAAATTTTTGAATTTATCAGATACCTTAATATAATTTTTGCTTTGCCATCCAGTCTTTATTTTTCTTTTTTGAGGAATATTGCAATTATACTTTACTTATAATGAAAAGTATGAGCTTTTTAATGAGCACATATTTTCATTTTTTTATTGTTATTTCTTATATATTTATTTTTACTATTTCACAGGAACAAGACTCCTACTTCATATCAGAATTTGCAAAATGAAAAAGAATCTGAATTTTTGAAACACCTCATTTGCACTTACGGTGATCAGGCAGATGATGAAGATGAAATGGTGGAAAATAAAATTAATTTATATGAAGATGAGTATGATGATACTTATGATTCTACATTAGTCGGTGTTAAAGAACCTTTTCTTGAAAATGAACCTGAGAAAGAGGAACCTGTTGAAAAAGAGAAAGAAGAAAGTGTTGAAGAGGTATTTTATTTTATTTTTGTAAATCATTATGAAGTTTCCACATACTTGAGATGGGACATTCTATGAGAATATAGCATTTATATTTTTTGAGAAACTATATCAATAACTAAAGTATTCTGCATGAAAATCTGTCAGATATTTTTAAAAGTTAATAACCTTTTACATTCGATATATCAAGTTACAAATATCAAATATCAATTTTTTTTTTTTTTTAATTGATTATTATTACTTTATAACTTTGATTTTACAGATTGAGTATCAGTGACAATTTTCTTACTCTTGTTTAAATCTTTGTGTATATTGGCAGAAAGATGATGCTGATATGCTGTAATTTTCTTTATTTTTGAAAAAGCTATATGTCAAAATCTAATATGCATAATTATACCAATTTTTCATTTGTGTGTATATTGAGCAAAAGTTTGTTTGTTGTAAATCATATTAAAAAATATAAATTCCTCAGCGTAAGCAAAATAAAAATATATTAAAAAAAAAAAAAAAACATTTCAAATTTTAAAAAATCATCAGCAGCAACTATTAATGAACAACTTCAATATATTTTAGACTCAAAATAGCTAATCTATCTTTGGCAATTACTGATTTCTGTAGAAGTCAGTCTAAAATTGGCAAAATTCCAAAACTGCTTTTTAACTCCCCAGTTCAGTGAAGAAAAATAGAATAGGGTTAGTTGGGGTAAAATAGGTCAAAAAACAGCATATTTTACATATGCACTTAAACTGCAGAAAATGTATTGGTTCCATTTGTTAAAAAATTAGACAAAATATGCAAATGAATATTCCTCATGACATTTTAAGAGAAATATCTCTCAAAAAACAAAAAATTTGTACTGAAAAATAAATTTTAAAATATGCTGTTTGTGACTTATTTTACTTCATGGGTTTGGGTAAAATAAGTCATCCTTTAAAACTGTTTTAAATTTTAATACAATTTACTTCATGCAAATAAAATTACAAATACACATTCCTTTTTTTTTTTTATAAAAACTTGATTTTGTGTTCTTTTAAGGAAAAAGAAAATGTCTCTATGGTCCATCATTAGTTCGGGAAGAACATTTGGAATGCACGATGCATCTACATCAGAAATATCTTTCTGTGGAAAATCCAATAGGAGCTTCTTTTTAAACTTTTTCTTTGTCCCTTCAAATTCTTCAGAATATTCATGATTGTGTGAAAGAATGATGCCATGAAATATTTTCTTTGATCTTTTCCCAGGAATTACTTTAACACATTTTAAAAATTTTACGAATTGATTAGTATTAATGCTGTCCAAATTTTCTTCTTGAGAAAGACTTGGTTTTTCGTTTCTTTTGTAGTTGATGTTTCTGTGATTTTAGCATCTCTGTTGATTTTTTTCATCATACAATCAATTGAAAAATAAGTTGGTTGTTAAAATTACTCCTGTTTTCTGTTGCGTATGGGTTCTTTTTCCGTGTGCATTTTTCAAAGCTTCTTTAGAAGACAATGTTTGATTGGGTGATAAAGTGTTTATAATAGCAGATTTTATGTACTTAAAAGGAGAATATATAAATATTATCCTGTTCCATGACTGTTGAAGTTGCACTAGAATTAATTTGTCAAATTGGTGATTGATGATCTAGATTCATCCACTCTTGCATTTGAAGTTGATGCTAAACTGCAAAGTTTCACTCAGACAGTTTCAGGAAAATGTTGTGTCCTGCCTGCCCTTTGTATGAAAAATTGTCACTCTTCTTAAATAAGCTGGAATTAAAGAACTTTTTGAATTACACCTGCAAACTAAATGTTTTGATTCAGCTTTAAATATGTATTGCCTTTTTTTTTTTTTTTTTTTTCTCTTAACATTAAATTATTTTATATTTATGCATATGTATATGAAATAGCTTCAGAACAATATATAGCTTAATTTTAAAATATATTAAAAGAATACATATGGAGTTATTTAAAACACAAAAAAAGTAATTAGTTACTTAATTTTTGCTAAGCCTAACGTGGTTCAACACCTGACCTATTTTACCCCCCATGTGTTTTTTTACTCCAAAATATTAATATTTTATTTTTTTCTCACAAAAGTTTCGGAAATTCATCTTAAGAATGTGCTTTCTGGAATATTATAAGAAAATACTGTAAAATTTGCTTTTGAATTAGTTCAAAACTAAAGTTTTTCTTAGCAACACATTCGAGTTACTAATACGAAACACACAAATAATTACTGGCTGTAACTAAAAAGTATCAGTTACAGTTAATTTTGCATACAAAATGAGCACTAATATAAATAATATATATAACCAGCAAAATTGGAATTTAAAAAATGTTTGGATGTTTTTTTAAAGAGTTTTTTTTTAAACTGACCTATTTTACCCCCTGACTTATTTTACCCCACCTGATCCTATGTACATATATTAGGTGTACCGGAAAGTTGCAACAATTTTCAGCAAGCATGGACATATTCATGTGATGCATATTTAGAGCTCTCTCTTTTTATCACTGGATGTAGACATACTGACTTAGCAAATGAACTAAAACAAAGGTGATTCATATTAGTATTAAGTGAGATGCTATCATGTAACACAGAAAGGTTCCAGAACCCTAGTTTAAAAAAAAAAAAAAAAAAAAAAAATCTCTTTTTCTGGATTTTTTTTTTTTTTTTTTTTTTTTTGACAATGAATTTAAAATTTGTCATTCATTTTTCACTGTGAATAAATTTCATTATTTTAACAGTATTTAAATACATTTTTGGATATAAAAGACTTTTTTTTTATGCAGAGCTCTGAAGAAACAAGAGACACTAGTCGAGATTTTTGTGATAATCCTGAGAAAATCCGACAACAAATTGCTGAAAGAAGACAAGCCAGATTAGCTGCAAGAAATAAAGGAAGTATGTTGACAAGTATAAATTGCTTTTTTTATGCTGTAGAAAAAAATTTTATCGGTCTATATCAGGGCCCGAAATTTCAACTTAGATTACACTCGCTGAAAAAAAAAGTTACTCGCCACAACGTATGATTAACTTACTCTATTTTTTACGTATAAGGTGACCAGAATTTTTTATTGGAAAAAGAGAAGAAATTATATAGTGTCTTTTATTTTATAAGAAAATAGAAGACATTCGATTTTGAAAAAGAGGTCATTTTAGAGGACACAAAATTGAACGAATATGATTATAAAAGTTGATTCAAAAGCTACTTTACACAATTGGTGGAAACATTTTTTGTCCCAAATGATGAATTTTGATCAATACACCATGATTTAAATTAATAATGTACGGATACGAGAGGAAAAATCTCTGATTTTTATGAATGTCACTGGACAATATAGATTTTTTTTTTTTTTTTTAAGTTAGTTTTCACCGGTCGATACAGCCAACTGCCAATCGATCTTCCCAGTTTTGCGAAATTTTTTAACTTAAGAACTAAATCCTTTTCATTTGAAAAGATGGACAGAGAACGAAAAACATAAAAAAAGAGGACTTTTTAGTCCTGTAATTTATTTTCGTTTAAGAAGGCAGAGCGTTGACAAAGAAGACTGTACTCTTAAAAAGAGGATATCTGGTCACCTTACCTGAGATCAGCATGATTATACGTTTTCAAATTGATATATATATTTTTAATTAATTTATTTATTTATTTATTTTCTTTGATAGCACCGTGTACTGTAAGAATTCTATTTAAATTTAGACTGAAATTTTACTTGCCACAGTAAAATTTCCACTCGCCAATGGCGAGCGGAAATTTCGCGCCATGGTCTATATTTTTGGTACACTTTGACATTTTTTTTCAATTTTCTTCTCTCCCCCGCTCTCCTTCTTGCTCGTCCTGCAAATTTTTTTGTTTGCACGCTGTTTTACTCCTTGGAATTTTCACAGGTTGGCAGGTATGCAAATGGTATGCAAGCCCATGCAGACTTCTCTGCTAAAGCTCTAATCTCTTCAAAATGCGCAAGGGCTCAGTGGTTGCTCCTTCATAGAAACACATAAGCACCCAAAGTGAAAACAAAGTCATAAAATAAAAAGTCAATTCAAATATTATTCAAATATTTTTTAATTTTATTCAACGTGTAGTGTAGGATGAACTATATTATTGCTCTATTACCATTAAATATGCCAATAGGGTAAAACTTTACTGAAATAGTATAAAAATCAAAATATATCATTACATCGCTAGCATTGCTATTTTCATATAGCATATGTGGTGGAGATTGATCAGTTTGGAATGGATTCATATAGGCAAAAGCCAAGAGAAAGTGGAAAGAAAGAAACTGTTCACAAAGTGCCATTGGGTGTGTGCATTGATTTGATATTTCAGTGTATATCTCTAAATCTTGGGAAATTCAGGTGTTTTTTGGGTGTTGGTGTAAGGGTTGAGGCTGATTGCCTAGACTTGAATTCTAAATCTGAGTAGTATACATTCTGTAGGAGGGAGAAGTGTCTAGTATTTTTAGCAGCTTTTCTTTATATTTAGGAATGCAATTTTTCTGTTTTTTTGACAGATATCTGCTTTTTATTTATTTATATTTTTAACTATTTGATTTCACATATTATCTCATCTGGCTTACATAAAGTTGGGAATCATTAAAGTAGATTAATAGTCAGAAGTATTACTGATATTTCTATGTAAAATAAATAAGGTTCCTTTTTTTTTTTTTTTTTTTTTTTAAAGCTAAATCACCCTTTTTTTTTTAAAAGAGAGATGTGTTAAAAGCCGTGCTCAATGCACAGTTACATTGCATCATATATTAAAACTACAGGTGGTTTGCTATGGTATTATTCAAAATATTAATGGGAGCCTTTCCGTAGGATTATAGAAACAAGGCAAACAGCAACGTCTAGAACGCCATATAAAAATAACAGAAAAACAGACAGCTGTTTCAGTAGCATTTAGCGTACCATTTTCACTGCATAAAGAAATGAGAGAGAAGTGCTCCTATATATAGGAAAGGGATTTAATTCAGCTCAAGATGATCAGCCTATAAGATTACGTGGAATGTAGATGATTGTCTAGTAGGAAATTACAAAAGAAAAAAATGTGGAGTGACTCCACTCGACTTTCCAAACATTGAGTAATTAGCTGCTTTGTAGATAAAGTAAAGTAAAAAGAGTTGTTATATAAACAAAAGAGAAAATTATAATAGGGTATTTGATTATTTTTCTTTCTTTAGTACACGATGTTTAATTTAACGCTATTTTACCGAACATGTTGATCATAATGATAAAGAATATTTCATTGTGTTCCTGTAAAAATGTACAAATGCTGGATTCACCAAAATGCTTATAGTTAGCGCAACAGTGACTTATAATATTTATATAAATTTCAGTTCCATCGGATAAGGCATTTAGACGCTATCGCACTTTAAAGTTTGAGCAAATATGCCACAAAAATAAAGAAATTTGCATTTTGTCCCTGTAAAAAGAACCATAAGTGCTAGATTCTCTAAAGTTCGTGTGACGGTGACGTATAACATGTATATAAATTTTCAGTTCATTTCAATAAGGCGTTTAGTCTCTGTCACACTTTAAATAATTTGAGCCTATAGGTCTTAATGATGAACAATTTTTATTTGTATCCCTGTAAAACTCATTAAGTGCTAGAGTCACCAAAATCTATACAGTTTGTGTGATGGTGACCTAAAACTCGTATATAAATTTTCCACTCAAACGGATAAAGCATTTATATGCTATCACACTTTAAATAATTTCACCCCATAGGCCATAATGATACAGAAATATTTGTTGTGTCCCTGTAAAAAAACTAAAAGTGCTAGATTCACCAAAACCTATACAGATCGTGAAACTGTGACCTATAATATGTATATAATTTTTTTTGTTCAATTGAATAAGGCATTTAGACGCTATCACACTTTTTAAAATTTGGTCCTATAGGTCATAATGATAAAGAATTTTTCATTGTGTCCCTGTAAAAAAAACTATAAGTGCTAGATTTACCAATATCGATGCAGATCATGCAACTACTACCTATAATATGTGTATAAATTGATTGCTCAGTTTAATAAGGCGTTTAGACGCTATCACACTTTTTAAAATTTGGTCCCATTGGCCATAATGATAAAAAATTTTTCTTTGTGTCCCTGTAAAAAAACTATAAGTGTCAGATTCTCCAAAATCTATACAGATTGAGTAACTGTGACCTATAATACACTGCTCTGCAATTTTTTTTTTTTTTTTTTCCGAGATCTGATACCATTCTTGCTGATTCTTATGTAAAATGATCTCCAGAATCCGAATATGACTCCCATTTTGCCCACTCACCCACCGTTTTCTATATACATCACCCCCTCCCTCAATTTCTTTCCCTGTTCGATAATTTTATGACCATGAATTTGATTTTAAGAATGAAAAATAATTAATTTAACACCTGAAAACAAAGAAATATAAAGTTTAAAAAATAACAGATTAAAAAAATATATAAGATATGTAATGCATAATTTTAGTGGCAAATCCCCCCCAAAAATTTTCCCTTGTCGCACATGTCCATGTTTTAGAATTTTCCAACTCTGTAGCTCCTCAGAAAATATTTAATGGTTAAAATAATCCTCCTCCCTCCTAAAAATCAAATTTATAACCATAAAATTACCGAAAAATTATAAAAATAGGAGGCCATTCCTGAAAAATGGTGGGTAATAAGGCAAAATGGGCATCATATTCGGATTCATGAGGTCATTTTACATAAAAATATGCTGAAATGGTTGTCAGAGGCAATTTTCTCGCCAAGCAGTGATATGTGTATAAATGTTTTGCTCATTTGAATAAAGCGTTTAGATGCTATTGCACTTTTAAGATTTTGGTCCCATAGGCCATAATGATAAAGAATTTGTCTTTGTGTCCCTGTAAAAAAAACTAAGTGCCAGATTCACCAAAATCAATAGGGTTCATGCTACGGTGACTTGCAACATGCGTACCAATTTACAGCTTATTGGAGCAAAGCGTTTAGACGCTAGCGTGTTCACTCACATACATACATACACACACACACACACATACATACATACATACATCATTGTAAAAATAGTGAAAACGGACTCAGGGGACCGACCTCAAAATGTATAAAAACAAAATCTCGAATTCGGATTTTCGACATGATTACAATACTTTCCTTACATATGTATGTTTGGAAAAAAATATGGAAGAAATTAAGGAAATGTGGACTGAATGTAAAATTTCCAACATTCAAACAAATTGGGTGCAGCAAAATGACAATTAACAATATTTTTATGATTTTTATAAATATAAAAAGCTTCAAAGAAATTGAGCTTATGAGTGAATTTAGGCCAGCAAATTATTTTAGCTGAATCAAATTTAAAATTACGGTTCTTCTCCCAGCAATGCTTAGAATAGCCGATTTACTGGTTTCTTGCATACAGACGTAATTAATATGTTCTTTAAGGCAGAATTTAAGACTTTTGTTTAATTTGGCCAATGTATGGTAAATCACACTGGCAGGAAATGCTATAGATGCCCCAAGACTTATACATACCTGTAGGATCTTTTAATTGAAAAAAAGGTGGGTGTACTGGAAGGAGAAAAAATTATTTTAAAATCATATTATTTGAGAATTTTAGCTATGGCATGACTGTATTTAGGAAATTAGGGTAAAGCAATATTGATATTAGAAAAGATTGATTTAGTAGACAAAGTATGAGGAAGTTGTAATTTTTGGATAGCTTTATCTTTAATAGAAGGATTATAACCTTTGTCATTTGCTATGGCTTTCAGATATTTGATTTCCTTGTCCTTTGAAATATAAGAATTAATTTTTCTCACCCACATTTGTTTATCACGAATTACTTTTTCATTCCAAAGAAAATTTTATCGTCAATCTGAAGGTTTAGCCATGGGCTCTCCTTACTCCCCAATTCTCGCTGATATTTATATGCATCATTTTGAAAACATGCTGTTTAAGAAAATGTCTTTCCCTTTTTGTTCCTATATGTTCTTTAAGGCAGAATTTAAGACTTTTGTTTAATTTGGCCAATGTATGGTAAACCACACTGGCAGGAAATGCTATAGATGCCCCAAGACTTATACATACCTGTAGGATCTTTTAATTGAAAAAAAGGTGGGTGTACTGGAAGGAGAAAAAATTATTTTAAAATCATATTATTTGAGAATTTTAGCTATGGCATGACTGTATTTAGGAAATTAGGGTAAAGCAATATTGATATTAGAAAAGATTGATTTAGTAGACATAGTATGAGGAAGTTGTAATTTTTGGATAGCTTTATCTTTAATAGAAGGATTATAACCTTTGTCATTTGCTATGGCTTTCAGATATTTGATTTCCTTGTCCTTTGAAATATAAGAATTAATTTTTCTCACCCACATTTGTTTATCACGAATTACTTTTTCATTCCAAAGAAAATTTTATCGTCAATCTGAAGGTTTAGCCATGGGCTCTCCTTACTCCCCAATTCTCGCTGATATTTATATGCATCATTTTGAAAACATGCTGTTTAAGAAAATGTCTTTCCCTTTTTGGACCCGTTACATTGATGACACCTTCATGCTCATCGACACATCTCTTCACTGTCTTACAAACTATAAATTCTATAGATAGTAATATCCAATTCACAGATGAAATAGAAAATAATGGCTCACTTCCATTCCTTGGTATCCTTGTCTCACACACTGTAGATGACTTTTCCAGCACTGTCTACCATAAAAATTTTGCAGTCTCTCTACCTCCCAATGTGCACTCATGTCACTCACCTGTCACCTACCCAAGAAATGGCAGCTTTCTGTACTTTTGTTAACTGTGCCCTTAATGTTTGTTCCGATCCTGTTTTATTAAACATTAAGCTCTGAAATCAAATATCTGAAAGCCATAGCAATTGACTGAGAATTTAATCCTTCTATTATAGATAAAACTATCCAAAAATTACAACTTCCTCATACTTTGTCTACTAAATCAATCTTTTCTAATATCACTATTGTTTTACCCTATTTTCCTAAATACAGTCATGCCATTGTTAAAATTCTCAAACAATATGGTTTTAAAATAATTTTTTCACCTTCCAATGCACCCACCTTTATTCAGTTAAAAGATCCTACAGATATGCATAATTCTTGGGGCATCTATAGCATTTCCTGCCAGTGTGGTTTATCATACATTGGCCAAATCAAATGCAGTCTTAAATTCTGCCTTAAAGAACATATTAATTATGTCTGTATGCAAGAAGCCAATAAATCGGCTATTTCTAAGCATTGCTGGGAGAAAAACCGTAATTTTTAAATTTGATTCATCTAAAATAATTTGCTGGCCTAAATCCACTCATGAGCTCAATTTCTTTGAAGCTTTTTACATTTATAAAAATCATAAAAATATTGTTAATTGTGATTTTGCTGTACCCAATTTGTCTGATTGTTGGAAATTTTACATTCAGTTCACATTTCCTTAATTTCTACCATTTTTTTCACAACTAGTGTTTTGTAATTTCCTATTGGCCAATCACCCACATTCTACGTAATTCTACAGGCTGATCATCCTGAGCTGAATTTGATCCCTTTCCTATATATAAGAGCACTTCTTTCTCATTTCTTTATGCACTGAAGACAGTACGCTAAATGCTATTGTGAAACAGCTGTCTGCTTTCTCATTATTTCTATTTGGCATTCTAGACGTTTGTTTGCCTTGCTTTTATGGTATTATTCAACCACATAATGTGTGCAAAGATTAGCACCTGGTTCGGTGGTTGAAAATGGGCAAGTCTCCAGGCCGATAGGGGATCTAGTCAAGACTTTTAGAAAGCATGTCCTGATATAAAAACATGCTTTTCACCATTCTGAAGAAGAGAGGGGAAAAAACTAAATAAATCTCTTCTGTTATTTTCTAGCCCTACTAAATTGTTTTCTATGGATTAACTCTCATTAGTCATTTGCCAAAATTCCACACAATTCATGAGTAGTTAATACTAGAATCTGCATTCATTTTCAGTTTTTTCCTGTAGTAAATGATTCTTTTTCTTTTAAAATGTAGCCACTTATTTATATCAATATTGCATTCTTAAATATAATATTTCATTTTATTTGACTCTTCCATATATATTTTGTCAAAGAAAACTTTTGCATACAAATATTTTTAGCTTAATGTTCTTCATCCTCCATTTATTTATTTATTTTAAATTGATTTTATATTTATTGTTATATGTTATTTCAGATGCTCCTAAACATGAAAACAATAGTAGCAGGCAGTTCAAGGAGCACCACAAAGGACAATTTGGTAATCATAATCGTAGAAAACAATCTGATATGAAGAAATCTAGAGGAATGATAAATCCATCAAGATGACAGTGTGCTTTCATACCTGAAGGTGCAGTATTAAATTAAGATCATTGTATGTAATTATAATTTGTGATTTAAATAGTTAATATAGTACAATATGGTACAACTTTGATGTATAATTCTCAGTAGATGTTGCAAAAAAGAAACTAATTATTTTTAACATGACAATATGCTTATTGTGATGGACAATCGTGCTCATTCAGTTTTCATTCTTTTTTTTTTTTTCATCACTCATTTGAGGAGGTTGTTGGTTTTGCTTTTAAGTACATTGGTTTTATACTGATTATGTTAACTTTTAAAAAGAAACTAGTTTCAATTTATACATTTTTTTTTTTTTCATTCAAAGTCTTTAATCAAATTTTGTATTGGTATTGCATTGTTATAAACACATTTTCATAATAATAGATAGAAAAAAGTTGTTTGAATATTTTGATAATTAAAAGATAGCATTACTTGCAGAAACAAATTTGTGTTTCAACTACAAATGCATTTTCTCAGTTTCTCTTTATTTCTGTATTTTCTTTTTTCAAAATGCAAAAAAAATAATTTTTTTTTTTTTTTTTTTTTTTTTCTTTTTGTTTGAGTGTTATAGTTAATGATAAATACTTGATATGTATTTGAATTTTTGCAGCTTACGTGATTTAACAAATTTTTCATGCTTTATAAGTCATTATTACAGTAATGTTCATTGAAAATAAACAGTGTAAGTCAGAGAAATGTCAAGGAAAATACTGAAAAATGGTCTGAAAATTTGGAAAAGATCTAATATTAGCCATCCTGTATTGATTTATAAAAGGTGTTGTGAATGATCTTTTAGATTTATTTTGTAGATGATAATGAGACATGTCAAGAAAAGCAGAGTAATACATATTGATGTATCTTGGGTTGGTTGGCTTTTACATTGCTTTAGTGCTGCACTGGGCAATTGGTGATGGTCTGTGACTCGCCCTCTAGTGATTGTCCAGAGATATGCCATCACAATTTTGATCCTCCATGGAGGGAGGGGGTGGTGGCTCCTCCACTTCAGTGACCCTCAGAGGTATAATTTAGATGAAGAAATTATGGCTACAACTATGTATCTTGAGATAAACAGACATTTTTTTTTTTTTTTTTTTTTTTTGAAGTGAAGTGATTTAGGCATACTGCACTTATTTTTCCTCAGAATGAATTCATTTAATCTTTTGCTAAAATTATTTTATGCTCTTTACTTTCATATTTATTAGGGTTGCTATACCATCTGGAAAACGTAGAGTATCTGGGAAATCAGAGAAATTGAAGTTCTAGCTAACAAGTTAGGAAATTTCAGTATCTTTACTAAAATCTGGAAAAGTCAGGAAATTTAATAAATTTTCATGGTAATTTTATTTTGCCCTTGATTTGAACTAACCACTGTCTACTTTATAAGTGAGTTTATATATATATATATATATATAATTGTAAATCTTAATGAAATTTAGCATACAGAAGAAACATTATTAAAGCCAACTTCATTCAAAAAATTAAATAAATAAAGCCATGATCAGTAAATGAAAGAGGAATAAAATACTTCTAATGACTGATAAAACCCACTCATGCCAATGATAAATTAATTTAACCAACGAAATAAATAATAATAATAATAATAATTTAAAAAAAAAAGGAAATTATCATTTAGATACCTTTAGTATTTAAGAAGATCCTAGCAAATTTAAAAAAGAAGTGGAAGTAGATACTGCTCAAAGCTTAAAGGATTTATCATCAGGCCATATACAATCCTCTGTAGAGTAGGAATATAACAAGATTTCAAAAACTGTATAACTGTATTAAGCCCCCCCCCCCCTCAAAAAATAAATAAATAAATAAAATAATAATAATTTGTTTTATATATATATATATATTTATTTATATAATAAATAAAAAAAATTTATTTAAAATTTTGAGCATATAAAAGAGTGGCATTTAAACATTATTTTATAAAATTTTCGTCAAAAAATTTCAAAAATTCAGATAATGTTCCTAGTTTTCTGACACCCTTCAGAAAAGTGGTGACACAATTTCTCAAAAACTAATACAGTAGAACCTCTCTCATCTGCCCTCGGCTGGTCCGCCGCTATGAATATGAAGAGAATGACCAGTTTCACCAATATAAACAGAATTGCAAGATTTACAAAGAATTTTATAAATAACTCCTGTATGGGAAAGTGTGTGTGGGGGGGGGGGGGGAAATAACAGATTTAAAATTAGAAAGGAAATTACGAATCAGAAATTGAGGTTTATAGGATACAGATATATTAACAGTACGTAAAACTTTTGCTATAGATTCAGAAATTTCTCTATAATGTAATTCTGATTTGCATGACAAAAATTATTTTTGCCATAGGTATGTGGATGATATTTGTTTTATTACTGATAATCCACATACTTTTCGTATTCTTATTTATGCTAATTCTGTTAATCCACCAAATCAATTTATTTTAGAACAAGAAAAAGATAATATACTCCCCTTCTTAGATATTTTAATTGAACATTTACCTTTTAATACTTATTCTAAATTTATTACTTCTGCAATTTAAATTTAAATATCTTATTTTCACCCTTTTGAAAAAGCGAATATATTTCAGCATGCACATCGCAGCCCTCCTCAGCTCTAATATGACGACTTCACTTGCCGGCACTTCCAAGGTAAACATTCAACTCCTCGTTGTCGGTCCACTTCATTTCACTTCTTGAAGTTTAATAACTGTTGCCAATCGCCGGGTATTAAGCTGTGTTCCTGGTCATTAATAGCAGAATTGGTGGTTTGGATTTCTATGGCTTTGCGTTTTAAGGCAAATTTGTGGTTGTTATAGGGGGCTATTTTTTTTAATATTAATGGTGTTCAGGTTAATGGGATTATTGTTATGGGTGGTAGAAAGTGCAGTAGAATATTTAAAATGGTCGGAAAACGTCAGTTGCCAGATAAAAAAAACAAAACATGGATAGTTGAGCAGTCAAAACTTGAACAAGATTGGGGAAAGGGGGGAGGCCGTAATACTGAATTAATAAAACTTTATTTATTATTATCTCTCTTTTAAAGCTTTTTATCAGTCAGGCATGCTTTTCTTTGTGTATAATAATAAATTAGTTTAGATTGCTACTTCTGGAGGTTTCTGTACCAAAAAAAAAAAAAAAAAAACTGCACATTGTTATTTAAAACTGATTCTTTATCACTCTTTAAATCATCTTTTTTTTTTTTTTTTTTTTTTGAGGAGGAAGAGGTGAAAGGAGAGATAAAATAAATAATAAAAAAAGAGCATTGTAATTTTTCATCTGTAATTTTCCATCTCCAATTTATCCAGTTATACCACAAAACAGTTGTGGTTGACGAAGTGAAGAAATCATATTATCTATTCTCCCTCCTCCCCTTCCCCTGTCTTCACTCGGCTTAACCAGACATGCAAACCGCTGCAAAGAAAAAATTCTTTTTGTCACCGTTTTTTTTTTTTTTTTTTTTTTTTTTTTAAATAAATTTCTTTTTAGATGTCCTTTTTTCATTAATACCTGATATTATTTTAGGAAAAATGATAGGCTTCCAGATTAAATAGGTCAATATATGATTTAAGAAATGGGTGCTTCAAAAAACAGCTCTGCGAATTTTTTTTTTTTTTGGACATGTGCTATTAATTCTTTCTCAGATGTCTTTCCAACATTTATGTTAATTAATTAGTTGCTACAAACGTCTGATTACTTAAGTCAATTTTATGCCTTCTGAATACACTATCTATAAAACAAATTTATGTGTAATAGTAAGTTGTCTGTCTGTTACACACCAGATTTTTTTCAGTATATTTATTTTTTTTTTTTAATTCTTCTCTCACTATATATATATATATAAGTATTGGATTCGTGAAATTTTTCAAACTCTGGTTTCCGATGGATTTAACCGGTTTGTGATGTTCTGAAAATGATTTAACTATTTTTAAAAAATGTCCTCTGTGTGCATGTATCACAAATTTTGTGGATGACAAAACACAATCTCACAAACCAATCAACGGAATTTAATCATACTTGATATTTAGTTGGACCTTTTGCTAAACTGGTGCTTATTGTATTTGGGGATCAATCACTCAACAGGTGACGCTGCTATCCTTTATTTTTTTTCCTAAATTTTTAACATGGCAGAGTAGGACAAAATTTTGGATAAATATACGTAATGAGAGGTATTTTTAACTCTAATTGTGAAATGAATCCGAATTATTGATTATACTAGCGGTGCTCCGGAAGCACCCTTCTCTACACCTGGGATGTGAATTTTCTATATGAGGTATCTTTCGAAAGAACTTGTCAGTACCATTAAAGTGAATGGTTGAGCCATGGATTTGTGAAATTTTAAAACAAAGTTATCGTATTTTTTCTTTTTAAGGGGAAAAAAAAATGCATATTTTCTGATGTTGGTATAGAACTGACTACACGCTTTCAGCATTCAATGTTGTATTTAAAAATCCTCTGCATTCATGATGAGAAAATAATTTTAGCGAATAATAATTTAATAAATAATTTGGTATTGCATGAATTTTATAAGATATATAGAAGAACGTCTATGCTATAATAGCCACATCAAACTAGTTTTTTTTTTTTTTTTTTTGCAATTTTTGTATGGATTCGAGATTTGTTTGTGGAGGATATAAAAAATTCGCAGTATATGCCACCGAGATGGCAATACTGCGAATGGGGAGATGAGAAGGGGGAGGGACATTTCAGCGTGAAGAAAGTTGAAGTACTTAAAAAATGTAATTTTGCTTTTTACTTTCAATTGTTTTTGCACTGTCCTGCATGCCTTATGTTCCACTAGTTTCAACTTCATCTCAATTATTCTTTTTTTATATAACATTTGAACTATACATAAAAAATAAAATGTGTTTTCAACTTTACGGGATTAAACAACATTATAGGATCACCTGGTGAGTAACTGAATAATTTATTACTTTTTTATAAATTAAAAAAGATTCATTTCTCAATTCTCCTTTTTGAATTTGTACTTGAATTTATGAAATTTTATTTTGTGTTAGACTATAATGTTAGTTAACAGTGCTTCTTTCCCCCCTCTCTCTATATATAGGTACATTGGGGAATATATATATATATATTGTATAAATTATTATTTTACGTAGTTCTTAAAAAATCTTCTGGAAGTCCTTCTTTTCTTTATCATAAATGTGTACGAACCCATGTATTACTTCTGTTTATGGGAAACCTGCATTTTCAGGCCAATATTTAAATTTTAATTCAGTGAACCACTCTTCACACTAGTCTGCTGTTTTCCATACTTTACTTCACTGTGCTAAATCATATTGCAGTACTGAAGAACTTTTCCAATTAGAATTAAACAGAATTTCTTTTGAACTTAAAATGTAATTATTACCCCCCCCCCCTCACTGGCTTAAAAGAAAATTAAATGAATACGACTTTAACATTGATAATCACGATATTAACTCCTCCAGATCACCTAAATATTTCATTACAATTGTAGGAACTTAACTACAAATAACTAATTTTCGACGGACCATCTTCGTTGTTTTAATATTTTTAATTTGTACGATCACATACATCAAGTATTTACACTATTTACAACGAAGAATAAGATTTATAATAGGTAGAACATAAAATAATAATTGTGGGCGTCAATAAATTTAAAGTTCTTTGCCCACGTCCATTGTCTTGGCTTCTCATAGCCTTCTGCCGGTGATCCGCGACGGGGTGGCGCGCATGCGTCAACATCCCGCCCGGCCTTGCTATGTTGTCATGCAAGAACTTACAATATTTTTTTTTTTGCAAAACTTCAAATTTACAATTTCACATAACATGAATAGATAAAATAATAACAAATAAATGAATGTAACATAATATCAATATTTCGCACAACACATAGAATTAGAAAAAAGATTAACTGATTATAATAAACAGAAATTTTCATAATTAACTAACAAATTTAGAGTAATATATATAATACAGTAAATTAATATAATAAATGTTCATATTCATTTTTACTCCTCGATAGGCAGCACACACAATCTGGAGATGGATCTTTTGTAAATCCCTTTGGTAGTTTTTATATCTACCAATCTAACTTTATTATCCTGACCAGGATATAGCTTTATTACACGCCCTAAAACCCACTTGCATGGTGGAAGATTTTCTTCCCTGACTAAAACCATGTCTCCGATTTTTAAATTTTCTTTATCAATTATCCATTTTCTGCGCTGTTGTAAGTTATTTAAGTAAGAAAGACTCCATCTTTTCCAGATTGCCTGAACTGACTTCGTAATATTTTGCCAAGCACTTAGGCGATTTTTCTCAATATTGATTAAAGAGGGTTCAACAACAGCCGTTATTGGCCTTCCAATAAGAAAATGGGCTGGAGTTAAAACCTCTAAATCTTCAATACTTGAAGTTAGCGGAGTCAGTGGTCTCGAGTTCAAGATCGCTTCCACTTGAGTAACAAGTGTAAGCATTTCTTCAAATGTAAATTTTGAATTACCCGCTATGCGTTTAAAATGGTATTTAAACGCTTTGATATTTGCTTCCCATAAACCACCCCAATTTGGACTCCTTGGAGGAATAAAAACCCATTCTATTTTTTCCTCTGCAAAAAATTTGAATAAGGATTCTTCCTTATCTCTTACCAGTTTATACAAGGCATTTAGTTCCCTGTTGGCGCCTACCATATTGGTCCCATTATCCGAAAATATTTTATGACACTTGCCCCTTCTCGAAATAAATCTTTTTAACGCAGCTATCAGAGCTTGTGAAGTTAAATCACTAATAAGTTCAAGATGTATAGCCTTTGTTACTAGACAAATGAAAATACAAACATAAATTTTGATTTCTGGACCTTTCCTTCCATATTTATTTTTGATTAAAAAGGGTCCAGACAAATCTACTCCAGTTGAATTAAATGTTTTATCTGGCGTTATTCTTTGTTTTGGCAAGTTTCCCATTTTTTGTACACATACTTTCGGATTTGCTTTAAAACAGACTAAACATCTGTGCACAATTTTTTTACAAAGATTTCTCCCATGAATGGGCCAATATTTTTGCCTAACCTGAAACAGAAGATGTTGGGGACCAATATGAAAATATTTTTCATGATAATATTTTACAATTAATTCCGTTAATTTATTTTTTGAAGGAAGTACATAAGGATGCTTAATCGAATAAGATAACTGCGAATTTTGCAGTCTCCCCCCTACCCTTATTAAACCATTGTTATCCAAAAATGGGGATAAATTAAAAATTTTACTCTTATGCGATACATTACCGCCACTTTTCAAGGCAGATATTTCAGTATGAAATTCCTCCTCCTGCAGCTGTTTCAGTAGGAAGTCTTCTGCCTTTGTCAGCTCTTCAGGCATCAGCGGTCCTTTCTTCTTTTCTAAAGGATTTCTTAGATTGTGAAGAAACCTGAAAAGAAAACTACATATACGTAATATTTTTAAAAATTTATTACTACGATTAATCAGATAGTTCAAAATAATAAAGTCCTTTTTCAAATTTAGAGTCACTGCATTTTCAGATTTTAATTCAGGAGTGTAGTCTTCCTCATTTAGTTCTGAAAAGTCAATAAAAGATTGTTTGTTTTTCGGAAATTCAGGATCTTTCAGAAATTCAGCACCTGTCCACCATGTGACGCTGGTTGTTAGGCTTTCAGCAGTCATCCCTCGGGACAACAGGTCAGCAGGATTTTCTTTACTTGCACAATGGAACCAAGAGTTAGGGTTTGTCAGGCTGGCAATTTCTTGAACACGGTTGGCGACAAACTGCTTCCATCGGGTTTTAGTACCCTTTATCCAGAAAAGCACTATCTGCGAATCAGTCCAGTGATATTCAACAGAAGGTCTTTTAAGGTTTACAGTATTTTTCACTTTGGTGATCAGACGAGCTGCGACCAGGGCACCCAATAATTCAAGGCGAGGTAGTGTAACACCGCTGAGGGGAGCTACACGGCTCTTGGAAGTCAAAAGTTTTACTGAAATACCATTTTTTGATTTTGTTCGTACATAAATGGCAGCGCCATATGCTTTTTTGCTAGCATCGCAAAAACTATGTAATTCAACTACATCTTCTGGGGAAGTGGCATCAAGGACGAATCTAGGGACTTCAAGCTCTTTTAACAAGGGTAATTCCGAACACCATTTCATCCACTCTTTTTCGATATTTGGTGATAATGATTCATCCCATTTGGTTTTAGTTGTCCAGATATCTTGAATGATAATTTTTGCCCTGACAGTGAATGGAGAAATTAACCCTAAGGGGTCGAAAATTCTCCCTACGGCTTGAAGAATGGTACGTTTTGTAATTTTATTTATGGATATAAAGTTCAACAAACTCTTGATATCTACAATCAAATTATCTTTATTAGTATCCCAAGATAGTCCCAAGATCTTTGTCTGATTTATACCTAAGCTGATGGTAGATTCTACAGGGTATGTATCAAATTTTTCGCTTTTCCACTGCTCTGTTAATTCGGTATCGTTACTTATCCATTTTCTAAGGGACATTCCTGCGGCTTCCATAATATATTTTGCACTTCGTGATAATTCAAGTGCTTCGTTAAAATCATTACCTCCAGAAATTAAGTCGTCTACGTAAAAACATTTATCTAAAAGTCGAACAGTAGCGGGAAATTCTTCTCTATACTTCTCAATGTGATGTCTAATAGTAGCAGCGAGTAAGAATGGACTTGAACACACCCCAAAATTAACTCGATTGAAACGATAAATCTGTAATTTGGGTTTTTTATGTGCATGCGGTTCTTCATCACTCCAGAAAAAACGAACAGCGTCTTTATGTTCATCAGCGAGACAGATTTGTAGAAAGGCTTGTTTAATATCAGAACAAAATGCTATTTTGTTTAATCTAAAATTAATTAAAACATCCAAAAGATTCGGATTTAAATTTATCCCCTGCCATAGGCAATCATTCAGTGACAGCTGATTATTTTGATGACTCCCTGCATCAAATACGATTCTTGTTTTGGATGTTAAGCGACCTTCCTTTCTTACTGCCTGATGAGGCAAATAATAAATAGGTTTGTTTAAATTATTTTCTGCTGTACTGGGTTCAACTATTTCTATTATTTTTTGATTTACGTAATCACGAATAATCTCTCTATACTGTTCATATAATTCTCTATCATATTTAAAACGTCTCCATAAACTTAAAAATCGTTGTTTCGCTAACGTGTAATTATCGGAAAGTTCATTATAGGGTCTTCTAAAGGGCAAGTGTACAACGTAGCGTTTGTTTTTAAACTGAATCGTTTCATTAAAAATTTCTATAGCTTTATCACTTTCTTTTTGAATTGGATCGTCTCTTATTCCAATGCTTTCTAGATCGAAAAAGAGTTTAAGAGTGCTACTAAGGGAATCGTCTGACAAAACGAAACACTGTTTCGAATTATTCAGTTCTGTTTCTTCAACCTTTCCACACGCTAGCCATCCAAATTCGGTTTCCTTAAAAAACAAATCGTCATTTATTTTATAAGTATTATCCTTTAAAACTTTGAATAATATATCTGCACTGATTAACGCTTCTATTTCATTCGGTTCAAAAAATGTCTCGTCACTCAATTTCAAAAATTCTGGAATTTTTATGTCTGAAATGTTTAATTTATTGCATGGTGTAAGCCCAGTTATTTTATCTACAATCAAAAATTCTACTGGTTCACTAAAAGAACAATCTTCATTTGAAATAAAGGTATCTAATTTCCACTTAATATTTTGGGTCAATCCATTCAAACCTGAAACTGGAGTTTTTATTTTTTCTCTTTTAATTCCTAAACATTCACTCATCTTTTCAGTTAAAACGCACACATTTGAAGCGGAATCCAAAACGCATCTTATTTTTATTCTTTTTTTGTTTTCGCATTGAACATAAATATAAGCTGTCGAAAACAGAATACTTTTTCTATTTTCTTTTAAATATCTGCTATTATTACTCAAAACGGAAGCATTTAATTGCGCAACCCGTTTGTCTATATCTGGTAAGTTGGATGAATTTATTCCATCTGCGTCTGGAACCGGGGTTTTGGCGCCAGAAGAAAAACATATTAATCTGTTGTGCTTCATTCCGCAGGTGCATTTGAATTTCGATAAGCAATCATTTTTCTTATGGTTTTGCCTAAAACAAACCTCACAAAGCTTGTGAAGGCGTATTATACTTAATCTTTCGTTAATGTTTAATTTCAAAAATGCATCACATTTATAAATAGGGTGATAAGTATTTTTACAAACAACACAATTTTTGTTTTTATTTTCATGCATTAAAAGAGTTTTAGATTTGTTAATAGCCGGAAAGTTTTTGTTAGTATTTTTATTTCCGCTAGTCATATTCGTTCTATTAATAGATAATAAAACTGATTCTCGTTGTTCCAAAAATTTGATAAATTCTTCAAAGGTGGGAACATTTTTTGATTTATGGGATAACTCAAAATTCTTTCTAGATTCTCTGTCTAACTTTGCTACGAGAATATTTACAATGAAAACATCTGATAATTTATTTTGCTCATATTTCAGAACTTTCAAGGCACGCAGATTTTTCTGTATACAATCAATCATATTTCTTATCTCTTTGGGATTTTCTGTTTGAATTTTCTCAAAATTCAGAATATTTTGTACATGAATATCAACAATTAATCGCTCGTTATCATAGCGATTTTCTAATGCATTATATAATGATTCAAATGTATCAAAATTACTAACTAGATTTTTAGCGTCATATTTGAGACAAGATCTAAGATAATATAATTTCTGCGACTGATTAATATGAACATTATTGGTTATTAAATCATCAAATTGTTCTTTAAAAGAACTGAATTCCTCATATTTTCCTGAAAATTCAGGTAATACTAAAGGAGGAATTTGAGTTTTAATTTCAAAGCCATCTTGAGATGCATTTTCAGTCGCATTTATTTTTTTATGAGAATCAAATTTCTTATAAGAATTAATAAGAGTATTAATTCTTACCTCTAATTTTTCCAGACGTTCTTCACATGAGTCAAGGTCGTCATCTATGGTTGCTTGTTCAGCATCTTTCAAGTCTTGAATTTCGTAGTATTTTTGTCGTAATTCATCGATTTTTGTTTGTAGCAGTTCTATGTTCTTTAATTTCACTTTTAATTCCACTATATCTATATCGTAATTTTCGGCATTCGTGCCTTCTACATAGTTTTCAATTCTAGTTATCTTCCCTTTCAAGGAAGATTTCAATTTATTATTTTTATCCATAAGTCGCTTATTACAAGCTCCTTTCTCGACGGAGCCACTTTTTTGTAGGAACTTAACTACAAATAACTAATTTTCGACGGACCATCTTCGTTGTTTTAATATTTTTAATTTGTACGATCACATACATCAAGTATTTACACTATTTACAACGAAGAATAAGATTTATAATAGGTAGAACATAAAATAATAATTGTGGGCGTCAATAAATTTAAAGTTCTTTGCCCACGTCCATTGTCTTGGCTTCTCATAGCCTTCTGCCGGTGATCCGCGACGGGGTGGCGCGCATGCGTCAACAACAATGAAATAGTATAGAAAAATTTCTGAATCTATAGCAAAAATTGTACGTACTGTTAATACATCTATATCCTATAAACCTCAATTTCTGATTCTTAATTTCTTTTCTAATTTTAAGCCTGTTATTCCCCCTTTTTTCATACAGGAGTTATTTATAATATTCCTTGTAAATCTTGCAATTCTGTTTATATTGGTGAAACTGGTCATTCTCTTCATACTCGAATTCTCGAACATAAAAGAAATTTCAAAAATCGCGATATTCGTTCTAAAATAGTCCAGCATGCCGTAGAAACCAACCGTCTACTTGATTTTGATAATACTAAAATAATTGTATCTAACTGTTCAAATTATGATTCTAGAATTTTCCTTGAGGGCTGGTATTCGAAACAGCATTTTTCATCTCTTAATGAGGCATGCACAGTCCCTGCCAAATATGCTGTGCTTTTGTAGAGGAAATCTATTATTCATCTCAGTGTTTACTTTTGAGGTTTTTTACTGATGAGGTGCCTAAAATAAGGCTTGAAACATTTAAATTTATGTTGTGTTTATTTTAATATTTTAATGTATATTGTCTCGATTTTTATTGTTTATTTTACTGTAAATCCATATTTTTCTGTATCTTTTGATAATCTTACCTTTTTTGCGTTCCGACCATACCCCCAGTCCCAAAGGGGATGGATAAGAGGGGTTCTACTGTACACTGATCTTATTGAAATTGTGCACACTTTTTCAAAATAAAATTGACAAGTGCTTGAAAGAAGAATTAAAAAAAAAAATAAGAAATAAAAAAAATTGGCAGAGTTGTAGGCAAAAATGATACTGTTTTTTATATGTTTTCTATCAGTTATAATTACTTAAAATATAGAGTTTACATATTCATCTATTTGAAATACAAATAGCATAATCTTATAAATTAAAATAATTTTAATAATAAAATAACTTTAATTGCTAAAATGAATATTACAATATTATTAAATAGTAGTCAAATGACTGTATAATATATTTAATAAACTAAATATTAATATGTTAATAACATTGCAATGCAAATATATTCACAAAAACACAGAGGAAACCACAAATGTTGAGAATAACCCAGGTTTTTGCCAACCTGGTCAAAATCTTTAAAACAGTTTTTTTTTTTTTTTTTTTTTTTAATGTAAATTTTAATGTTTGAAAGTTTCTTAACATGTATATTAAAGTTTTGTTTGTAATTAGACATATATACTAATGATTTTTAATTTTGTTTCTTATGTAACATAAATTTGTGGGTTGTGGGTCAAAAGTCATTAAACTTTATTTTACATTATTTCATTATATATATTTATCTTTCTATAATAAGTCTGTCTGTGTGTATGCATGTTTCCATTTTTAACTAAATCAGTGTATTTTGAATCCTTAATATTTCAAAATATTTGCATAGTGTGCATTTCTTTTTTGAGTCTGGTTTCTTTCTCTGAGCAGTTGTAATAGCAATACATTTCTTTGTAAATAAATATTATATTATTTAATTTTATATAATATATCCTTAATATTTCAAAATATTAGAATAGTGTGCATTTCTTTTTTGAGTCTGTTTTTTTTTTTCTGAGCAGTTGTAATAGCAATACATTTCTTTGTAAATAAATATTATATTATTTAATTTTATATAAAATGCGTGTAGCTATGTATAAATAAAACACATCTCATTAAATTAGATTTTATATTTGTAGGTCCTGTGATCTTACATGGACTTTAAAGGAAGCATTTAAAGAAAATGTGTAAAAATGCTGAGCTATGCTTTTGTATAAAATATTTTTATATTTATATGAAATATTCTAATCTGGAAAAGAATATAAAAAATCATACTGTTATGTTTACTTTTTAATGTTGTACTGTTTTTTTTTTCTTTCTTTCTTTCTTTATAACTCAATGAATAACATTATTTTATAAGAAAGTGTGTGTTAGTTTTCAATTTCTTGTAAGCTTCCTTTTTTTTTTTTTTTTTTTTTGAGGTGGATGAAATAAGTCTCGATATGCCAGTAAATGGTTGCTTATAGATAATGCAAAATAGAAGCTCGCTAACTTACAGTTCATAAGCATATTTGCAAATCAATAATTAAACAGAAGCTTTATTAAAAAGAAAAAGAAACCTAAAAAGCTTTACTTTTTAAATTCTTTCTTAACAAAATTTATCTTTATCAGAATAATTTTATTTTTTATTTTGAAATTAATTTTATTAAAATGTGACTAGTTGTTAGTAATTAAATTCAGTTTTATCATTCATTATAAATTCTCAATAATATACAGTCTGATACATATATATATATATATACCGGGTGATTCAAAATAGTTGTTAAAGTGATTATCTCGTAAACTAAGAAAGATAGAAACAAACTTCCAATTACAAAATTGGTGCAAATTAAGAGTAGATTTCAGATATGGCATTCTTTTGTACAAGGGGCTGTATACATATTAAATACGAAATTTAATTTTTATACGGCCCCTCCTATCATATGACTTATATTTAGAAAAATATTCTCCTCACTCTAACAATCAAAATTTAAAAAAATCATCTCTCTAAGTCAAAATTTCGCTGAGTTATTGCAATTTGAAAATTCTAGCATTTTTCGCCAAGTCTTAAGGGGTTGTATCAAAAGTGAGAAATTGTAATTACTATTGCTTTTGTAATAAGGCACACGTTGATCAGCGTTTGAGGGGAAAAAAAAGAAAAAGAAATCATTCAGGTAAAGACGGCTATTTTAAACTGTTATGCCTCTTTTTCCCTAGTACACAAGAGAATAATCATTGATAATTTAACAAATAAAATTTATGTACTGAAAGGGAATCAAAATTTCTCATATGTACAGTATGACATGTACAGACTGCCTTAAACAAAATGAAAAGAACAAATTTTTTATATGCATAAAAGCATGTTTTAAGTAGATTCTAGTATAGCAACCATTCGTCATTCATTTACAGGGTTACCCAGAGTATTTCGATATATTGGAGCTATACTTGGGAATTGCTGGAAGTGTATTTCATTTTGTGGTACTTGTTTTACATATAACACTAAATTTACGTACACAAAGTCATGTGTATATAGTTTATATACAATATACAGGACTACCCAAAATTAAGGTAAACATTTTTTTATTATTATTATTAAATGTAATTGGTGTAAGTGTTTGCTGCATTTTTTTTTTTTTTTTTTTTTTTTTCCCGAAGAACACTGCTGACACAGAACGCAAAATTAATTTCTCATACCCATACTGTAAACAAAGTAGCTTTTGGAGAGCGATTTTTTTTCTGTATAATATCACATTTTGAGGCCTCCTGAATACGAAAGATAAATTTTTATTCGTTGATCTGTATATATATAAATTGTCAGCATAATTTAACAACAAATAATCTGGTGTGCCCCTCCCACGACTTTCTATTACCCTGAAATTTAATACCATAAATACAGGTTGGAAATTAAGAGGTAACATAAAGAGTACTGTTATGTAAACCCACGTTAAAATAATTCAAATTAGTCTTCGGAAGAGTTTTAATGAGAATTAGTTTTGTGTGATGGGGATCTCCGGAAATTATTCGTTTCCTGAAATTAATCGACGCAGGCAATAGTCAAACATTAAAAAATATGGCTTTGGTAATAAGGATGCCTTAAAACGTGTAAATACACAAAACACAAGCGATACATATTTAGCTTAAAAATATACATTATTTATCATATGTCTATGAGGAATTCATTTCCATTCCTGAGCAGCTTTCCTGGACATGGTAAAATATTATAGTAAAGCACTTTCACTAACAATAAAAAAGAATAGTATAACTTTAATATTTGCAACCCTGTATATCTTTTGAAGAATATGTACAAACCACAAAGTGCACCTAAATATAAACCTATAGTAATAATATACGGCACAACCTAAAATGCACTTCCATCAATTTTCAGCTATTGTCGCATTATAATCTAGTCATTTTGTGTAGCCCTGTAAATGAATAGTGAATGATTTCCTGCCATATTCTACATGATTCATGTTTTTATGCATATAAAAAATATGTATTCATTTCATTTGGTTTAGTGCAGTCTGTAGGTGTTAAACTCTACTTACCTGCAATTTTCCCCATAGACGTAATGTATTTGAATATTCTTGAGTGTCTCTGTACACGAACCATTTCCTTCATCTCAATGAAAAGCTTAGTGTAGCATCCCTATATGATACATATTTAAAATACCAAGTTTGGAATGTCTGCTGCTATTTGTTCTTGAGATAAACTGATAACAGACAGACACACACACAGACCAACCGCTAAAAACACTATTTTCATATTCAGTGTACCTCAAAACGTCTAAATATAACAAAAACTCACTTTCGAAAATTTGGCCCAGAAACAATAATTTCTCTACCTTATGGGTATGAGAAAGTAATAGCTACAGGAAATGTGAATTTGGTACTTTGGATTCCATATCTAGTTGCCACTTGAAAAGTTGATGAAGGTTTGCAAGTTTCAAGGAAATTAATAACAGACTTCATTTTTATTTTGATAAGTTTTGGCACTATAATTAAACGGGGGTTGAGAAGGGTGGTAACCCCCTGGCATAGAATTATACATCTATACCATATCATATTCTATACAAAACATTATTTTAGAATATTAACAATAAATATGAATTTCCTTATGATTTTTACAGTATAAAGTTATTTAAATGTAATTCATAAGAATATCTGTCCCAAAACGCAATAAATTGGTATTTTTTGTGTGTTCCTGTACATAAACCAATTGTAAAGAATTAATTAATGCCATTTTAAATAGGGAATATCATATAGTAAACCTGAATAACATATATCATTTCTGAAAATATTAACAGACGCTGGGGGCGGGCAGACGAACAGATGGACAGTCAGATACCAAAAAAAAAAAAAAAAAAAAAAAAAATGCAAATTGAAATCTTATTCACAGTTAAAAATTGTTAGAAAATGTTTAATATAAACGAAAATACAATTCCAGCAAATGTCCAATAATAACCCTTAACTTAACTGAATATTTTTTCGTGCCCTGTAAATCTAATGTTAATCGTACTGTGCAGTATAGAGAGCATTCTTTTGTGCATATGATAAACATATTTCAATTTCATTAAGATTTATGCAAAGTAATTAAATTTTGGTTTATAGCAATATCTTCACATAGAACGCAATGCTTTGGAATACTTTCGGGTGTCCCTGTATACAAACCAGTGATGGTGTTTACCCCATTTTCTATAGAAAATATCCGATAGAAAACAAAATAACGTATTTCAATCTTATTATATGCATAAATTAAAGGTATTAAAATATGGTTTATAAAAATACCTCTCATAGAACACAATGCTTTGGAATACTTTTGGGTGTCTCTGTGCACAAGCTAGCAGATGTATTCACTCCATTTTCAATAAGGAACATCCGATAGTGAACTCAAATAACATATATCAGTTTCAGGAAATTCTATGAATATTCACGGGAGTTAGAGCGCAGACACACAGAAAGACGGATGGGCAGACAGACAAATGGAAGTCATTAACACTTTTCAATCTTGCTGGAATTGTTAAAGAGCCGAAGTCATTAAATTTATCAACCATGATAGAAAGTGGTAAAAATAAAGCGCGAAAATTTCACACGGTTTTGCTAGTCTTTTAGTTTTTTCCCTCTCTTAACGTGTTTTAATTTGCAGGTAACCCCCTAAGAAATTTAACTAATAAATTTTTTAACAATACGAAATAATGTAAATCTGCATTAAATTCTTAAAATTGTTGATTTCACGTGTTTGAACGATTTTAGTTGCTATTTTAAAATAAAGGATCTTTTTTTAATTTTTCTCAACTCATAGATAACCCCCTAAAGTGAGCTGATTGGCAAATAGACGCCAAAATTGAAAAAAAAAAAAGTGGTGTAAGTCATCATTTTCAAATTGCAATAACTCAGCGAGATTTTGACTTAGAGAGATGATTTTTTTTTATTTTGCTTGTTAGAGCGAGGAGAATATTTTTCTAAATATAAGTCACATGATAGGAGGGATCGTATAAAAATTAAATTTCGTATTTAATATGTATACAGCCCCTTTGACAAAAAAATGCCATATCTGAAATCTACTCTTAATTTGCTCTAATTTTGTAATTGAAAGTATGTTTCTATCTTTCTTAGTTTACGAGATAATTGCTGTAACATCTATTTTGAATCACCCGGTATATAAACACAGGGGCATGAACAGAGACAATATTTGCAGTGGATTAATGTGGCTTGGAAAAAGGTTGAGACTGACTTACTAGTTTGTTTCAATAATCAGAAATTAATATTTATTTAATTTCAAAGTATATTCGGGTGGTGGTGAGACTTGAACCACCAGAGCACCACTTGTCTGCCCTCTTATATATGCATTTAGAAAGAACTGAACCTCAACTATGAAATTTGATATGTGCATTATGATTGAGTTGATGAACAGATGATCAAAAAATTGGGATGAAAAAAACGTTTTATAGTCAACCCATGATCCATGGGCCTGCAATTGGCACAGTGCCATGACTTTTTGACTCTTCTATTTATATTTTAGGGAATGCAACAATGAAGTAATTGATTAGGAATTTTCTCCTTTTCTATTTTGCTGTGTTCTCTAAAACATAATTAAAAGTAGAAATGTTCTGGCATTCTGCTAACTGCAGGTTTGTGAATCAGAAATGGCCAGTATTAATGTGTATCAATACAAAGAATATACTTTTCAATGAATAACAAAACCTTCCCTGACAGCAATACAAGCAGGGCTGTATTGTGTGTTGCCACTAGTGAGGGGAGAATGAAGGAATTTTCTCTTTTTATATTTCCTATATTCTCTAAAACATAAATAAGAGTAGAAATGTTCTGGCATTCTGCCAACTGCAGATTTGTGAATCAGAAATGGCCAGTATTAATGTGTATCAATAATACAAAGAATATACTTTTCAATGAATAACAAAACCATCCTTGACAGCAATATAAGCAGTGCTGTATTTCGTGTAGCCACTAGTAGATGTGCAGGTTGTACACCCTATTTGGTACCGCTTTTGCTTTGACACCAAAGCAAAAGGGTGCCAAAAAGGGACTCGGGAAAAAAAAAAATCTGTGAAAAGAAAAGTGATATGAGTTTTCCTGTAACTATTTCCTGTAAAGATGCCAAAAGCAAGAGGAACCGTAATCTGTGATAATGCAGTTTATATGTACAGTGAGACTTCTATGGGAGACCACCCCTGTTTAGCAACCCCCTCCTCCAACGACCGATTTTAAAGGCACCAATTTGTTACCCTATGTACTTAATGTCCAATGTTGACACTTCTTTGAGCAACCACCTCTCTTTACGACCAAATTTTTGCGGAAAGATAGAAATACGCACATAGAAATCTAAAAATAGACTTAGTTGCCAATTGAATGTTTAAAATATATAGGGGAACATCTCCAGTTATGGGTATTCTCTGGTTGTGGGCACCCTACCACATCTTTTAACAAAAAATAAATATGTTAGATTTGAGTATTGTCAAACATGTATTGTGACAGTACGCAGTTATTGCGCTAACACTGAATTGAATAGACGCATTTGCATAATAAGTGCAAGCATCGAAACAAAATTAAAAAAAAAAAAAGCAACACACAGACATGCCAAGTCTCCTGCTTTTGGCAGGAGTCTCCTGATTTTTTCTTGTTTTTCCATGCTCCTGATTTTCCACTCATTTCTCCTGCTTTTCTGATGTAATTTTTATCTATCCCTCTTAGCATAATTTATGCTTAAAATTTGTGGGATTGGATAAAAAAAATTTGAAAGAAAATTGAAATTTATCTTGCCCTGCAATTTATCAAGTTCAGTTTGAATGTGAATTACTATACAATGCTTTAAAACTAATTTTTGCTAAGAATAAATTTTTAACTTTCATTTTTGCATAATGAAAAATGTCTTATTATTAAAAGATTTTTTTTTTTTTTTTTTTTAATGTCTCTAACTATTGAAAACTTAAAGAATTCAAATTTCATTAGAATATAGCTGACGATATTTTCTTTTACAAAGATAATTAAGATCCTTATTGTTTTATATTAGGAGCAGAATGATCAAATTTATCTGTTTTGACTTAAATTTTAAACAACTGTATGTCTGAAGGTTTTTTTTAATAGTTTGTTTTACTGCAAGAAACATATATTATTCATTTAATTTTAATACTGATACTTTGTAAATACCTCCTAAGCTTATAAAGCTTTACTTAAAATTAAATTTGCATTATTTTACTCATTTTTCTTACAAACTTTCTTGTTGGAAAAAGTCTCCTGATTTCTGTTAAAAAATCTCCTGTTTTTTTGTCATTAGAAATTAGCATCTCTGAACATAAAAGTAATTTCTGAATTTTTTCAGTGTGCGATAAATTGAAGTGAATTAATTAAAAAATGTGAGTGTAATATATATTCATGCAGTATATTCAATATATTTTGTGATGCAGTACCGAATTAAGCCGAAATTTGGAATGAAAATAGTTTTTTCTGTCATTATAAAAGTGATTGTCATTCCTGGTTGTAGGCACCTTCATGTAACCGGTTGTGGGCACCCATGTTTCTTTCATTTAAAGCGTGTTTTTTGACTTACAAATTGTCAAATATGGTCGTTTAAAACAGCATAACATATTCTATTAGTGTTTTATGTATTTTTAGGTTTTTTTAGCCATGTCAACCCTGGAAAAATCAATCAATCCAAAAGAAATGCATTTTAAGGTGATGATTAAAACCATTTAGGATTGCTTAGTATATACGGAACCATAAAATCGACTGCCCGAGAATATGGACCTCCTCACAACTTCTGTGTCCCTACAGAAGAAGCCTAGAAAAAGTATAAGAAACTCCATCTGTCAAACTGCTGACCAAGCTAAAAATAGGAACATTCACAATCAGGAGATGATGTTGATTTCTGCGTCATTTGTTTGGAGCACCAGCTACCATGTCGAACAAGAGCAAATTCAATTAAATGCAACAAGTGTGATCATCTGGTGCATATGAAATATGCCAATATACATGAAAATTATTTTATTTACAAGCACTGCACTTCTGATTTGAAGGATGAAGAAGATGACAAATAAAATTGGAAAAATGCCATTTTCTGTTGTTATTTTGGCTGCTGAATCCTTACAAAATAAATAAATTTTATTATTTTCTGTATTTATGGTGATTTTTCTTATTATTTTTCCATTTTTAAGGTGTGCCCACAACCAGATACTTTTTTTTTTGGCTAAAATGTATCACTTCATAAAATTGGCAATAACATTTTTCTGATTGACGGAATCGATACAGTTGCTTTATCAAACGTTACCTAAGGGTTCTAGCTTTCTATTGGTATTCATATGTTTGCATAATATTTACTCTATCAAAAGTTATAAGTTTTATAGACTGGAAATTACGGCTTAAAATGGAATTGTAGCGGAAGTTTCAAGTCAAAATGATGTTCTAAGAACTTCACCACATACATATATTTAAAACTTAAGTTTCTTAGAAGGCCTCTTTATGACCAGAGGCCTGGGGCGGACCGCCCTCCCCCCCCCCTTCAGTACGCCACTGGTTGGACCCAATGCGTTTTTCCTAAAAACCCATTTGAAAAAACCTGCAATTACAATTTTTCCCATTTTTAGGTTTTTTCAATTTTATAAGACATCTTCGATAAAATAAGCAAAATACTAAGGAATTGAAACTCAATTTTTCCATTTATTTCTTAACAAAACAATTTACAGTATGAGTTTTATTATGAGTTATTTTTACAAATAGAAGATTCAGCATTGTATTCAGATGCTTACTGAGTAATGCTACAACCAAAAAATAGCTGACATAGGTAATATCTGCTCTATTCTCCATTATATATTTGCTCTCATAAATGTTTACTATAGACCAGGGCCCGAAATTTCAACTTAGATTACACTCGCTGAAAAAAAAAGTTACTTGCCACAAAATATGATTAACTTACTCTATTTTTTTATGTGACCAGAATTTTTTATTGGAAAAAGAGGAGAAAGTACGCAATGTCTTTTATTTCATAAGAAAATAGAGGACATTCAATTTTGAAAAAGTGGTCACTTTAAAGGACACAAAATTGAATGAAAATGATTATAAAAACTATAGCTTAATGATTTTGAATTTTTGACAGTAAGGTCCGACCTTGATTCAAAAGCTACTTTACACAAGTGATGAAAACATTTTTATCTCAAATGATGAATTTGGGTCAGTACACCTTAATCTAAATTAATAATATAAGGATACGAGATGAAAAATCCCAAATTTTTATAGGTGTCACTGGGCAATATACATTTTTTTTTTTAATATTAAGTTTTGCTATAAACAAAAACTTTCTTTTTTTTTTTTTTTTTTTTTGTGGTACTTTCATGCATTTACATAAAAGAAGTTGGTAGACATATTTTATTAAAATCATAATCATAAAAGAAAAAATAAATTGGCAAATGAAAAAATAAAATTAATATTCGGCAGATGAAACGATTTGTTTTAACGAACAGTCATTCTTTATCAATACTTTATAAAATTCTCACAAGTATAACCTAAATTAGTCTTAGTAGTTAATAAGTTTTTAAAGTAGGTATGTAAAGGGGATTTTTTTCACATGTCTACACTTTGTTCATTGAAGAAAACTGTCGCTTTGTGGGGGCTTTTATGCTAGGAAGACATAAAATGAATTCAACTAACTTTAGCATATGTTTGTGAGGTGGTGGTACTGTTATCATTAAGGACAATCGTCAGCACTAGGGCACTAGGCCTTAGCAGAAAAGTCCTCCGTGGGGTCTTTCTAAGAGGACCTATCCCATAGTTACGCTAGTTTTGGAGAAAACCACGAAAAACTAATGGCTAAGGCAATGAGCGCGACCGGGTATCAAACCTCACATATACCAGCTTCGAGGACAGAACCTCTCAGTCACTGGTGGGCCTATTTTTATGAGGAATAATATATGCAAAAGTGAGAACACCCGTCAGCCCACTGCGTATCAACCAGAGCACAACCTTCTTAATGATTTCATGACAATTTCAATAGTGATTCACTGTACAAATATAGGGAATACTTTTATTTCTTTGTGATTCAAAGAATCTGAATAGACATAAATCATAATATGCTTTGGCAAGTTTATTAGAAAGTTGTTCTTTTTCGAACCTAACGCAGGAAAAAGTTAGTGTTCACCGTTCGATACAGCCGATTGAGGAGGACTAAATCCTTTTCATTTGAAAAAGAGGACAGAGGACGAAAAACATAAAAAAGAGGACTTTTTATTCCTGTGATGTTTTTTTCATTTAAGAGGACGGGGCATTGAAAACGAAGACTATCCTCTTAAAAAGAGGATGTCTGGTCACCTTACCTAAGATTAGCATGATTTTACGTTTTTAAATCGATATATATATATAGGAACACCGTATATTGTAAGAATTCTATTTACATTTAGACCGAAATTTTACTCGCCAATGGCGAGCTGGCGAGTGGAAATTTCGCGCCCTGCTATAGACCATAATATACTATATTCAAGATTAGAGCAATGAACTCTGCTGATGTCCATTTTTCAGTCATAGACTTTCCCATCACCTGATTTGACACATTTACCTTATACTGATTTGCTGCTTAATCTTATAGATAATTTTGTATTTAATTTATCATGCAATAATTCTCATAAGGCACATTTATGTGAAATTTTATCCTATTCAACTATGTTATGAAAATTTTAAATTTTGTATAAATTTACAAAGTGTACAAATTAGAACACTGAAATCTGGATTCTGGCCAGTATCATAAGAGATGTTATTTTAAAACTGGTCTAAATTTTTAACCATCATTCATGCTTCATCATTCATGCACCTTCGTATGAGCGATATTACTGCTGTAGACGGTAGCAATTACCAGATTGTGCTGTCAGTTGCCCCATTATGCCAAGTTGAAGAAATCAGTTGTGTTTGCGGCAAGTTGAAAGCGAGGGGCATAACAGACTTTGTGCTGTGAGTACAGCTTTTCACAGGCTTTGATGCTCGGAGGGTTTTGTGGTGGTGCCATCTATTGCCATAGAGCAGAGTTGATAGCTTGTTGCTTCATCTGCAATCACCAGTGGCGTATTCACTGGATATGTGTTAGCTGGTGTGAAGTAGATCCACGGCTAAGTGAATTAGCAGAGGAGCCACTCTAGACATAAACACCAGCTAAACAACATTTAAAGTTAATTAAATGAATTAGATACATGGAAGCTAGAGTAAGTAAATATGCTGAAAGATAAATATGTAGAAATTGTTAAATAAATGACCATAACAAATTTTAATTTAATTTGTATTTTAATTGAAACAATAAATTCAACGAAAAGTTTATATAAATATAACAATAAGTTTATATGAATAACAATAAGATAATTGAAGTAGACAAATGTTTTTATATATAACAAACATACCAAAGCAGATGCTGGATGACAAACAAGGTGAGTACGAAGACAATATTTAACATCTTTTTATTTCCCATATAGGTTGCAGAAAAGACTACTACGTGCCATTAGAAAGAGCTGGTGACACTTATGTAGAAGACGGGACGTTCTTGTTTCCACTTGTTATTGTCGCGATATGAACACCTATAAATTTCATTTAAATTTCGAACTCACAAAAAGGATTAACGTGAGTTATAACTAACTAAAAATGAAAAGATTTTATTTGAATATAAAAAATAAACGCCGCATATTACGGCGACATCTTATGAAGCCGGCATCGGCGAAAAATGAACAATGGCAGGGGCAAGAGCAAAAGCAAAGGCAACCACGAACACCCACTACCATCGGCGTTCGCTATTTATAGCTTCGCGGGAGAAACGAAGTGATCTTCCGGACGTACGTTGGGGCATGTGCCGGCACGGCGCGTGCGTAGTTTTCGGCTATCGTTCTTAGAGATGTTTTATGCAAATTTTTGAAACTCGGCTCAGTCGGAACTTCCGGAAGGTTAGCTATTGTTTACGTTTCGCGTTTGAAAAATTAAGATGGATGATTTAAATTTGAAAGCTCTTTAATATAGCATTTCATTGAACGATATATTTATTTTCCTGGTAAGTAGAAAATATATTAAAAGGAAATTAGTTGAAAAAAATTAAACATTTATTAAAAATCCTAACGTTTTTTTCTTTAAGCTTTATTTTAAGAGTGATTAATTTTTAATATATTTAATTAGCATAACGATAAGAAAAAAACGGCAAACTATAGGTTTACTATTAACAAGGCCCCCCCTCTTATCGTTTGCACTTTTAAGCTTAAGAAAGTTAATAAAAAAACATCCAGCAAAACTTTGCACAAATTATATAATCATACGACTGTGACTATTTTAACAGTTTTTTCAGAATTAAAAACAATTAGGTATGATCTTCAGCTGCACAGCAACAGAAATCAATATCTGGATAGAGGTGATCTACAAAACAATTTGTTTTTGAAACACAAATAACATATACCTGTTTACTCAAACCTCTCCTCTAGTTTTGAAAAGATTTTTAACATGCTCTTTTAAAAAAAACTGTAGAAAAGAAATTCATACAATGAATTATTTGTATAATAAGTTTAACTACAAATATAACATGAGTATAATCACATTCAATATTATAAATATATGTATAAACACAATTCTTTCTTACAATATAAAAGTATAAATTACATACAAATATTTAACAAAAAGAACAGAATGGATTATTTCGGGAATGGAGAGGAGAGAGAGAGAGAGAAAACTTGCTGTGAGCAATTGAATAAAAAAAAAAAAAAATTGACTTACTGTCAAAGAAAGAATGAGAATTGAAATTCTCAAAAAAAACTTCCAGCCTAAACCTGGAAAGATTTTGCTTAACTTGCAAAATTTGAATTTTTTTTTCCTCTCGAATTCAAGGAAACATTTGAATTCATAGAAAAGTTTAAATTTTTTGAATTCATAAATTTTGAATTCTTAAAAAAAGTTTGAATTCATTAAGGATTTGAATTCATAAAAAAATTTTTAGAAAATTTACTTTTTTAAATTTTATAAATTCATAGAAAAATTTGAAATTGAGAATTTAAGATTAACTTTTGAAACATTGTCGAAGAAAAGATTTTTCACAAATTTTTGTAATTCAAATTTAGTTTGTGGCTTAGTAAATATGTCAGCCAAATTTAATTTGCTACGAATGAAAACTAATTCAAAAATATTTTTGATAACAAGATCTCTAATAAAATATAGTTTGACCTCTATGTGTTTGCTTCTATTATTCTCTATAGGAGATTTAATAAAGTCTATAGCAGCCATATTGTCAATTAGTAATTTTGAAATTTTCTTATTTTTTATAATCTTCATGTTTTGGCATTCTTCTAGAATTCGATCTAGCCAGACAATTTCTTTTGCTGCTTCTGTAGCGGCAATGAACTCAGATTCCATAGTGGATAAACTAACAGCCTTCTCTTTAAAGGTCCTCCAACTGATGGGGCTACTATCTAGAAATACTATTTGTCCACCTATGGATGTCCGATCATCACGATTTGAAGCAAAGTCGGCGTCTGTGTAGGCTATGATCTGTGAATCAGCACATGAAAGTTTTAATTTTAATTGGCTTGTTTTCTTTACATATCCCAGTAGTTTGATCAACCCATTCCAGTGATGAATTCCTGGATTCGATTGGAATTGGCTATAGATATTGACGGCATATGCTATATCAGGTCTTGTTCTGTTAGATAAATATGATAAACACCCTAGAATATTGCGATATGGATACTTTGTCATTTCTTTGGTTTCTTCTTCGGTTTGAGGACAGCTTGATTTTGAGTAAATACAGCCTTTGCTGATTGGTAAGGATGAAATTGGAGGGTTAAAACTATTAAAACGACTGCATATTTCTTGAATATAGCTTTCTTGATGAATGAATAGCTTTGAGTCAATTTCAACAAATTCTACTCCAAGTAGTTTCTTTGTCCTTCCCAAAATTTTTAATTTGAACTTTTGTTTTAAAACATTAATGGCTTCCTCTAAAAACATTTTACTTTTACCAAATAAAACCATGTCATCAACATATAATAATAGGATAACTTGAAATTTGAATGTATAAACACAGTTGCAAGAAGTAAATTTAATAAAACCAATATTTGATAAAACTCTGTCAATTTCGTAAAACCATGCTCGTCCACTTTGGTGAAGGCCATAGAGAGCTTTGTCGAGCTTGCAAACTAACTTCTCTTCTCCTTGTTTAATAAAACCAGGTGGTTGCTGCATGTATATTTCATCGTCTAGCGGAGCATATAGGTATGCGCCAGTGACATCACATTGTACGTGATTCCACTTGTGCTGCACTACCAAAAGTGAAAAGAAAAAACGAATTAGATCGAAGTTTATAACAGGACTAAAAGTTTCTTCATAACTCTCGCCTTTTACTTGAGCGTAACCTTGAGCTACAAGCCTTGCCTTGAATTTAGCAATTCGACCTTCTTCATCTCGTTTTATTGCATATACCCAGCGACATCCAATTATTTGCTTATTTTGAGGAGGTTTTACAAGATGCCAAACCTTTCGTTCTTGGATGGTTTTTATTTCGGTTTTCATTGCTTCTAGCCATTCTTGAAACTGGTCTGATTTTTGGGCTTGCTTGAAAGTTCTTGGTATAATTAATTCTAGTCAAGAGGAATTATGACAAAAATTGGCACTTGTGTCTGAGTCAGATTCTTCTATTGGAGTGAATGAAAATTTAGTGGGGTCATACTTGATTTTGTTTTCTTGGCAATATTTTCTAACGTCTCTATGGGATCTTAATCTTGTTCTTGTATTTTCGGGATAGTAGTATACGTCTGTTCTGGATTTATCTCTTCTTAAAACTTGTTTTCTTTCAAACTTTATGTTCTTTAATGATTGAGCAGGTTTTTCATCATCTGAGGATTCCTCAGTGTCAGATAATTCAGACGGTACGCTGGACTCTATTTCAGGAGTTTCGTCAACAGCCTCTTCATCAGAATCATCGTCACTATCCTTTGGAAATACATCTTGAATTGTGTAATGCTGGTTGATGGTGCCCAGCACTGCTCCACTTGCTTCTGTTTTGAACAAACGATCTTCTTTAAAGGTCACATTTAAAGATTCTACTATTTTATTTTGCTCTGGGATCCAAATACGGTATCCTCTTGTATGGTGTGCATATCCAACTAGATAACCTTTCACAGCTTTTGGATCCAGTTTCTGTCTCCTTTGTTTTGCCAGTCCTACATAAGCTACACATCCAAATGGTTTAAGATGTCTGATTGATGGTTTTCTTCCACCGTACAATTCGAATGGTGATTTTTCAAAATCTTTATGGCATAGTCTGTTCCAGGCATAATTGAAATGTGAAACGGCTTCTGGCCAAAAACAAAAGTCTAAACCACTTTCATATAATGATGTACGGGCTCCATTAATAACAGTTTGGTTATAACGTTCAATAGCACCATTTTGTTCTGGAGTGAACGTGTTTGTTAGTTCATGTTTGATGCCTTTTTCCTGACAAAATGTTGAAAATTCTTTGTTGACAAACTCTGTTCCATTATCTGAGCGGATAGCTATTAAAGGTTTACCTATAAATCTTTCTGCCCTTTTGATGTGATTAATTAAGGTTTCAGCTACTTCAGATTTTTGGACTATAGGATAAATGAATACTTTACGGGAATAATCGTCCATGATTGATAGAAAATAACGTTCTCCATGTTTGCCTCTTACTTGACATGGTCCCCAAACATCTGTATATAACAGTTCTAAGGGTCTCTTGGATCGAACAAAGTTTCTGTATTTAAATGAAGTGCGTTTAAATTTATTCAACCTGCAATCTTCACAAAAAAATTCTGTATGTCCCTTTAAGAATGGTAATCCCTTTGCACCCCTCTTATTACTTGTATGTGTCAAAGTTTGAGGATTTACATGAGCGCATCTCTTATGCCACAGGTTTAGAACTTCCTGTTCTTTTGAAGAGGTTGTGGAGGCTTCGAAAGTTACATGTTGTTTTATAGATTTTGGGATTTTTGCTTGGACACGATAAACACCACTTTTTAATTTTGCTCTGAACATTATATTATCATTGGACGTAATTTTGACTTCGCCTCTTCCCCCAATAAACTGTAGACCTTCTTTGTCAAGTTGTGGCCCTGATATAAGGTTTCTCCTAAGCTTTGATGAATACATCACTCCCTTTAAAGTAAAATTTCTGTGGCCAAAACGCAATTTAATGTCTCCTTTTCCTTCGATTGGCAAAGTGATGCCTTCCATGGCTACAGCCATTTCTTCATTTTGTTGAGGTTTAAATGATGTGAAAAGTTCACGGTCTTTACTAAAATGATGAGACGCGGCAGAATCGAATACCCAATCTGATTCATTTGTTTGCTGAGCTAAACTGGCCTCAGTAATGTAGTAAGATGAATTTGAATCCCTACTACTATTACGGGTCTTAGAATTTGATCTAGATTGATATGAAGATTTTTTTCGACTCTGCCTACCTCTTGATTGGAAGGATTTCTTAGGATTGAAATTCTGAGAAGGTAAGTTTTGGTTTTGAAAAGAGGGTTTAAAGTCAACATTTTTACTTCTATTGAGAGAAAAACAATTTTGTCTAGCATGGCCATTCTTATGACAAAATGTACAAATTAATTTTTGTTTTAGAAGCTTATTTTTACCTGTATCATTTAGATGAGAAAACTGAGCAGAAATTTTAGCTTTACTTAATTCATTATCTTTATTTCTTAAATTTAGCCTAGTTTCCTCGGCTACTAAGCAAGTTACAATTTCATTGAATGTAAATTTATCATCTTCCCATCTCAGTATGTTTTGAACGATACCGTCGAAATATGATGGGAGATAACGTAACAATTGATAAGATGCAAAAATTTCCGTCAGTCCCCCCTTAGAATTTTCTATTTGTTTAAATATCCTCATGACCCGGGACGCAAAGACATTTACACCCTCACCAGGCAATATTTTGCAATCACACAGCTCAGAAAATAAACTCATGTGCTGTGCACGAGTATCTGGAACAAAACTTTTGTTAATTAAATTCCATGCCTTTACGGGGTCATCCTCGTTTTCTACAATTTTCCTATACTCAGTTTCTATATTTAGGTATAAGACAGCCAAAGCAGCATTAGCCCTAGACTTAAATTTATTAACAGCAGAAGCATTGCTTCTGTCATCAGCCAAAACTGGGGCTGTTTCCGTACCAACAACTATGTCCCAGAGTCCCCGGTCAAGAAGAACAAATTTAATGTCACTCCTCCATTCCTCGAAATTAATCGCATTCAGTTTGGGAATAGAATGTAAATTGTTGACAGCCATTTTTGAGTAAAAAAAAAAATTGTATAATTATGGTTCAAACAATTTAAAAATATAATATATCAAAAATATCACAATTTTTCTTATAAAAACCTTTGCCCCCCCGAATTAAACATTCGGTAAATTCATTTATGACTTGAAAATTTATTCAAATATATATATATATGAAATTTCAAAAAGTTTTTTTTTCTACTTTACTGAGAAAAAAAATTTTACAATATTCCCTCAACAATATGCAACAAAATGGTCATCATTACTTAAATTAAACAAAACATTCAAGATTTTCATTTATTAACATTAAACAACTTTTAATCTAAATTCAAACAATTTCTTGTTTCAAAAATTTACTATAAATGCAAAAAATTTAACTTTCAATTTATTTTTCAAACAAAACAGAAAAACATTAATTTATGAAAGGGCCAGCATATTTACATGCTGAAAAAGGAAAAGCCCATAACCACTTTTTATTTCTCTTGTTAGCTGGTGTGAAGTAGATCCACGGCTAAGTGAATTAGCAGAGGAGCCACTCTAGACATAAACACCAGCTAAACAACATTTAAAGTTAATTAAATGAATTAGATACATGGAAGCTAGAGTAAGTAAATATGCTGAAAGATAAATATGTAGAAATTGTTAAATAAATGACCATAACAAATTTTAATTTAATTTGTATTTTAATTGAAACAATAAATTCAACGAAAAGTTTATATAAATATAACAATAAGTTTATATGAATAACAATAAGATAATTGAAGTAGACAAATGTTTTTATATATAACAAACATACCAAAGCAGATGCTGGATGACAAACAAGGTGAGTACGAAGACAATATTTAACATCTTTTTATTTCCCATATAGGTTGCAGAAAAGACTACTACGTGCCATTAGAAAGAGCTGGTGACACTTATGTAGAAGACGGGACGTTCTTGTTTCCACTTGTTATTGTCGCGATATGAACACCTATAAATTTCATTTAAATTTCGAACTCACAAAAAGGATTAACGTGAGTTATAACTAACTAAAAATGAAAAGATTTTATTTGAATATAAAAAATAAACGCCACATATTACGGCGACATCTTATGAAGCCGGCATCGGCGAAAAATGAACAATGGCAGGGGCAAGAGCACAAGCAAAAGCAAAGGCAACCACGAACACCCACTACCATCGGCGTTCGCTATTTATAGCTTCGCGGGAGAAACGAAGTGATCTTCCGGACGTACGTTGGGGCATGTGCCGGCACGGCGCGTGCGTAGTTTTCGGCTATCGTTCTTAGAGATGTTTTATGCAAATTTTTGAAACTCGGCTCAGTCGGAACTTCCGGAAGGTTAGCTATTGTTTACGTTTCGCGTTTGAAAAATTAAGATGGATGATTTAAATTTGAAAGCTCTTTAATATAGCATTTCATTGAACGATATATTTATTTTCCTGGTAAGTAGAAAATATATTAAAAGGAAATTAGGATTTTTAATAAATGTTTAATTTTTTTCAACTAACGTTTTTTTCTTTAAGCTTTATTTTAAGAGTGATTAATTTTTAATATATTTAATTAGCATAACGATAAGAAAAAAACGGCAAACTATAGGTTTACTATTAACAATATGCTAGGCATGCGCCGCATACCCACTAAAAACTGTCTAAACTTCAAACATATTTTGATTATAAAAAGAAAGAAAGAATAATAATTTAACAGCTAATTTTATTAATCACTCGCTACCATTCATCCATTAGCCATCATTTAATTTTCAAAAACTATTCTGAAAGAAAATGCCTCCTGTTACATAAGATAATTCTTGGAAAACATCGTTTCCTGACCGGTTACTCCGTAAGGCATGCTACTTTTCTAAAGCATACCCTTGGATAGGGAATTTTTGTTGTGTGAGGAAATATTCATTGCACTTATTTTCCCACACAAGGGGATTTCCGCTCTTTAAAGGGTCCAAGTCATGCTAAAGTATTAGGGATTTTCATTTTCTTATCTTCCGTAAAAGTCAGTGAGAACTAGTTTTTCCATTTTGTCCATCTACTCAAAGACAAGAATGACTGAATAGATTGACGATGTTGTCAGTTCAAAAATACTATTATTGATAAAGTAAAATTTAATGCTTTATTTTACAATGATGTAAATATATATATAATAATAATAATAACTAGTGGATCTGCAGATCAGGAGCCTCAACGTCCTATTTACATCAGACATTATTCAATAGGTCATTTTTATTTATTCCTTATTATATAACCGTATATATTGATTCGATCAACTTGTTACCATAATCAGATACAAAATATTTTGCGTAACCTTTAAACTTATTTCCAGTTCTATGCCCACATTTATCAACAGGAAAACATGCTTTTAAAATTCTAATACAATTTCATTATATTTGATGGGGTGTAAACATGTTAAAATAAACTTTTAAGAAATATTGACTATAGACCGTAATAGTACGAAATTATTTTATGTATCCCGGAAAAGTAGCCACAGTCATTATAAACGTCAATAACAAGAATAAACCTAATTAATTATAACTCATTAATTTTTCAAACTAATTTGACATCATTTGGAGGATTACAGTACATACTCGGAATTATTTTGTGTGGTCCCATAAATTATTTAGTCTATACATAACCTTTTTTAAGAGTAAACACAATTTGAAGCATCTTTATGATGTTAATTTTATTAAGTTCAATTCAGCATTAACGCATTAAAGTGCGCGCTTAAATAAAAGTTGGTCCATAGGCTCTAATGTTACGAAATTCTTTCTTGTGTCTCTGTAAAAAAATCATAAACATTGTACATACCAGTAAAAACTAATCAGCTTATTTTGCGTTTAAAATTAATAATTGTTCCAAATTTAACATCGTTTCGATGACTACGTGACATTGTCAGAATACTTTTGTAAGGTCCTGTATATTAATTAGAAAGCTTAAGAGCACATATTTTCTTCACACAACATGAGTTTAAGCATCTTACTCACGTACGCTAGTTTCATTTTCTTCATTGCAAAGTAATGATATTAAAATGCATTTAAAAGAAATTCACCCCATACGCCGTAAGTTTAAGAATTTTGGCGTGTCCCTATACACAGTTTATAAACAATATAGCAATACAAATTATACAGCTACTTATATGCAAAGCTGGATTATGTGCGCCAATTTGCAAGTCAATCGAAGGACTTTTGCGGCCATTATTGCGGTACATACTAATTCTTCCCATTGGCCGTAATGATAAAAAAAACTTTGGCGTGTCCCTGTACTCGAACTACAAATGGAATGCACACCCAAAACTATACCGCTAATGCCGTGGGGATCATGAACATGTGTACCAAATTTCAAGTCAATAGTGTGATATTTGCGGCCGTTATCGCACAACAGACAGACGAAACACAAAATCCTTTTGAGTCTCAACAGAGGGCCTCCACTGACGTTTCTTAAAAATTGGAAGTCAATAGCGTGATTTTTGTGGCCGCTCTCGCGATACATAGAAATTCCTCTCTTAGGTCGTAATGATAAGAAAATTTTTGGCGTGTCCCTGTATACGCACTACAAATGGAATACATACCAAAAACTATACAGCTGATTTCGTGGGGCTCATGAACATGTGTACCAAATTTCAAGTCAATAGCACTATTTTTGCGGCCGCTATCGCGATACATGCAAATTCCTCCCATAGGCCGTAATGATAAGAAAAACTTTGGCATATCCCTGTATACGAACTACAAATGGAATGCATACCAAAAACTATACAGCTGATTTCGTGGGGCTCATGAACATGTGTACCAAATTTCAAGTCAATAGCGCTATTTGTGCGGCCGCTATCGCGCGACAGACACACAGACACAGCCCAAAACCGTTTTGAGTCTCAACAGAGGGTCTCCACTGACGTTTCGGCAATAACTTTTAACAAAGAGAAAAAACTGAATTTATTTATGAATGATCATTCAACGATAAAATGAAATTTGCATAAATTTCTGAAAAAATATCTCTGTTATTTTATGAGACAGGAAGTTACTGCTTTTTTTTTTTTTACCTAAACAACTCATGCCAAACGAAAACTTCCGAAAGAAATAAAATTATGATCAAAATTTTACTTATGTTGTCTCTCTACATGAGTAAAGAGAATTGTCTGTCTCTCCCTGTGTGTCTGCGTGCACTCTCGACAGTTTCACAAATAAAAATTTAGATACCATTATTTTAATATAGTATTTTTTTTTTTAAACAGGTAAAATGAATATCAACGATTCATGAAGTGAAAATTTTCAATATAAAAATAGTGGTATCAAAATTTCTTTTTGTAAGAACTTGGCTCTGAAGCTAAGGCCTTTGATTACAGAGCTACAAAATGTGACAAAAGTATAGCTTGGATACTGCAAATGCGCAATTCATTGAGATTTTTTTTTTTTTAATTTTGAATCAGAATATCTCCTTTCCCCACCCCCATCTCCTCAAATCTTTCCTTCTCCTAAATTTTATTCAAATTGCCTGGTTTTTATTTTTAATCGTCTCCATTCCTTAGCAATGGTTACTAGCTTATTACAGTTACTACATAGCAATGCTTTCTTTGTCTGGTGATGTCTTTTAAAAAGCGAAGCTATCGACAGATTTTTATTTTAATTGAACAAAATAAGATATTTTATTTCAATAGTTGCCTCTTCAAAACTATTTTTTATTTGGAAAATTAAAAATTTCTTTGAAAGGGAAAAACGTTTATCATTTTTTTTTCCTTCTTTTCTTTTGGTATCAAATGTCAATATAATAAAAATAACTAGTGGATCTGCAGATCAGGAGCCTCAACGTCCTATTTGCATCAGACATTATTTAATAGGTCATTTTATTTATTCCTTATTATATATAATAGTATATATTGATTCGATCGACTTATTACCATAATCAGATACATTCCTGAGGGGGGGCTGCCGCCCCCCTCAACCCCCTGCTGTATCTCTCTTTCTATACCTATTTGTATATCATATAAAGAGTTACGGAATTGTGAATAATTGCATTTATTTTTGTATAAATTCTTTCAAAGAGGCTTAGAAAGTCGACAAAATGCTAATTTTGTGCATTTCTAGTCGTTTTAGCGTTAAAATAGTCTAATTTTCCTTTAAAAACGCATTATAAAGCTCCAATAAGGGAAGAAATGGATTTGGCGCCAAATTTGGCGACTGTTTCCCACCTTGGCGATTTTTTGGCGACCATGGCGAGAAAATCCTTATTAGGGATATACCAAATATGGAAGCTCTAATCTCATTGGCTGATGAGATACGAGAATTTTCCAGAACAGTCTGTGTTCGATAAAATAGTATAAAAGGAGCATTTTTTAAGCCAAGACAGCCAATCTCAGATCTGTGTCAGTTTCGTCAAATGCTTGCTTTGCTTTGAGCTTCTTTGAATGAGACTTGCTTTATCTGTTATTGATAAACAATTTGTAATGTTGTTTTGCTGTTAACGGCTGTTGTTTAAGCTATGTTTACTGGTTGAATTGAAGCTGATACTTGGTTTATAGACCTGTATTTTTCTAAAACTTATAGTGAATAAATCACTGAATTTTTGCAAGTTTCGCCTTTCATTCTCAGGCAACTTACGAACCCCCAAGTACGAAACAATATATATTCTTAATAAACGACAGTCTTCTATTATTTCCCTGAAATTCATAAATACCAAATTTCTTAACTATCAAATTTCATACAAAAAAAATTACATAGCATATCGGAAATATTTTGCGTAACCTTTAAACTAATTATCAATTCTCTGCCCACAATTTTCAACAGGAAAACATGCTTTTAAAATTCTAATAAAATTTCTTTATATTTGATGGGGATGTAACCATGTTAAAATACACTTTTAAGAAATACCGACTATACACCGTAATAGTACGAAATTCCTTTATGTATCCTGGAAAAGTAGCCACAGCCATTATTAACGCCAATAATAAGAATAAACCTAAATAATTATAGCTCAATATTTTTTCAAACTAATTTGACATCATTTGGATGATTACAGTACATACTCGGAATTATTTTGTGTGGTCCCATAAATTATTTAGTTTATACATAACCTTTTTTAAGAGTAAACATGATTTCAAGCATCTTTATAATGTATGTTAATTTTATTAAGTTAAATTCAGCTAAACGCATTAAACTGCGCGCTTAAATAAAAATTTGCCCATAGGCTCTAATTTTTATAAGGAATTAAATATACTAGTGGTCGCCCAGTGGTCGAAATTCGACCATAATTAATTAAAATTATAAGTTTAAACATTATTAAGGTTCTATTGTCAAAGACTATACTTCTATAATCACAGATTTTGCCAAGGCTACACTGTGGTGGCTCACCATCAACTGTACTAAATATTACTGCTACATCAGTTTGAACTGCATCATTGAAACGGCGTAGATCTAAATCATGATTTACTTTAATGAGCATACAAATTTCTTTATTTTGATTTTCAACTCTTTGACAATGATGTTTCATTGCAATGAATGACCGAACAAAAGGATTACTGCGTTCCAATTCGAGAGAAATTTCGCGCATTATGTTGTTGTTACATGTTTGATTAAAACGTTCTTGTAATCTATAATGGACCATATTCCTCCTTTGGGTTCGAGACTATAAAAAATCAGCTGTTTTCGGTAAACAATTCTCAACTCTACCATAGCAAAGCATTGTGGCTTGCAAATTTTTATCTTTCAGTATTATTTCTAAGAGTTACAGATTATATGAAATTGAAGTAAGAGTGATATAGTGATACCTTTGTTTTGTTTTTAATCCAGTTTTAGTAATATACTTTAATATTAATCAACATATGTAATATTAAAAATTGCCGTGTGAACTGTGGCGATGTTAACAAATTTAAATGGATGTTCCATTTAGTAAATTCCTTTATTAAAGTGATTGAAATTCTATTTATTTAAGCTTTGATGTCTATATATATGTGTGTGTGTATAAAATGTTCTTATTAATCTTTTTTTCATTATATATATGTATGTATGTGTGTGTGTGTATGCATAAAATGTTCTGCAATTTTACGATATGGAATAGTCTTAACTTTATCATTCGATTCAGTTGTTTACATTTCACTTTTGTTCTTGTTTGAACATAGTTTCACTGCAGAAATATTTAGGAAAATGTTATATACGTAACAATAAAATGTCATCTTGAATCTAATTTGTTTACAAAATATCGGCCACGTGTTCGGCGATTTTACCTACGGTGACGTCACAGGAATATTGTCCATTGATAGCAGTGTCAACATCATAAAAATATAATTGCGCATAACATGGTGAACGACCATGTGCAGCAGTCATTGGACCCGATCTGTGATAAAAAACATCATGTGTTTTGAAATGATACACTCCACTTGTAACTGCCTCGGATACTTGAGCTTCTGAGCTAACCATAGCAAATGATGAATTGTATTTGCGAATATTTTCAAAATAATTTTTTGACTTACTTTTTATTGAAGGTTCATTTGAAATAAGTCCATCATACAATGATTTAAAATATTCATTTTGACTTAAGGGCGGTAATATTGCTTTACCCTTATGACAACATGAAGTGAATGCAGTTCTGTCACCTAAAGTGACTTCAGATTCAAAATGTTTCGCATTGCAAAACCTGCATTCCAAATCCATTAATCCACAATCATAACTATAAAAAACTTTTGGAATGACATTTCGTGCACATTTAAATTTATCTGTCAAATTCACTTCTTCATTCTGTATAATATTAACACTATTTGTATTTTCATTACTATTATTATTATGTGTCCGCAAATATAGATTCCTTCTTCTTTGTCTCTCAATCCGACCCGTTAATGTTCTATGTCGAGGCATAATAAAAGTAGAAAAAAACTTTCATCGTCAGTAGAAAAAATCGTTATTTTTTTTTATTTTAGGTTGATTTCTTTAGAAACTGATCTATACAAATTGAATGAGTTGAGTTGAGTTGAGTTGATTAATTAGTATATATATAATGCAAAACTTGTGTGTTTTTAAAAAATATTAGCATTCTGCGATAACTCTTTCAGATGAAACTGGCTATTTAAAAAATAACTCATTGTTATTAACTTTTATTATTGTTATTAACATATTAACTTTTTATTATTAATTGAAATTTCAAAATTTTGGCAACAGTATAAAAAAATGAAAATGCTAATTTTAATCTGGAAATAAAACCCGATAATATAGGCTTTGAATTGCACCTTTGTCGTTTCACAAATGTTCCAATTTCTCGTCTTTGTCGTTGTATTTTTAAAAAATATTAGCATTCTGCACTTCTTCTCTATATAAACTATAAGTGTGCGAAATTTCATAATCCTCCGTCCGCGCAATTTTCGTAAAAAGGGGTACAAAGTTTTTGCTTCACGTATTAATATATAGACTAGCTGGACCCCGTCGACTTCGACGGTCACTTTATTGACCGTAATGTTTCAAAAATCGTTTATTAATTATATCATTAAATTATTTATTAAATCATTATTTAAATGTATTTCAAGTTAAAACATCTAATTTAATTTACAACATTTCACTTAAAAAAAAAGAAATTCGGAAAAATGGTTATAAATTAAAATACTATGTATGACATCACTTTCTACAAAGTACTGTCAATGTGACGTCAAACTGACTCCAAATAAAACAGTTGCTCTTTTATTTTCTGTTTCTTTTAATACTAAGGCTACATGTTAGCTGACCAACCCGGCGTTGCCTGTACCCATGATAATAACCTTAATTGAACCTTAAATTTGTATGATTTTATATCTTTAACTCGATTTTGTTTGAATTTCTATTTTTAAATAAAGGCAACGCGAAAAAATAATCAGCTGTAACAAAAAAATTACCTCGAACCGAACGAAACTCAGTCTTGTGACACCGGTGTCTGTGGCAGCACATACGTGAGCCGCTAATAACGTAAAAAAAAATTCCCAAAAATTAACCTGCAACCGAAAGAACCCACCCGGTGTTGCCCGGGCCCATGATAATAACCTTAAATTTGTATGGTTTTATATCTTTAACTCGATTTTGTTTGAATTTCTATTTTTAAATGAAAAGATCACAAAAAAAAAAAAAGAAAATAATAATAATAATAATAATAATCATTATCTGTAACAAATAAAAATTACTTCAAACAGAACGGAACTCGGGTTCGTATCCCAGTGCCTGTGGCACGTATATGCAGACAGCTATTAACATGAAAAAATTCTCAAAAATTAACCTTGAACCGAACGAACCTCTGACTCGTGTTACCGCTGCCTGTGGCTGCGGCACCGTATAGCAGGCATGCTACTTACGCACTGCAAAATCCACTTTCCTCCAACAGGGAGCACAGTATGTTCTATACGAAAATCACCAATCACCTTGAATTTCCAAGACCTTTCAAATAAGGTGTCACATGGTGGTGTCAACTGTAAAATCCTTTAGTTGCACTTTCCACCGCCAGGGGGCGCAGTTTGTTCTGTACGAACATCACCAACGGTGAGGAAATACCAAGATCACTTAGTTCCATTTCACTTAGTTCCAAAATCACTTAGTTCCATTTTTTACCACCAGGGGTCGCATTATACTGTATACAAACATCCCCAATCGACATGAAATTTCAAGACCTTTAAAATGAGGTGCTACATGTGTGGGTCTAGAACGGATTTCCCTCTCAAACTAATTTCCCCCCTTTCCCCTCTCCTCCAAATCTACTTTCCCCCTTTTTCCCCCTTTAAAATCGAAAATTCCAAATTCGCAGATATTGATTTTTTAGTATTCGACTCTAGTCCCCATATGTAGAATTTCTTCACCGTGAAGCAATTTGAAGCTTAGTTAAGCTCGTAAACGTGTTTTTAACCCGAAACGGGTGGGAAATGGTTTCCCACCCGTTTCCCCCGGGGAGAAACTGATTAAAGTTGATTCTGCACGCATAACTTTCCTCAAACTCAACGAATTTAAGCAGTTAATAGCTCAAAAGAAAGAGCTTGATCCACTGAGTGTTCTTAGACTTGTGTCAACAGCCTACATTAATTAGAAATCTAGTTATAGAGGTTTGAGTGAAGGAAAATCTTGAAAAAATTGAATGTAAAGTTGATTCTGCACGCATAACTTTCCTCAAACTCAACGAATTTAAGCAGTTAATAGCTCAAAAGAAAGAGCTTGATCCACTGAGTGTTCTTAGACTTGTGTCAACAGCCTACATTAATTAGAACTCTAGTTATAGAGGTTTGAGTAAAGGAAAATCTTGAAAAAATTGAATGTAAAGTTGATTCTGCACGCATAACTTTCCTCAGACTCAACGAATTTAAGCAGTTAATAGCTCAAAAGAAAGAGCTTGATTCACTGAGTGTTCTGAGAGTGAAACGATCAAGATCCATTCAATAGAAGAGGAGCTATGAGAATTCGAATTGTTTGAGTGAATGTGTCCCATAGGAAATGTACAGGGAAGAATCGCGTTTGAGTATAACTTGAGTAAGGTGGGAGTTGAGTAAATTTCAATGATTGATGACATATCTGTGTCTAAATACCTTTCATTTAAAAAAAAAATGAAGGAAATCGCCCGGATAGAACGGCCAGACGGACTGCCTTTAGTTTTCATAAATTCTTTTAATATATAAGATTACGCCAGTTAGATCCAGAGAAGGGGTTATGGGTTTAAAGTTAAAAAGAATGTTTTTCAATTGTTTAATCGGCCGATTAAACTTAAAAAAGCCATATTCATGACTTTGATGATATAAAAGTTCTAAATTCTGGTTTTGATTATTATAAATCACGTATTTTCCTTGAGAGCTGGCACATTGCCAGGCATCTTCACACTATCAATGAAGCATACGCACTGGTGGCTTCTCAATATTCGGTACTTTTTTTAATTCCTTGGGTATTCATGTAATGCCTGCATATTATGTTGTAATTGATACTGATGAGGAAACCCGCACGGGTTTCGAAACGTCTAGATTTTAATTATTTTTATATGTATATTTTGTTTTTAAATGTATTTTAACTTAAGTTTTGTCTCGTAAATAAAATAGTTTTTGTTTTTAATATATATATATTACTTTTTTCTATATTCAACTGAAGAAAATATTAGTTTCGTAAGAAATTTCTTCTTTGGGTTTTCGATGGATTTACACGTTTTGAGCGTATCTAAATGTAACTGCACTGTCAAAAATTTCTGTAAAAGTACAGAAAAAGTATTGAGACTCTCCGTAAATTTACATGAGTTCTCTGTTAAAAGCGTTGAACCAAGAAACTCAGTTCTTAATTTACAGATATTTCCCTTTTCAAAACAACGTTTTCCCTGTAGGGATTTTGACTGATACATTAAATAAAAAACTATGTAAATGCATAACCTTAAATTATTTTTATATTAAAGTAAATACACACACATATATATATATATAAAACTAGAAGTTTTGAAGGCAAAAATATACTGAATAGTTTGTTTCATTGCAGTGTACTATTACGTAAAAAGGGGGGGAAAGGGAACGTTAGGGAAAATTAGATTGTTTCTGCGGAATGTTTATCTTCGTATCTACACATTAAAAGTTTGTTGTTGTTGTCTGTATTGAAGAACTTAAAGCAATTCATGTTTTCATTTGGAATTCATAATTAGGTAAGTTAAATTTTATATAATCTTTTATCCTATTTTAATAATCAACAAAAACAATGACTGTTCATGTTAGTTATATTAGCGGTTATTTTTTTTTTATATTTATATCCTGAAACTTATAAACAGAGTTATTCAATTTAAAGATATCTAGAATCTAGTATGTAGTATCTAGCTTCGTATTTCTGTTACATAATACATTATGTATTTACTGCGGAGGGCAAAATTATAGAAATTATTTTTTATAATCTGAGCCGCTTTTTCTTCTAGAGTTTAGAAGAAAATTGCTTTAGCAGAAGATATACAAAATAAACATAGATCTATTAATTTGTTAGAAAGCAGTTATTGTAAAGGATGAAAAAAGTGTGTGTGTGTGTGGGGGGGGGGGTGTTAAACACAGTTTAGCACATCCATAAAAACAATTTAGCACATCCATAAAAACAGAGAAACATTATTACAAATTATGTATGAGTATTTGATGTTAAACACTATTTTTTCGGGGGAGGGGAGTTGTGCATCAACCCAGCAATGTTTTTGGTTTTTTTTTTTGTGTGTGAGTGTTAACATTTAATATATAAATTAAGAAACAATGCAAGAAAAACGATAAAATTATTTTTTTCCACAGCAATAATACTGGAAGTGGGGAGGGGAGGAAGATTAGATTAAATTTTCAAACTAGTAGCACAATCTACTCACAAATTGATGTTTAAAGATTAAATGTATAGTTTATGAATCAAGCTGAGTAGAGAAATGTTTCATACTAAATTTTACACAGGCTACATTCTGTGAATAAATTCAAATCGAAGTTTAAAAAAGTTCAATTTAATACGGAATTATTTTGAAGTATAAAAACAACTGGATTATCGAATTACACTAGATAAATGTTTCCTAACCATACGTTGCCGAAACTACACCTACACGCTTATACAGCGGGGCGGAGACGTTGATTACAGGTTAACTGCAATTAAAAAAATACTTTTTTGTTGAAATAAGTCGAACTTACACTGTCCTATCAACACAAAGTCCGAAAACTTTCCGACAAGATTTTGGTATGAATTAAAACATTGTTTCTTAAGCGTTTCTTTTCTTTTCTTTATTTTTTGAGAAGAGCATATGTCTAATGGCCAGAAAAGTTTATTAAATGAGCAATGTTTTTCTCCGAAAGGAATAAGGTTAAATTTTAATCAGAACCATAAAGACCAGAAATATTATTGCGAATTATATAGATCTTTGATGCTAAACATTTTCTAGTGTGCGTATGTGTGTGTTGTGTGTGTGTGTGTGGGGGGGGGGGGTGATGGGAATGATTTGTATGGATACCAACACAATATTTTCAGTTTTGTTTTCTGAGATGTTTGAAAATCTGTTTGTGTGTACAATATTTATATATTTGATGTAACAAAGCAGAAACAAGCAACATAGAAAAACTAATAAAATTGTTTCTTTACCCGCAGCGGGAATGAATGGGGAAGGAGTTAAATTACACTTTCAAACTATTTTCTGTGTACAAATTGATATTCAAAGATTGAAAACATAACATTAAGTTGTACGAAGAAATGTTTAAATGAATGCGAAATTTTATCAAGGTTACATTTTTCGAACCAATTCAAAACTACAACTTTCAAAAGTATAACTAATGCACATATATTTTTTGTACTTTTGTGCCGTAACTACAGTCATGACAATATTTCGTCCACAAATTTATTTTGTAAGGCAGAGATAGCTGAAATGACAATTGGCTGTAATTTAAAACTACTTTTTCGCTAAAATAGATCTAATTGATACTGCCCTATCAAAACTGGGCCAGAAAATATACAATTAATTTTTTTACATACGCACAAAAAAAAAAAAAATCATGTTAAGCATCATTTTTTTTTCTTCATGAGGTGTGTGTGTGTGTGTGGGGGGGGGGGGATTTTAAAGAACCAGAAAATTTTGTTCTGAGGATTAGACAGTTTAGACTGTTTTTAGAAAATGTCTGTCTCTGTGTGTGTGTATCACAAATTTTGTGGACGCTGTATCTCACGAACCAATGAACGAAATTTAACCAAACTTGGTGATTAGTTGGACCCTGACATTAACTACTGCTGATTAGATTTATGGAACAATGGCTCAACAGGTGCTGCTGTGATCGGATTTTTTTAAATTTTCAACATGACAATATAGGACAAAATTTCGTATAAATGTACATAATGAGAGTTATTTTAATCGTGTGATTGTAAAATTAATATGAATTATTGATAATAGTAGTAGTTAACTAGGGGAAAAAAATTTGCATGGGGGGGCATCGCTCCCCCCCTGGGGGTTAAGTACCCCCCAGGGGGAGTAAATTTTCAATATGAGTATCTTTCGAAAGATATCGTCAATACCTTTAAAACTAATTGTTGAACTATAGATCTGTGATAATTTAAAACAAAGTTATCCATTTTTTCCTTTTTTTTTTTTCTTTTAACGAAAAAAAACTTGGAAAGAAGTCATTTCTTTTGATTTGGAAAAAAACTGACATCTTTCGGCATTTAGTGATAATTCTATCAGATAAAAATCTTCTGCATTTATAATTGAAAAGAATTTGATAATTTAATAAGTAATATTTATTGTATAAGTTTTGTGTAATATTATATAGAAGAAAGTCATGTGGTGGCCACATCCTACTAGTTTTTAGTTTAATATCGTCTGAAACTTCTATATGTTTTCTTATATATTCTTTTTACAGTCTCTTCCTGTCATTAAAAGTGTTTGCTGGTATTTGCTGAAAGACTGAAAAATAATATAGATTACCTTAAATCAAAATAGTAGGAATTGAGGAAAAAGTAAGTCATTTCCACATTATATAATAAATAGTTTCAATAATAAAAATAAGTAAATTTTAAAAATCGAAATACAAAATAAAGATTTTATTGATGGGAGTTTTATCCGTTATTTTTTTTTATTATTTTTTAAGGGAGGGGAGGACGGTTTGTATTCTAAACCGTCCAATGTTATTAATTTTGCTTTCTGAAAATTTTGAAAATCTGCTTGCGTGTGTATATGTATGCATATATATGCACAAGTTAAAAAACCACAATGTAAGAAAAAGAAAACTATTGTTGCAGTTGCCGAGCAATGGTAATAGAGGGGTGGGTTGGGGAACAAATTAAATTTTCTGACAAGTTAATATTTTTCAGAATACAGTTTGATATTTAAGAATTCAAAGTACAGATTGTATATTAAATTGAGTGAGGAAATGTTTAAATTAATACGAAATTTTATCCAGGCTTTTATTTGTTGCGGACTAATTTATATCTCAAAATAACCGATCCACATAAAACGTTACTTTTAAGTACAAAATCCAACTGTATTTTTGTATTATCCTGGATGAATATACCATAATCATAAGCATGCCAAGGCTGCGGTTACATGTTTATGTAGGGAGGCGGACGCAGACGATTGTGGAGTAACTGCAATTTAAAAATACAGTTTCACTGAAATATAGCTAATAGACAGTGTTGCCAGACTTGGGGACTTTTTTATTCAACTATCACCAATAATTTTGAGAAGGGAATTGGACATACATAATAGTCGATTATTCTTCGAAGTGATTAAGCAGCTGTTACAATAAAAATTTAGAGGTAAATGTTGAATAAAAAGTCCCCAAATCTGGCAGCGCTGCTAATAGATTCTGCTTAATAATGCATTGTCAAAATACTTTCAGACAAGTTTTTGCATTGACAGAAATAATTTTTCTTAAACATGTTTTTTCTTTTCCTTCTTTGTAAGGGGAAGATTTTAATAACTGGACAGTTTTTAATTCGGAGTATTATAAAGTTAAGAGAGTGCTTGGAACTAAGGCCGAGTGCCCCAGTTTCTAACATTTGTTAAAAAAAGAAGAAAAAAGGGGGGGAGGGGAACACAGGGGAAAACTTTAAAATTTCATATAGGAAGGGGGGGGGGGAAGTCTTTTAAAAGCTCAGGGATAAAGTCTTTTCAAAGTAAGCCTAAGACCTACAGCAGTTAATCGGCCTTATTCCCAAATCCAATCCAATTCATACTTGATTTTAATATAAAATACTTCAAAAATATTCCTGTTACACTGGCGTTCATAAAATGGTGCTTAAATATCGTATGATTTCATTATATAAGTGATTTTTTCCTGTATTAATAATTTAAAATACCATGTATATGTACTTTTATTTTCTTTAGATGATTTTTTATTAGATTCTATTTAGATGGAGTGTATAAGATACACTTTAAAATTCGATTATGTATACTTAATTTTTTTTTAGTGCCATGGAATTACAATCCTTTCTTTTCATTATTTGCTTAAAATGTCATAGGATGCAGATTTCGTTTTAAAAATTTATAGTTAAAGTGTTTTCCTACAATAGTAATTTTTCATCATTTTTCTTTTTTCTAGTTATAATGGAAATTGATCCTGATATAAGAAACGAAACAAGTTGTCTAAGAAATAAGAAAATAGAAAATGCCGTAAAATACCCTCATCAAAGACATTTACAAATACCAAATATTTATCCTGTTAAAGAATTTTTCACCATTTATCTTTTATTAATCTCATTTATGTTATGTTAGTAAAATAAAGTTTAATTTAAATCTAATTCAGTATGTTTTATTTTTTAATTATTTTTAATTGTATGTTTTCTTTGCAACAAAGATGTTTTTCTTCTCAGTGAGCTTTTTGCAATGATTCTAGTAAACTACCAGGATGCTGCTTTCATGTGTAAAAGCGTAGAGTTTGTTTCTTCTTATTTTGTAGAAGAAAAATGTTTTAAAATTTGTTTTTGTAAAGGAAAAAAAAAAAAAAAAGTCAAAATATTTTTAATTCAAAATAATCTAATGGTTTCTTTAACAAAAAGTTATATATTTTAAAAACTTGAATTTAGGGAACTAGTGACGAAAACCAAAAGAGTACCCGATTTTCATCTGCATTGAACCCTAAATTAATATTTAAAAATTTTAAAAGCTCTATATTTCTTTATATACTATTTAATACGTACGAACATTCCACTTGCCGTCTATTTAAAAATATTTATATCCCAGAAACTGAAGTAATTAAGGAAATTATTCTGCACATTGCAATGAATTAATTATAAAAAATAAAATTATTTAGGTATCGAACCTTTAATATGTTCCTTTACTTCTACGATTACGTATTAGAAATCTGATCTGAAATGAGAATTTTTATTTTCTGATAAAATAACTTTTAGAAACCAATTTTATTAAAAACAGAATATTGAAAAATGTTCAAAATTTGTTACAGTTTGAAATAAAATTTGCATCAAATTTGTTAGTCTTGATTTAAGTGACAAGTTATGCATTGCATTAATATGTTGCACAAATTTACTTTTTAAATAAACTACCAAAATTGTATGCATAGTTTTTAGAGAGACCTTTATAAGGAATTAGTATTTTTTTTTTTTCTTTAGCTAATATAAAAATCAATATCAGTATTTAAAAATTCAAATTCATTTACTACACTACCTTTCCATAAATGACCGGGCACTTTCGATTTCAGATGCGTTTTAAAATAAATCAAAAAGTACTTAACAAATCATCTTGAAACTTCAGGAGTGTAAAAAAACATGTTGTACCTCATGTACTTCAGTTATTTGTTTGTGCCAAAAGTGAAAAGAAGACCAGTAAAAAATTAAAGAAAAATAAGAGTATTTGTCATCACCCAGTATAAAGTAATGCTCGAAATACAATCTGGCTGTAGCACATGATTATGGGGCTCATCCTCATTTTCTGTATACATTTTTAAGTCTCTACCGCATGTAATCAGGGAGATATAAAGATTTCTTTAAAAAATTGCTGAACTTTTTATTTATTTATTTATTTTTTTTTTTTGCTATAACATGCAAGGTATTAAATCCAGTACAAAGAACATTTACGCATGCGCTGTTAGAAATTTAGTAAAAATACTCATATTTCATTAGATATTTAATATTTTTTTCATTGTGATTGCAGTATGCAGTGTTTATTATTGTATGTCGAGTTTCCTGAAAATAACTTTGCACTGTCTTTTCATACTTTGCAGGTTATAGCTAAAAAAAAAAAAAAAAAAAAAAAAAAAGGAAAATTTTTTGCAATTTTTTAAAGAAACCTTTATCTCCCTGATTATATGCGGTAGAGACATATAAACTAAGAGTTAATGAGAAAGAGTCCTATAATCACATGCTACTACTAGATCGTATTTCAAGCATTAATTATTACAGGGTGAAGCCAAATACTTTCATTTTACTTTAATTTTTTTTACCGGTCCTCCTTTCACAAATCTGAAGTTTCAAAATGATTTGTTTAGCATTTTTTGAAATACTTTAAAAAATATCTGAAATCGAAAGTGTACGGTCATTATGGAAAGGTAGTGTACCTAACAAATTTTTAGTACTTCTTCCTTTCTCCTTTCCCCCCAATTTAGAAAGTTTACACCTTTTTAAGAGCATAATGCATTTTAAACGATTAGTGTTTTAATTACATTCTTAATTGTTTTAAGTTAATATCTAATCAAAATGTAATATATATATTAATTAAATTCAATATCAATGACATATATATATATATATATATATATATATATATATATATATATTAAAATATTTTTTTTAGTGTATTTACAAAGTGGATGTATGTTTTGAATGAAAGAAACTGAGGTTGTTAACACAGATCTACAAATATAATGTTGGCAAAATTTAATTTATTTTAGTTGATACCTATATTTTTAATGTGCTGAAGCCGAAAAGGAAGCCCATTTTCCTCTGTTACACATAGCCTTTGCCAATACAGGGTGTCTACCGACACAATTCCTTCTCTTTCGGTAGTTTCTAGTATGATTCCATGATTAATTGTAATCAATCATGGAATCTTACTATAAAAGTAACCGTATAATTATATAGGTGGAAGAGTCATGGAAAAAAGAAAAAACAGCGCACCCTGTATTGATAAATATGTGATAGAGTAAAATCTAGTTTCGGTTTCAGCCGAGCAAAAACCATCAATATCAGTCATAATTATCAAATCAATATTTTAGATTTAGACCTGTGAGATCTTTCACTATTGAGTCATATTCTACATATTGAGCCATATTCTACATAAATGAGGGAATTAAGTTTTTATTTTGGTATGGACTAAATATAACCGAGCAATATTAAGCAAACATATGACATATTTTGCAATTATTTCTGATAATTTTATTAGAAGTACCATAATATAAATCAGCTTCATTTTTAAATTTTTTATTAAAAGTTTAATGTATGCAAAATCTACCACAACATTAATAAAAATTGTAGTTAAAAACCTGTTAAAGCGCATCATTACAAATCCTAACAAAGGTAATACATGCTTAACCAACTTTATACCTCTGAATTTTAATGTAGCTTTGATAAAAAATATATAGCATGTCTATATATATAATAAAGTCTGGTCTTCTTGTCCCATCAATTTCCTAGGATTTCTTATCTCAAAGTTTGAAGGTGGGAGGTGCGAAGTTCGATCTCAGGTTGAGATTTTCAGCCTACCCATTCGAAATTTTTCAAGGTTTTCTTAAAAAAACTTTTGTAAATAAGGGATAGAACACCTTAGAATGACCTACACATAAGGCATTCTATACAGGCCTAGAACTCTGGAGTAACCAATGTGATTTTACCACCACAATAATATAATATTAATATATTTAGAAGCCTATTCAAAACACTCTAAACTGACGCGCATTTAAAATAAATCCCAAGGCTATGAATTTACAAGTGCAAAAACATCCAACTTTAAGTTTCTTTTCCTTAAGTTGAATAAAAATCTGTACTTATGTAACGTATTTACTAGATTATTACCTATATTCATGAAGATAAACTTACTGTTGGATATTTTTGTACTTGTAAATTGATAATAATGGAATTTATTTTAAGTATATGCCAATTTAGAGTGTCATCGATACGCTTGTAAACATACTAATATTTAATCGGCGTTAGTTAAAGCCGATTGGATGTGCTAGGTTTCTAGACCTGTGAGGATTGCCGTAAGTGTAGGTCTTTCTAAAATATCTTATCCCATATTTATACAAGTTTCGGAGAAATCCGCGGAAAATTCCGAATGGGTAGGTCGAAAATCGCAACCTGGGATCGAACTATGCACCTTCCGCCTTCAAACGTTGAGAGCAGAGCTTCTCAGTCAATGGTGGGTCCTTCAAATATTAGGTATTTTTACATGGATAAATTTACTGAGATTTTCATAATATTATATACGAAATTTACGGAGACTTGGATGTTCTTACGTATGTAATTTTACAGAGACTTGGATGCTCTTCCATATGTAATTTTACAGAGATTTGGATGATTTTACATACGTAACCTTACAGAGACGTGGTTATTTTTACAATGGTAAATTTACAGAGACTTATATGCTTTTACATGCTCGAATTTACGGAGACTTGCATATTTTTACATATATAGATTTACAGAGACTATGATGTTTCACAGATTTAAATTTACAGAGACTTGAATATTTTGATCTATGTAAATTTACAGAGACTATGATTGATTTACAGAATAGTTTCTCTGCATTTTGACAGAATCTCTTTTTTTTAATTCTCTGTAAATTTACGTAAGACTTAATATAATTAATTACCAATAGATTCTCTGTAAATTTACAGAAAAATTTTTAACAGTGTGCACCCTGACATAAAGTAGTTCTTCTCAACTTTTGGTTCAAATCCCTCAACAGGTAGCGCTGCAAGATTTCTCCCATGTAATGGAAAGGTGTATTTTAGGCTCTATTGTGTATAATCGAATTCCGTCAAGCCGTTTTTACGTAATACCCGGACAAAGGTACCATTACAGACATGTACACACAAACTGAAAGTATTCGGAAGGCATTTTTGGCTACACTGATTTCGAAACGTCAATATATTACAAAAATTTTCTATTCTGAACAATTTATAGAAAACTCCGTCTGATTTTGTTTATATATGTTACCGCTAAAGTGCAGGAATCAGTTAATCAGCAGATTAGCTAGGTAATCTGCAGATTAACTAGGGTAATCCGTTAAAGTGAAGAAAATTGTTTCATTTCTCAAATTACCTAGGTAATCTGCAAATTACCTAGATAATCTGCACATTACCAACTAGACACTCGTTAAAGTGAAAATAAGATCTCTGCCCTCTGGTGTTGTAATTTTACAGCACGCTGTGTTGTCTTTGCTTTTTTAATTTGGAAAAAAAAAAAAAAAATAGTTTTATTTTCTTTTCTTTCTTCCTTTACTTATTTTAATCTGTATGTGTTTTAAATTTTATGTCTTTTAAAGTTATATTTGTTTTAATTTTTTTATTTATTTCACCTTTTTTATTCTGTCAATATAAGTTTGAAGATGTTATGCATTTTTAATATGAAATATAATAACTTTAATAGCTTCCAATAAATTCTATTTTATAAATGAATGTTACAATTCTAATACAGTAACGATTTCTTTTCAATTCAAAAATATTTAACAATTTAACCATTTAAATTAAAAAAAAAAAAAATGTTTTATTAACAACATATATTGTTATTACTTTTTTTTTTTAAGTTATGCACCAATTTTTAATTTGCTAAAGAAATATTTAATTAGAACAAATCAGGAGCATTATTTAAGAAGTACTTCAAATAATTAAAACTTCTTAATATTTTCTATATATATTATAACTTCTTAATATATAATACTTCATAATTTTTAGAACACATGAAAATTAAAATGACAGTTTTCCAATACTTTATTAAACTATATTTTGCAGCATGCATATATTTGTACAAGTTTAGCAAATATATTAATTTTACAATAAATAAATGAAAAAAAAACAAATTTTATTAACACATTTTATGTGATAAACAACAACGAAATTATCTGAAAAGCGAACAAAATTAAAAAAATAAATAAAAATAAAAATATAATCATGATATATCTATATATATAAAAGAACACTTCCTGAGTGAGTGAGTGAGTGAGGGGGTGATCTATCAACGCCCAGACCAAACCTCTGGACCTAGAAGCATGAAATTTTGTGACAATGTTCTTTCTATGACGTAGGCATCCACTAAGAAGCGATTTTACAAAATTCGCCCCTCAAGGGGGGGGAGGGGGGGGCAAAACGTGATTTCACAAAATCCTTCATATCTCAAACAAAAAAACAGATATCCGTAAAATTTTTGCTTTAAAATATAGCTAATACAAATGCCAAAAAACCAATTTCTGGAATTTTCAAAATTCGGTCCCCAAGGGGGGCGGGGGGGCAAAACGTGATTTCGCATAATCCTATATATCTCAAACAAGAAAATAGATATGCGTGAAATTTTTGCTCTAAAATATTGCTAATGCAAATATCTAAAAACCAATTTCTGGAATTTTAGAAATTCAGCCCCCAGGTGGGGCAGCAGGGGGGGGGGAGGGGGCTAAGGGGCAAAAACAAATAGAAATACAGTTAGGGCGTTCAAAATTGATACAGATAGGTTTTAGAGGCCTGCAAGTCGAATGAGGATATTTTCGATTATGTAAAGTTATTAGGAGGGGCAGGAAGGGGGGGGGAGGGGAAAGGGGGTCAAAAAATAAAAATAGAGTTAGATCGTTCAAAATTGGTATATAGAGGTTTTCGATACCTACAAATCGATTTCGGATATTTTCGAATTTGTAAAATTATTAGAAGGGGCGGGAAGGGGGTGGGGCGGCAAGGGGGGCTATGGGGCAAAAACAAATAGAAATGCAGTTAGGCCGTTCAAAATTGGTACAGATAGGTTTTAGATGCCTGCAAGTCGAATGGGGATATTTTCGAAAGTGTAAAGTTATTAGGAGGGCCGGGGAGAGGGGGGGGGAATAAAAATAGAGTTAGATCGTTCAAAATTGGTATATAGATGTTTCGATACTTACAAATCGATTGCGGATATTTTCGAATTTTTAAAATTATTAGGTGGGGCGGTAAGGGGGGGCTATGGTCAAAAACAAATAGAAATACTGTTAGGCCGTTCAAAATTGGTACAGATAGGTTTTAGAGGCCTGCAAGTCGAATGGTGATATTTTCGAAAGTGTAAAGTTATTAGGAGGGCCGGGAAGGGGGGGCAGAGGGGCAAAAAAAAAGAAAATAGGGTTAGATCATTCAAAATAGGTACATAGAGGTTTTCAATACCTACAAATCGATTGCGGATAGTTTCGAATTTTTTGAATTATTGGGAGGGGGGGGAGTAGAACGGAAAAAAATAAAAATAGAGATATATCGTTCAAAACTGGTGCATAGAGGTTTTTGATACTTACAAATCGATTGCTGATATTTTCAAATTTGTAAAATTATTAGGATAGACAGGAGGGGGGGGGGGCGAAGTGGGAAAATAATAGAAGTAAGGGTTAGAGCATTTTGGGAATTTTTTCCGAAGGCAGTGAGAACCCGGTGCGACATTTTTCCTACTCAGATTTTGTTTCTCTTTTTTTTCACATGATAAAAGTTAATGCAATTTTGAGAATTCATTATAGTGATTCATTTAAAAATAGGGACCAGCAAAGCGGGCGTTGCCTGCTAGTAAAATATATAAAGGAAACTTGAAATTAAAAGAAAAAAAAAAAAACAGTAATGAAATGTTAAAAAAAATGCATAAAAATTTCATATTAAGTATTTATTAAATAATGCCATAATATTGAATGCCATATTTTTCAGAGTTAAAGATTAATACATGTTTTTTTTTTTTTTTTTTTTTTTTTTTTTCCAGAAAGTAATAGTAATTTAAATCGATTTTAAAATAAATTAGTTTTAAAAAGTTGTAGTTTAATAGTTTTATTTTGAGAGGAAATAATTACTGTGTTGTAAATTTAATATTTATAATTCAAAATGAAGTTTCATGAGAGAGAGCTTTTAATTAAGATTAGATTTCATTAATGAAATACAGACCCTTATCAAACTTATATTGACAGAATTAAAAAGAGAAGAAATAAAATAAAACAATTATAACTTACTTGTTACTTTAAATTTTGTGTTGGTCATAATAAGAAACCTAATCATGGCTTCGATGCTCAGAGCTGCCAACATTTTAAACTTTTAAATCAGAATTGACGCCAGAATTTTTAGATTGAATATGTTATATATATTTTCGACGATTAATATTACCGAAAACAGCTATAAAAAATTTCCGGTTTGAAGTCTCCCTTGAAAAATGGGAGACTTGGCACCTATGGATGCTCCACGTTTTGCGTTCACCGTTTATAGCGAAGCGGAACAACACCAACTGTAAAAATGCCTCCGAGCTGAGCTCTACGTCACGGAAGATCGGCCAATTTCATCCAATCCCCACGATCCAACATGTATCGTAGGAAGTGCTGATTGGATAAAATCGGCCGATTTTCCATGACGTAGAGCTCAGCTCGGAGGCATTATTACAGGAGGTGTTGAGCGGAAGGGGTAAAACTTTTAGTTTGTGTTTGAAGGTCATTCGCGTATCTGTATCACATGACTGTTTGACGTCATAGTGAATGTAAAAAAACTATACTCCGTTTCATCTTAAGTTGGCAGCATTGAGGAAGGTAGGAAATGTAATATTGCGAGCTAAGAAGTAGTTCTAAAGTTATTTTGCGTTTTTAAGTTGATAAATTTGATAAATATATGCTATAAAATAAGGAAATTCAGCTTACGCAAGAAATGTTTGATTTTTTTATTATTTTAAAAGTATTTAAATAATAAACATCTTTTTAGCAAAGCGAACGCGTAGTGACGAAACAACGGCATTTCTGAGTTTCATTTTGGCTCGAATCGGTTTCAAGGTTAAACATCTAGCGCGCTATTTAAAATTTCTTCGCCAGTTCTCTCTGAGCCTCTCCCTACTTTTATTGTAGTTTTCTTTCTTTTGGTTACAATAAAAAAAGAATTTATCAGTTTTATAAGAAAATTTGCGATTCCTGTCATACTTCCTTTGAAAATATATATGGGATATATAAATTTATATCTGCATATGGGAATTCATATATATTCTATACTTTTAATAAAAAATAACCTTGTTTAATAAACCTATTTAAGTTAGCAAATAAATATAGTAAATGTGATTTATTCAACTTCCTTGAAAAAACATTTTCTAATTGGAAGTTTAAAACTGAAAAATTATATTTAAAGAAATTTTCAAAATACCACTAGTAGCTTGATTCTATTCCGCTAATTAATAATTTAATAGCTTCATATTTTATTATTTATTTATTCGTTTAAATCTTCGTTTAATAAATAACTTCAAAAAAAAAAAAAAAAAAAAAAAACGTAAAATGGAAAATACTTGTAACAATTGTTTAGGATCGAAATAAAACGCACTTTCTTTGTAGCACTCGTACCTACTTTGTTCGCCTGACGAAGAACCGTGTTTTATTTCGACCCCAAACAATTGTTTCAAGTTTTTAGCATTGTATGGCTTTTTTTTTTTTTTTTTTTTTTTTTAAGATTTTAACTTAATATTTCCCCACGTCAATCAATATAAATATCCGTGCACCATACGAACAAAATTGTTAAGTGGCTAAAAAATAAAATGGCTCTTAAAAACACAGCTGAATATAAATATGTAAAAAGAAGAAAATAGCACTTTAGTTTTTGAGAAATTTTTGGTTTTAATTATACATATGTTAAATAACCTGATCAAATTCAAATAGTAATTAATTTAAAACATAAGTAAGTTTGCATATAAACACTATAAATTTCAAAAACTCGCAGCAGTTGTTTCAGGTCAAAATAACAGTACGGCTCCTCACCAGGTGAACAGCAGGCACGAGTGCATTTTTAAAGCAGCAAGGTACACTCATACCTGTTAAGAAATTTAAAATGACTTCTGCATATTTCTGCCTTCGAAATATCATGTGTTAAATTTCAGAATGATGCAGTTAGTTAAAGAACAGAAAAGGAACAAAAGTTTAAAAATCCATTAAAACAAGGTGAAAAAATATTGAAAAATTGTTGCATAAAAAAATAAATAAATAAATACGTTTCGTTCCTGTGTAGAAAAAAAAAAAAAAAAAAAAAAAAAAAAAACGAGTATTAAAGGGTTAAATAATTCAACTGCAATTTCATAAATTATCTTATGCTTTAAAATATTATATCTGAAACCCTTTTATGAAATGTAAAGTGTAATATTTATTATTTTTATTTTATTTTTGTAATAAAAAACGACCGCTGCGTTTTATTCGTCCTCATTGTAACCAAATTAAATAGTATTTCAAATAAAACATCAAACTAATTAATTAATAATATTTAAATTGAGAAGGAAAAACACTTTTCTCAATAAACTATTGTATAGTATTATGAAATAAAAAGTACTCATGAACACCAACAGGAAATGTAAAATAGGATAGAGAAAATGACTCTTCCAGGATTTTGAAATTTTAACCTTTTATCTAAATATTTTCTTATTTTTATTTATTTATTTATTTATTCATGAACGAAACAAAAAAATTATATATATATACTTTTTTTCATGTAACTTTACATAGTTAAAAATTAATAATATATAAATATATATAAAAAAGACTTTTTATTATTGCAAAATTTCACTCAAAATTTCTTTCCCTTTCTGAGTTTCGCTAAAACTCATAATATGTAATAATTATTACTAAGCAGATTTTCTTTTTTCTTTTTTTTCGCCAAAATTACAGCTTTCATTGTTTGCTAACAACCTCACCTGCTTTAATAGTAACCCTGTTACCATGACAACAGGTGTGATTAGGTCACTGTAGCCTTTTCTCTACTGCCAACTTAAGGTGAAACGGAGTATAAGGCTCCTATATATACGAACTGGCGCATCAGGCATTTTGTTGCCTTAGGGTTGCCATATGTACCCGGCCCGTTTCATTGATAAATAAACGGCAGTCATTACTATTACCGTCTTGTGTTACTTTAGAGTACTCATTTTATTATATTTCATAATTTTAGCTAAATAATAAAGTACGATATGAGATTTGTTTAACGATAAACTGCTATAATCGCTCAAGAAAAGAACATAAAATGTTCAGATTTCCACAGGATAGTTTGTGAAGAATAAAACAACATTATTTATATTTGCTTTTCTATTTCTGACATGTGATAATGTAAAAATACAGAAAAATGTGACATTTTAATCATAATATTTATATTAATATTGATAAATCGATTTAAGGAGACAATTTCGTATAGTGTATTTGGGTTTTGGCGACATTTTGTATAAGAAACAGAAACAGCCCTAATAACACATCTTATTTCCAATACCTCCGCAGGATATCCTGATAACCTAATGTGAAAAAAATGTGTTAAAAATATTATTGTAACTTATTACTTTTGTTGACCGATCGTAGCTTCAGATGAAGATTTCGTTAAAATCACAAGAAAGCGATAAGGACGCCAAATGGGAATGCTGCCTTCTTCTGAGGCAAAAAAATGGCGGCGATTCGTCGGCCTTTATATTTATTTAAGGGGCTCCACTCGAAACCAGTGATGCCAGATTGGGGAGTTTGTCCCCATTTTGGGGAGTTTTGAGGCCTCTGGGGACGATTTTGGGGACCAAATGTTTGTGGGGACTTTTTTGGGGAATTCTAAAATTTTTGGGGGCAAATCTGGGGAGTTTTTCAACTTTCTGTCAATATATTGGCAATGTAATGATTTATTCTTACAACTAGGGACTTTTAATAGCTTTATTGTTATTTGGGGATTTTTTTTCAAAAATTGCCTTCATTTGGGGAAAAAACTGAGCTTAAATCTGCTTGATATTTTTTTCTCTCTTTTTTAGTAGAAATCAAGTTGGGGATTTTTTCGAAAACATTCTCTGATTTGGGGAAATTTGAAGACCTGATTGGGGAAATAATTTTCGACCATCTGGCATCACTGCTCGAAACAAACATTTGAACTTTAACGACACTGAAGCCGCTGCCAATCACCTAGTTAAAATGCGGAAAACTCTTGATTCTGCACTTTAACGGGTCATTTTAGTTAATCTACAGATTAACTAGGTAATCTGAACATTAACGGATTTCGAGCTTTAACGGTAACATATAGATAAAGTCCGACACGATTTGTTTTTGAGCCTTACCCATATCCGCATACTGCATGGTCATCACAGATTCACAAATGACATAATTTATCTTGGTCAGTTCGCCTATCCAATAAATTTGTCTGTGTGATCCGCTTCCGCTGGTTACTTCAGTGCACGCAGTGAATCTGCTACTGTATTCATTCTAGCGTGTAACGATGCCGTCAACCAAGCATCGCCCTTTTAATACTTCCTTTGTGAAGGACATAGTTATCGCAAAAGCAGATGAAGAAAGCTAAAATATGCATCTTTCGTAGATAATGAAATATTTTCAACTTTCAAAATTCGAAAAAATATCACTAAAACTTTGTAATTTTGTGTGATTACACAAAAACTATTATTATGAAAATAAAACTTCGTTAATTAAAAAAAAAAAAAAAAAAAAAAATGTATTTACTACTGTATTTGCTACTGTTGATTTCAAGTAATTGGTATCTATTTTTATGACTTCGGTTCTTGTCTATCTGTTTATGCTAACGTCTGTAAGTGTTTGCAGAATTTCTTCAAACTAATATATGTTATTCAAGCTCACTATGACATGTTTCCTATTGAAAATGATATAAATAACATGATTGGTTTATGTACAGGGACACCACATAGGATGTCAATGCATTGCTTTCTATGTGAGATTCATTTTTTTATATAATACTTAAGTACATTTGTACTGTGTAAATCGTAATGAAATAGAAACTTTTATTATTCGTATGCACACACATACAAAAAATAAAAAAAAAGTTTTTTTTTTTTTTTTCTATCATAAAGGTAGGCGATTTTCCTCACAGAGAAGTATTAACACTACACGTCAAAAAAAAGTTAATATTATGCAATACGGAAAATTATCGAAGGAAATACAGTTTTTTCCCGTCTGTTTTTCTTGTTAAAAATGAAAAAAATCGATAACTTCGATTCAAATTATCACAGATTTGTGGTTCAACCGTTATTTTTAAAGGTATTGACGTGTTCTTTATAAGATACCCATATTAAAAATTTATAGCCTCGGGGATACTTCCTTCCAGGAGGGGTTGGAGCGAGCGATGCCCTTACATGCACACAATTTTTTTTCCTAGCGTACTATAGTACTATTATCAATAATTCATATTATTGATATTGAAGATCAAATGTCAATGAATTTTTTTTTTAACTACATACATATGATATATCATTTGAAAGCCTGTATTATAAACTTTCTAATGATACCAATATTATACCTCTAAGTCAATTTTGGAACAAAATATGGGTAAAACTTACGTTATGCTAGTATCAAAATAATGATGGAGGGTTGCATATTGATTTATAATTCAGCATCCCATGGCCATCCTATGTTGAAATTTACAATAATTAAAGATAATAAAGCAAAAATAACATATAATTTTTAAAAGAAAATTAAATGTGTACTTTTTGAGATATTGAAGGTCAAAGGTCAAAATGTTTTATCTTAGTATGAAATTTTTTAAAAATGTAAGCATGTAATATATCATTTGAAAGCCTGTATTATAAGCTTTCTAATGATCCAATTTTTTATCTCTAAGTTAATTAGAAAACGAAATATGGGTATATTTGTAGTAGAGGAATTTTGAACATTCACATTTTCCCCCATTTTTGCACCCCTGTATATAAAAAACTGAAAGAAATGAGGACTTATTAATTGTTATGCATTCATTTCTCCATAGAACAAATAAATGAGCTCAATTTCATAAAAATCTGAGAAGGTCAGGTTAAAAATGTAGGTTTTTTGTGTTGATTTGACATGGAATGACCCATATATAGAAGCTAAAAAAATTTTTTCAAAATCAGAGCATCCATTAAGAATTTATGAGCTTACAAACAAACAACAACAAAAATGTACGTACTGTTTGAATTGAGAGCTTCATTCTCCTTTTTTGAAGTCGATTAATAATTAATTAAACTTTAGCTAAGATTGAAAATTAAGTTACTAGAAAATCAATAGATTAACAGAACCATCTTTTTCTGTTTAAAAAGGATGGTACGTTTAACATTTTTATTTAGTTTATAAAATAAAAGCTTTTGAAATTCAATCAAACTAATATTAAGATTATTACAAAACTATATAGACAAAAATTGTATTATTGAATAATTATGGAATTTGTTGACTAAACTGTGATTTTTGAACGACCGCTATTAAAAAGCCACCCGTTTAACATTCATTGCCTTTGCACCGAAACGAAATAACATTCTTTTTTATTTTCTTCTATATCAACAGAACAAAGTATTGGATTCGTAAAAATTTTCAACTTCTGGTTTTTGATGGATTTACACGTTGTGAGAGGTCTAGAACGCGATTTGACCATTTTTAGAAAATGTCTGTCTGTGTGTGTAAGAGAGAGGCAAAAATTTTCTGGCGACTGCATCTCAGGAACTACTACAAAGAATTGCATATAAATTTATATCTAGATGCACCTTGACCTAAATTAGTGTCGGTCAACTTTTGGTGTCGTCAATTGCTCAACAAGTGGCGCTGCTATACAGTGATTTCCACAATTTTAAGAAAGACTATATCTCGGCGACTACTGCATGAATTTGCATATAAATTTATATAGAGATGCACCTTGACCTGAGTAAGTGCATTTCAGGTTTTGGAATTGATTTCTCAAAAGGTGATGCTGCTATACAGCGATTTCTACAATTTAATAGAAGGCTATATCTCAGGAACTACTGCACAGAACTACATATAAATTTATATGTAGATGCACTTTGACATAAATTAGAGCCTACTAACTTTTGGTGTCAATCTCTCGACAGGTGGCGCTGCTATATAGCGACTTCCGCAATTTAAAGGAAAGCTATATCTCAGGTTCTGTTGCGTATAATCCAACAAAATTTTATATGTTAGAAGGCCATTATGAGACATTATGCTAATTCGATTTTTATGCATATCGACCAGTAGGCGGCGCTGCTATACTGCAATATTTTTCGAGAGCGGGAAGATAATATCTCAACTTCTATGGCGTATAACTGCACGAAACTTAAAATGGAGATAACCATTATGAAAACGTATTTTTTAAGATATTAATTATAGAAAATAAAACTGTCTTTCTTTGGATATTTAGTGTTAGTTTTCTCTAAGATTAAAATAATCTGCATTCATCTTGGTAGATAATTTTAATAAATAATTTTAATAAGTGAATTTGTATAGAAGAAAGTCTTGTGGTAGTCATAACATACTAGTTTTTTTATACAATAATTTTTCTTTGTTTTAATCGATTTTTAAGCTTATGTTCTTTTTCTGTTCGGAATATAGCAGCACTACTCCGAAATTTAACAAATAATATTTCAGAGGAAGTCATAAGCATAAGTCACTTTAAATTTCTTAGGTGACTCGAGTAGACCATGCTGCTTTGACAATGCACTCGTGTTCAATTTTTTTCACCTGATAAAGGTCTGTGCTATTATTTTAAACTGAAATAACTCTTGTGAGATTTTGCAATTCATAGTGTTATTTATTTATTAAATTTATTACTGTTTGAATTTAGTCAGGCTAACTTATAGATGTTTCAAACCAAAAATATCTCGAAAATTAAAAAAACATTCTTCTTTCTTTCTTCTATTTTCTTTTATTTTTATTTTTATTTTTACATATTTATGATAAGTTTTACTTTTTACATGTTTATGTATCTAATAGTCATTTTACTTTCTCTTACTCATATATATGGTAGAGAAAATGTTGTTTTTGAGTCTAATTTTCGAAATTATGTTTTTATTATAGTTACACGTTCTGGGGTTCCCTGAATCCTAAAAACATGTTTTTAGCAGTTGATCTGTGTGTGTGTGTATGTTGTCTTTGTCTTTATTATTATTTATCAGTATATCTCAAGAAAAATAACAGCAGGAAGCTCAAACTCGGTGTTCTAAATGTGTGTCATAGTTCGTGTACAGGGACACCAAGAAAGTTCAAATACATTACGTCTATGGAGGATATTGTAAATAAGTAGAGTTAGAGTTTAATATCTACACTCTGTATGCTTTACTAATGAGTATACGTTTTTTATATGCGTGAAAGCGCAGGTATAGAATATAGTATGAAAATCATTCACCGCTCGTTTACAGGGCTACACAAAAGAACTAGATTATTGTGGGGCAGTATTTGAAAATTGATGGAAGTGTATTTTGCGTTGTGCTGTTTTTTGTTAATATAGTGTTATATTTATTCGTATCATGCGTGTGTACATAATTTTTAGAAGATATACAGGGCTGTCAATAATTAAGCGAATACATCCTTTTTTATTGAATGTAATTAGTGGAAGTGCTTTATAATAATATTCTACCATGTCCAGGAAAACTGCTCAGGAACAGAAATTAATTTCTCATACCCATACGGTAAATAAAGTATTCTTTTTAAGCTAAATATTCATCGCTTTATTTATTTATTTATTGTATATTTACAAGTTTTGATGTTTCTTGAATATCGAAGTCAAGTTTTCAACACTTGATCTTTGTCTCTGTATCTTATCAGAGTAATTTAAAAACAAATAATTTCGGGCAATTCAAGTGTTGTATTTTGAATATATGTTTGTTACTTGAAAATTTTGATCTAGATTGAAAAGTTTCAAGGAATATTGCGTGTGAAAGATGGTTGAATAATTTTAAATAACCTTTTAAATTTAATAACAGATTTGAATTCAGTGTAAATGTTAGGTACAATAATCAAATGGTGGGTTGAGGGGGGGTTGGGGGCAGCAGGCTCCTCGCACAGAATTATTTGTTGAATAAAATCGCCCCGAAGCCTAATTGGATATTTTTAAGTAGTTTTATATAACAGTAATCGTTATCTTACTCCTTAATCTCCAATCTGTAATTATAGTACGTACAGTAAAGCACCGTTTATGCGTCTTTTCCATTTATACGTCCCTTTAGTGAAACCTCGATTCATTCCTATTCATTTAAATGCAAAAATTGTTCGTTTATACGCCGATAATATCGGCTATATGTCTTTTTCACTTTACTAAAATTTGCAAAATTTCTCGACCTGTTAGTATTTTCCATTCTAAATGAGACGGATTTTTCCTAGAAAGCATCTTAAACGGAGGAACACAGGAATGATCGAAGAATACTGATCAAAGAATCAATTGAATTCACAGTAGAGTTTTTAATACTCATAGACAAGCAGTAAATCAGACGAATATTAAAGATTTTTAATGTTATTAAATAACTATCTGTATGGACATAAATCGTATGCTTATTACTAAAGATACGCAATGTATATATAATTAAAATTCAAAATGTGTTCATATAGTTCTTAAAAAATGTAATATAATATTCAATATATAATATATGTAATTAGTACCCAGTCATGCATTAATAGTATGATTTTTCTCACTTTTTATAATAAACTTTTTTTTAAATTAATTATTGTCTTAAAAAAGTATAATATACATTTACTAACTTAAGAAACTTTATTAATTAGTATTTTCATATAAATTTTGTTTAAGTGTCTAGAAATTTGTAGTAATCAAAGTGTTATTAATAAAATTTCGATTATACGTCTTTTCATTTATACGTCTTTTTACGCCATTCCCTTGAAAGACGTATAATAAACGGTGCTTCACTGTATTAAATTTCAGGGTAAGAGAAAGTCGTATGTGTGCGATACCAGATTATTAAAATTATTTTAGCATTTTCAAAAGAAAATATGAAGTATGTAATGAATGTTAAAGGGTTAAAAAGTCGATTTTCCATGATAGGGTGTGTAACCCTTTTAGGGAGGTTTCACTGTATTTCTTTTCCCGAAATTATATCAATTTTCCCTTAGTTACGTTGTTATCTGTTTCAATTGCGTGTTCATATATCGTTAAGTTGCTCTACAATCTGAAACGTTTATTTATTTTTGTTCAATTGTCTACTTCTTTTAAATGCATAACATCCCTGCTGGAACTCGTCCGTTAAACTTTATTATATCTTTCTTTCCCGGTTGCAGTCATGCCCTAATTGCTCGGGATAATATAATTGTATATTCCACACAAAGTGCCCATAGAACCAAAGTGGAGTAGTTAAATGGATATTCTAGTGACCTTACAGAATAATGTTTTATTTAATTTCTGTATTTGTATGGCACAGCTGACATTTTGCTCTCAAGTGTAAATCTTCATAATAAATGTAACCTCATTGATATATGTCAGAGACTAATTTAAGAAGCTTTATTTTTTGTTTGTTTTTCTTATATTTCTATTCGTTGTACATATCTAATTGATTCATGTTATCAAAGTATTACTACAGTTTTTTTTTTTTTTTTTTTTTTTTCCCCGAACGTACATATGTAAAGAAAGTATTGTAATCGTGTCAAATATCTAACTTTGAGATTTTGGTATGTTTCTATATATTTTGAGGTCCTTGAGTTCATTTTTACTATTTTTACGGTGATGTATATGTGTGAGCTCAACGTTTTGTTCGAATGAGCTAAAAGTTGGTATGTATGTTACAAGTCACCGAACCTTATTGGCTTTGATGAATCTAGCACTTATAGTTTTTTTACAGGGACACAAAGAAAAATCCTTTTCCATTATGGTCTATAGACACAATTTTTTAAAAGTGCGACAGCGTCTAAATGCCTTATTTGATTGAACTAAAAATCTATACACATGTGACATATTATAAGTCACCGTTGCACAAACTGTATGGATTTTGGTGAATCTAACACTTATAGTTTTTTTTTTTTTTTTCAGGGACACAAAGAAAAGTTCTTTATCATTGTGGCTATGGGTTCAAATTATTTAAAGTGCGATAGCCTCATCCGATTGAGCTGAAAATGTATATACATGTTATAGGTCGATTTTGCACGGACTGCATAAATTTTGGTAAACCGAACACGTATATAACCGAGCCGTGTTTTTTTTTTTTTTTTTTTTTTTTTTTTTTCCAGAGAAACACAACGAAAAATTCTTTATCATTATGCCCTATGGGCTCAAACTCTTTAAAGTACGATAGCGTTTAAACGCCATATACAATTGAGCTGAAAATTTAAGCACATATTACAGATTATCGTCACACGTACTGTATTTTGGAGAATAGCACTTAATAATTTCTTTTTCCGGGACTCAAAGTAAAATTCTTTATCATTATGGCTTATGGGCTCAAATTATTTAAAGTGTGACAGAGTCTAAACGCTCATCCTTTTGAGCTAAAAATTTATATACATGTTATAGGTCACTGTCGCACGAACTGTATATGTTTTGGTGAGTCTAGAACTTGTAGATTTTTACAGGGACACGAAAATTTCTTTGTCATAATGGGTTTTTAGACTCAAATTTTTAAAGGGCGATAGCGTCTAAACACTTAATTCGATTGAGCTGAAACTTTATACACATATTATAGGTCACCATTGCATGAACTGAATAGATTTTGGTGAATCTAGTATTTACAGTTTTTTTTTACAGAGACACAAAGAAATTTTTTTTTATCATTTTGGCTTATGGGCTCAAATTATTTAGAGTGCTATAGCGTCTAAACGCCTCATCCGATTGAGTTGAAAATTTATATAAATGTTATAGGTCATCGTCCCACGAACTCTATTGATTTTGGTGAGTCTGGTACTTATAGATTTTTACAGGGACACAACGAAAATTTCTTTATCATTATGATCTATGGTCTCAAATTATTTGAAGAGCAGTAGTGTTAATTCGAACAATATACTAGATAAAGAAAAATACTCCGACACCCTATTATAATTTTCCCTTTTATTTATTTAATGATTTCTCTTGCTTTATTTATACAGCCATTAATTACTTAATGCTCGGAAAGTTGAGTGGAGTCACTCCAGATTTTCTACTTTTATTATCCGAAACCTGACTACCATAGGTAAAGGGCACATTGTCAAAAAAAAAGTAAAAGTAAATGTGATATCGATTTTTTACCCGATTTACTTATTTTATGATCTCCTGAGTCCAAAAAAGTGGTTTTCGGCAATTGCTCAGCGGGTTTATAAGTGTGTAGTGTATGTATGATGTGTGCATGTGTGTCGAGAATCTTCTGACTATCATATCTCCGACATTAATAAAGATAGAATCACGGATAAAGTGGTTTATCAGATCTGGTACGAAATTTTGTACTAACACAATAAATACTTTTTTAAACTGATTTTTCCATAACCAAATTTCTAGCTCCTAGGTGAAAACATTTCATAGAAGGTGTAATAAAATTTTGATTTTGAATGACAAATATATGCACTTACATTGCAACGTTATCCGCAGAGGACATATTTGTGTATGACGAAGGTAATAGTATAATTTATACCTAGACCTTCGAAAGTCTTAGTTAATTTCTTTCCTATTTTAGATTCATAAGATACATAAGCAATATGCAATTATTTCAGCCGTCAGAAATTTTAAAACAAGGACGAAAAATCATGCTATTCGCATAGATTATAAACTATCTCCAACTAGAGTATACTCCCGATTATCCACGGAATTGAGTGGCACGGGTTCCGCGAACAATGTAAGTCGCGGTTAAACCTCAATAAGGCTTGGAAATGAGGAATAAAACGTATAAAAATATATTCTACCTCAAAAACGTGATTGCATATTGTATATAAAAAATCTGTAGTGACTCCCTTCAGATATTTTGAGCATAGATCATAATGTTAAAGAAATTTTCGTTATGCTCCTGTAAAAATCTATAAATGATAGAGTCACTAAAATCTATACAGTTCATGCGACGGTTACCTATAACAATTGTATAAGTTTTCAGCTTAATCGAATGCGGCGTTCAAACGCTATCGCACTTTAAATAATTTGAGCCCATAAGCCACAATAATAAAGAATTTTTATTTGTGTCACTGTAGAAAGACAATAAGTGCTATATTCTACAAAATTGATACAACTTGTTTGAAGGTGATCTGTAACATGCATATAAATTTTCAGCTCAATCGGATATAGCGTTTAGTAGCTATTGAACTTTAACGAATTTGAGCCCACAAGGCCTAATGATAAAGAATTTTTCGTTGTGTACCTGTAAAAAAACTATACGTTCTAGATTCACCAAAATCAGTGTAATTCGTGTAATGGTGACCTATAACATGTGTATAAATTTTCAGCTCAATCGAATAAGACGTTTAGACGCTATCGAACTTTAAAAAATTTGGACCCATAGACCATAATGATAAAGAAATTTTCGTTGTGTCCCTATAAAAATCTATAAGTGTTAGACTCACTAAAATTTATCATTATGCACTTGTGAGACGGTGACCTGTAATATGTATGTAAATTTTCAACTCAAGCGAATGAGGCGTTTTGACGCTATTGCATTCTAAATAATTTGAGTCCATAAGGCACAAAGATAAAAAAAATTTTCTTTGTTCCTCTAAAAAAACTATAACCGCTACATGGTTCAAAATAGATATAGTTAGTGTGACGGTGATCTATAACATGTATATAAATTTTCAGCTCAATCCGAATGGCGTTTAGACGTTATCGCACTTTAAAAAAATTGAGCCTATAGTGCATATGATAAAGAATTTTTCGTTGTCTCCCTGTAAAAGAACTATACGTGCTAGATTCTCCAAAATTTATTCACTTCGTGCAACTGTGACGTATAGCATATGTATAAATTTTCAGATCAACTGAATCACTGCAAAAAAAAAAAAAAAACCTGCAAAAGTACAGGAAAAATCTGGCAGCTGGGATGCCAGTATTTCTCCGTCAAATATACAGGACAAAACTGCACTTTTAACAAAAAACCTGTTTGATTTACAAGATTCCTGCGTAAAATATATGTCAGTGATACGATTTTACGGTTTTAAACTGTATATTTGACGGACAAATACTGGCACCCCAGCTGCCAGATTTTTCCTGTACTTTTGCAGGTTTATTTTTTGCAGTAAAGGTGTTTAGACGTTATCGCAGTTTAAAGAATTTAGGCCACATAGACTGTTAAAAATTTCAACTGAAAACTCTGTGTAATGTATTAAGTCTTACGGAAAATTACAGAGAAAAATAAAAGGAGATGTTAAAAAACATATATTATACATTCACCTTAATAATTAATATTAATTTAATTAATTATTTGTGAGAATATATTTCGCACTTGGAATGCTTTTTCTAAAGTAGAAACAGTCATTTTTAATTTTAATAAAAAAATTAAATAATAAAATTAGGTAAAAATACAGAATAAAGATTAATAATCTCGATTATTCACTTTTAACTAACAATTACTGTAAATTTACAGAGACTCTGGATAAATATTTACATTAAATTTACAGAAATTTTTAACAGTGCTATAGACGATAACGATAAAGATTTTTTCTTTGTGAACCTAAAAAAAAAAAAAAAAAACTATAAACGCTGGATTCACCAAAATTTATGCAGTTGGTGCGACGGTGACTCCTAACATGTGTATAAATTTTAAATTTTTTCACATTTTGCTCAAATAATCTGTGAAAACAAAAAAACAAGTCATAAAACAAAAAAGTTCTTGAATCACTGCAAATACACTCCATTATCGAAAATGGATTGTCATGGATTAGAATCATAGCTAGCGCTCTATGGCTTTAATAAAAATAGAAATATAAGAAGATAATAAGTTTTTAACTTACATGACTATCATTTGTTATCTTCCATTAGTTCTGGCATTGTTCGAAATGCTGCAAATGCGTTGCTTTTTTTTTACAAGTGAGTTGCTCTTGTTGTTTTGAGAAAATTGCACGTTGTGTATTTTTGATGGCTAGATAGATTTTCAGAAGAGAGAGAATGTTGTTGCGTGGATTAACCATTAACCCTATCACTATGTCATAGAAATGTGACATTTTTACTTAAAAAAAAAAAAAGTCCTGGTATTTGCGGAGTTACCTTTATATCTAGCTTGAGGCACTCACATTTTAAGATGAGATATCATTAGCTGTGACATCTCAGAATACGATATGTAGCTTAGTTCCCCATCATACTATAGGTATGGGGAATTTAGGTAATCGTGAAATTTTTCGACCTCGGTTTTTTTTACCTTTTTACACGTTTTCAGGTGTGAGGAATCCAAAAATGACACAATTTGTATGGTGTCTGTCTCTAGGGTGTCTGTTAGTGTGTTAGTCTGTTAGTGTGTTAGTCCGTTAGTTTGTTAGTCTGTGTACACGATATCTCAAGAACAAATTGTCGCAGAGAGGTCAGATCAGTTTTAAAATATTACTTTCGACACTGGCAAGAACCCTATTCATTTGCAACATTCGAATTAAAAAATTTCGTAAGTTATGAGAAATTTACGATTTTCGTAACGTGGGAGAATAGGGCAAAATTTCACTTAAACGTTCATTAAATAGAAAATTTTTACTGTAAAAATGGCAGACCAGTTTTAAAATATCAGTCTTGATGCCGGAGTGAACATCAGTAACTTTAAACACGTTACTTTGAAAATTTCGCAAGTTATTGGAAATTTACGAATTTCTTAACATGGCAGAATAGGGCAAAATTTCGCATAAACTATCTTAATGTAAAATCCCGAGGGATATATTTTCATCGTAAAGATGTCAGACTACTTTTGAAATATTATTTAGGATACTGGCATGGAATTTTCCAATTTAAAAAATTAGTAAGTTAATTTAATTTACGATTTACTTAAAATGGCAGAATAGGGCAAAATTGAGCATAAACGTTCATTTTGAGAATCATAAATATATCAGACAACTTCAAAATAACATTTATGATACTTGTTTGAACATGATTGACTACAAATATTCTAATAGGAAAATTTCGTAAGTTATTCGTAATTTAAGATTTTATCAACATAGCAAAATTGAAAAATTTCCATATAAATATGCATTTTGAGGATTGTTGTATTGGAAATAGTAGCATGAAAACTAAACTACGATATTGACCCTAATAAAATAAATTAATAGATTAGAATAAGATAAATATATCGAAGTGAACGGTAGATAGCCTATTAGGCGGGGATTTCATTCTGTTACTTTGTCAAGAGTTTGGTCAAATTCATTTCTTTAGATGATAATCATGTTAAGAGAATGTCCTGCACTAGAAATTTATGAGAACATATACAGTCGAATCTCGTTAACGTGAACTACTTTTAACATGAACTGTTTCCACAGTCAGTATCAAAATGAAGATTAGTTTAGTTATATGAAGATTAGTTACTGATAGCATGAACTACTGATAACATGAACAGATTTTTTATCCCCCTTGAGATTAACTTTAACGAGGTTCGACTGTATATGATGGGGAACTGAGCAGAGTCGACATATGCAAACTATTTATTAACCGACTTCAAAAAGGAGGAAACCTTCAAACCGTATGTTACTTCCATTACCCTACTACCGTAGGTAATGGAAGTATTGTATTCGGTCTGAAAATTCGATATCGGGTTTTCACCTGATTTACACGTTTTAAGGTCCCCTGAGTCCAAAAAAGTGGTTTTTGGCAATTGGTCAGTGTGTATGTATGTGTGTGTGTGTGTGTGTGTGTATGTATATGGAGAATCTTCTGGCTATTATAGCTCAGAAACTAATAAAGATAGAGCTACGAAACTTTAGAATTGAAATACGTCTGGTGTACAGATGAAATTTCCAAATTTTGGTGAAAATTGAAAAACCGGAAGTGGGACATCGGAAACCGGAAGTGGGACCGTAAGTCCGTATCTCAAAAACGGCTCTAACGATTTTCTTCAAACTTGCTATATAAACACTCTATTAGATGTCCTTTCGAATGATATAGTAGGTTAGTTCAGGAAAATTGATAGGCGTCCTGTATAAATAGTTCAATTTCAGGCCTCGCAAAGGCGTTCCTTTAAAAACGGTTGTACGAATTTTTTTCAAACTCGCCATTTTAACTCACTTTTGAATATGCTTTTGAATGTAATTATTGTTTTCCTGTCAATAATTGAGTTTAACCGGAAGTGGGACATCGGAAACCGGAAGTGGGACCGTAAGTCCGTATCTCAAAAACGGCTCTAACGATTTTCTTCAAATTTGCTATATAAACACTCTATTAGATGTCCTTTTGAATGATATAGTTGGTTAGTTCAGGAAAATTGATAGGCGTCCTGTATAAATAGCTCAATTTCAGGTCTCCCAAGGGCGTTCCTTTAAAACCAGCTTTACGGATTTTTTTTAAACTCGCCATATTAACTCACTTTTAAATATCCTTTTGTATGTAATTATTGTTTCCGGTCAATAATTGATTTTTTGTAAAAGTTGGTATCTCAAAAACGGCTCTAACGATTTTCTCTTTAGTTCACTTTTGTGTTTTCTGATCTCATTATCTCTCAAAAATGCATATAATATGTGTAATAGTGGGTAATGGAAGTCGTGTAGTTGTTTCACACCAGATTTTTTTTTTTTTTTTTTGTTAGCTCATAACATCTGAACGGATGCTCCGATTTTGATACTTTTTGTTTTCTTGAAAAGGTCTTGGTTTGAAATAGGTCCCATTGTAATATCTTTTACGATCTAAATAAAATACAGGGTGCCCCAAAAAATCAGTCCCAACTCTTTTACCTGCTAAACGACTGCAGCTAATAGTTATAAAAGTGGTATGTAGGTATAGTAAAGTGGCCAGGCGCTATAAGATTAAACCACTTACAGTTCCACCTGGTGAAAAATAGCGGAGTTAGTGTACCTATCTCGAAAACGGTTCATGTGTTTAAACAGAGATGAGAGTGGGAAATATACAAATGAAAGTATCAGTAAAACTCAAAGATAATTTAATTTAAGTAATAAAAGAAGAAACAGATACAGAAAATCATATTTTCTATAAGCAAAAATGGTGAATATATGAAAATAAGTTGTTTAGAAACTGTCAAAAGAAAGAAAATTGAACAAAAATAAGAATATTTAGAACAAAAAACCTGAAAATTGTTTTAAAAAAATTAAGAAAAGTCTGAAATTCCTACAAAAGTCTGAAAATTCTCTTCCCTGGTTTAAAAAAAAAAAGTGAATTACAAAGTTGAAGATCATCGATTTAGTACAAAAAGACAGTTTGTAGACATTGTTGCTAAAAATAGAACGCAAAAAACGTGCATTTGTTTGTTCGTAATTTCTTACATTGTGAACATTTGAACTACATTGCACACCTTGTAGCGTGGCTGGTCACATGTATGCTGTGTAATTCAAAATACGGTTACTGTAAGCTGTCATATCGTTTAGCGCATTGTCGTTTTTAACCGACTTAACAAGATTGCGGGTTCGCTACTCGAGCCAGCCAAAGACCGTCGTGTATACTAATAGTGGTTGGTGCACGTAAAATCTGTCGTGGCCGCAATGTCCTCCATGTTCCCATCAAAAATTATACCTCTGGGGGTCACCTAAGCGGGAGAGCCATCCCTTCCGTAGAGGATCAAAATTGTGATGGCATGTCTCCGGACCACCTCTAGGGGAGTGTCCCAGACCGTCGCCAATTGCCCATCTGCGCAGCACTAGTGCGACGTAAAACCCAACCAATACAACCATCCGACTTAACAAAGGAGGGGTTCTTAATTCAAACCATATGTTTTTGCTGTTGTTGTTTGTTAGTTTATAACTTCGTAAGAGATGCTCTGATTTTAATACTTTCTTTTGTTGTAAAGCACTTGGCGTGAAACAGGTCCCATTATCATTTCATTAAAGCCTAAACAAATTATAGGGTGCTCACAAAAGTGTTTTCACTCTTTTAAATCCTGAACGGCTGCAGCTACATTCGTATAATAAAAGTATAATAGTGGCCATGCGCTACGAGATGCGACTGTTTGCAGCGCATTCGGTGGAAAACAGCGGAAATAACGTTTTTATCTCGAAAATATTATGAAGTAGGGGAAGAAATGTAAATTACAAAGTTGTAGAACATCATCGATTTAGTACAGAATGACACTTTTTAAATATGAATGTTGAAAACAGAACGTTTATAACGTGTATCTGTGTGTCTGGAACTTCCTGCTCTATCGATTCTTTTCAAGCTGCTTCTCTTTTGATATTAAATATATTTCACATATTTACTGATATTGGATATTTTTATACTACATGCAAGAAAAATACGTTCGTAATCAAAAATCCTGCCTAACAGGATTTTTGGTTACGAATGTAGCGCATCCTTTCTTTACATTTCTAAAACCTTTTTAATGTAATGTATGTGGATTAAATAGATTTTTTTTTTCCTCAAATCGCATAAAGGCAAGAAAAGTGTCACAAATTTAAAATGCAGTGTTTGAGAAAAATTAACGTTAAAATAAGGCATTGACTTGAACTGTTTCTCGAATGGATAATTTTTTAGATGGATATGTAACTTTTATGTGCACATTGGGGCACTTCATATATTTTTCAGTGACATAAACTCAAAATTACCATTTTTAGAGTTTATCATTTTTCTTGCGGGTTGCGACTAGTGAGACTGCCGTCGAACGTCTTCTCATGCTCTGCTATGAATACATTTTCACTGAAAGGGAAAAAAGAAAAAAAACTTTTTGCAAAAAAAAAAATAGAACCGACTCCAAAAAACAACTATTATTCAAACAACTAAAAATTAAATGAAATCGAAAATTGCGCCTAAAAGTATTTTATACTGTATCTTATTTACAAAAGGACGGAATTCAACAAAACTTTATACTTGGTTCAACCTTTACTTAAATTGGTGCTGATTAGATTTTGAAATATACCGCCCAAATACATTATATGCAATTTTCGCCATGTAAGATAAGGCTATATCGCAGTTTCTAAACGTATCAATGCATGAAATTTCACAGGAATAGAGTCGTGACGTTAAACTATGTTTATTCAATTATAGTGTGCATATTGGCTAAGAAATAATGCTGTTATGATGCAATGAAACCCTGTTTACGGGAAAGCAATATATCAACTTCTATTATATATAAATGCACCAAACTAAGAATGTAAAATGGATATTTTCAAAAACTATGCTATGAGAATTTGGCAATTTACAGTGGCGGCCGAGAAAGAAAATCGGTATATCACTAATTGATGGTCCTTGCATAGAATTACATCTATTCATTTAAATTGTCTTTTATTCTCGATTTCATATCACATCTATTTGTTTCATATCGCAGGTAAAATTTATTTTTTCTCAATACATTGTTGCAATTGTGACGTCAATTGTTTTCTGTTGAATCATCCTTTTTCAGTTATTTTATTCATCCCTCCAAACTACGGAAAAAAAAAAAAAAAAAAAAAAATATTTTCTTTATTCTTGTAGCTATGACATTAGTTTCAGCATTATCTCGGAGAAACCTGGGCTTTTTTTTTTATTAAGAAGATTTTGCAAAAGTTTATGGCCTTAATTATGTATTTTAGAAACATTTTTTAAGTAAAATTCTGAGACGATTGAATGTGTTTGAATGATATAATACTGCTACATGACAACACAGTAATGTATGAATTAAATTTGTGCATAAATGTATTTCCATTACTTGTTTTTCTATATTGATGTTGATATTGTGTTGCATTAATAGGAAGTTGTACATATAAAAGAAGTTAGTGTATTCTTTATATTTTAATTTTATGATATAATGAGCCTGCCACATTCAATTCGAGCTTTTTTTTATACATCGAGAATTAACATTTAAATTAGCATTATGAAACGGATTCAAAAATACTTAAGTCCAATATCGTGATACATCGTGATATCGCGATTTTGCCTTGACAATATAGCGTGATATTGAAGTAGTGACATCGTCCACTCCTATTCTTGAAGTCACCATTAAAAATAAAACATGGCTTGCTTCGAAAGACTGCATCTTCCTTCACTAGGTGCAGAAGAAAACATATGATTGAAAAGCAAAAGGCAGACTGAAAGGAAAATAAGAAAGAATTGAGGAATACAGACATAACCAGTAGGAGAAAAGAATACAAACAATATGAAGATAAGAAGGGCAAACAATATTAAAATGTAATAATTATAAAACAGGAAAATAAGTTAAGTTGCTTTCCAGTTTTGCTGCACTCCTTAAGAATATGCTGTGTCTTATTTTCTATGATGACTTCAAAGAGTGTTTTTTCTTCTCTTAATTGTAAAAAGTCCGAATATTTATATATGAATGCGTTATTAAATTACTGTAACTGTAGTAACTTAATTTACGTTGTTAATTATTATTATATATATTTTTTGTATTTATTTAAACTGTTGATAAACGTATGGTTGTCTTTCTATAAAAATTATTTTTGTATTTTACTATAACTTTGGCTAACATTTTTCTATTAATCTTTAAAATAATATAAGCCGATGCACCACAAGAAAACATGAATATTCTTCTTTAATAGAGGTATATTTTACAGCGATTTTGAAGATTGTCGCAAGGTATAAAAAGTGTTTCAAGTCAATTTTCTAAACCGAGTTTTGTTATAATTACACGTTTCAAAGTCCCTTGAATCGAAAAACCTTTTTCTTTAACAATTAGTCTGTAAGTTTGTTTGCATGTATATATATATCGTATATATTGCATGTATATATGTGTGTCTGTTACCAGCATAACTTTAGAATAGATAAGTATAAAGTCGCTATTCTAACTCTGTATCATATGTGGATATTACTTGATTTTTTTTTTTTTTTTTTTTTTTTTTTGAGCAAATTGTTCGTTATACAGGGACATCTAAAAAATTCAAATATTTGAAGATCCCGCAAAATCCCGAGACCAAAAATAAAAAGAGAGATTTTGTATGGAAGCAGAAAGTATCTCAATAAGAAAGTAAAACTTACAAAATTAAGTTTGACTATTTTTGAAAAATGGTCTTATATTTCAACTTATTTTTCTATAAGTTCTTATCTAGTCTAGGTGTAAAATATCTAGTCTAGATGTAAAATAGGGTCTCGTTAAACAGAGCAAGAAAAAGAAAGGTTTCAAAAGCGAATTGTAGAAAATCTCAGTTTTCATCTCGAGAAAGTGTGGAAAAAAAATCATCCGATTGTGTACGATTTTTCTTGTTTGACAAGGAAGATTACAAGCATGAGTTCGTAAAACTGCTATATTTTACCTGTTCATGCTTTACTGAGCGCACAGGTGAAAGACTTATTATGAGTTTTCATTTTTAACTGGCTGAGAAACTTTTTAAATCGCCGGAAACAATAGAGCATTAGTAACTTGCAGGTACGGTATAGCGTGTTTTGTGTTGTAAACGAACGCCCATAGTAACGATTTTTTTTTTTTTTTTTTTTTTTTTTTTTTTTTAAACAAGACGAATTAAAATCCGTTATCGTTTGTTCCGTGTGTGGGGCTCATCTATTTTGAAACGTAACATTTGAGAAAAAAAGAAATAGTCACATCGAAGAAAATTTTATAATTGATTGCACGATTCAAATGTTTTCTACGTCACAAGGCGTAGTCAGAAAATCTTTACGGGTGGAGGTTGTAATTGTTGGTGAGAAATAAACTCAAAATGACATTCTTTCAATAATTACAAAAACTTTCATTTTCATATTATTCTAAAAACATTTCATTTGACTCTTTTATTTCTTCATGCATATATACATCTACATTGTGACGACGCTATGACGCATTTGTTTTCTGATTGGCCGTCTGTGTTTCTATGTACATGTAATAATGTATTTTTCGTTTTTTCTTTTCTCCTTCTTCGATGTTTTTTTTTTTTTTTCATAATAAAAGATGTGATTAAAAGGATAATACGTGGGTTGATTTTTATTCCCACAAAATAATGCAACATAAAATAATATATAATTTCCTAATACACAAACCAAGCTAAATGAGGCTGGTTTATTTAAATTGAAACATCATTATTTATATATTTGAAATTATCTTTTGAATAGCTTAGCAGAAAAGATATTTATAAAAGAAAATAGAAATTGGTTCTTCTTTTCATACATGGAATAAATTCATCTGTTTTTGCAAGCCTCATGGGATACTCATATACAAGGTGAGTGCATTTTACTTACCTTATAAATCTTGAATTTAAATATTTGACAAAAGTTTCTTCTGTGAATTCTATCAGATTATGCTACTGACGCGCTAAATCGAAACTTTGAATTTATTCTTGACAGTTTTTTTTTTCTATAATAATGATAAAAAAATGTAAGTGAAAATAAATAAATATGTTTTCTTTTTTGTTTCTTGAAAACGAAAGTATAGAAATAAAAGAATGTTTAAAATAAACATATGAATGATTAAATATAAAATTGTAGTTATTATAAACTAGAAAGAAAACAAAATTGAAATATTAAAATGAGTATCCTCAAGGACACTATAATTGAAAAACTTAACGCACAAAATTATGATGTGTGGAAATTTAAATTAGAAATGTTTCTCCAAAAGGAAGATTTATATTCCGTGGTTCTTAACGATGCTCCGAATCCTATTACGGACACATGGAATAACAAAAATAGGAAAGCACGAGCCATTATAAACCTCTTAATAGAGGATAATCAAATAATCCACGTCAAAAATCTTGAGACCGCTAAAGAATGCTGGAACGCCTTAAAAGCTGTACATGAGCGTTCAACCCTCAGCAGTAAACTATTTTTGCTTAGAAAGCTTTACTCTACGAAATTAACTGAAGGTGGCGATATGATAGACCACTTAACTAACATCTATCAATTGCGAGATAAGTTAGCATCGCTCGGAGAAGAAATAAATGACAGGCACCTTTCAGCCCTAATGCTCTGTTCCTTACCTCCAAGTTATGATGTATTAATTACCGCTTTAGAATCGCGTGATGAAAAGGATCTTGTACCAGAGTTTATACGCTCGAAATTGATTGATGAATTTTCTAAAAGAAAAGAAAACAAATCTGAAAATAATTCAGTGTTAAAGGTTAAATTTAAACCGAAACCAGAAAATTCAAAGTTCTGCCGTTATTGTAAAAAAAATCGCATACAATTGAAGAATGCTGGCATCTTAAAAATAAAAATAAAGAAAAGACTCTGAAACAAACAAAAGCCAGCAATGCCAGATCAACTTTCAAATCTGGTATGTACTCTCAAGACAGACATAACGCGGATAGGGCTCTTATTACTGAGAGTGAAAATAAAAAACCTAACGATAAAATATTCACTCTATTTATCGGTGAGAAATCTAACAATTGGTATGTAGACTCAGGTTGTTCAACGCATGTATGCAATGATAGGAATAAATTTCATGAATTTAATCATAATAATTCACGCGTAACAATCGCGAATGGACAGGAGATAGAATCCCTGGGTCATGGGTCTGTGAAATTAAACACCATAAATTCCAATAACACACATAATACTATAATATTGAAAAATGTTTTATATGTACCAGAGATAGAGACAAACCTCATATCTGTAAAAGAAGCTACTGAAAATGGTTGTGTAGCAATATTTGAAAACAAATCATGCAAAATAATGCATGAAGGAGAAACATGCATTGAAGGTTACATTAACAACAATTTATACGAATGCAAAGTTAACTATGATACAACACACACTATAAACATGGTAAAAATATGTGAAAATACAAATTGCATTGATAAATGGCACATTAAATTAGGCCATAGAAACATTAGTCATATAAAACGATTGGTAAACAACAACATGGCAGTTGGGATAAAACTAGACAACTGCAAACATGATAATGCATGTGAAACTTGCATATTAACTAAATTAACGGACAATCCTTATCCCAAAAAGGCTCAGTTTAGGGCAACTAAAACACTCACTAGAGTTGGTACACACTGACTTGTGTGGACCAATGACAACCCCCACGGTCGGTGGAAAATACTATTTTTTAACTTTTATAGACGATTTTAGTCGATTTACAGTAATATACCTACTGAGAAAAAAGGATGAAGTTTTTGCAAAATTGAGGGAATATATCGCAATGACATCAAATAAATTCGGACGAACTTTGCATGCAATCCGCTCCGACAACGGAGGAGAGTATACCGGGACAGAATTAAATGAATACTTAACAAAATTAGGTATAGACCACCAATTCACTGTTCCCTATTCAGCTTCTCAAAATGGAACTGCTGAACGTAAAAATCGTACCTTAGTTGAAATGGCACGTTGTTTATTAAAAGATGGCAATTTACCAAATTCTTTCTGGGGGGAGGCAATAAATACCGCAGTTTACTTGCAAAATAGACTCCCAACATCTTCGTGTGAATTGACACCTTATGAATTATGGACAGGTCGAAAACCTGACTTATCAATGTTAAAACCATTTGGTTGTCGTGCCTATGCATACGTACAAAAGGTACACAGAGGAAAATTAGATAATACGGCACAGGAAGGTATATTCGTAGGGTACGACAATAGAAGTAAAGGATATAGGATCTGTACAAATGGCAAAAACATAATTATTAGTCGAACCGTAAAATTTGTAGAAAATGAAAAACAAGCGATACTTAAATATGACACATCACAAAACAATGATGAGAAAAGTGATAATAAAAATCCATCACCAAATTTGCAAATAATAGACTCAGAGATAGATGAAACTAATGATAGTGTTGTGTCAGATAATTCTCAAAATACTCCACGTAGATCACAAAGATCTAATAAAGGGGTACCACCAGATAGATTCGCATTCACATTACACAATGAAAGAATAAGTGAACCAAAATGCTGGGATGATATAATAAGTATGGAAAACCCTGTAGAAAAGGAAAATTGGATCAATGCTACATTAGATGAAATAAATTCACTCAAGCAGAATGACACCTGGGATTTAGTTGAGGTTTCACCAGGGATGAAAATAGTAGGGTGCAAATGGGCATTCAAAGCAAAATATAACAGTCAGGGCCGTGTTGAAAAATACAAAGCTAGGCTGGTTGCGAAGGGCTTTTCACAGAAATATGGAATAGACTACGATGAGACTTTCGCCCCAGTGGCGTCTCACACAACCTTGAGAAGTTTTTTGGCAATGAGTCTTTATAAGAATTTAAGTCTTAGACATATTGATATCAAGACTGCATTTTTACACGGTAAATTGAGTGAAGATGTTTATATGCATCAGCCAGAAGGATACGTGGTATCCGGGGAAGAACATAAGGTGTGTAAATTAAAAAAGGCAATATACGGGCTAAAGCAGGCCGCGAGAGCATGGAATTTAAAATTGAATGAGTCATTACTTAACTTAGGCTTTATTCAAAGTCAATTCGACAAGTGTCTTTATAAACGTAAACAAAACGATGTAACTACTTATGTACTTGTGTATGTCGATGATTTGTTAATAGCGGGGAATGATCAACAAATAAATGAAATTGTAAACAAACTAAAACAAGAATACCCGTTAACAGACTTGGGAGAAGCAAAACAATATCTTGGGATAAATATTAATCGTCCTAATGAAAATACAATGACTCTTGATCAAACACACAAAATACAAGAACTTATAGTCAAATACGGTTTAGAAAATTCAAAACCTACAGACACTCCTATGGACACAGGTTACATAAAATTAAATGACGAGGAAAACCTTTTACCAGAAAATACACAATATAGACAGGCTGTAGGCGCATTGTTATATATTTCAACCGTGTCACGTCCGGATATTAGCGCCGCGGTAAATATTTTGAGTAGAAGAAATGAGCGCCCAAGAGCAAAAGATTGGGAAGCGGTAAAAAGATTAATCAGATATTTAAAAAGTACAATTAATCTTAAATTGACATATAATAATATTGAAGAGCCTGTCTTGAGGGTATATGCAGATTCCGACTGGGCAAACGATCCCAGTGATCGTAAGTCTACAACAGGAAATTTGTTCTGCATAGGAGCAAATACTGTATACTGGACAAGCAAAAAACAAAAATCTGTATCAATGTCATCAGCGGAAGCGGAATATATTTCTGCAGCAAGTGCCGCGCAAGAAGTAAAATGGCTTATAAACCTTTTTGAAGAAATTGATATGCAACAAAATTGTCCTATTACACTCTATGAAGACAACCTTTCTTGCATTAAATTAGCGGAAAATGATAAGTTTCGACAGAAAACTAAACACATCGAGTTAAGATACCATCTGATTCGAGACCTTGTTGAGCAGGGCACAATAAAGATTGAGTATGTAAGCACGGAAAATATGATCGCCGATGTGCTCACGAAGCCTCTGCCGAGACATTCTTTTCGAAAATTGCGAATTTCCTTGTTGAACTGTGATTAAATGTCATCGAGTTTACGCAGGGGTGTTGGTGAGAAATAAACTCAAAATGACATTCTTTCAATAATTACAAAAACTTTCATTTTCATATTATTCTAAAACATTTCATTTGACTCTTTTATTTCTTCATGCATATATACATCTACATTGTGACGACGCTATGACGCATTTGTTTTCTGATTGGCCGTCTGTGTTTCTATGTACATGTAATAATGTATTTTTCGTTTTTTCTTTTCTCCTTCTTCGATGTTTTTTTTTTTTTCATAATAAAAGATGTGATTAAAAGGATAATACGTGGGTTGATTTTTATTCCCACAAAATAATGCAACATAAAATAATATATAATTTCCTAATACACAAACCAAGCTAAATGAGGCTGGTTTAATTAAATTGAAACATCATTATTTATATATTTGAAATTATCTTTTGAATAGCTTAGCAGAAAAGATATTTATAAAAGAAAATAGAAATTGGTTCTTCTTTTCATACATGGAATAAATTCATCTGTTTTTGCAAGCCTCATGGGATACTCATATACAAGGTGAGTGCATTTTACTTACCTTATAAATCTTGAATTTAAATATTTGACAAAAGTTTCTTCTGTGAATTCTATCAGTAATTTTAATAGAATGCATGTTAAATGTAGAAAAATACAAATTATTATTATTATTTTATTTTATTTATTTATTTATTTTTAAATGTGGATCGTGATCGGGTTGGGTTGAGTACATTTCTTCTTGTTGTTCTTGTTTGGGTCGGGTTGGCTGAATTTTTTCTTATTGGTCATGCTTGGGTTAGATTGGCTGATTCCCCCCCCCCCCTCTGCGCGTTATGTTTATAGAATCTTTACTTCCATTACCTACGATATTGCATTCGGTCCAAAAATTTGATATCGAGTTTTCACCTGATTTATATGTTTTAATTCTCCTGAGTTCGAAAAAGTAGTTTTTGGCAGTTGGTCAGTATATGTGTATGTATATGTGGATGAGTGTGGGGAATCTTCTAACAATCATATCTCCGAAACTAATAAAGATAGAATGACGAAACTTCAGAATTGAGTTAGTTCAGGTGTATAGGTGATTTTTCTGACTTTTGGCAAAAAGTATAAAATCGGAAATGGGACCGTAAGTCCGCATCTTAAAAACGGCTCTAACGATTTTATTCAAATTCGCTATATACGAGGGTTACTCTGAAATTTTTGAGATACGCACAGACGATAAGTGGTAGAAAAAAAATATCGATTAGAATGGAAAATATGAACTATTTTAGCCTGGCAGACGTTTTTTCACTGGTCATTTCCAAGTAGTTTAGCGTAGAATAAATTTTAGACAGAAAAGAAAATGGAGTTGACGCGAGACCATTATCATGCTATGATTTTCTATGATTTTAAAGTGGGGTTAAATAAAGAAAATGCGTTCAATGCCTACAATTAGCTTTTAGAAATGAAAGCCCATCTCGTGCATTCAAATGGTTTACACAATTTCACAGAGGTCGTCATTCTCTCCAGGGATGAAAAATACACAGGAAGGTCCTTGTCAGCAGTAATCCCGGATGATGTGTCTGCCATTCGGAAAATATTAATCGACGACTATCGCTGTACCTACCATATGATACAGAAGGAACTTAACATTGATCCGCAGCAATACATAAAATTATTCATGAAGAATTGCGTATGAAAAATTTAGTTTGCCGTTGGGTTCTCCATATCTTAACAGAGCATCAAAAACAAGAGCGTGTCAGAATCAGCAAAGAAACCCTTAAATTACTTAATGATGGTGGCCACCGCATTATTTCTAAAATAATAACTGGTGATGAAACGTATATACAATTTTTTGATGTTCCGACACTCTAAGAAAGCAAAGTGTGCACTGTAAAAAAAATTCAGAAACGTTTCTGAATATATGGGGCAACTACGGTGCATGTAATTTTCAAAAATGTTTCTGAGTATATTGGAAACATTTCTTCTCTTCTTTCCTCTTCTACATGCAGAAACAATTTAGTTTTGGTACTAAACTTTTTATCACAATAATTACAACAATGTATCATTTTAATAATTTCAAATAACTATACTCAAAAAGAAATAAAAGGGTCGATTTTAATCTGATCATGATAAATTTGCATATAGATATAATATAATAAGAATTAACTCGGGAAAAAGTACACTTGCCGATTTCATATGCTTCACTTCTTCCCGCTTTCCGGTCTCGGTCGTGCCGTGTGGAGCTGTGTGTTGCCAGAATCATTTGCGCATGCGTCAATGCAATTCAGCTTTTCAACTCTGCTGAAAATACAGGAAACGTTTCGCAACTGATCGGAAACATGCCATTGACGGTAGGTCTCGCAAATATTCAGAAACATTTCAGTTAAGACAAAAAAGGTTTCTGAAATTTTTTACAGTGTGGGTCTTTGAAGATGATCCCAAATCCACAATGGTGAAAAGACAACGTGCTATGAAAAAAGTAATGTATGCCGTTTTCTTTAGAAGCACAGGCTATCAAAGAAAAAGCTATCAGGTAGGAAGGACAGAAGACAGTCACAGCTAACTGGTACACTACTAAATGTCTTCCAGAAATTCTTAAAAAAGTGAATGTTAGAGGACTAATTCTCCACCATGATAATGCATCTTCTCATTCAGCAGGATTAAGAGTTGAATTTCTTCAACAAAAATACCTCAAGGTGCTGGAGCATTCATCCTATTCACCTAATCTAGCTATGTATGACTTTTGGCTATTTTGTAATCTGAAAAAGAACTTGAGTGGGCGTCGTTTTCATTCCGAAGATGAGATTGATGTGGCTATAAATGCATTTTTTTCATCGATTCCAAGAAAGGAATGATTATAGTCTTTTAATCTTTGTAAAATTCGCCTACAGAAGTGCGTTGATGCTAGAGGAGACTACTTTGAACACACCTAAAATTTGGTAACTTTAACATTAATTACCTAGGCGTATCTCAAAAATTTCAGAGTGACCCTCATATACTTCTGTTAGATGTCCTTCCACATGTAATAGTTGGTTAGTTCATGAAAACTGGTAGGCGTCCTGTATAAGTACGCCAGTTTGAGGTCTCGCAAATGCGTTCCTTTAAAAACGGCAGTACGGATTTATTTCAAACTCGCCATATTAACTTTCTTTTAGATATCCTTTCGTGTGTAATTGTTGTTTTTTGGTCAATAATTGAGTTTGCCAAATTCTGTGAAAGTTGGTATCTCAAAAACAACTCTAACGATTTCCTTGAAAATTAACCACTTTTCAGTTATGTTTTCGCATCCATTACGTGGTTATTACAGTAAAATTAACAGTCATACTACTTATCCTGATTAGGAAGAAATGATCTCTTAAATGGGTGTTTCAAAAAGCGGCTCTACCGATTTTTTTTTTTTTTTTTTTTACTCGCATGTAAACTCGGTTTTATATGTCTTTACACATGTATCAGTTTTCCCTTAGAGAAAATTGTTAGGTGTCTAATTTTAGGTCAATTTTATAACTACAAAAAGCGCATAGTGGGTGGGTGTAATAGTGGGTAATAGAAGTCCTGTGGTTGTTACACACCAGATTTTTTTTCTATGGGTCGAATTCAAGTTAGAAGAGGGTTTAGCTTTTAACGAATCGGTTCGTACAATAATAAGCAAATAAATAGATTGGTAGAAATATAATTACATAATTGAATTAGCCATTACAAATATGTCCAGAATTAAATACACACACATATAAAATTGGATGCTTTTTCAATCTCGAATGCAAATCTTTCTGATTCTTTTGAATTATTATTTTTATTTTTTTTCGGGGGGGGGGGGCGTGTTCATGTGTACACGTGTGTAGATAAAAACAAAATCTCTCTCCTACAAATTTTATCAATTTCGTCCATGATAGCATTTTTTTCCTACAAATGTGGAAAGGTGTTTCATGATTTATCAGTAAAGATTATTTTACTTTTTGTTTTTTACTGCAAAACGCATTTCTTTTATCCTCATGTAAATGTGTATAATTAAATAAAATGCTACTTTTTCCCTTTTCACGAGCTGCAACTACATCCTGTAAACATACATGTTACAGAATAGGAAATTGTTTCACAATTTGTCAGTAATGCAGGATTTTATTTGCTTTTTTTATTCACTTAATCATTCTCTAACTTACTGTCATTTTTTTACTATAACTTATAACTATATCCTGTAAGTACGAGAAAACGTTTCATAATTTATATATAATGCATGATTCTGTTTTTTTTTTTTTTGTTTTTTTTTCTGGCAACATTCATATTCATACAAACATTCTCTGACTCACTCTGCATGTCATATCTCACTATTACAATAACAGTATTCAGTATTTCATAATATTTAAAAGCGTTTCACAATTTGCAACAGATGCTTGTTTTTACTTCCTTTATTTTTCTATTCTTCCTTTATTTTTCTACTAGCAGGCTTTGCCCGCTTCGCTGGACGTTAAACTTAAATGATTTGTCAAAATGCCATATCTTTATTAATAACCTAAGTTCTCGCTGTGATTGGTAGAGGTTTTCTCGCTCCCAATGTTAGGAGTCTGGGTCCCCACTGTCTTCGGCACAACTTACCCACTTCTTACTTCCCCACCCTCAGCGGGTGAGTTCGAAGTTTTGCAAAATCCCACTAATGTACATAATGCGTACACTTAATCAATATCCACACACCAAAATTCGCCATTCTAAGATAATTCAAAGCGAATTCAAACGGAAAAACATGTTTTTACACATGTTTATTGCCATCCGACTCCGAGAAGGGGGGGGGGGATTTCGAATTTCGTGAAATGCAGTTATAATAAGTGCCGGATGCATACAAACAATTTACGCACCAAATTTCGTGACCACAGAAGTCTTTAATAGACAGTATTATAAATAAAAAAAATAAATAAAAAATAAATGTTATACAGACACGACATTATTTCATTATTTAAAACATGAAAATCTGACATTGACAGATTTTAATTTAGTGCCAGAGGCCTACTGATAAACTTGTTAATATCGACAAATTCTTCTTTAGTTAATTCGTGACGATCAAAATCCCATGATAAAGTTTTCATTAAATCAAACCAATGTGTTTCAGCTGCAGATATTGTAACAAATAACGTTGGAAGTCCAAACTGTCTTATAGCCGCAAAACAACGTTTTTTCTCTTTTTCCCAATGAGGGGGAGGTGTGCCTTGGTGGGACTCATGTCAAAGGTGTGCCTTGGGGGGGGGGAACTCATGTCAAAGTTGGGCCTTGGGGGCGACTCATGTCAAAGTTGGGCCTTGGGGGGACTCATGTGAAAGTTGGGCCTGGGGGGGGACTCATGTCTAAGTTGGACCTTGGGGGGACTCATGTCAAAGGTGTGTCTTGTGGGGGGCACTCATGTCAAAGTTGTACCTTGGGGGGGACTCATGTCAAAGTTGGGCTTTGGGGGGACTCATGTCAAAGTTGTGCCTAGGGGGGGGACTCATGTCAAAGTTGGGCCTTGGGGGGACTTATGTCAAAGTTGTACCTTGGGGGGGACTCATGTCAAAGTTGGGCCTGGGGGGGACTCATGTCAAAGTTGTGCCTTGGGGGGACTTCATTCAATAAATCCCCATTCAATAAACCGACTAAAATAGGCCCTTAGCACTATTAAGAGTGTATTATAAAAATTCGACAACGCTGTACCGACTGAAATAGGGGTACCTTGGGGGGGACTCATGTCAAAGTTGTGCCTTGGGGGGACTTCATTCAATAAATCCCCATTCAATAAACCGACTGAAATAGGCCCTTAGCACTATTAAGAGTGTATTATAAAAATTCGACAACGCTGTACCGACTGAAATAGGGGTACCTTGGGGGGGGGACTCATGTCGAAGTTGTGCCTTGGGGGGACTTCATTCAATAAATCCCCATTCAATAAACCGACTGAAATAGGCCCTTAGCACTATTAAGAGTGTATTATAAAAATTCGACAACGCTGTACCGACTGGAATAGGGGTACCTTGGGGGGGGAGTCATGTCAAAGTTGGGCCTGGGGGGGACTCATGTCAAAGTTGTGCCTTGGGGGGACTTCATTCAATAAATCTCCATTCAATAAACCGACTGAAATAGGCCTCTAGCACTAATTAAGAGTGACCTATAAAAATTCGACAACTGTACCGACTGAAATAGGCCTCTAGCACTAATAAATACAAAAAGCACAGCTTAAGTATCGGAACCCTTTGGTGACTTTAAATATTTTAAGCCATTTTTGCGAAGAACTGAATTGGCTATCTCAATTGTGCAATTAAAGATCTTGGCGAGAAACGTCCGAGCTACTTCGGTGCCGAATTTCAAATTTTGCCAAAGGGATCCAATACTAAAGCTGTTCCATATCGAATCTGGGTTGAAAACGGAAAAAGGGTAAAATAAATTAGAAATATCAGACCTATATTTATAAATTTGATACCGAATGAAAGGGGTGATTTTTCTGAATCCAGGGGTGCAAACAGTTTTTCGATGCGACAATTAGATTGTTAAAAAATAACTAAAGTATGAAATTTGAGTGGCAACGGAAAAACGGATAAAGGGAAAAATAAATTAGAAATATCAGACCTATCATTACGAATTCAGTACCAAATGAAAGAGGTGATTTTTCTGAATCCTGGGGTGTAAACAGTTTTTCGACACGACAATTAGATTTTTTAAAATTAACTAAAGTATGAAACTTAGATGGCAACACTTCATTTCAATCTTTTCATAATTTGTAGTGAAAATCACGCGAATACAAAAGTCTTTAACTTAAAAATTTATTTTTATATTTCATTTTTTCATTCAAAGCATTTTAGTGAAAAGATATTTATGGCGCTTGCGCAGGCGTTTTTTACCCACAATTCAAACACTAATAATAATTTTGAAAATTTCTATATATATAATTTCAAGTTGGGTGAAGACCTAAATTCCTGCCAAGCGCCGTTGAATTCCGCCCAGCCGTTCTCAAGTGATGCCCGGACAAACGTGTTTTCGTCTTTTACCCCCTAGGGGGGGAACGGGGGGGAATTTCCGAAAAGTTGATAGATATAATTTTAAGTTGGGTGAAGACCTAAATTACTGCCAAGCGTCGTTGAATTCCGTCCAGCCGTTCCCGAGTGATGCCCGGACAAAAAAAGCGACATTCGGACACGATGACATACACACAGACACACACACACACACACACACACAGGCAAAATTTTCTGAAGTCATTTTCGGCTTTCATGGGGTGTGAAACGTGAAGATATCGCAAAATTTTTCGATTCCGACAAATTTACAGACAAAACTCTGATTTTATTAATATAGACTAGCAGACTTTGCCCGCTTCGCTGGACGTTAAACTTAAATGATTTGTCAAAATGCCATATCTTTATTAACAACCTAAGTTCTCGCTGTGATTGGTAGAGGTTTTCTCGCTCCCAATGTGAGGAGTCTGGGTCCCCACTGTCTTCGGCACAACTTACCCACTTCTTACTTCCCCACCCTCAGCGGGTGAGTTCGAAGTTTTGCAAAATCCCACTAATGTACATAATGCGTACACTTAATCAATATCCACACACCAAAATTCTCCATTCTAAGATAATTCAAAGCGAATTCAAACGGAAAAACATGTTTTTACACATTTTTATTGCCATCCGACTCCGAGAAGGGGGGGGGGGATTTCGAATTTCGTGAAATGCAGTTACAATAAGTGCCGGATACATACAAACAATTTACGCACCAAATTTCGTGACCACAGAAGTCTTTAATAGACAGTATTATAAATAAAAATAAAAAAAATAAAAATTATACAGACAGGACATTATTTCATTATTTAAAACATGAAAATCTGACATTGACAGATTTTAATTTAGTGCCAGAGGCCTACTGCTAAACTTGTTAATATCGACAAATTCTTCTTTAGTTAATTAGTGACGATCTAAATTCCATGATAAAGTTTTCATTAAATCAAACCAATGTGTTTCAGCTGCAGATATTGTAACAAATAACGTTGGAAGTCTAAACTGTCTTATAGCCGCAAAACAACGTTTTTTCTCTTTTTCCCAATGAGGGGGAGGTGTGCCTTGGGGGGACTCATGTCAAAGGTGTGCCTTGGGGGGGGAACTCATGTCAAAGTTGTACCTTGGGGGGGACTCATGCCAAAGTTGGGCCTTGGGGGGACTCATGTCAAAGTTGGGCCTGGGGGAGACTCATGTCAAAGTTGGGCCTTGGGGGGACTCATGTCAAAGGTGTGCCTTGGGGGGACTCATGTCAAAGTTGGGCCTGGGGGGGATTCATGTCAAAGTTGGGCCTTGGGGGGACTCATGTCAAAGGTGTGCCTTGGGGGGGGACTCATGTCAAAGTTGTACCTTGGGGGGGACTCATGTCAAAGTTGGGCCTTGGGGGGGCTCATGTCAAAGTTGGGCCTGGGGGGGGACTCATGTCAAAGTTGGGCCTTGGGGGGACTCATGTCAAAGTTGGGCCTGGGGGGGGACTCATGTCAAAGTTGTGCCTTGGGGGGACTTCATTCAATAAATCCCCATTCAATAAACCGACTGAAATAGGCCCTTAGCACTATTAAGAGTGTATTATAAAAATTCGACAACGCTGTACCGACTGAAATAGGGGTACCTTGGGGGGGACTCATGTCAAAGTTGTGCCTTGGGGGGACTTCATTCAATAAATCCCCATTCAATAAACCGACTGAAATAGGTCCTTAGCACTATTAAGAGTGTATTATAAAAATTCGACAACGCTGTACCGACTGAAATCGGGGTACATTGGGGGGACTCATGTCAAAGTTGTGCCTTGGGGGGACTTCATTCAATAAATCCCCATTCAATAAACCGACTGAAATAGGCCCTTAGCACTATTAAGAGTGTATTAATAAAATTCGAGCGCGCTGTACCGACTGAAATAAGGGTACCTTGGGGGGGACTCATTTCAAAGTTGTGCCTTGGGGGGACTTCATTCAATAAATCCCCATTCAATAAACCGACTGAAATAGGTCCTTAGCACTATTAAGAGTGTATTATAAAAATTCGACAACGCTGTACCGACTGAAATAGGGGTACCTTGGGGGGACTCATGTCAAAGTTGTGCCTTGGGGGGACTTCATTCAATAAATCCCCATTCAATAAACCGACTGAAATAGGCCCTTAGCACTATTAAGAGTGTATTATAAAAATTCGAGCGCGCTGTACCGACTGAAATAGGGGTACCTTGGGGGGGACTCATTTCAAAGTTGTGCCTTGGGGGGACTTCATTCAATAAATCCCCATTCAATAAACCGACTGAAATAGGTCCTTAGCAGTATTAAGAGTGTATTATAAAAATTCGACAACGCTGTACCGACTGAAATAGGGGTACCTTGGGGGGACTCATGTCAAAGTTGTGCCTTGGGGGGACTTCATTCAATAAATCCCCATTCAATAAACCGACTGAAATAGGCCCTTAGCACTATTAAGAGTGTATTATAAAAATTCGACAACGCTGTACCGACTGAAATAGGGGTATCTTGGGGGGGAGTCATGTCAAAGTTGTGCCTTGGGGGGACTTCATTCAATAAAACCCCATTTAATAAACCGACTGAAATAGGCCCTTAGCACTATTAAGAGTGCATTATAAAAATTCGAAAACGCTGTACCGACTGAAATAGGGGTACCTTGGGGGACTCATGTCAAAGTTGTGCCTTGGGGGGACTTCATTCAATAAACCGACTGAAATAGGCCCTTAGCACTATTAAGAGTGTATTATAAAAATTCGAGCGCGCTGTACCGACTGAAATAGGGGTACCTTGGGGGGGACTCATGTCAAAGTTGTGCCTTGGGGGGACTTCATTCAATAAATCCCCATTCAATAAACCGACTGAAATAGGCCCTTAGCACTATTAAGAGTGTATTATAAAAATTCGACAACGCTGTACCGACTGAAATAGGGGTATCTTGGGGGGGAGTCATGTCAAAGTTGTGCCTTGGGGGGACTTCATTCAATAAAACCCCATTTAATAAACCGACTGAAATAGGCCCTTAGCACTATTAAGAGTGCATTATAAAAATTCGACAACGCTGTACCGACTGAAATAGGGGTACCTTGGGGGGGACTCATGTCAAAGTTGTGCCTTGGGGGGACTTCATTCAATAAATCCCCATTTAATAAACCGACTGAAATAGGCCCTTAGCACTATTAAGAGTGTATTATAAAAATTCGAGCGCGCTGTACCGACTGAAATAGGGGTACCTTGGGGGGGGACTCATGTCAAAGTTGTGCCTTGGGGGGACTTCATTCAATAAATCCCCATTCAATAAACCGACTGAAATAGGCCCTTAGCACTATTAAGAGTGTATTATAAAAATTCGACAACGCTGTACCGACTGAAATAGGGGTACCTTGGGGGGGAGTCATGTCAAAGTTGGGCCAGGGGGGGACTCATGTCAAAGTTGTGCCTTGGGGGGACTTCATTCAATAAATCCCCTTTCAATAAACCGACTGAAATAGGCCTCTAGCACTAATTAAGAGTGACCTATAAAAATTCGACAACTGTACCGACTGAAATAGGCCTCTAGCACTAATAAATACAAAAAGCACAGCTTAAGTATCGGAACCCTTTGGTGACTTTAAATATTTTAATCCATTTTAGCGATGAACTGAATTGGCTATCTCAATTGTGCAATTAAAGATCTTGGCGAGAAACGTCCGAGCTATTCGGTGCCGAATTTCAAATTTTGCCAAAGGGATCCAATACTAAAGCTGTTCCATATCGAATCTCGGTTGAAAACGGAAAAAGGGTAAAATAAATTAGAAATATCAGACCTATATTTATAAATTTGATACCGAATGAAAGGGGCGGTTTTGCTGAATCCAGGGGTTCAAACAGTTTTTCGATGCGACAATTAGATTTTTAAAAAATAACTAAAGTATGAAATTTAAGTGGCAACGGAAAAACGGATAAAGGGAAAAATAAATTAGAAATATCGGACCTATCATTACAAAATCAGTACCAAATGAAAGAAGTGATTTTTCTGAATCCTGGGGTGTAAACAGTTTTTCGATACGACAATTAGATTTTTTAAAATTAACTAAAGTATGAAACTTAGATGGCAACACTTCATTTCAATCTTTTCATAATTTGTAGTGAAAATCACGCGAATACAAAAGTCTTTAACTTAAAAATTTATTTTTATATTTCATTTTTTCATTCAAACCATTTTAGTAAAAGATATTTATGGCGCATGCGCAGGCGTTTTTTACCCACAATTTAAACACTAATTATAATTTTGAAAATTTCTGTATATATAATTTCAAGTTGTGTGAAGATCTAAGTTTCTGCCAAGCGCCGTTGAATTCCGTCCAGCCGTTTTCGAGTGATGCTCGGACAAAATGTTTTAGTCTTTTACCCCCTAGAGGGGAACGGGGGGGAATTTCTGAAAAGTTGATAGATATAATTTTAAGTTGGGTGAAGATCTAAATTCCTGCCAAGCATCGTTGAATTCCGTCCAGCCGTTCTCAAGTGATGCCCGGACAAACTTGTTTTAGTCTTTTACCCCCTAGGGGGGGAACGGGGGGTAATTTCTGAAAAGTTGATAGATATAATTTTAAGTTGGGTGAATACCTAAATTCCTGCCAAGCGCCGTTGAATTCCGTCGAGCCGTTCTCAAGTGATGCCCGGACAAAAAAAGCGACATTCGGACACGATGACATACACACACACACACACACACAGAGGCAAAATTTTCTGAAGTCATTTTCGGCTTTCATGGGGTGTGAAACGTGAAGATATCGCAAAATTTTTCGATTCCGACAAATTTACAGACAAAACCTTGATTTTATTAATATAGATTTCAAGTTGGGTGAAGACCTAAGTTTCTGCCAAGCGCCGTTGAATTCCGTCCAGCCATTCTCGAGTGATGCCCGGACAAACGTGTTTCAGTCTTTTACCTCCTAGGGGGGAACGGGGGGGAATTTCCGAAAAGTTGATAGATTTAATTTCAAGTTGGGTGAAGACCTAAATTCCTGCCAAGCGCCGTTGAATTCCGTCCAGCCGTTCTCAAGTGATGCCCGGACAAACGTGTTTTCGTCTTTTACCCCCTAGGGGGGGAACGGGGGGGAATTTCCGAAAAGTTGATAGATATAATTTTAAGTTGGGTGAAGACCTAAATTACTGCCAAGCGTCGTTGAATTCCGTCCAGCCGCTCCCGAGTGATGCCCGGACAAAAAAAGCGACATTCGGACACGATGACATACACACAGACACACACACACACACACACACACAGGCAAAATTTTCTGAAGTCATTTTCGGCTTTCATGGGGTGTGAGACGTGAAGATATCGCAAAATTTTTCGATTCCGACAAATTTACAGACAAAACTCTGATTTTATTAATATAGACTAGCAGGCTTTGCCCGCTTCGCTGGACCGTAAACTTAAATGATTTGTCAAAATGCCATATCTTTATTAATAACCTAAGTTCTCGCTGTGATTGGTAGAGGTTTTCTCGCTCCCAATGTTAGGAGTCTGGGTCCCCACTGTCTTCGGCACAACTTACCCACTTCTTACTTCCCCACCCTCAGCGGGTGAGTTCGAAGTTTTGCAAAATCCCACTAATGTACATAATGCGTACACTTAATCAATATCCACACACCAAAATTCGCCATTCTAAGATAATTCAAAGCGAATTCAAACGGAAAAACATGTTTTTACACATGTTTATTGCCCTCCGACTCCTAAAGGGGGGGGGGGGGATTTCGAATTTCGTGAAATGCAGTTACAATAAGTGCCGGATGCATACAAACAATTTACGCACCAAATTTCGTGACCACAGAAGTCTTTAATAGACAGTATTATAAATAAAAAAAATAAATAAAAAATAAAAATTATACAGACACGACATTATTTCATTATTTAAAACATGAAAATCTGACATTGACAGATTTTAATTTAGTGCCAGAGGCCTACTGCTAAACTTGTTAATATCGACAAATTCTTCTTTAGTTAATTAGTGACGATCTAAATTCCATGATGAAGTTTTCATTAAATCAAACCAATGTGTTTCAGCTGCAGATATTGTAACAAATAACGTTGGCAGTCCAAACTGTCTTATAGCCGCAAAACAACGTTTTTTCTCTTTTTCCCAATGAGGGGGAGGTATGCCTTGGGGGGACTCATGTCAAAGGTGTGCCTTGGGGGGGACTCATGTCAAAGTTGTACCTTGGGGGGGACTCATGTCAAAGTTGGGCCTTGGGGGGACTCATGTCAAAGTTGGGCCTGGGGGGGACTCATGTCAAAGTTGGGCCTGGGGAGGGACTCATGTCAAAGGTGTGCCTTGGGGGGGACTCATGTCAAAGTTGTACCTTGGGGGGGACTCATGTCAATGTTGGGCCTTGGGGGGACTCATGTCAAAGTTGGGCCTGGGGGGGACTCATGTCAAAGTTGGGCCTTGGGGGACTCATGTCAAAGTTGTACCTTGGGGGGGACTCATGTCAAAGTTGGGCCTGGGGGGGGGACTCATGTCAAAGTTGTGCCTTGGGGGGGACTTCATTCAATAAATCCCCATTTAATAAACCGACTGAAATAGGCCCTTAGCACTATTAAGTGTGCATTATAAAAATTCGACAACGCTGTACCGACTGAAATAGGGGTACCTTGGGGGGGGACTCATGTCAAAGTTGTGCCTTGGGGGGACTTCATTCAATAAATTCCCATTCAATAAACCGACTGAAATAGGCCCTTAGCACTATTAAGAGTGTATTATAAAAATTCGACAACGCTGTACCGACTGAAATAGGGGTATCTTGGGGGGGAGTCATGTCAAAGTTGTGCCTTGGGGGGACTTCATTCAATAAAACCCCATTTAATAAACCGACTGAAATAGGCCCTTAGCACTATTAAGAGTGCATTATAAAAATTCGACAACGCTGTACCGACTGAAATAGGGGTACCTTGGGGGGGACTCATGTCAAAGTTGTGCCTTGGGGGGACTTCATTCAATAAATCCCCATTTAATAAACCGACTGAAATAGGCCCTTAGCACTATTAAGAGTGTATTATAAAAATTCGAGCGCGCTGTACCGACTGAAATAGGGGTACCTTGGGGGGGGACTCATGTCAAAGTTGTGCCTTGGGGGGACTTCATTCAATAAATCCCCATTCAATAAACCGACTGAAATAGGCCCTTAGCACTATTAAGAGTGTATTATAAAAATTCGACAACGCTGTACCGACTGAAATAGGGGTACCTTGGGGGGGAGTCATGTCAAAGTTGGGCCAGGGGGGGACTCATGTCAAAGTTGTGCCTTGGGGGGACTTCATTCAATAAATCCCCTTTCAATAAACCGACTGAAATAGGCCTCTAGCACTAATTAAGAGTGACCTATAAAAATTCGACAACTGTACCGACTGAAATAGGCCTCTAGCACTAATAAATACAAAAAGCACAGCTTAAGTATCGGAACCCTTTGGTGACTTTAAATATTTTAATCCATTTTAGCGATGAACTGAATTGGCTATCTCAATTGTGCAATTAAAGATCTTGGCGAGAAACGTCCGAGCTATTCGGTGCCGAATTTCAAATTTTGCCAAAGGGATCCAATACTAAAGCTGTTCCATATCGAATCTCGGTTGAAAACGGAAAAAGGGTAAAATAAATTAGAAATATCAGACCTATATTTATAAATTTGATACCGAATGAAAGGGGCGATTTTGCTGAATCCAGGGGTTCAAACAGTTTTTCGATGCGACAATTAGATTTTTAAAAAATAACTAAAGTATGAAATTTAAGTGGCAACGGAAAAACGGATAAAGGGAAAAATAAATTAGAAATATCGGACCTATCATTACAAAATCAGTACCAAATGAAAGAAGTGATTTTTCTGAATCCTGGGGTGTAAACAGTTTTTCGATACGACAATTAGATTTTTTAAAATTAACTAAAGTATGAAACTTAGATGGCAACACTTCATTTCAATCTTTTCATAATTTGTAGTGAAAATCACGCGAATACAAAAGTCTTTAACTTAAAAATTTATTTTTATATTTCATTTTTTCATTCAAACCATTTTAGTAAAAGATATTTATGGCGCATGCGCAGGCGTTTTTTACCCACAATTTAAACACTAATTATAATTTTGAAAATTTCTGTATATATAATTTCAAGTTGTGTGAAGATCTAAGTTTCTGCCAAGCGCCGTTGAATTCCGTCCAGCCGTTTTCGAGTGATGCCCGGACAAAATGTTTTAGTCTTTTACCCCCTAGAGGGGAACGGGGGGGAATTTCTGAAAAGTTGATAGATATAATTTTAAGTTGGGTGAAGATCTAAATTCCTGCCAAGCATCGTTGAATTCCGTCCAGCCGTTCTCAAGTGATGCCCGGACAAACTTGTTTTAGTCTTTTACCCCCTAGGGGGGGAACGGGGGGTAATTTCTGAAAAGTTGATAGATATAATTTTAAGTTGGGTGAATACCTAAATTCCTGCCAAGCGCCGTTGAATTCCGTCGAGCCGTTCTCAAGTGATGCCCGGACAAAAAAAGCGACATTCGGACACGATGACATACACACAGACACACACACACACACACACACACAGAGGCAAAATTTTCTGAAGTCATTTTCGGCTTTCATGGGGTGTGAAACGTGAAGATATCGCAAAATTTTTCGATTCCGACAAATTTACAGACAAAACCTTGATTTTATTAATATAGATTTCAAGTTGGGTGAAGACCTAAGTTTCTGCCAAGCGCCGTTGAATTCCGTCCAGCCATTCTCGAGTGATGCCCGGACAAACGTGTTTCAGTCTTTTACCTCCTAGGGGGGAACGGGGGGGAATTTCCGAAAAGTTGATAGATATAATTTCAAGTTGGGTGAAGACCTAAATTCCTGCCAAGCGCCGTTGAATTCCGTCCAGCCGTTCTCAAGTGATGCCCGGACAAACGTGTTTTCGTCTTTTACCCCCTAGGGGGGGAACGGGGGGGAATTTCCGAAAAGTTGATAGATATAATTTTAAGTTGGGTGAAGACCTAAATTACTGCCAAGCGTCGTTGAATTCCGTCCAGCCGTTCCTGAGTGATGCCCGGACAAAAAAAGCGACATTCGGACACGATGACATACACACAGACACACACACACAGGCAAAATTTTCTGAAGTCATTTTCGGCTTTCATGGGGTGTGAAACGTGAAGATATCGCAAAATTTTTTGATTCCGACAAATTTACAGACAAAACTCTGATTTTATTAATATAGATAACTAGCAGGCTTTGCCCGCTTCGCTGGACGTTAAACTTAAATGATTTGTCAAAATGCCATATCTTTATTAATAACCTAAGTTCTCGCTGTGATTGGTAGAGGCTTTCTCACTACCAATGTTAGGAGTCTGGGTCCCCACTGTCTTCGGCACAACTTACCCACTTCTTACTTCCCCACCCTCAGCGGGTGAGTTCAAAGTTTTGCAAAATCCCACTAATGTACATAATGCGTACACTTAATCAATATCCACACACCAAAATTCTCCATTCTAAGATAATTCAAAGCGAATTCAAACGGAAAAACATGTTTTTACACATGTTTATTGCCATCCGACTCCGAGAAGGGTGGGGGGGGGGGATTTCGAATTTCGTGAAATATAGTTACAATAAGTGCCGGATGCATACAAATAATTTACGCACCAAATTTCGTGACCACAGAAGTCTTTAATAGACAGTATTATAGAAAAAAAAAATTATAAATAAAAATTATACAGACACGACATTATTTCATTATTTAAAACATGAAAATCTGACATTAAAAGATTTTAATTTAGTGCCAGAGGCCTACAGCTAAACTTGTTAATATCGACAAATTCTTCTTTAGTTAATTCGTGACGATCTAAATTCCATGATAAAGTTTTCATTAAATCAAACCAATGTGTTTCAGCTGCAGATATTGTAACAAATAACGTTGGAAGTCCAAACTGTCTTATAGCCGCAAAACAACGTTTTTTCTCTTTTTCCCAATGAGGGGGAGGTGTGCCTTGGTGGGACTCATGTCAAAGGTGTGCCTTGGTGGGGGAACTCATGTCAAAGTTGTACATTGGGGGCGACTCATGTCAAAGGTGTGCCTTTGGGGGGAACTCATGTCAAAGTTGTACCTTGGGGGGGACTCATGTCAAAGTTGGGCCTTAGGGGGACTCATGTCAAAGTTGGGCCTAGGGGGGGACTCATGTCAAAGTTGGGCCTTGGGGGGACTCATGTCAAAGTTGTACCTTGGGGGGGACTCATGTCAAAGTTGGGCCTGGGGGGACTTATGTCAAAGTTGTGCCTTGGGGGGACTTCATTCAATAAATCCCCATTCAATAAACCGACTGAAATAGGCTCTTAGCACTATTAAGAGTGTATTATAAAAATTCGACAACGCTGTACCGACTGAAATAGGGGTACCTTGGGGGGGACTCATGTCGAAGTTGTGCTTTGGGGAGACTTCATTCAATAAATCCCCACTCAATAAACCGACTGAAATAGGCCCTTAGCGCTTTTAAGAGTGTATTATAAAAATTCGACAACGCTGTACCGACTGAAATAGGGGTACCTTGGGGGGGGGACTCATGTCAAAGTTGTGCCTTGGGGGGACTTCATTCAGTAAATCCACATTCAATAAACCGACTGAAATAGGCCCTTAGCACTATTAAGAGTGTATTATAAAAATTCGACAACGTTGTACCGACTGAAATAGGGGTACCTTGGGGGGGGGAGTCATGTCAAAGTTGGGCCTCGGGGGGGGACTCATGTCAAAGTTGGGCCTTGGGGGGACTTCATTCAATAAATCCCCATTCAATAAACCGACTGAAATAGGCCTCTAGCACTAATTAAGAGTGACCTATAAAAATTCGATAACTGTACCGACTGAAATAGGCCTCTAGCACTAATAAATACAAAAAGCACAGCTTAAGTATCGGAACCCTTTGGTGACTTTAAATATTTTAAGCCATTTTTGCGATGAACAGAATTGGCTATCTCAATTGTGCAAATAAAGATCTTGGCGAGAAACGTCCGAGCTACTTCGGTACCGAATTTCAAATTTTGCCAAAGGGATCCAATACTAAAGCTGTTCCATATCGAATCTGGGTTGAAAACGGAAAAAGGGTAAAATAAATTAGAAATATCAGACCTATATTTATAAATTTGATACCGAATGAAAGCGGCGATTTTGCTGAATACAGGGGTTCAAACAGTTTTTCGATGCGACAATTAGATTTTTATAAAATAACTAAAGTATGAAATTTAAGTGGCAACGGAAAAACGGATAAAGGGAAAAATAAATTAGAAATATCGGACCAATCGTTTCAAATTCAGTACCAAATGAAAGAGGTGATTTTTCTGAATCCTGGGGTGTAAACAGTTTTTCGATACGACAATTAGATTTTTTAAAATTAACTAAAGTATGAAATTTAGATGGCAACACTTCATTTCAATCTTTTCATAATTTGTAGTGAAAATCACGCGAATACAAAAGTCTTTAACTTAAAAATTTCTTTTTATATTTCATTTTTTCATTCAAAGCATTTTAGTGAAAAGATATTTATGGCGCATGCGCAGGCGTTTTTTACCCACAATTTAAACACTAATTATAATTTTGAAAATTTCTATATATATAATTTCAAGTTGGGTGAAGACCTAAGTTTCTGCCAAGCGCTGTTGAATTCCGTCCAGCCGTTCTCGAGTGATGCCCGGACAAACGTGTTTTAGTCTTTTACCCCCTAGGGGGGAACGGCGGGGAATTTCCGAAAAGTTGATAGATATAATTTCAAGTTGGGTGAAGACCTAAATTCCTGCCAAGCGTCGTTGAATTCCGTCCAGCCGTTCTCAAGTGATGCCCGGACAAACGTGTTTTAGTCTTTTACCCCCCCAGGGGGTGAACGGGGGGGAATTTCTGAAAAGTTGATAGATATAATTTTAAGTTGGGTGAAGACCTAAATTCCTGCCAAGCGTCGTTGAATTCCGTCCAGCCGTTCTCGAGTGATGCCCGGACAAAAAAAGCGACATTCGGACACGATGACATACACACAGACACACACACACACACACACACACACACACAGGCAAAATTTTCTGAAGTCATTTTCGGCTTTCATGGGGTGTGAAACGTGAAGATATCGCAAAATTTTTCGATTCCGACAAATTTACAGACAAAACTCTGATTTTATTAATATAGATTTCAAGTTGGGTGAAGACCTAAGTTTCTGCCAAGCGCCGTTGAATTCCGTCCAGCCATTCTCGAGTGATGCCCGGACAAACGTGTTTCAGTCTTTTACCACCTAGGGGGGAACGGGGGGGAATTTCCGAAAAGTTGATAGATATAATTTCAAGTTGGGTGAAGACCTAAATTCCTGCCAAGCGCCGTTGAATTCCGTCCAGCCGTTCTCAAGTGATGCCCGGACAAACGTGTTTTAGTCTTTTACCTCCTAGGGGGGAACGGGGGGGAATTTCCGAAAAGTTGATAGATATAATTTCAAGTTGGGTGAAGACCTAAATTACTGCCAAGCGTCGTTGAATTCCGTCCAGCTGTTCCCGAGTGATGCCCGGACAAAAAAAGCGACATTCGGACACGATGACATACACACAGACACACACACACACACACACAGGCAAAATTTTCTGAAGTCATTTTCGGCTTTCATGGGGTGTGAAACGTGAAGATATCGCAAAATTTTTCGATTCCGACAAATTTACAGACAAAACTCTGATTTTATTAATATAGACTAGCAGGCTTTGCCCGCTTCGCTGGACCGTAAACTTAAATGATTTGTCAAAATGCCATATCTTTATTAATAACCTAAGTTCTCGCTGTGATTGGTAGAGGTTTTCTCGCTCCCAATGTTAGGAGTCTGGGTCCCCACTGTCTTCGGCACAACTTACCCACTTCTTACTTCCCCACCCTCAGCGGGTGAGTTCGAAGTTTTGCAAAATCCCACTAATGTACATAATGCGTACACTTAATCAATATCCACACACCAAAATTCGCCATTCTAAGATAATTCAAAGCGAATTCAAACAGAAAAACATGTTTTTACACATGTTTATTGCCCTCCGACTCCGAGAAGGGGGGGGGGGATTTCGAATTTCGTGAAATGCAGTTACAATAAGTGCCGGATGCATACAAACAATTTACGAACCAAATTTCGTGACCACAGAAGTCTTTAATAGACAGTATTATAAATAAAAAAAATAAATAAAAAATAAAAATTATACAGACACGACATTATTTCATTATTTAAAACATGAAAATCTGACATTGACAGATTTTAATTTAGTGCCAGAGGCCTACTGCTAAACTTGTTAATATCGACAAATTCTTCTTTAGTTAATTAGTGACGATCTAAATTCCATGATGAAGTTTTCATTAAATCAAACCAATGTGTTTCAGCTGCAGATATTGTAACAAATAATGTTGGCAGTCCAAACTGTCTTATAGCCGCAAAACAACGTTTTTTCTCTTTTTCCCAATGAGGGGGAGGTATGCCTTGGGGGGACTCATGTCAAAGGTGTGCCTTGGGGGGACTCATGTCAAAGTTGTACCTTGGGGGGGACTCATGTCAAAGTTGGGCCTTGGGGGGACTCATGTCAAAGTTGGGCCTGGGGGGGACTCATGTCAAAGTTGGGCCTGGGGGGGGACTCATGTCAAAGGTGTGCCTTGGGGGGGACTCATGTCAAAGTTGTACCTTGGGGGGGGACTCATGTCAAAGTTGGGCCTTGGGGGGACTCATGTCAAAGTTGGGCCTGGGGGGGACTCATGTCAAAGTTGGGCCTTGGGGGACTCATGTCAAAGTTGTACCTTGGGGGGGGACTCATGTCAAAGTTGGGCCTGGGGGGGGACTCATGTCAAAGTTGTGCCTTGGGGGGGACTTCATTCAATAAATCCCCATTCAATAAACCGACTGAAATAGGCCCTTAGCACTATTAAGAGTGCATTATAAAAATTCGACAACGCTGTACCGACTGAAATAGGGGTACCTTGGGGGGGGACTCATGTCAAAGTTGTGCCTTGGGGGGACTTCATTCAATAAATTCCCATTCAATAAACCGACTGAAATAGGCCCTTAGCACTATTAAGAGTGTATTATAAAAATTCGACAACGCTGTACCGACTGAAATAGGGGTACCTTGGGGGGGACTCATGTCGAAGTTGTGCCTTGGGGGGACTTCATTCAATAAATCCCCATTCAATAAACCGACTGAAATAGGCCCTTAGCACTATTAAGAGTGTATTATAAAAATTCGACAACGCTGTACCGACTGAAATAGGGGTACCTTGGGGGGGACTCATGTCAAGGTTGTGCCTTGGGGGGGACTTCATTCAATAAATCCACATTCAATAAACCGACTGAAATAGGCCCTTAGCACTATTAAGAGGGTATTATAAAAATTCGACAACGCTGTACCGACTGAAATAGGGGTACCTTGGGGGGACTCATGTCAAAGTTGTGCCTTGGGGGGACTTCATTCAATAAATCCCCATTCAATAAACCGACTGAAATAGGCCCTTAGCACTATTAAGAGTGTATTATAAAAATTCGAGCGCGCTGTACCGACTGAAATAGGGGTACCTTGGGGGGGACTCATTTCAAAGTTGTGCCTTGGGGGGACTTCATTCAATAAATCCCCATTCAATAAACCGACTGAAATAGGTCCTTAGCACTATTAAGAGTGTATTATAAAAATTCGACAACGCTGTACCGACTGAAATAGGGGTACCTTGGGGGGACTCATGTCAAAGTTATGCCTTGAGGGGACTTCATTCAATAAATCCCCATTCAATAAACCGACTGAAATAGGCCCTTAGCACTATTAAGAGTGTATTATAAAAATTCGACAACGCTGTACCGACTGAAATAGGGGTATCTTGGGGGGGAGTCATGTCAAAGTTGTGCCTTGGGGGGACTTCATTCAATAAAACCCCATTTAATAAACCGACTGAAATAGGCCCTTAGCACTATTAAGAGTGCATTATAAAAATTCGACAACGCTGTACCGACTGAAATAGGGGTACCTTGGGGGACTCATGTCAAAGTTGTGCCTTGGGGGGACTTCATTCAATAAACCGACTGAAATAGGCCCTTAGCACTATTAAGAGTGTATTATAAAAATTCGAGCGCGCTGTACCGACTGAAATAGGGGTACCTTGGGGGGGACTCATGTCAAAGTTGTGCCTTGGGGGGACTTCATTCAATAAATCCCCATTCAATAAACCGACTGAAATAGGCCCTTAGCACTATTAAGAGTGTATTATAAAAATTCGACAACGCTGTACCGACTGAAATAGGGGTATCTTGGGGGGGAGTCATGTCAAAGTTGTGCCTTGGGGGGACTTCATTCAATAAAACCCCATTTAATAAACCGACTGAAATAGGCCCTTAGCACTATTAAGAGTGCATTATAAAAATTCGACAACGCTGTACCGTCTGAAATAGGGGTACCTTGGGGGGGACTCATGTCAAAGTTGTGCCTTGGGGGGACTTCATTCAATAAATCCCCATTCAATAAACCGACTGAAATAGGCCCTTAGCACTATTAAGAGTGTATTATAAAAATTCGACAACGCTGTACCGACTGAAATAGGGGTACCTTGGGGGGGCCTCATGTCAAAGTTGTGCCTTGGGGGGACTTCATTCAATAAATCCCCATTCAATAAACCGACTGAAATAGGCCCTTAGCGCTATTAAGAGTGTATTATAAAAATTCGAGCGCGCTGTACCGACTGAAATAGGGGTACCTTGGGGGGGGACTCATGTCAAAGTTGTGCCTTGGGGGGACTTCATTTAATAAATCCCCATTCAATAAACCGACTGAAATAGGCCCTTAGCACTATTAAGAGTGTATTATAAAAATTCGACAACGCTGTACCGACTGAAATAGGGGTACCTTGGGGGGGAGTCATGTCAAAGTTGGGCCTGGGGGGGGGGACTCATGTCAAAGTTGTGCCTTGGGGGGACTTCATTCAATAAATCCCCATTCAATAAACCGACTGAAATAGGCCTCTAGCACTAATTAAGAGTGACCTATAAAAATTCGACAACTGTACCGACTGAAATAGGCCTCTAGCACTAATAAATACAAAAAGCACAGCTTAAGTATCGGAACCCTTCGGTGACTTTAAATATTTTAATCCATTTTAGCGATGAACTGAATTGGCTATCTCAATTGTGCAATTAAAGATCTTGGCGAGAAACGTCCGAGCTACTTCGGTGCCGAATTTCAAATTTTGCCAAAGAGATCCAATACTAAAGCTGTTCCATATCGAATCTCGGTTGAAAACGGAAAAAGGGTAAAATAAATTAGAAATATCAGACCTATATTTATAAATTTGATACCGAATGAAAGGGGCGATTTTGCTGAATCCAGGGGTTCAAACAGTTTTTCGATGCGACAATTAGATTTTTAAAAAATAACTAAAGTATGAAATTTAAGTGGCAACGGAAAAACGGATAAAGGGAAAAATAAATTAGAAATATCGGACCTATCATTACAAAATCAGTACCAAATGAAAGAAGTGATTTTTCTGAATCCTGGGGTGTAAACAGTTTTTCGATACGACAATTAGATTTTTTAAAATTAACTAAAGTATGAAACTTAGATGGCAACACTTCATTTCAATCTTTTCATAATTTGTAGTGAAAATCACGCGAATACAAAAGTCTTTAACTTAAAAATTTATTTTTATATTTCATTTTTTCATTCAAACCATTTTAGTAAAAGATATTTATGGCGCATGCGCAGGCGTTTTTTACCCACAATTTAAACACTAATTATAATTTTGAAAATTTCTATATATATAATTTCAAGTTGGGTGAAGACCTAAGTTTCTGCCAAGCGCCGTTGAATTCCGTCCAGCCGTTCTCGAGCAATGACCGGACAAAATGTTTTAGTCTTTTACCCCCTAGAGGGGAAAGGGGGGGAATTTCTGAAAAGTTGATAGATATAATTTTAAGTTGGGTGAAGATCTAAATTCCTGCCAAGCATCGTTGAATTCCGTCCAGCCGTTCTCAAGTGATGCCCGGACAAACGTGTTTTAGTCTTTTACCCCCTAGGGGGGGAACGGGGGGTAATTTCTGAAAAGTTGATAGATATAATTTTAAGTTGGGTGAATACCTAAATTCCTGCCAAGCGCCGTTGAATTCCGTCGAGCCGTTCTCAAGTGATGCCCGGACAAAAAAAGCGACATTCGGACACGATGACATACACACAGACACACACACACACACACACACACAGGCAAAATTTTCTGAAGTCATTTTCGGCTTTCATGGGGTGTGAAACGTGAAGATATCGCAAAATTTTTCGATTCCGACAAATTTACAGACAAAACTCAGATTTTATTAATATAGATTTCAAGTTGGGTGAAGACCTAAGTTTCTGCCAAGCGCCGTTGAATTCCGTCCAGCCATTCTCGAGTGATGCCCGGACAAACGTGTTTCAGTCTTTTACCTCCTAGGGGGGAACGGGGGGGAATTTCCGAAAAGTTGATAGATATAATTTCAAGTTGGGTGAAGACCTAAATTCCTGCCAAGCGCCGTTGAATTCCGTCCAGCCGTTCTCAAGTGATGCCCGGACAAACGTGTTTTAGTCTTTTACCTCCTAGGGGGGAACGGGGGGGAATTTCCGAAAAGTTGATAGATATAATTTCAAGTTGGGTGAAGACCTAAATTACTGCCAAGCGTCGTTGAATTCCGTCCAGCTGTTCCCGAGTGATGCCCGGACAAAAAAAGCGACATTCGGACACGATGACATACACACAGACACACACACACACACACACACACAGGCAAAATTTTTTGAAGTCATTTTCGGCTTTCATGGGGTGTGAAACGTGAAGATATCGCAAAATTTTTCGATTCCGACAAATTTACAGACAAAACTCTGATTTTATTAATATAGACTAGCAGGCTTTGCCCGCTTCGCTGGACCGTAAACTTAAATGATTTGTCAAAATGCCATATCTTTATTAATAACCTAAGTTCTCGCTGTGATTGGTAGAGGTTTTCTCGCTCCCAATGTTAGGAGTCTGGGTCCCCACTGTCTTCGGCACAACTTACCCACTTCTTACTTCCCCACCCTCAGCGGGTGAGTTCGAAGTTTTGCAAAATCCCACTAATGTACATAATGCGTACACTTAATCAATATCCACACACCAAAATTCGCCATTCTAAGATAATTCAAAGCGAATTCAAACAGAAAAACATGTTTTTACACATGTTTATTGCCCTCCGACTCCGAGAAGGGGGGGGGGGGGATTTCGAATTTCGTGAAATACAGTTACAATAAGTGCCGGATGCATACAAACAATTTACGCACCAAATTTCGTGACCACAGAAGTCTTTAATAGACAGTATTATAAATAAAAAAAATAAATAAAAAATAAAAATTATACAGACACGACATTATTTCATTATTTAAAACATGAAAATCTGACATTGACAGATTTTAATTTAGTGCCAGAGGCCTACTGCTAAACTTGTTAATATCGACAAATTCTTCTTTAGTTAATTAGTGACGATCTAAATTCCATGATGAAGTTTTCATTAAATCAAACCAATGTGTTTCAGCTGCAGATATTGTAACAAATAACGTTGGCAGTCCAAACTGTCTTATAGCCGCAAAACAACGTTTTTTCTCTTTTTCCCAATGAGGGGGAGGTATGCCTTGGGGGGACTCATGTCAAAGGTGTGCCTTGGGGGGGACTCATGTCAAAGTTGTACCTTGGGGGGGACTCATGTCAAAGTTGGGCCTTGGGGGGACTCATGTCAAAGTTGGGCCTGGGGGGGACTCATGTCAAAGTTGGGCCTGGGGGGGGACTCATGTCAAAGGTGTGCCTTGGGGGGAACTCATGTCAAAGTTGTACCTTGGGGGGGGGACTCATGTCAAAGTTGGGCCTTGGGGGGACTCATGTCAAAGTTGGGCCTGGGGGGGACTCATGTCAAAGTTGGGCCTTGGGGGACTCATGTCAAAGTTGTACCTTGGGGGGGACTCATGTCAAAGTTGGGCCTGGGGGGGGACTCATGTCAAAGTTGTGCCTTGGGGGGGACTTCATTCAATAAATCCCCATTCAATAAACCGACTGAAATAGGCCCTTAGCACTATTAAGAGTGCATTATAAAAATTCGACAACGCTGTACCGACTGAAATAGGGGTACCTTGGGGGGGGACTCATGTCAAAGTTGTGCCTTGGGGGGACTTCATTCAATAAATTCCCATTCAATAAACCGACTGAAATAGGCCCTTAGCACTATTAAGAGTGTATTATAAAAATTCGACAACGCTGTACCGACTGAAATAGGGGTACCTTGGGGGGGACTCATGTCGAAGTTGTGCCTTGGGGGGACTTCATTCAATAAATCCCCATTCAATAAACCGACTGAAATAGGCCCTTAGCACTATTAAGAGTGTATTATAAAAATTCGACAACGCTGTACCGACTGAAATAGGGGTACCTTGGGGGGGACTCATGTCAAGGTTGTGCCTTGGGGGGGACTTCATTCAATAAATCCACATTCAATAAACCGACTGAAATAGGCCCTTAGCACTATTAAGAGGGTATTATAAAAATTCGACAAAGCTGTACCGACTGAAATAGGGGTACCTTGGGGGGAGTCATGTCAAAGTTGGGCCTGGGGGGTCTCATGTCAAAGTTGGGCCAGGGGGGGACTCATGTCAAAGTTGTGCCTGGGGGGGACTTCATTCAATAAATCCCCATTAAATAAACCGACTGAAATAGGCCTCTAGCACTAATTAAGAGTGACCTATAAAAATTCGACAACTGTACCGACTGAAATAGGCCTCTAGCACTAATAAATACAAAAAGCACAGCTTAAGTATCGGAACTCTTTGGTGACTTTAAATATTTTAAGCCATTTTTGCGATGAACTGAATTGGCTATCTCAATTGTGCAATTAAAGATCTTGGCGAGAAACGTCCGAGCTACTTCGGTGCCGAATTTCAAATTTTGCCAAAGGGATCCAATACTAAAGCTGTTCCATATCGAATCTGGGTTGAAAACGGAAAAAGGGTAAAATAAATTAGAAATATCAGACCTATATTTATAAATTTGATACCGAATGAAAGGGGCGATTTTGCTGAATCCAGGGGTTCAAACAGTTTTTCGATGCGACAATTAGATTTTTAAAAAATAACTAAAGTATGAAATTTAAGTGGCAACGGAAAAACGGATAAAGGGAAAAATAAATTAGAAATATCGGACCTATCATTACAAAATCAGTACCAAATGAAAGAAGTGATTTTTCTGAATCCTGGGGTGTAAACAGTTTTTCGATACGACAATTAGATTTTTTAAAATTAACTAAAGTATGAAACTTAGATGGCAACACTTCATTTCAATCTTTTCATAATTTGTAGTGAAAATCACGCGAATACAAAAGTCTTTAACTTAAAAATTTATTTTTATATTTCATTTTTTCATTCAAACCATTTTAGTAAAAGATATTTATGGCGCATGCGCAGGCGTTTTTTACCCACAATTTAAACACTAATTATAATTTTGAAAATTTCTATATATATAATTTCAAGTTGGGTGAAGACCTAAGTTTCTGCCAAGCGCCGTTGAATTCCGTCCAGCCGTTCTCGAGTGATGCCCGGACAAAATGTTTTAGTCTTTTACCCCCTAGAGGGGAACGGGGGGGGGAATTTCTGAAAAGTTGATAGATATAATTTTAAGTTGGGTGAAGATCTAAATTCCTGCCAAGCATCGTTGAATTCCGTCCAGCCGTTCTCAAGTGATGCCCGGACAAACGTGTTTTAGTCTTTTACCCCCTAGGGGGGGAACGGGGGGTAATTTCTGAAAAGTTGATAGATATAATTTTAAGTTGGGTGAATACCTAAATTCCTGCCAAGCGCCGTTGAATTCCGTCGAGCCGTTCTCAAGTGATGCCCGGACAAAAAAAGCGACATTCGGACACGATGACATACACACAGACACACACACACACACACACACACAGGCAAAATTTTCTGAAGTCATTTTCGGCTTTCATGGGGTGTGAAACGTGAAGATATCGCAAAATTTTTCGATTCCGACAAATTTACAGACAAAACTCTGATTTTATTAATATAGATTTCAAGTTGGGTGAAGACCTAAGTTTCTGCCAAGCGCCGTTGAATTCCGTCCAGCCATTCTCGAGTGATGCCCGGACAAACGTGTTTCAGTCTTTTACCTCCTAGGGGGGAACGGGGGGGAATTTCCGAAAAGTTGATAGATATAATTTCAAGTTGGGTGAAGACCTAAATTCCTGCCAAGCGCCGTTGAATTCCGTCCAGCCGTTCTCAAGTGATGCCCGGACAAACGTGTTTTAGTCTTTTACCTCCTAGGGGGGAACGGGGGGGAATTTCCGAAAAGTTGATAGATATAATTTCAAGTTGGGTGAAGACCTAAATTACTGCCAAGCGTCGTTGAATTCCGTCCAGCTGTTCCCGAGTGATGCCCGGACAAAAAAAGCGACATTCGGACACGATGACATACACACAGACACACACACACACACACACACACACACAGGCAAAATTTTCTGAAGTCATTTTCGGCTTTCATGGGGTGTGAAACGTGAAGATATCGCAAAATTTTTCGATTCCGACAAATTTACAGACAAAACTCTGATTTTATTAATATAGACTAGCAGGCTTTGCCCGCTTCGCTGGACCGTAAACTTAAATGATTTGTCAAAATGCCATATCTTTATTAATAACCTAAGTTCTCGCTGTGATTGGTAGAGGTTTTCTCGCTCCCAATGTTAGGAGTCTGGGTCCCCACTGTCTTCGGCACAACTTACCCACTTCTTACTTCCCCACCCTCAGCGGGTGAGTTCGAAGTTTTGCAAAATCCCACTAATGTACATAATGCGTACACTTAATCAATATCCACACACCAAAATTCGCCATTCTAAGATAATTCAAAGCGAATTCAAACGGAAAAACATGTTTTTACACATGTTTATTGCCCTCCGACTCCGAGAAGGGGGGGGGGGGGGGGATTTCGAATTTCGTGAAATGCAGTTACAATAAGTGCCGGATGCATACAAACAATTTACGCACCAAATTTCGTGACCACAGAAGTCTTTAATAGACAGTATTATAAATAAAAAAAATAAATAAAAAATAAAAATTATACAGACACGACATTATTTCATTATTTAAAACATGAAAATCTGACATTGACAGATTTTAATTTAGTGCCAGAGGCCTACTGCTAAACTTGTTAATATCGACAAATTCTTCTTTAGTTAATTAGTGACGATCTAAATTCCATGATGAAGTTTTCATTAAATCAAACCAATGTGTTTCAGCTGCAGATATTGTAACAAATAACGTTGGCAGTCCAAACTGTCTTATAGCCGCAAAACAACGTTTTTTCTCTTTTTCCCAATGAGGGGGAGGTATGCCTTGGGGGGACTCATGTCAAAGGTGTGCCTTGGGGGGGACTCATGTCAAAGTTGTACCTTGGGGGGGACTCATGTCAAAGTTGGGCCTTGGGGGGACTCATGTCAAAGTTGGGCCTGGGGGGGACTCATGTCAAAGTTGGGCCTGGGGGGGGACTCATGTCAAAGGTGTGCCTTGGGGGGGACTCATGTCAAAGTTGTACCTTGGGGGGGGACTCATGTCAAAGTTGGGCCTTGGGGGGACTCATGTCAAAGTTGGGCCTGGGGGGGACTCATGTCAAAGTTGGGCCTTGGGGGACTCATGTCAAAGTTGTACCTTGGGGGGGACTCATGTCAAAGTTGGGCCTGGGGGGGGACTCATGTCAAAGTTGTGCCTTGGGGGGGACTTCATTCAATAAATCCCCATTCAATAAACCGACTGAAATAGGCCCTTAGCACTATTAAGAGTGCATTATAAAAATTCGACAACGCTGTACCGACTGAAATAGGGGTACCTTGGGGGGGGACTCATGTCAAAGTTGTGCCTTGGGGGGACTTCATTCAATAAATTCCCATTCAATAAACCGACTGAAATAGGCCCTTAGCACTATTAAGAGTGTATTATAAAAATTCGACAACGCTGTACCGACTGAAATAGGGGTACCTTGGGGGGGACTCATGTCGAAGTTGTGCCTTGGGGGGACTTCATTCAATAAATCCCCATTCAATAAACCGACTGAAATAGGCCCTTAGCACTATTAAGAGTGTATTATAAAAATTCGACAACGCTGTACCGACTGAAATAGGGGTACCTTGGGGGGGACTCATGTCAAGGTTGTGCCTTGGGGGGGACTTCATTCAATAAATCCACATTCAATAAACCGACTGAAATAGGCCCTTAGCACTATTAAGAGGGTATTATAAAAATTCGACAACGCTGTACCGACTGAAATAGGGGTACCTTGGGGGGAGTCATGTCAAAGTTGGGCCTGGGGGGTCTCATGTCAAAGTTGGGCCAGGGGGGGACTCATGTCAAAGTTGTGCCTGGGGGGACTTCATTCAATAAATCCCCATTAAATAAACCGACTGAAATAGGCCTCTAGCACTAATTAAGAGTGACCTATAAAAATTCGACAACTGTACCGACTGAAATAGGCCTCTAGCACTAATAAATACAAAAAGCACAGCTTAAGTATCGGAACTCTTTGGTGACTTTAAATATTTTAAGCCATTTTTGCGATGAACTGAATTGGCTATCTCAATTGTGCAATTAAAGATCTTGGCGAGAAACGTCCGAGCTACTTCGGTGCCGAATTTCAAATTTTGCCAAAGGGATCCAATACTAAAGCTGTTCCATATCGAATCTGGGTTGAAAACGGAAAAAGGGTAAAATAAATTAGAAATATCAGACCTATATTTATAAATTTGATACCGAATGAAAGGGGCGATTTTGCTGAATCCAGGGGTTCAAACAGGTTTTCAATGCGACAATTAGATTTTTAAAAAATAACTAAAGTATGAAATTTAAGTGGCAACGGGAAAACGGATAAAGGGAAAAATAAATTAGAAATATCGGACCTATCATTACAAATTCAGTACCAAATGAAAGAGGTGATTTTTCTGAATCCTGGGGTGTAAACAGTTTTTCGATACGACAATTAGATTTTTTAAAATTAACTAAAGTATGAAACTTAGACGGCAACACTTCATTTCAATCTTTTCATAATTTGTAGTGAAAATCACGCGAATACAAAAGTCTTTAACTTAAAAATTTATTTTTATATTTCATTTTTTCATTCAAAGCATTTTAGTGAAAAGATATTTATGGCGCATGCGCAGGCATTTTTTACCCACAATTTAAACACTAATTATAATTTTGAAAATTTTTATATATATAATTTCAAGTTGGGTGAAGACCTAAGTTTTTGCCAAGCGCCGTTGAATTCCGTCCAGCCATTCTCGAGTGATGCCCGGACAAACGTGTTTTAGTCTTTTACCCCCTAGAGGGGAACGGGGGGGAATTTCCGAAAAGTTCAGAGATATAATTTTAAGTTGGGTGAAGACCTAAATTCCTGCCAAGCGTCGTTGAATTCCGTCCAGCCGTTCTCAAGTGATGCCCGGACAAACGTGTTTTCGTCTTTTACCCCCTAGGGGGGGAACGGGGGGAATTTCCGAAAAGTCGATAGATATTATTTTAAGTTGGGTGAAGACCTAAATTCCTGCCAAGCGTCGTTGAATTCCGTCCAGCCGTTCTCGAGTGATGCCCGGACAAAAAAAGCGACATTCGGACACGATGACATACACACAGACACACACACACACACACACACACACACAGGCAAAATTTTCTGAAGTCATTTTCGGCTTTCATGGGGTGTGAAACGTGAAGATATCGCAAAATTTTTTGATTCCGACAAATTTACAGACAAAACTCTGATTTTATTAATATAGATAACTAGCAGGCTTTGCCCGCTTCGCTGGACGTTAAACTTAAATGATTTGTCAAAATGCCATATCTTTATTAATAACCTAAGTTCTCGCTGTGATTGGTAGAGGCTTTCTCACTACCAATGTTAGGAGTCTGGGTCCCCACTGTCTTCGGCACAACTTACCCACTTCTTACTTCCCCACCCTCAGCGGGTGAGTTCAAAGTTTTGCAAAATCCCACTAATGTACATAATGCGTACACTTAATCAATATCCACACACCAAAATTCTCCATTCTAAGATAATTCAAAGCGAATTCAAACGGAAAAACATGTTTTTACACATGTTTATTGCCATCCGACTCCGAGAAGGGGGGGGGGGATTTCGAATTTCGTGAAATATAGTTACAATAAGTGCCGGATGCATACAAATAATTTACGCACCAAATTTCGTGACCACAGAAGTCTTTAATAGACAGTATTATAGAAAAAAAAAATTATAAATAAAAATTATACAGACACGACATTATTTCATTATTTAAAACATGAAAATCTGACATTAAAAGATTTTAATTTAGTGCCAGAGGCCTACAGCTAAACTTGTTAATATCGACAAATTCTTCTTTAGTTAATTCGTGACGATCTAAATTCCATGATAAAGTTTTCATTAAATCAAACCAATGTGTTTCAGCTGCAGATATTGTAACAAATAACGTTGGAAGTCCAAACTGTCTTATAGCCGCAAAACAACGTTTTTTCTCTTTTTCCCAATGAGGGGGAGGTGTGCCTTGGTGGGACTCATGTCAAAGGTGTGCCTTGGTGGGGGAACTCATGTCAAAGTTGTACCTTGGGGGCGACTCATGTCAAAGGTGTGCCTTTGGGGGGGACTCATGTCAAAGTTGTACCTTGGGGGGGACTCATGTCAAAGTTGGGCCTTAGGGGGACTCATGTCAAAGTTGGGCCTAGGGGGGGACTCATGTCAAAGTTGGGCCTTGGGGGGACTCATGTCAAAGTTGTACCTTGGGGGGGACTCATGTCAAAGTTGGGCCTGGGGGGACTTATGTCAAAGTTGTGCCTTGGGGGGACTTCATTCAATAAATCCCCATTCAATAAACCGACTGAAATAAGCTCTTAGCACTATTAAGAGTGTATTATAAAAATTCGACAACGCTGTACCGACTGAAATAGGGGTACCTTGGGGGGGACTCATGTCAAGGTTGTGCCTTGGGGGGGCCTTCATTCAATAAATCCACATTCAATAAACCGACTGAAATAGGCCCTTAGCACTATTAAGAGGGTATTATAAAAATTCGACAACGCTGTACCGACTGAAATAGGGGTACCTTGGGGGGAGTCATGTCAAAGTTGGGCCTGGGGGGTCTCATGTCAAAGTTGGGCCAGGGGGGGACTCATGTCAAAGTTGTGCCTGGGGGGACTTCATTCAATAAATCCCCATTAAATAAACCGACTGAAATAGGCCTCTAGCACTAATTAAGAGTGACCTATAAAAATTCGACAACTGTACCGACTGAAATAGGCCTCTAGCACTAATAAATACAAAAAGCACAGCTAAAGTATCGGAACTCTTTGGTGACTTTAAATATTTTAAGCCATTTTTGCGATGAACTGAATTGGCTATCTCAATTGTGCAATTAAAGATCTTGGCGAGAAACGTCCGAGCTACTTCGGTGCCGAATTTCAAATTTTGCCAAAGGGATCCAATACTAAAGCTGTTCCATATCGAATCTGGGTTGAAAACGGAAAAAGGGTAAAATAAATTAGAAATATCAGACCTATATTTATAAATTTGATACCGAATGAAAGCGGCGATTTTGCTGAATACAGGGGTTCAAACAGTTTTTCGATGCGACAATTAGATTTTTATAAAATAACTAAAGTATGAAATTTAAGTGGCAACGGAAAAACGGATAAAGGGAAAAATAAATTAGAAATATCGGACCAATCGTTTCAAATTCAGTACCAAATGAAAGAGGTGATTTTTCTGAATCCTGGGGTGTAAACAGTTTTTCGATACGACAATTAGATTTTTTAAAATTAACTAAAGTATGAAATTTAGATGGCAACACTTCATTTCAATCTTTTCATAATTTGTAGTGAAAATCACGCGAATACAAAAGTCTTTAACTTAAAAATTTCTTTTTATATTTCATTTTTTCATTCAAAGCATTTTAGTGAAAAGATATTTATGGCGCATGCGCAGGCGTTTTTTACCCACAATTTAAACACTAATTATAATTTTGAAAATTTCTATATATATAATTTCAAGTTGGGTGAAGACCTAAGTTTCTGCCAAGCGCCGTTGAATTCCGTCCAGCCGTTCTCGAGTGATGCCCGGACAAACGTGTTTTAGTCTTTTACCCCCTAGGGGGGGAACGGGGGGGAATTTCCGAAAAGTTGATAGATATAATTTCAAGTTGGGTGAAGACCTAAATTCCTGCCAAGCGCCGTTGAATTCCGTCCAGCCGTTCTCAAGTGATGCCCGGACAAACGTGTTTTCGTCTTTTACCCCCTAGGGGGGGAACGGGGGGGAATTTCCGAAAAGTTGATAGATATAATTTTAAGTTGGGTGAAGACCTAAATTACTGCCAAGCGTCGTTGAATTCCGTCCAGCCGTTCCCGAGTGATGCCCGGACAAAAAAAGCGACATTCGGACACGATGACATACACACAGACACACACACACACACACACACACAGGCAAAATTTTCTGAAGTCATTTTCGGCTTTCATGGGGTGTGAAACGTGAAGATATCGCAAAATTTTTTGATTCCGACAAATTTACAGACAAAACTCTGATTTTATTAATATAGATAACTAGCAGGCTTTGCCCGCTTCGCTGGACGTTAAACTTAAATGATTTGTCAAAATGCCATATCTTTATTAATAACCTAAGTTCTCGCTGTGATTGGTAGAGGCTTTCTCACTACCAATGTTAGGAGTCTGGGTCCCCACTGTCTTCGGCACAACTTACCCACTTCTTACTTCCCCACCCTCAGCGGGTGAGTTCAAAGTTTTGCAAAATCCCACTAATGTACATAATGCGTACACTTAATCAATATCCACACACCAAAATTCTCCATTCTAAGATAATTCAAAGCGAATTCAAACGGAAAAACATGTTTTTACACATGTTTATTGCCATCCGACTCCGAGAAGGGGGGGGGGGATTTCGAATTTCGTGAAATATAGTTACAATAAGTGCCGGATGCATACAAATAATTTACGCACCAAATTTCGTGACCACAGAAGTCTTTAATAGACAGTATTATAGAAAAAAAAAATTATAAATAAAAATTATACAGACACGACATTATTTCATTATTTAAAACATGAAAATCTGACATTAAAAGATTTTAATTTAGTGCCAGAGGCCTACAGCTAAACTTGTTAATATCGACAAATTCTTCTTTAGTTAATTCGTGACGATCTAAATTCCATGATAAAGTTTTCATTAAATCAAACCAATGTGTTTCAGCTGCAGATATTGTAACAAATAACGTTGGAAGTCCAAACTGTCTTATAGCCGCAAAACAACGTTTTTTCTCTTTTTCCCAATGAGGGGGAGGTGTGCCTTGGTGGGACTCATGTCAAAGGTGTGCCTTGGTGGGGGAACTCATGTCAAAGTTGTACCTTGGGGGCGACTCATGTCAAAGGTGTGCCTTTGGGGGGGACTCATGTCAAAGTTGTACCTTGGGGGGGACTCATGTCAAAGTTGGGCCTTAGGGGGACTCATGTCAAAGTTGGGCCTAGGGGGGGACTCATGTCAAAGTTGGGCCTTGGGGGGACTCATGTCAAAGTTGTACCTTGGGGGGGACTCATGTCAAAGTTGGGCCTGGGGGGACTTATGTCAAAGTTGTGCCTTATCATTCAATAAATCCCCATTCAATAAACCGACTGAAATAGGCTCTTAGCACTATTAAGAGTGTATTATAAAAATTCGACAACGCTGTACCGACTGAAATAGGGGTACCTTGGGGGGGACTCATGTCGAAGTTGTGCTTTGGGGAGACTTCATTCAATAAATCCCCACTCAATAAACCGACTGAAATAGGCCCTTAGCGCTTTTAAGAGTGTATTATAAAAATTCGACAACGCTGTACCGACTGAAATAGGGGTACCTTGGGGGGGGACTCATGTCAAAGTTGTGCCTTGGGGGGACTTCATTCAGTAAATCCACATTCAATAAACCGACTGAAATAGGCCCTTAGCACTATTAAGAGTGTATTATAAAAATTCGACAACGTTGTACCGACTGAAATAGGGGTACCTTGGGGGGGGGAGTCATGTCAAAGTTGGGCCTCGGGGGGGGACTCATGTCAAAGTTGGGCCTTGGGGGGACTTCATTCAATAAATCCCCATTCAATAAACCGACTGAAATAGGCCTCTAGCACTAATTAAGAGTGACCTATAAAAATTCGATAACTGTACCGACTGAAATAGGCCTCTAGCACTAATAAATACAAAAAGCACAGCTTAAGTATCGGAACCCTTTGGTGACTTTAAATATTTTAAGCCATTTTTGCGATGAACAGAATTGGCTATCTCAATTGTGCAAATAAAGATCTTGGCGAGAAACGTCCGAGCTACTTCGGTACCGAATTTCAAATTTTGCCAAAGGGATCCAATACTAAAGCTGTTCCATATCGAATCTGGGTTGAAAACGGAAAAAGGGTAAAATAAATTAGAAATATCAGACCTATATTTATAAATTTGATACCGAATGAAAGCGGCGATTTTGCTGAATACAGGGGTTCAAACAGTTTTTCGATGCGACAATTAGATTTTTATAAAATAACTAAAGTATGAAATTTAAGTGGCAACGGAAAAACGGATAAAGGGAAAAATAAATTAGAAATATCGGACCAATCGTTTCAAATTCAGTACCAAATGAAAGAGGTGATTTTTCTGAATCCTGGGGTGTAAACAGTTTTTCGATACGACAATTAGATTTTTTAAAATTAACTAAAGTATGAAATTTAGATGGCAACACTTCATTTCAATCTTTTCATAATTTGTAGTGAAAATCACGCGAATACAAAAGTCTTTAACTTAAAAATTTCTTTTTATATTTCATTTTTTCATTCAAAGCATTTTAGTGAAAAGATATTTATGGCGCATGCGCAGGCGTTTTTTACCCACAATTTAAACACTAATTATAATTTTGAAAATTTCTATATATATAATTTCAAGTTGGGTGAAGACCTAAGTTTCTGCCAAGCGCCGTTGAATTCCGTCCAGCCGTTCTCGAGTGATGCCCGGACAAACGTGTTTTAGTCTTTTACCCCCTAGGGGGGAACGGGGGGGAATTTCCGAAAAGTTGATAGATATAATTTCAAGTTGGGTGAAGACCTAAATTCCTGCCAAGCGTCGTTGAATTCCGTCCAGCCGTTCTCAAGTGATGCCCGGACAAACGTGTTTTAGTCTTTTACCCCCCCAGGGGGTGAACGGGGGGGAATTTCTGAAAAGTTGATAGATATAATTTTAAGTTGGGTGAAGACCTAAATTCCTGCCAAGCGTCGTTGAATTCCGTCCAGCCGTTCTCGAGTGATGCCCGGACAAAAAAAGCGACATTCGGACACGATGACATACACACAGACACACACACACACACACACACACAGGCAAAATTTTCTGAAGTCATTTTCGGCTTTCATGGGGTGTGAAACGTGAAGATATCGCAAAATTTTTTGATTCCGACAAATTTACAGACAAAACTCTGATTTTATTAATATAGATAACTAGCAGGCTTTGCCCGCTTCGCTGGACGTTAAACTTAAATGATTTGTCAAAATGCCATATCTTTATTAATAACCTAAGTTCTCGCTGTGATTGGTAGAGGCTTTCTCACTACCAATGTTAGGAGTCTGGGTCCCCACTGTCTTCGGCACAACTTATCCACTTCTTACTTCCCCACCCTCAGCGGGTGAGTTCAAACTTTTGCAAAATCCCACTAATGTACATAATGAGTACACTTAATCAATATCCACACACCAAAATTCTCCATTCTAAGATAATTCAAAGCGAATTCAAACGGAAAAACATGTTTTTACACATGTTTATTGCCATCCGACTCCGAGAAGGGGGGGGGGGATTTCGAATTTCGTGAAATATAGTTACAATAAGTGCCGGATGCATACAAATAATTTACGCACCAAATTTCGTGACCACAGAAGTCTTTAATAGACAGTATTATAGAAAAAAAAAATTATAAATAAAAATTATACAGACACGACATTATTTCATTATTTAAAACATGAAAATCTGACATTGAAAGATTTTAATTTAGTGCCAGAGGCCTACAGCTAAACTTGTTAATATCGACAAATTCTTCTTTAGTTAATTCGTGACGATCTAAATTCCATGATAAAGTTTTCATTAAATCAAACCAATGTGTTTCAGCTGCAGATATTGTAACAAATAACGTTGGAAGTCCAAACTGTCTTATAGCCGCAAAACAACGTTTTTTCTCTTTTTCCCAATGAGGGGGAGGTGTGCCTTGGTGGGACTCATGTCAAAGGTGTGCCTTGGTGGGGGAACTCATGTCAAAGTTGTACCTTGGGGGCGACTCATGTCAAAGGTGTGCCTTTGGGGGGGACTCATGTCAAAGTTGTACCTTGGGGGGGACTCATGTCAAAGTTGGGCCTTAGGGGGACTCATGTCAAAGTTGGGCCTAGGGGGGGACTCATGTCAAAGTTGGGCCTTGGGGGGACTCATGTCAAAGTTGTACCTTGGGGGGGACTCATGTCAAAGTTGGGCCTGGGGGGACTTATGTCAAAGTTGTGCCTTGGGGGGACTTCATTCAATAAATCCCCATTCAATAAACCGACTGAAATAGGCTCTTAGCACTATTAAGAGTGTATTATAAAAATTCGACAACGCTGTACCGACTGAAATAGGGGTACCTTGGGGGGGACTCATGTCGAAGTTGTGCTTTGGGGAGACTTCATTCAATAAATCCCCACTCAATAAACCGACTGAAATAGGCCCTTAGCGCTTTTAAGAGTGTATTATAAAAATTCGACAACGCTGTACCGACTGAAATAGGGGTACCTTGGGGGGGGACTCATGTCAAAGTTGTGCCTTGGGGGGACTTCATTCAGTAAATCCACATTCAATAAACCGACTGAAATAGGCCCTTAGCACTATTAAGAGTGTATTATAAAAATTCGACAACGTTGTACCGACTGAAATAGGGGTACCTTGGGGGGGGGGGAGTCATGTCAAAGTTGGGCCTCGGGGGGGGACTCATGTCAAAGTTGGGCCTTGGGGGGACTTCATTCAATAAATCCCCATTCAATAAACCGACTGAAATAGGCCTCTAGCACTAATTAAGAGTGACCTATAAAAATTCGATAACTGTACCGACTGAAATAGGCCTCTAGCACTAATAAATACAAAAAGCACAGCTTAAGTATCGGAACCCTTTGGTGACTTTAAATATTTTAAGCCATTTTTGCGATGAACAGAATTGGCTATCTCAATTGTGCAAATAAAGATCTTGGCGAGAAACGTCCGAGCTACTTCGGTACCGAATTTCAAATTTTGCCAAAGGGATCCAATACTAAAGCTGTTCCATATCGAATCTGGGTTGAAAACGGAAAAAGGGTAAAATAAATTAGAAATATCAGACCTATATTTATAAATTTGATACCGAATGAAAGCAGCGATTTTGCTGAATACAGGGGTTCAAACAGTTTTTCGATGCGACAATTAGATTTTTATAAAATAACTAAAGTATGAAATTTAAGTGGCAACGGAAAAACGGATAAAGGGAAAAATAAATTAGAAATATCGGACCAATCGTTTCAAATTCAGTACCAAATGAAAGAGGTGATTTTTCTGAATCCTGGGGTGTAAACAGTTTTTCGATACGACAATTAGATTTTTTAAAATTAACTAAAGTATGAAATTTAGATGGCAACACTTCATTTCAATCTTTTCATAATTTGTAGTGAAAATCACGCGAATACAAAAGTCTTTAACTTAAAAATTTCTTTTTATATTTCATTTTTTCATTCAAAGCATTTTAGTGAAAAGATATTTATGGCGCATGCGCAGGCGTTTTTTACCCACAATTTAAACACTAATTATAATTTTGAAAATTTCTATATATATAATTTCAAGTTGGGTGAAGACCTAAGTTTCTGCCAAGCGCCGTTGAATTCCGTCCAGCCGTTCTCGAGTGATGCCCGGACAAACGTGTTTTAGTCTTTTACCCCCTAGGGGGGAACGGGGGGGAATTTCCGAAAAGTTGATAGATATAATTTCAAGTTGGGTGAAGACCTAAATTCCTGCCAAGCGTCGTTGAATTCCGTCCAGCCGTTCTCAAGTGATGCCCGGACAAACGTGTTTTAGTCTTTTACCCCCCCAGGGGGTGAACGGGGGGGAATTTCTGAAAAGTTGATAGATATAATTTTAAGTTGGGTGAAGACCTAAATTCCTGCCAAGCGTCGTTGAATTCCGTCCAGCCGTTCTCGAGTGATGCCCGGACAAAAAAAGCGACATTCGGACACGATGACATACACACAGACACACACACACACACACACACGCACAGGCAAAATTTTCTGAAGTCATTTTCGGCTTTCATGGGGTGTGAAACGTGAAGATATCGCAAAATTTTTTGATTCCGACAAATTTACAGACAAAACTCTGATTTTATTAATATAGATACTTGTTTTATACACTTGTAATGTAATAATTAAATTCGTCATTTCCATCTTGGACAAGTTGCAACTATAAATGCAACATATGAGTTTTTCATAATTTATCAATGTTCATAATCTTTAGCCATTTGACACATTTAATGGTAATAGGTCAAGGACCTGGTTAACGCAGGAGCATGCGTTGCACGTGCCCAGGGCCCTTGGTAGCAGGGGTTTTAACACTGGCTCTGAAAATTCATTTTGCCTTTTTTGTCTCTAAAAATGATGGTTTTATAAAATGCAAAATTCTGTCATTTTAATCCCATATACAAATATATATGTACCTTTGCTGATTGTTGCAAAATGCGAGGGGATTCAGGGGGGCCCATAAAAGTATGTGTCCTCCGAGCCTCACATGAAGTTAATCGGGCCCTTGACTATAGTATTTATCCGCAGATTAAAATAAATAGTCTGTGGGTCAGAAAAGCTTTACTGTGTGTTCGTGTATTATGTGTAATATTGTTCGTGTACCTCGTATTTCAATAAATTGAAATACAAGGTTCTGATTAAAAAAAAAAAAAAAAAAAAAAAAACGTGAAAAATAAAAAAAAATGGTTTATGGACTCTGAATTAAACTTGTTACAAAGAAAAGAAAAATCTAGTAAACTGAATGAAACATTTTTTTTAACCAACGCTTATGCAACAACAATTTGAAAAAGCATAATAAAATGCATTGAAAATTAAAAAAAGAAGGGGGGGGGATGATAGCATATTTGAAAACCGGGTTTTCAAGCCTACACGAACCTATCTAAGTCCTTTTAATTTTCTAAAATAAAATGAAGTAAAATAAATCGGTTTTCATAAATGCAAATTTTCATGGATATCGCGCATTTAAGAATCCCGCAAGCCAACACGCATGTATTATACGTTTTACAAAATACTATGTAATATAGAAGACAAATGATGCAACATAGGATGTACATAAAAATCTGAAAAGATAAATAAAAGAATTTTTAAAGAGTGAAAAATCATGCAAAAATCACAGAATTAAAATTCGATTGTATAAATGTCCGTAAATTCTTGCAAACCGTTTGACGCAGAAAGACGCGGAAAATACCAAAATACTATGCAAAATAACTGAAGGATTCCGAATGGACATTAAAGAAATGTATTCTAATTAATTAAAAAGAGATCGACTTAAAACCCAAAATTAGTACAAGATAAATGGCACGCACATACTACTGAATAAATGGCCACCTACAGTAGCGCCAACTGACTGAAACAATTAGATGGCAAAATACAACCACAGCGGCAACGGGAAAAGTTAAAAATCAAGTGCAAAATTATATTAACCGAAACTAGGTTTCAGGCGATTTCAATGATATTTTTTTAAGTGAAAAAAAAAAAAAAAAAAAAAAAATATATATATATATATATATATATACATATATATATACATACAGTCGGTAACAAAAGTATCCGAACACTAACAAAAATTCCTATATAAATAAAAAAAGTAGAGTTAATACTGTTTTGTTAAATAAATCCTTGTCGAATCATGTTTTTAGTCAGTCTAACATGATTCGACAAGAATTTATTTAACAAAAACAGCATAACTCTACTTTTTTTATATAGGAATTTTTGCTAGTGTTCGGATACTTTTGTTACCGACTGTATATATATATATATCTTTTTTAAGTAACTATGCCAAAATAGTAGTACCCCCACCCCTCCTAATTTATTAGCGCGCGTCACCACTGTTGAGTTTTAATTTATGTATATGAATGAAACAACAGTAAATCTAACGTAAGTTTGAGTCTAATTAAGAGGCAATAAATAATATTTAATGTTTAGAAAATCTAAATTAAGAGGTACTTATGCATTACATAAATTCTAACAGTGTACAGAAAATCACAGAAAAAATCGGATACGTAACGGTCTATGAGAATTTTTTTTTTAAAGTCTATCATCTAAAAATCTTTATATTACGCTAAACATAAACAAAATGAATATAATTTTTTCAGATTCAATTCAATAAAGAGTATTTCCTATAGAAAATAAATAGCATGATTAGAATTGACAATGGGGAAATTGCACATTTTTCATTTTGACTTGTAAATGATAGAGCATGAAAATACAAACATTATTATACCATTTTTATGCATATTTGAAAACCGGATGCAGGGGCGCGCCAGCATTGTCAGGCGCCTGTGTGCAGAGTTTCATTTGGCGCCCTATATTACCCTTTTTAAAAGAAAAATCATTTAAAAAGTTATTAAGTCAATTGAATCTCGAACCTTAATAGTAATAGGTTTATTGAATGTCTAGTAAAAAGAGAAATGTATCTAATAAAATGAAATTTAAAAAGAAACAAATAAAAAGTGCATCTTGCAAGTAAATATTCAAACACAAAAAAAAAAATAGTCTTAGTAAACGAAGCGTTCCCTCACTTCATTACACCTTTTGCGAGCATTATGCAGATCATACTGATCCAAAATATCCGTCTCTATCCATATTGTTACCAAAATGTCGATCTTCTTGTATGAAAAAAGTAATTGTAAAGAAACAGGCAGTTTCTCGTTGAAAGATACACTTTATCCAAAGACTGTTCTCGAAAAAAACAGTAAATTATCATATCATTCATACCTCAAAAAGGTCGTAAAACAACGTCAAAAACACCACAGAGTAGAATTTCACTCATTTAAGAATAAATATAAACCATTTAAACGGAAACGAATGTTCAGAACAGATGCCCGAATGCAACTGATCTTTGGGAGTGTCTCTTCTGTTTGAATAATTTCTGTCGCGATTTGGCGAACTTTCGAGGTTATTCTGCACCAGAAGCCAGTTGATGAACCCAGAAAAATCCAGAAATCGGCTCTTATTGAAGATAGAGCTTCTAAACTTTAGAAACACTAAATTATTACTTTTCGCCAAGTTCTTTCGCCATGTCGCCAAATTCATCGCTAATTTGCCAAGTCTGTATCCAAGGCTGACAATCACCTCCTTGCCCACTCCCGTTAAAATTGAATGAACTGCACTTTATTTGCACTTCAATTGTAAATCTGCTTTTATTGCAACAACACTTTTCATTTAGGAAAGTGCAATGCTATAATAACTCTTTGCAATAATATAATCAAAATTTTTTTATTAGTCATACTATTGCAGTACGTTCGCACACACAAATGAGTTTAACATTTTGTACTAGTACAGATAAATGGAATTTATAAGTATATAAAATTAGATCTCATAATAATAATCCCGTTGTGAGTTCTATTTTTCTCAATTTCGTTGTTTAAAACTCTCAAAATACTCTTAACATCAAATTAATGTATGACTATCGATATAACGACAAGATTTGACTTGATTAATTATGGATTTTTTTTTTTTTTTTTTTTAAGGAAAAAATAAATTTATAAATACATAGAATAGGAGCATATAATAAACTAGTTGGCATAGGTGGACTCTGCTCAGTTTCCCATCATATTTATGTTCTCACAAACTTCTAGTGGGAGACATATTAAATCATGTTAAAAGAAATGAATTTGGCCAAAGCTTGATACAGTGACAGAATGAAATCCCCGCCTAATAGGCTATCCACCGTTCACTTCGATATATTTATCTTATTCTAATCTATTAATTTATTTTATCAGGGTCAATTCTGTTGTTTAGTTTTCATGCTACTATTTCCAATGCAATAATTCTCAAAATTCATATTTATATATGAAAAATTGACAATTTCGCTATGTTGATAAAATCGTAAATTACGAATAATTTACGGAATTTTCCTATTAGAATATTTGTATTCAATCATGTTCAAACAAATATCGTAAATAAAATTTTGAAGTTGTCTAATGTATTTATGATCCTCGAAATGGAAGTTTATGCTCAATTTTGCCTTATTCTTCCATTTTAAGTAAATCGTAAATTCCAAATAACTTACGAATTTTTTTAATTGGAAAAATCATAGTCTATGATATTCATGCCAGTATCCAAAATAATATTTAAAAGGTGGTTTGACATCTTTACGATGAAAATATCCCTCAAGATTGGCGTTTATGTGAAATTTTGCTCTATTCTGCCATGTTAAGAAATTCGTAATTTTCCAATAACTTACCAAATTTTTATATTGGAAAATTCATAGTCATTAATATTCATGCCAGTGTCCTAAATAATATTTCAAAAGTAGTCTGACATTTTTACGATGAAAATATCTCTCAAAATTGACGTTTATGTGACGGTTATGTGAAAGGAATTTTGCCCATTTTCATTATCTAAACTTTTTTATGTAATTTGTATGTAAATTTATATGTGTTTTTCCATATAGTAGTAAGATACAAAAATCTGTTTTAAATCATTTTCCCACGACATTTGTACGCTGCACAGATATAAATAATAGATAAATTTATAAGTAAATAAAATAAGAATTATCTAATAAAAATTAAGTTTTAAAGTAGATTATATGAACATTTAAACAGATAATATTATTTTGTGAAATATAATTCATTTGATTGAATTCTTGTGCATTCTGGAATAATAGATATATCCATTTGATCCAAAGTATCTTATGCTATCGATGTAATTGCAAAATTTAAAAATCTGTCTGATACCGTTGTAGAGCGTAAGTATTTTTTGATCATTTTAAATTTAGAAAAAAATTGTTCCACTGATGCTACGGTAATTATGACAGAATAATCTCAAAAATAATTAATCCACGCATAAAATTTATTCTTGCTGAGATAATTTGGAGTAAGGTTATGCTTGGAAACGTGTTTGAGATCAAGGAAGAAAAGGGAGATTTCGTAAAATCAATAGGTGTTGGATATATAGAAACAATTTACGTACCAAAATCTGGGATTGCAGTTCCCATAGATCTTACACAATAAATTTAGCGCTAAAAGGGTGGATGTGTCTCAAATTTACCCCCTCTTTATGCGCCCCCCCCCCCAAATCGAAAATTCCAAAAAAACAAAAATGGGTTTGAAATATCCTAAAAAAGACGGATACCTATTTTCAACATCTCTGTACCATTTTTAGAATTCTTTCGATAGAATCCGGAATTTATGAAATCCCCCCCCCCCACCTCAAAAAAATATTTTTCCCCTTCCCCCTTAAAAATCAAAAATTCCAGAATTGCAGATTTTTTTTTTTTTTTTTTTTTTTTTTTTGTACTCAAGTCTAGTCTTCCCATATGCAATTTCCTCACTGTGAAGTAACTTGGAGCCGAGTTATGCTTATAAGCGTGCTTTTTGTTTCCTTTCTCCCTTGGCAAGGGTGAAAAGGAATTTCGTAAAATCCCGTCAGTATAGGCATCGAAACAATGCTCCACCAAACTTCGTGACCGGAGCTCCCTTAAATTTTCCCAGGGCCAATTTAGCGCTAAAAGAGTGGTCTCGAATTTGCTCTCTCGTACCCCCCCCCCCCCTCCTCCCCCAAGATCATGGTTTTATGGAAATATCCCAAAAAGAGATGCATGGCTGTTTTCAACATTTTTGTACCATTTTTGGTAAGTTTCTACTGAAAAATCCGTCATTTACAAAATTTCCCCCCGAAAATTGATTTTCTTCCTCACTTTTTAAAAATCAAAAATTCCAAAATCGTAGACAATGATTGTTATATTTATTTATTTGTACTCATATACAATTTCCTTACTGTGAAGTAATTTGAAGCCAAGTTATGCATATAAACGTGTTTTTGTCTCCTGATGGGGAGGGGGATTTACAAAAGTTGATAGATATAATTTTAAGTTGGGTAATTCCTGCCAAGTGTTGTTGAATTCTGTCCAGCTGCTCTCACGTGATACCCAGACAAAAATGTTTTAAACATGCAGACACAACGACCGCATGCGCACGCACACGCAGAAAAATTTCTGAAATCAGATTTGGCTTTCACGATGCGTGAAACATGAATATTTTTCGAATTTGAGACATTTACAGACAAAAATCTGATTTTATTAATATAGATGTTACATCGATAATGCAAAAGGTAAAGAACTACTCTAAATAAAATCTCCGGTTCTATTAAATTTTCATTTTTGCAATCCAGTTATGTTGTCTTTTTACTAATCTAAGTGGCCTTTTTCCAACAGAAGAGGGGGGGGGGAGAGATTAAGGCGCTCTTTTAAATTTTAATAGAATGCTTTGATATGTTAAAAAAGTCAAAGAAAATTTTGCTGAAGGTAGGTGCATCTTTACAAAGTTATTCCACTTTTAATGTGCCCTTTCACAAAAAACACCTAAACTATTGAGGACCACAAGTTTTGCTAATATATATTTCAAGGCGCCTCATTTAGCCACACTAGTCACATGGCGTCAGACCGGCAATATAAAATCAGATTTAATAAAGCAATACATATTTCTTTTTTTTTTTTTCAAATAATTTATTCTCGGCTGGCGCCTGTGTGCGCCGCACACTTCGCACACTGGGTCGGCGCGCCCCTGACCGGATGCTTTAATAAATTAACTTTAAAAGACGTAGTTCTCATGTTGGCGGGAAAACGCTGCGTCACGTGATAAAACCTATCGTGACGTCACTATCCATGAAATGAACTGCCGGCTGAATGAATTTCTCCCTCTTGTATTGTAAAGAAAAATCGTGCATTCAGCGAAATTTTGTATTCTTTCTTAAAAAAAAAAAAAAAAAAAATATTAAAACTATTTGAACTCATTAAACATCACTTCATTCTATAAATGACACCAAGTTTCAATGATATTTTTTTGTACTCGCCTGCTGTTATTAATCCAAATTAAACTATAATCGAAATAATAGTTGATCAATAGAATTTTCTTAAAGAATGTTTTTAGTATGCTATGCCAAAGATGTATCTTTTAAATACTTGTTTTGTTTCATTTTATTATGTTTTATAGATTTATTATTATTATATTATTATTATAGACTGAGTACAGAAATAGAATATTGGGATTGAGTAATAATATTTAACTGAATAATATGCATATTTTCATTGCTTAAATAATCTAGAATAGTTTATGCTAAATTAACCTAAATTAGATTACTTTTATAATTATGAGATGCCAGTATATCTGTATATATCTGTATATATATATATATATATATATAATTTTTTAATACATTTCAATATTATAACTTAACAATATTTCTATTAAAATAGCAGCTGAAGATTGTGAATAATTAAAAACATTATAGTGATGCAGTTTGAGAAATTGAAAAGTATTTAAGGAAAATTACATGCGCTTATCATTCTAAATATATAAATAAAATTAAAAGAAGGTCTCCGTACAAAAATATTAATATTATTTATATATGTACATATATATAGAAACGCGTTTAGTTATTTTTTTAATGTAATTACTTTTTTATTTGGAAAAATTTAAAAATAGAAAGAAAAGATTAATAGAAATAGAAAGTAATAATAACAACAACATTTAGCAATAGGAAAGATATAAAGTACTTTAAAATAAAATAAACACATGAAATATATGTTAAATGTAATAATACCTTATAAGTTATACATGATCTAGTTATAAATATGAATGGTATTAAATAAGTAATTAAAAATTTGCAGTAAATTTCAGCAATCAAAGGCAATATATACACTGGTGGACAATTGCTAAGGACGGATGACAATAACTAAGCTATTGTCATTCGTCCTTAGCAATTGTCCACCAGTGTATATATATATATATATATATATATATTAAATTCATTTATCAATGAAGCCTTAATGTGAAATCCAAATATGTTTAGAAGTTTAGAATATATCAGGGGTCGACCCAGGTAAAAACTGGGACCCATTTGCTCCCCCTTCACAAAATCCAAATATCTAAAATGGGCCCCTTTAGAAAATACAAATCCATAAAATGGGTCTCTTCACAAAATTCAGATTCATAACAACAGGCCTTTCTCAAGATTTATTTTTAAAAAGATGATGATTTTGTAAAAGTTTTCTACGTTAACAATAATATTTTTAATGAGTGTGTATACTTGGCTCAGTAATATGCTGTTAACTTGATAATGAACATTAGATAGAGTAACTTCTTAAGTGAAAGGTTTCGTGTGATAATTCTTTTTATCACAAGAAGAAATAAATTTTCACAAAATTATTTTGTTTTTCACAAAAAAAAAAAAAAAAAAAAAAAAAAAAAAATTGTCTTTCACAAAAATGAGCTCCAAAAGTAAACCTGGAATAACCCTTGCATATACTATAATTGACGGTCTTCGCCTGCTTCGCTGGTCGCTAAATTTAATAAATTACAAAAAAAAAAAAAAAAAAAAAAAAAAACTTTTATTTCTTTTATATCATTCTATAAACAAAAAATAAATAAATAGATAATTAAAAAATAAATTCATTGAAATCGCTCTTATCATCGTTTTGGTTATTCGCAGCCTGCGGCAACTTCTTTCCCTCCAGTGTACCCTGCTTTTTTGGATCTGGGTTCTTATTGCCCGCAGCAATGTCTTTCGTGGGCACTTCAATTTGTGTACATATCAGGAAGCGAAAGCTGCTATTATTCAAAAACTAAGATTTTAAGGATAGCTGTATCTCAGCATCTATTAAATATACTTTAATTTTGGCACCATGTACTTTATTGCAATCACTTTTTCTGCTATATTACCATTTCATTTCGATTAGTACAATAAATAAATAAATAACAAAAGATTTTCTTTTCAAAGGCATTAAATAAATAATAAATAAGTTTTTATTAAATTTAAATTTTAATAAGACTAATCCTTTATGCGATATTAACATTTTTCCGATAAAAACATTTAATTATATTTTCCTTTTGAAATGAATTAATTAAATAAATAGATAGTTGTGTGACAGCCGTTGCTAATGTAAACAACGTAGAACAATATAATTCAAATAAATTTAAGAAAATTAAATGGAAAAATAAATGGATAAAATTGATATATCTGTATATATATATAAATTACGTGTCACGATGTTTGTCCGGGGTAAACTCCTAAACTAAGAAACCGATTTTAATGAAATTTTGCACACTGTGTGCAGTTTGGTCCAACTTGAGAGATAGGATAGTTTTTATCTCAATTTATTGTCACAATATTGTTTTATTGCAATTATTTGTTAATTATAGACCTTTATTAAAGTTGCTCCAAAATATCTGTGAGTTCCAATAATTTAATTATTGCCAAAAAAAAAAAAAAAAAAAAAATACGAGTTCATTTTCTTTCGACATAAAAATAAATACATTTAATCAAACGTGAACGTTAAAAAATTATAAAAAGTTAAATTATGCATCTCACGAAAATTGACGTCATAATCAATTTAAAGATTTTATACACATTGATAAAGTGCTAATGTAGTTCTATCATAGATATAGTAATATATATAGATCTCTCATCCCCATGTTATCGTACAAAGATTTTTGATGCCGAAAAAAAAAAGAAGCTTTGGAAACAGCCATTAAGTGGTATTGAAAAAAAAAAAAAAAGAAAAAAAAAAAGAAAGAAAGAAAGAAAGAAATATGAATTTGAAACTGTATCTGGAGTCTTCCATTCCCCTTTAGCAAATAAATTATTCATAAATTTTATTTGCTAAAATATTAGTATGTATTCCCGTGTGTATTCACTCGGGGAAAGACGGCCATATTTTGGTAAAAACGTCGTCTTTTCCCAAATGAAAAGGAATAACTTTTTTCTCCCCAATGATCACTCTATTCTATATATGCTATACTATATCTATGAGTTCTATACGCAAGCGAAGTGTGACTCACTTACCGTCTGTGCAGCCAAGAAAAAGATTTCCTATGTTAATTGCCCACTGGATTTTTTGTAAGAAATTATTAAAAATCGAGGAAATTTATTTCCCGATTTTAATCCTTATATTTGAGTATAGATATGTATTAGTTATCGCGGGTGTTAGATTGAATTATTTTGCTGTCAAATTGACAAAATTTTAATTTTAAATTTCAAAACTCTGTCGCCCTTGGATTTTTTTATTATTATTATTATTATTTGGCGATCAAAAGCGTAACACGAAAATATACATGCCAGATGTATGCATTGTACGAAATGTAATATGTACTATTCATTGTACGTATGTATGACATGTAATATGTATTGTACGAAATATTGTTTCATATTATTCATTACTCTTTTAATATAAGTTGTTAAAATAACCATGATTTTTGAAAGGAATTAAATATTTTCGCCAGATAATTTGGCGATATTCTTTTTTTTTCGCCAAGGATGACAGAAATGAAATCTATTCCGCTGCAAAATATTAGTATCTTACATCAGATATTTTATTTAGACATTTGAAAACAAATTTGACTTCAAACTATGATAGAATATTTATCATTTTCCTTTTAATTAGTATATTATTAGTATATTAAAATTTAAAAGCATGGTATATAAAAAGTTTTTTTTTTTTTTTTTTTTTTTTAATCTTATAATTATTCTTATCTTAATCCTCAATGTTTCCCATCTTTATTAACTTGAATTTACTATTAAAATTTTAACATACTCAAAAACTTCTCATCACTTCGTTAAAATACACTAAACTTTTCCAAAATCTTTTCTATTTAAAATGATACATGTATTTACTTTAAATGTCCAATATTTCATAAGATTTCCAATTTTTTAAAGTTTTAAAATATTTATCAAATTTACTTATTTTTCTGGTTTAGCCTTATTGTTTTCCTTTTTATAACTACAGCTGTTGCCCTCTTTAAAATATTTAAAATGATGAGGTCATTTTATAGTAAAATTATCCATTATAGCATATATTATATTTCACTCCTCCATAAAAATTGATTTTAAAATCGTCTGTTTCTTTTATACTTTTATTTTAATAGAATTTTAATAGAATTTAATTTATATATTAGTCATTTTAGCAATTTTATCCAAAGTAGCATTAGAAATAATATATATCACTTCTCCATTAAAATTTATAGGACCCTACAATAAAATTAATTTGTGCTTAATATCAACACTACGAAAATTTTTATCAATCGCTTTCAAATTTTGACCTAAGTTTCAAATCTGAACTCTGTGGGTTTTTACATCGGCTACAACGTTTTCGTCTTTGTTCGTAAATAATAATTTGACTGTACTAAATAGTTTACAGCCGTATAATTCAACGTATAACTTAGTCACAGCAACGCGTGGCCGGGTCTGCTAGTATATATATATAAATTACTTAAAAAATTATAAAAAGTAAACTTTTTTTTTTTTTTTTTTTTTTTTTTTTTTTAATAAAATAAAATAAAAATAATAAATAAATAATGCAATTTGAAAATAACATTTTTTTTTTTCGTTGTAAAAACATGAAGTAAATATTAAATACATAATTAATGACTGCTCTATAAAATAATCATATATAATTTATAAAATAACATAATTAAAAAAGTCTGGTTAAAAAAAAAAAAAAAATAATAATAATAATAAAATAAATAATCAGTAAAATGTATTTTTATGTACTATGAAATTTTAATGAATATTTTAATTATAATTAAATCTTTAAGCATACATTATGAAAAAAGAAATATTCTCACATACAAGCATCTAAAAAATTAGAAAAATGTAAAAAAATACTACTAATATATTAAAGCAATGCTAAAATTCTATTATGAAGACGTTTATAATTTTCAAAATATGAATACAGAACAAATCTAGATCGTTTAGCTTTAGCTACTCTTATATTTATGCGCTAATAAAATCTAGGTTTCTTCTCAAAAATGAAAATATGGAAAGAGCATCTATTTTCGGAACATTATCCGATTGCTCTTTTACAAATCCAAAATCGACATTATACAAATAAAAATAGAAATATATATATATATATATATATATATAAGATATAAGATATAGTATAGTTATGGAAGGTTTAAGTTATTTCTTACAAAAGGTAAAAATTTTAAGAATAAACTATATAAAATACAGATTAGAATAGAGCGAACGAAAAGAAAAGCAAGCGGTAAAAGAGTGTAAACATTCACACTTCGTGTACTGTGACGTCAATCCCCTCACGGAGCGTTTTCGGATCACGTGGTTTTGTTTTGGTTTTTAGCGATTTTAAAACGTTAATTAAAAGTTAATTTGAAATAATTTTACGATTTTAATTGGATTTTTCGGATTCCCAAGATTGATTTTATCGATTACAATTAAAAGAAATTGTTTTTCCTTCCGTGTGCAACTTCCCCATTCCTTTACAGGGCCGAATACCAGTACCTTTACTAATATTCGAATTAACTACAGGAAATTCCTGGAGATGCATTTTATGCGCTTTTTACCTTTTACAGAGATGCTGGTAAGTATTTATGACTTAATATTTCGAATATGACGGCTAAATATTGGAAAGTGTTTTATAATCTGCGTGAAACGCCTGATTTTTTTCTCGTTTATTATTACTTCATTCTCTATATAAAGAAGAAAATATTGGATTTGCGATAAATCTCGACTTCTGGTTTTCGATAGATTTCCACGTTTTGAGCATAGATATAGAAATATATAGAGATCTATCATATGTTATCAAGCAAACATTTTCTAATGGCTGATGCCGAAATAGTTTTGGCATCAGTCATTAGAAGGTATTGAAAAAAAAGAAAAATGAATTTAAAACTGTATTATCTGGAGTTTTTCATTCACCTTTAATACATAAATCTATATTAATAAAATCAGACTTTTGTCTGTAAATTTGTCGGAATCAAAAAAATTTGCGATATCTTCACGTTTCACACTCCATGAAAGCCGAAAATGACTTCAGAAAATTTTGCCTGTGTGTGTGTGTGTGTGTGTGTCATCGTGTCCGTATGTCGCTTTTTTTGTCCGGGCATCACTCGAGAACGGCTGTACGGAATTCAACGGCGCTTGGCAGAAATTTAGGTCTTCACCCAACTTAAAATTATATGCATCAACTTTTCAAAAATCCCCCCCCCCGTTCCCCCCTGGGGGGTAAAAGACAAAAATATGTTTGTCCGGGCATCACACAAGAACGGCTGGACGGAAGTCAGCGGCGCTTGGCAGAAACTTAGGTCTTCACCCAACTTAAAATTATATGTATAGAAATTTTCAAAATTATGATTAGTGTTTAAATTTCGGGTGAAAAACGCCTACGCACGCGCCATAAATATTTTTTCACTAAAACGCTTTGAATGGAAAAATAAAATATAAAAATAAATTTTTAAGTTAAAGATTTTTTTATTCGCGTGATTCACACTACAAATTATGAAAAGATTGAAATGAAGTGTTGCCATCTAAGTTTCATACTTAGTTAATTTAAAAAAAATTAATTGTCGTATCGAAAAACTGTTTACACCCCAGGATTCAGAAAAATCACCCCTTTCATTTGGTACTGAATTTGTAACGATAGGTCTGATACTTCTAATTTATTTTTCCCTTTTTACGTTTTTTCGTTGCCACTTAAATTTCACACTTTAGTTATTTTTAAAAAATCTAATTGTCGCATCGAAAAACTGTTTGCACCCCTGGATTCAGAAAAATCGCCCCTTTCATTTGCTATCAAATTTATAAAGATACGTCTGATATTTCTAATTTATTTTACCCTTTTTCCGTTTTTAACCCAGATTCGGTAAAATGTTTTATATTTATATATAGGCATTTATATATATTTTTATTTTCCAGAAATAAAATGAAATATTTTTTATTTCACGTGAATAATAATAAAAATTAGAGAGAAAAATACCTACAAAAGTTGGTGATTTTTTTTTTTTTTTTTTTTTTTTTTTATGAGAAATTTGCACGTGGATAAATATTTTCATGGAGATATTTGGCATTAGTTTAATATTTTTATTTAATTAAGCAGTACTTTTCTTTCCTGCAGTAAAACAAAACTTTTTGTTGTTATTATGTACCTTATGAGGGTTATTTTATGTTCGCCCCTTAATTGTAAATGATTATAATTTGGATTGTATTAAGATTTTTTATTTTTATTTTGTAAATATCAGAAAAGAGTTTTTATTTTATTTTATTATTTTATTTTATTTATTTATTTATTTTGTGTATGGAACAGCTTTAGTATTGGATCCCTTTGGCAAAATTTGAAATTCGGAACCGAAGTAGCTCGGACGTTTCTCGCCAAGATCTTTAATTGCACAATTGAGATAGCCAATTCAGTTCATCGCAAAAATGGCTTAAAATATTTAAAGTCACCAAAGGGTTCCCATACTAAAGCTGTGCGTTTTGTATTTATTTATTTATAATATTTTCTATTAAACACTTCTGTGGTCACGAAATTTGGTGCGTAAATTGTTTGTTTGCATCCGGCACTTATTGTAACTGGATTTCACGAAATTCGAAATCCCCCCCCCCACCTTCTCGGAGTCGGAGGGCAATAAACGGTATAACTTCAGTATAACCCCACAGCTGAATTTGACGATTTTTCTTTGCGCCGTTTTGAAGGATAACGATGTCGTTCTGGACTGTTTGCGATATAATATGGCAGCCTAATATGTTGTTTATTTTGGATTTATGATTTTATGTTTTATGATTTATGATTTAGATTATGATTTTATCATTTAATGATTTATGATTTTTAAATTTATGATTTAGCCATAATCGCCAAAAAAAAAAAAAAAAAAAAAAATCGCCAAATATCGTTGTGGGGTTATACTGAAGTTGTTCCCAATAAACATGTGTAAAAACATGTTTTTCCGTTTGAATTCGCTTTGAATTATCTTAGAATGGCGAATTTTGGTGTGCGGATATTGATTAAGTGTACGCATTATGTACATTAGTGGGATTTTGCAAAACTTCGAACTCACCCGCTGAGGAAGGGGAAGTAAGAATTGGGTAAGTTGTGCCGAAGGCAGTGGGGACCCAGACTGGATATTGATTAAGTGTACGCATTATGTACATTAGTGTGATTTTGCAAAACTTTGAACTCACCCGCTGAGGAAGGGAAAGTAAGAAGTGGGTAAGTTGTGCCGAAGACAGTGGAGGCCCACACTCCTCAATTTGCGAGCGAGAAAACCTCTACCAATCACAGCGAGAACTTAGGTTATTAATAAAGATATGGGATTTTGACAACTCATTTAAGTTTAATGTCCAGCGAATCGGGAAAAGCCTGCTAGTTATTTATAAATTTTAATTGCTAAGTTATCCGTGTGTATTCACTCGTGAAGAGACGGCCATTAGCAGGTAAAATGGCCGTCATTCCACAAGTGAAGAAAAATCACCCCCCCCCCCCCCTCAATGATCAATCTATATATTATTTATTACTATATCTATGGTTTTGAGATGTTCTGAGCACGATTTGACTAATTTGAAGTTAGTATGTTGAGGCTAACACAGATTTTTCTTTTCTATATTTTCCTGTACAAGTTCACTCAGTAGAAATGATTTCTTAAAATTATTTTTCATGATGAATGTAGATGATTTCTTTCTCATAGAAGTATAACACTAAATGTACAAAGATAAATGACTTTATGCTTACTAACAATTTCTTAAAAAATGCACTTTTTTACTTTTTTCTATATTCAATAGAAGAAAATATTGGATTCGTAAAAGTTTTCGACTTCCGGTTTTCGACGGATTTACACGTTTTGAGAGATCTAGAACACGATTTTACCATTTTTAGAAAACATCTGTCTGTCTGTGTGTGTGTCAAAAATTTTGTGGCAACTGTATCTCCGAAACTACTGCTCAGAATTGTAAATAAATTTATATGTAGATGCACCTTGACCTAAATTAGTGTTTATTAACTTTTGGTGTCAACCACTCAACAGGTGGCGCTGCTATACAGCGATTTTCGCAATTTAAGGGGAGGCTATATCTCATGTTCTATTGTGTATAATCAAACTAAACTTGATATGTAAGAAGAATAATTATGAGACATTATGCTGATTCAATTTAAATGCTTAGTGGCCAACAGGTGGTGCTGCAACGATTTCCGCAATTTAAGGGTATGCTATATCTCAGGAATTGCTGCACAGAATTTCATATAAATTTATATGTAGATGCAAATTGACATAAATTAGTATCTGTCAACTTTTGGTGTCAACTGCTCAACAGGTGGTGCTGCTACTCAGCGATTTCTGCAATTTAAGGAAAGGTTATATCTCAGGTTCTATTGCATATTATCAAACAAAACTTGATGTGCGAGAAAACCATTATGAGACATTATGCTAATTCAAGTTGGATGCTTATAGGCCAATAAATGGCGCTGTTACACTAGAAATTTCCTCGACAACGGGAAAGCTATATCTCAACTTGTATGGCATTATAACTGTACGAAACTTGATATGTGAGATAACCATTATGAAAGCGCATTTTTTAAGATGTTATTTACAGATAATAAAACTGTCTTTCTTTGGATATTTAGTGTTAGTTTTCTCTTAGATGAAAATCATTTGCATTCATCATGTTAGATAATTTTAATAAATAATAGTTTTAATAAATTATTTGCCCTTAAAAAATTTGTATAGGAAAATATAGAAGAAAGTCTTGTGGTGGCCACAACACACTAGTTCTTTGGAATCTTTGTCAAAGTTACCCCTATTGAAAATTTCCTAAGGGCAGGGGGAAGTGTTACTCTTACGTGTCCAAAAAGATTATTTTAGTCGACTATTGCTATTATAAATAATTATTTTTAATTCCATAATAATTCGTTAAAAATGATTGGACTATATCGCCATGTTAAAAATTTAGAAAAGGCGAAATGGTAATGCCACTTGTTGAACAATTTACACCAAAAGTTGATAGGCATTAGTTTATTTCAAGGTGCAACTACATATCAATTCGTATGAAATTCTGAACAATACTTCCTGAGATATAGTTGTCACAAAATTTTTGTCTCACACACATCACACACACACACAGAAAAAGAGAGACAGACAGATATTTTCTAAAAATAGTTAAATCGTGTTCTAGATCGCTCAAAATGTGTAAATATGTCGAAAAACCCTAAATTGAAAGTTTTTACGAAATCAATACTTTCTTCTATTGAATATAATATAGAAGAAAGTAAAAATGTCTGTCCATATCCAAAATTTTGTGAACGAACGCCGTATTTCACAAAATTTAACCAAACTGGTAAGTTGGAATTTAACCTAAATTGGTGCAGATTATATATATTTAGGGACCAACCGTTCACTGGCATCCTTTTTTTTTAAAAAAAAAATATAATTTTTAATATCGCAGTATAGGATAAAATTTAGTACAAATGTATATAATAAGATATAGTTTTAATTTTCTATTTAAAAGAAAAATAAAATATTTATAATAGTAATAGTCAACCAGATTTTTATATACATATATGTGTAGGGTGGTAATCGGAAAAAAAGTCTGCGGAAAAATAGTTCAATCGTCTTCATAAATGAAAAAAATCGGCTTTTTAATAACTTTTAGTCGCATTATCTTTCTTTAATGAAATATAATTAATTTAAATAAATTAAAAATTTAAATTAAAAATTGTTAAAAAATACTTTAAAAGTAAAATTAATTTAAAATTGTTAATTAATTTTTAAAATCTTATAATTAAATTTATAATTGTTATAATTAATTTAATTGTTATAATTAAATATAATTGTTATAATTAATTTTAAAACTGTCTTTTTTACTTTCCGAACACTATAGTGAGGAAAGTATTGTAATCATGTCAAAAATCCGAATTCGAGATTTTGATGTTTCTATACGTTTTGAGGTCCCCTGAGTCCGTTTTCACTATTTTTACAATGATGTATGTATGTGTGTGTGTATGTGTGTATGTATGTATGTGTGTATGTCTGTGGGTGAACACGCTAGCGTCTAAACGCTTCGTTCGATTAACCTGAAAGTTGGTACGCATATTGTAAGTCACCATAGTACGAACCCTATAGATTTTGGTGAATCTAGCACTTATAGTTTTTTTTACAGGGACACAAAGAAAAATTCTTTATCATTATGGCCTATGGGAGCAAAATCTTAAAAGTGCGATAGCATCTAAACGCCTTATTCAATTGAGCAAAAATTTTATACACATATTATAGATCACAAATACTCAATCTGTATAGATTTTGGAGAATCTAGCACTTATAGTTTTTTTACAGGGACACAAAGAAAAATTCTTTATCATTATGCCTATGGGGCCAAATTTTTAAAAATGTGATAGTGTCTAAACGCCTTATTAATCCGAGCAAAAAAATTGTACACATGTTATAGATCACAGTTGAACTAACTGTATAGATTTTGGTGAATCTAGCACTTACAGTTTTTTTACAGGGACACAAAGAAAAATTCTTTATCATTATGGCCTATGGGACTAAATTTTTAAAAGTACGATAGCATCTAAACGCCTTATTGAATTCAGCTGAAAATTTATATGAGTATTATAAATCACTGTTGCACTAACTATAAGCATTTTAGTGAATCTAACATTTATAGGTTTTTACAGGGACACAACGAAAATTTCTTTGTCATTATGATCTATGGGCTCAAAGTTCAGTAGCGTTAAATAAAACAACGTGTAATAGATGGAGAAAAATACTCAAACACTCTATTATGGTTTTCTCTCTTTTGTTTGTTTAACAACTAATCTTTCTTTACTTTATCTACAAAACTGTTAATTACTCAATGTTCGGAAAGTCGAGTGGAGTCACTCCAGATTTTTTTTTTCATTTTAACTACTTATTCTATTCATTTATTTACTTACTTATTAGTTTTTGTCCAATTGTGCTCATTGTAATTTTTACGCAGTATTAAGTTTTTCATTTTAAATTATTCATGAATTAAGAGTGCGTTACGAAAGTAGAATCATATTATATCTAATCATAAATTGAATTATTGTATATGCAAATATCGATATATTTATATATACATGTAAGCTTAAAAACATATAGTAATAAATCAAATATTATTTATATATATCTATGTATTTCAATGCGTATTAGCAAGAAAAAGTTGTCACGCAATGCTCCCACTATTTTTTAATTAATTAAAGTAATTCTTTTAATTACTTTCAAATTTATAAATAGATAATAATGAGAAAATTTGTCTTTTATTAATAAATATCCTACTATTCTTTTCAATTCTATATGCATTATTCTTATTATTTTGCAAATCTATTATCCAACCACCCTCTAAAGGGATTATGAAAAAACATATACTACTACTACTACTACTAATAATTATTATTATTATTTGAGCTTATTTTGTTAATTTAAACTTTGAACGAAAAGAATTTTTTTTAAATTATTATTTTATTACTTTTAAACGAAAAAAATATTTTATTGCTGTAAGTTTCTTAATAAGTAATAGCTAAAACAGTTAATTTTAATATAAAGCATTATGCTTAAATTACTTTTTTCAATCAGTTAATATATTTTGTTTTGTATCATATCAATTAAATAAGGGTAAAATATTAAAAAAAATAATAAATAAATAAAATTAAAATTTGACTTTTACACAACTATTATTAGAGACAAAAATTCTTTGTAACTATAAGTCTCAAGTTGTAAATATGTAAGCATGCATTATCTGCGTTCGTTTGTTGACATGGGCAAAATATCAGATATCAGAATTAAAAACTTAGAATAATTAGCAAATTCGTTTGCACAACATTTTACTGATATCACATAAAAAGTGTGGGGAAGGGGGAGATTTTTTTTTTTTTTTTTTTTTTTTTTTAATAATAAATAATATATATATATGTATATACATAATGGTAAGATTTTTAAAAGGGCAGCAATTTTTCCTATTCAAAAATTCAATCATTCAAATTGAAAGGCGAAAGGCGACTATCAAATTTTGAAATGATGGAAAAACCGAAACCTATTTGAAGTTTCGCCAACAAGCCAACTCCGCTTCCCCCCAGAACAATGCTACTCCTCGCCGATAGATGGTGGGTGAAATGAAAAGTTGTTCAACAACTTCGTCTCTCGACTCTCGAGAAAAGAGAGTTCAGTTCAGCGAGCCTTCAGGCAGAGGCCATTTAAAACTAAACTTACAAAAAAGTGGTTGTTTACGTTTAGAGATGTTAACACGGAATAAATTTGAAAGTATTTGCTGTAAGTTTCTTCTCTTACCTTATAAAAATATTATATGAAATAGTTATGATGTCGGTGTATATGTTTGATGTTTGATTTTTATGCTCTTTTTCATAGGATGTTGTTGTTTTGGTCTAATGAATCTCTACTCTTTGACATTACGGCATGATTGACTGATCGTATTTGTGAAAAGTGAAGGAATTTCTATTTGTAGTATTATGAATATTTAACGTCTCAAAGAAGTCTTGAAACAGAAGGTATGTTGCTTGTTTTTATATTTAATTTGATTAAGCATAAATAGAAAGAGAGTTAATTTCTCGCGCGAACTGTGAATGTTTGAAAAAATATTTTGAATATATATATATATATATATATATATATATTTAAAGTAGTGTTATTGCCATATTAGGCCAATATTTGTATATATTAAATTATATGTACAATAAGCAGTAAATTTGATATTAAGTTATTTAATAATGATAATAAGTTCTATAAAAATGATAGTATTTTACATGTTTTTACTACTCAGTGTAATTAAATTAAATTATCATCGTGACAATAATTTTATTCGAAATACATCTCATTTAAAATTTCATATGTTGGTATTTTCATCTATCTTTGATCTTTCATTTGCTGAGTGTTGTAAAGGAATTAAATTATTCAACTTATATATATCTATCTATATATATATATATATATATTCCCCTCTTTTGGCATTTTCTCCATGTTTATTTCACTCTTAATTCTAAAAAGAAAAACGTGATCATTTTATTTTATTTATTTATTTATTGAGATTGCAAAATAGCATTCTAAAAACTTTATCTGTCTGTTTAATATTTAAAGTTATTATTTTTTAATAAAACCGAAATACTTGCTGTTGAAAATATGCATGCACCCTTCACATCACTAGTAATATTTAGAAATATTACAATTTTAAACAAAATTTATAAATGATTGCAATGTTATGTACTTATTGTTATGGTATTTCACTAACAAAAACTATTTATATCGTACCTGCAATTTTTAAAAGTATATTACATCTATTTGATTTTTTCTTAAAAAAAAAAAAAAAAAAAAAATGAAATATATACATTTTGAAGTTAAAACAAATATTTGAGATGAGATCAATGCATATGGTTTCTGCATAATATAAATTCTTGCAAATATTTAGCAAAGTTTTTTGTTTGTTTGTTTGTTTGTTTGTTTTAAAATTATAATTATTTTTAAATGATTATTATTTGTAAGAATAGTTATAAATGTGTTTAAAAATATGTGTGTGTTTAAATATCTTTCGGAATCTTCTAAATAAATATTTTCATGTAATTTGATAAATTATTTAAAATATTTTGTATTATATTTTGCATTGTTAATATATATATATAATATTTAATGATATAAATATCTAGTTTAATTTAAATGTTTCAGTTAATTTTTCTTCTTAGAAATATTTTGATTGTATGGTTGCTTGATTCTAAAATTATTATTATTGAATATATTAATGTAATCATATTGAGAGAGAGATTGTATTCTTACTAACTTCAGTCTTTTTGGGATTTTTTAAATTTAAAATCCTAATTATTCTTTTCTGATAAATTGTACCAGTAGTACTACCCATAAAAAGTGCAATTTTTTAGCAATGTGTTTTCTTTTGTACGTTATTTCAATGGACATTTTCTCATCAGAATGTTTGATTGGTTCAGTAATATATGTATATATCCTCCATGTACCCACTGACCAAAATTATACACCTAAAATATTCAAGGCAATATTTTCTCATTACAAGAATTTTCTTTGTAGTTTTAAGCCTCTAACTTTTCCCTTCTTCTCTGACCATGTTTATGTTTTATATTTTAAGCCATTGATTATTATTTTAATTCACATGAAAATAATATAAAAAGTACTTTTATTATTATTGTTATTATATTTTAAAATAAATTTTACGCTTTTAATTTAATGTTTAATTGGGTTGGTTGTTCATTGTAAAAGTGAATTATCTCCTTGTAAATGGATTTTGAAATTAACAAGCTTTTTGTAAATTTATCTGCATAGAAAAAAGGCAAGTTTCACTAAATGTTTTCAATTTTTTTGTGTTTAATACAACTCAGAATTATAAGAATTTATAAATTATATTAAATATAATTTAAAGTAACTTAGGAACTTCATTTTTATAATAAATATATAAAAGTTATAGTTTTCTGAAAATAATAAGTAATGCCATATGTGGGATTTTAATGCAATTGTTGGAGTTTCTTCACTTTTATAATGAAAGATATGACTAAATGTGATACAATTAAGCAAAAATCTGCATATTCAAAAAATATGGAGTTATACCACTTTTATAATGAACTGCCCAAATTAACATTGTTATATATTTTCGCTTTCATTCAAAATGACTGATAAATGTTTTTTTTTTTTTTTTTTTTTTAATATTTGCATTTTATTTACAATTATTATTATAGTATTTTGGTTTATTCAAAGTAAATGTTAATATTATCATTATTATTTTCTGATTTTTCACATTACTTTAAAATATCTTAATTTTATTTATAGTTATTGTTATAATATTTCAGGTTAATATATTCATTTTAGTTTCAAATAAATGTTAACTCTAATAATTAGCATTTTATTTAAAATAATAATAATATATTGGTGTAATTCAAAATAATATCATTATTATTATTTTGTGATTTTTCTCCAAATTATTTTAAAATATATGAATTTTATGTACTATTAATATTATAATATTCAAGAGAATATTTTCAGTTTTATTTAAAGTAAATCTATTAAAATATTATTATTATTCATATATTTTAATGTTTTAAATTTATTGCATGATATTTTTTTTTTTTTAATATTTAAAGTGAATATTTTTATTTATTTATTTTCATTTTTGAAAATAAATTATTATTTGAAACACATTAGAAAAATATTATTATTATTGTTATTATGAGCGACTTTTAAGTACTTATATTATTATACTATTTTGGTTTTATTCAAAATAAATTTTAATATTATCATACTTATTATTTAGTGATTGTTCAAATCATTGAAAAATATTTATTAATATTAATATATTTAATTATATGTTAATATATTTTATTTTATTTACAGTTATTATTATAATATCCAGGTGAATATTTTCAGTTTTATTAAAAATATGTATTAATATTAACATTATTATTTTCCAATTTTTTTCCCCACAATTATTATTTTAACATTCCAAATTAATATTTTCTGAGGCTTTTCCCTGTAAAAGTAATTATTATTTATGAAAAATATTGTTAACATTGTTATTATTATTGAGTGTTTTCCACTGCTAAAATATTTTCAGTTTCATTTAAACATTTAACATTATAATTATTCAACTATTAAAAAAAAAAAAAAAGAAAAGAAAAGAAAAGAAAAGAAAAAATCCAATTATTGTATAATTAGTATAAGGTAAATTTTTAAGTCAATATTTTCAGCTTATTTTATTTATTTATTCCTTTTATTTATGTATTTCAAAATAAATAATTTGTTTAAAACACATTATTAACAACACTATTATCATTATTTAGTGACTTTTAAATACTTTAAAATATTTGCATTTTATTTCTAATTATTATTATAGTAGTTTGATTTTCTTAGTAATGACATTATTATTAATATTATTGCCTATTTACAATTATTATAATATTCAAATAAATATTTTCAACTTTGTTTCAAATAAATATAAATATTAACATTACTATTATTGTTTAGATATTTTTAAGTACTTTAAAAGTTATTGTAATAATTAGTTATTGTATTTATAATTATTATTTTGAAACACATTATTAACATTATTATTATATTATCTAGTGACTTTTAAATGGATTTAAATATTTGTATCTTATTTACAGTAGTAATTGTATTTGCATTTCAGATAAATTGTTATGAGGTTATGGAGAATTTGGAGAAGGAGATTGAGGTTAACTTTTGTATTATTACTATTTCCTTTGATTTTGCTTTTCTTCATCTTAATAACTTTCCACTCAGACCTGATTGATGTAAAGCCTAACAACGTAAAGTTACTTCATAAAAATGCAAGGCAAGTTGAGTATGTTGATAATAAAGGAATCCATGTTATTGTGGGGCATTACATTGGAAATGATATGCCTTGGGATAACACTCCTAATTTGACTGATGGTGAGAGGAATTATTTTATATTATTGTTGTTTGTTGTTAACTTATTTGTTAAACAATTATTAAAATTAAAAACTAGTTTTTATGTTTATTATTATAATTCTTTTTTTTTTTTTTTTTTTTTTTTTTTTTCTTTTCTTTTAATATTTTAACTTCTGTTTTATAAATAAATACAAAATAAGAAACTGGTTAGTTAAAATATTTAAAAAATTCAATGAATAGAAAAAACTAATATTATTTTTAACATTAGAGTCAGTATAACTGATTGTTTTAGTTTTATTTATTTTCTTTCCAGTTTTGTTAAATTTTATGCTTGTTATATTAATTGATTATTATTCTTTATTCATTATATATGCATTATTTTATTATTATTCTTTATCATAATCATTCTTTAAATTCATTTAATGAATATTGTGATATAATTTAATAAATGATCTCAAAATGTACTGATGAATATCTAATTTAATTTAAATATTTCTGTTAATTTTTAAATATTCATATTCAAATAACTAAATGTGTATGTATATATATATTTTTTAATTGACACACATAAATTTTCTATAAAATAAATAAATAAATAAAATAATAATAACATGTGTTTAAACAAATATAAAAATAATCCTTTTAAACTTATTATTTATATTTGCTAATTTATCTACAGATTGTTTATAAACTTATTGACTTGTATGTTTTATTTAATAATTGATAATTACAAAGTGTTGTTTATTAGTTTAAGATTATCTGTTACTATGAAAAGGGCTTTAAATATTTTGTAGAAATATTAATATATGTATTTTAAACAATGTAATAAAACAAATTTATATTAAAAAAAAAAAAAAAAAAAAGAAATAATTACATGTTTATTAAATACAGAATAAACATTTCTTTGAATCATATATATTTTATGTTATTTTTTCTAAACTTGTATGTTTTATTTAATAAATAACTGAAAAATATTATTTACTAATTTAAAAAAAATTCAGACTTAAAAAAAAAAAAAAATAATAATAATAATAATAATAATAATAAAATTTTTAGGAATTGGAAGAAATATTAAACTAGCTTATAAAATCAGATTGACAAAATTTTTATTCATAAGTTTCCTTTGAACAGAGAAAGGTTTCCTTAACAAGAAAAGTCCATTGTAACTATATAAAAAAGCTTTTTTTTTTTTTTTTTTTTTTTTTTCTGAAACTTCTTCAATTTGCAAGGTATAAATTTTCTGCAATTAAAATTATTTTGCAGCACATTTATTACTATATATACCCTGTGGCAGAATTTAGGCGATGCAGCAAGATTGTCACAGAAAAGAAATTGTCACTTCCAGAAGATTTGCCCATAAAAATAAGAGATTCTTAAATTTCTGGAAAAAATTTAAACTCCTTTCTTATATTTAAGAATTATTCAACAGTACATTAATAATATTGATTTCTTTATAATTAGAAGTACATATTATATGTAAGTAAGAAAATACTTTAGTATTGTCTTGCAGAAAAGATTTGCTTGAACAAGGCTTGCCGCAGAAAGCATAAAAAATATTCTGTCACAGGGTAATATATATATATATATATATATATATATCTGTATACAGCTTCTAAAAAATGTAAAATGACATTTGATTTCCCAATAAGTGAAATTAAACATCTAATATTAGTAATGTTAATATTTTAAGTACTAATCTCATTATATGATTTGCTGCTTGATATGAATTTATAGACTTTTCTATTTAATTTAATTTATGGCAATGTTAGCATATTTATGTTAACTCAAAAAAGTTTTAATATATTATTTATGTATTTGTTTTTCAAGATATGATAATAATCCAGAATAAGATATTACTAGGGTTCATGTCAGTATGACAATAATTGTTGCCACAAGGCCATAGCAAGAAAAAGTTTTGAGAAGGAATTTTGACCTTTAGTACATAATGCTGAGTGTTAAATTTGAAGTTTAACTCAAAATATTTTACCAAATATGTTAGGTGTGATACAAAGATAGGTGTAGGGATGAAAGAGGTATCTTTCGAGGTCTTATAATGTTGTAAATGGGGGCTGCAAATTACATATTCAACGTAATCTGATTTTTTTAACAAATATATTCAGTTTTTTAACATTGTATAATAAGAATTCTGTTTCTTTCACTTTTTCTACTTAATTAATTATAATATTTTTAGTTTAAATCTCATATATATATATATTTAACTTTCCATAGAAATTATCAATGCTAATGGCTACTCACCTCTACCAAAAGCTGGAGATATGGGAGAAGCTTACTTTGTGTCACCTGCAGAAAGACAAAGAAGCAAAGCATTATTTCACATTAATAAATTTAACCTCTTAGCCAGTGATAGAATTCCTGTTAACAGAACTTTGCCAGATGAACGAAGAAAAATGTAAGTTCAAGTATTAGATTTATGAAAAGTATTTGGCATAATGAAAGAACAGCTAGAAATATGATGAAAAATAGTTTTTAATCTGAAAGAGAAAAACACTCATGTAACCAATCTTCAACTTGGAGATAGTTTAAATATTCAGAAGTTAGATAGTTTAAATATTCATATATAAAAAAGCATATAAAAGTATTTGAACTTTAATGAATGTAATTAGGAACAGGATTGATATATTGCTTTATACAGAAGAGGTTTAAAAACTATGTTTGTTTTAACTTAATGCTGAAAATATTCAATCATTCCATGTTATATAATTATTTCAAATTAATATCCAAATATTTATTTTTTTCATATGTTTTTATAAATACGTTTGTAAAAAATTGCAGAATGATATGACAATTTTTGAAAGAGAAAATATTGTTAAATTTTTTAAACAACATATTGCAATTTTTTTGGCTATTACATTTTTTCTACTAAGATAAAAAATATTGATTTTCAAATATTTTACAATTCAAACATATACTATGTGGAAAGGTAAACATCCAGCTTAGTAATGGAAATGTACAGGCTCATTAAGTAATAGAGGCTTTACTTAGACTTTCTGAAAATATGAACACTCAAAGCTCAGATATAAGTTAAATACACGAAAAGATATAATTAAATAGTTAACATTTAATTTTAGGGTTTAAAAATTTTGAAACCTCTATTCAAAATTAGCAATAGCTAAGAAATCAAAAATTTTTCCTTTAAACTTTGTTTTATGACAGAATACTTTATTATAGGAGAATCAGAAAATGGAAAAACTTCAGAGATTAATTTTGCAACCTAGCATGATCATACTTTAACTGCAGTTAAGATCTTGCATAAAGTTAAAGCTTAGGCATATTCATTTTAAGTAAATTGGAGTGTAAAGGCTAATATATTTATATACCAACTATGTGAAAAATACCAGTGACAGGAATCAAACCCGGGCACCTCCACTTAACGCACGGATGCTCTACCACTGAGCTACCCTGGCTGATAGCCAGCTAGGCATTTCTTACATAATATTCGTTGTCAAAGTCACTGAGTCTGTAAGCGCAGATATAACAGACGAGACAATATTAATCGTAGCACAACTCCATAGACCACAAAATTTCAATTTAGAAATTTTTTTATTGATGAATTCATCAACCGTGAATATTCATTTAAGTAAATTGGAGTGTAAAGGTTTATATATTTATATACCAACTATGTGAAAAATACCTGTGCCAGGAATCGAACCCAGGCACCTCTGCTTAATGCATGGATGCACTTGGAAGGATTATAAACCAATCAGGATCAAGGATTTTGGCATCAAAAAGCAAAAACGTAAACAACTGCAGCACATTTTGCACAGATTTCATTTGTTAAAAATCTCTTCAGCTCATCTGAATCCGATATCAGGACAGCCACAGAGTTTATTGGGTGTTCTCCCTTGTTGTTTCAGCCCACAACTTAGTGAAATAAGGATATTTGGGTGGAACAATTCAGAATTATTATTGTATCTGTAGTGCATAGGCCATCCATACACTACAAATATTTAATAATAATATCTGATAAATTTCACAAAGATATAAAAAAAATAAAGCTGTTGTTATATGAAGCCAATCAGAAATTAGCATTTGTAAAAGAGCTTCCTTTCTTAATTTGGGGCCGCGGTAGCCCGGTTGGTAGAGCGCCGGCCTCGTAATTGGAAGATTGTGGATTCGGTACTCGAGCCGGCCAAAGACCGTCATGTACACTAATGGTGACTGGTGCACGTAAAATCTGTCATGGCCTCAATGTCCTCCATGTTCCCATCAAAATTTATACCTCTGGGGGTCACCAAATCTGGAGATCCATCCAGAGCTGCCAACCTAATCCGGCAAATTGTTAGTATCGCCCCTTTTTCTACACCACTTAATTTTTAGAGCAATTCTCTTCAAATATATTTACGATGAATTAAGAAAATGAATACTCAAAAAATTTAGTGGTGTAGATAAAGGGGCGGTACAAACAATTTGCTGGATTAGGTTGGCAGCTCTGGCCATTCCTTCCTTGAATGATCAAAATTGTGATGGCATGTCTCCGGACCACCTCTAGGGGTGTGTCCCAGACCGTCGCCAATTGCCCATCTGCGCAGCACTAGTTCGACGTAAAACCCAACCATCCATCCATCTTTTCTTAATTTGTTATTATAGGTCACAAATTATGTGTTATCCAATCAAATGCTGAACAGATAAATCGTTAAAGAGCAAAGCTGGTTTATTTCTAAACATTATTGCAAAAGATTTATATGACACAAATAATCATAGATATGTTAAGCATATGTCTTTTTCCTAATAATATAATCTCCATTAGTAAAATAATTACTTATGCTTAAAGATTGATCATTTTTGCTATATTTATTTTAAAATGTTTTGTTCAAATATATAATACAGAGAAGGTAAATCACATTCTTAGTTGTTAAAACTACATAATAACAATAATAATTATAAAATCTAGAATAAATTATTTATGGTAATATTATGAGCTTATATGTAAAATTATTATCATCTCCCAAACTATCCTTCTCTAATCCAATATTTGTACACTATATATATCTATATATATATATATAAATGTTTAAAACTGTGTCCTTGATTTTAGATGTAAGGAAAAGAGCTATGATATCCAGAATCTCCCTGATACCAGTGTTATTATTGTGTATCACAATGAAGCATGGTCTACTTTATTAAGAACCGTCCACAGCATAATTGATAGATCGCCACACGAATTAATCAAAGAAATCATTTTAGTGGATGATGCCAGTACTCGAGGTACAATTTATGTTGCAAATTGATTTTCAGTAATTTTGTAAACTGTATTTTATATAATGTTTATGATATAGTGATTTGATATTTTATATAAAAATATATTATTATTATTATTATTATTTAAGATGTTGATCAAATATATTATACTATGTATATATTTTTGCTATCTATGTCTCTTTTTATCTGTCATGTAATAGGTAACTGAATTTATATTCAGTTTAGAATTTTGGTGCTCCATATGTCCTAATTGTAATTTAGATCTAAAGAATAGTAATTGTTTATAGATGCAAAATTAAAGAACGATTTTTAATTAGTTTTTATTTCATTTATTTATTTTTTAATTCATCATGGAAAGTGCAGAATCACACATAGCTTTTCAAATACCACCGACATAGTGCGACTTCAAGAGACATGACACAAGAGCGTAAAATTATTTTATTTTCACAAAATTAATATTCAGTATTACAAAAAGATTACCTATGTAGTATGCCTATTACCAGTTGCTGTTGTCATCTTTTTGTTTTATGTTTTGATATTTCCCCGTTATGGAAGGTAAAATGTTTGAAGTACAAACATTGGATATTTTATCACACAATAAATCAGAAAACTGAGAAAGCATGATGTAGTTTGTATTTAAAGTGTGTGTATAATGTTCATTAGCCTGAATGTTGAATTTGAAAGACTGGTTAATGCTTTTATTAGTGTAAAATTGATAAACATTAATATAATTAATGTATCCATAAAAATATTTTTATTTAAAATATTTTTGAAGAATAAATAGATAATGATGAGAAAAAGGTTTTTGATATAATGCTTGTAGCTGATAGTTTCACAAAAATTCTGTTTGAAAAATTTGAATGTACTGCAGTTCAGTAGCTTTGAGAAGTAATACTAGGTGAACAATAATTACCATATATACTCGTGTATACATCGACTCCTAAATTCATAAAAAGGGGGGAGGGGGAAGTACCATTATTTTAGACCAGTTTTCTTTCCCTTTTATATCACGATCAGTTTTGAGATTATACAAGGTGAAGAAAACAAGTTTAAAATACTGGTGCAAAACAATTTTTTCCCTCGATTTAGGGAGATCGACTTATATGCGAGCATATATGGTATTTACTTTTTTATTACAGTTTTTTATTTTTTTGTATAAATAATTATACAATTTTAATAAGTAATAAAAATATAATAAGGTTTGAAACTAATTCTTAAATCTTTCAGATTGTGTAATAACTCTAAATTTAAACTATTAAATTATAAATAGTTTAATATTTTGTATCAAATTATTATAATTGATGAGTTTCTGAAATATGTTACTAGATATTTTATTTCCTACAGCTTTCTTAAAGAAGCCTCTTGATTATTATGTATATCAACTTCCTGTATCCGTTAAAATTATCAGGGCTGAAAATCGAACTGGTTTAATACGAGCTCGTCTTCTTGGAGCAGAAATTGCAAAAGGCCAAGTTCTTACTTTCCTAGATGCTCATTGCGAGTGTTCCATAGGTTGGTTAGAACCACTTTTGTCACGAATTGCTGAAGAGAGGTAAGTAGTATTGAATGGCAAGTATATATATTTAATATAAAGCAATAGTATTTTTATTTATAAATTTAAATAAGGTTTATGAAAAATAATTCATAAAGTATGAAAAATTTAAATATAATGTTTAAGTATGAAATATCTATAAAACACTCAAATGTTTTAACTTTTTTTTTTTTTTTTTTACTTTTTTCTACATTAGATTTGTTTTGTAATGTATGTTACTATCATTATACATATATATAGTAGTTAGTTGTATTCTCTTCTTAATGATGATTCTTGACTAATTTGGCAAGGCTCAGCACCCGATGACCCTTTTTTACCTCATTGTAGCACCCAGCAGCCCTTTCCAATTCTTTAAATGCCTTGATGATTTTAAATACTTTTCTTCCTTATGTGCAGCTTTCTAAGTATACTTTTAAAGCATTTTTGCAAGAACAAAGTCAACATATATACAGTTGGTAACAAAAGTGTCCGAACGCTAGCAAAAATTCCTATATAAAAAAGGTACACTAAATACTGTTTTGTTAAATAAATCCGTGTCGAATCTGTTCTTAGTCAGTCTAAGAACATGATTCGTCTAGGATTTATTTAGCAAAACTGTATTAAGCGTACTTTTTTTACATAGGAATTTTTGCTAGTGTTCGGACACTTTTGTTACTGACTGTACAAGAAAGAGTAATAATTTATTTTTATCATGTATAAAAATCGCAACCAGAAGGGCAACAAATTAGGCAAATAATGCCCTTTTTATTAATTTTCTCCTAACACCCCTTTTTTTACTTTCTTCTATATTCAATAGAAGAAAGTATTGAATTCCTAAAAATTTTCGACCTCGGGTTTTTGATGGATTTACATGTTTTGAGAGCTGTAGAACACGATTTGACCATTTTTAGAAAATGTCTGTCTGCCTGTGTGTGTGTGTGTGACAAAATTTTGTGGCACACACTACTGCAATCTCAGGAACTACTGCACAGAATTTCATACAAATTGGTATGTAGTTACACCTTGACATAAATTAGTGCCCATCAACGTTTGGTTAAAATTTTATTACAGGTTGTGTTGCCATCTCGCTTTTTCTAAATTTTTAACATGGTAGTATAGGACAAAATTTTGTATAAACGTGCATAAAGAGAATTATTTTTTAATAATCATTAGGAAATTTACAAGAATTATTTATAATAGAGATAGTCAACTGGGAAAAATTTTTTTGTGTGTGTAGGAGCCTCGCCTCCCCCCCCCCCCCTCTGAGGGGGATAAATTTTCATGATGGGTATCTTTCAAAAGAGCTCAAACAAATGGTTGAACCATCAATCTGCGATAATTAAAAATAAAGTTATTGATTTTTTTTTTTTTTTTTTTATGTGATATCAAGAATAAAATGAACTTTTTTGAATATTTAGTGTTATACTATTTCTCTAAACTTCGTACTGCATTATCATGGATTTTATTAAATAATGATTTTAATAAATTATTTTTACTGAGTGAATTTGCATAGGAAAATATAGAAGAAAGTCATGTTGTGGCCACAACATACTAGTTATGTAGAGTCAGCCTACTTCTAATTTTTAGTTTCTATATATATGTATATTTTAAGCTGCCTTTAGTCTTTATTTTTTTAACTGTGTGATTTAGTTATAATGAATGATACTTTTGAAGAGATTAAAATACTAATAAATCGACTTCTTTCTCTTAAAAATGTTAAATTATTTATTTAACATTTATGTTAAATTATTTATTGAACATTTAGAAGATGTATTTAGAATATTCGTGTTTAATTCAATTTTATAAATAATAAAATAAAATCTTTTTTACTGGCATGTATATGTAGATAAATGTATAATATTTTCAAAATTGTGTAGCATTAAATATTCTAATGAGTTTACTTTTAAGTAAAGGAATTTAATATAAAAATATAATCTATATAATTGCTTAATTGTTTCTTATTTTTTCTCTTCTACAATTTTGTGTATTAACTCTTGTATACATGATTATATGCCAGGGTAATTTGGAAAGTTACAAAAAAAAAAAAAAAAAAAAAAAAAAAAGTAAAATTTAAATATCTCAGTGTTCTTCATTCTAAATTTTTTTTTTTTTTTTTATGAAATGTTATAGCAATAAACATTTATAGAACATAAAAAAAAAAAAAAAAAAAAAGGAACAAACATTCAAGCAATTTTTACATTATATTTATATTTAAGTAAATGTTTAGCATAGAGTAATTTGTTTAGTTTTATAATGAGCCTTTTACATTAATGAAAATCTTTTTCAATCTTTTATTCTAACTGTTATTATTGTGAATGATTAATATCATCTGAAATTTTTTTCTGAAACCCTGAAAAGTTTCCTTTTTAATTTATTATTGATTTATAGGTCTAGAGTGGTATGTCCTGTAATTGACATAATCCATGATGATACATTTGCTTATGTACGTAGTTTTGAATTACATTGGGGAGCATTCAACTGGGAATTGCATTTTCGATGGTATCCTGTGGGGGAAAAAGAGCTTAGAAAACGAAGGAATGATTCTTCATTACCTTTTAGGTGAGCATTAAAACAATTTATTTTATTTTGCTAAATATATTAATTTATTGCTATTACTGAAGTAGTACTTGATCTTATTTTAATTTTTAGGACTCCTGTGATGGCTGGAGGTTTATTTGCTATTGACAAATCTTACTTTGAAGAAATTGGTCGTTACGATGAAAAAATGGATATATGGGGTGGGGAAAACATAGAGATGTCTTTTAGAGTAAGCATTTTTGTTTTTAAATATTATGTCTTGTAGTAATAATAAAGTCAAGGTAACTAAAAAATAAAAATTTTTAAAAATGAAAAAAGAGATGGAAAAATGTTGTTTTTTAAATAAATCTAAAATTACTGAATACTTTTTTTTAAATTTATGTCATATTATATGACTGATGCTGTAGGCTCTCATGACTAATTAAATGCCCTACCCTTTACATCTTTGTTGTTGTTCAATGTGTAGTACTTAAATTGTTGAGTTTTCTTGTTAATTTTTCAAGTAACCCCCCCCTCCCCCCACACTTTTCCCCCCATTTTATATACTTTTGATATATATATATATATATATATATATTTTTTTTTTCGTGTGATGTACTTGAGCAATTTGTCATCTTTCTCCAACTCAATTAATAGAGTAGGGTTGTCAGATTGTACATTTTCCTCATAAGTTGTATGTGTTTCAGACTTATTTTATGTTGTTGTTTTTTCACATTGTGCCTGTAAAACAATATCTTATTTATTTATTCATTAATTAATTAAATTTAATTATTATTATTATTATTATTATTATTTTGTGCTAGTATTATAAGACTTAAAAATTTTATTAAATACCCCACCTTGCATATTCAGTTTGCTTTAAAAATCTTACTTTTTTATGTACTTTTTTTTTTTTTTTTTTTTTTTTTTTGAGGGGGGGCATACATATTATATTATATGTATGCACATTAAACAGAAGAAAGCATAGTTTTTGACCATTAAATATATATATATATATACACAAATAATGTCAAATTCATTAAATTTTTCATATAATCTATTTTGCATTAAATAGTTTTTCAATTTTTATTTTATTTATTTTTTAAGAAAAATTCTTTAAGTAAAGCGTTACTGGCACAATGGATATACTTTAGTAAACAACTAAAGATGTTACTAGTGCAATAAACACCAAAACAAACTAGTATTAATAAAAAAAGAAATGTTCCTTTCTTTTTAAAAAATAAATTCGGCAACCCATTCATAGAGCATCAACACAGTAAGACTTTATTTAGCATAGTTGCTCAAATGCAGCATGTGTTTTCATTGTTCTTATGAGATATCTATAACTCCAAATACCTGCTATTTGGCATTGTTGTTGCTGTTTCAAGTAAAAATGCAGCCAACTAATGCTGTCTTATTTATTTGAGTTGCTGTAATATGGCAATGCATGTACAGACCATTGAGATAACTTTTCACCATTTGCCTATTAAAGGGCTAGGAAACTTATGTTTGATTGCTGACTTGCTCAGTCTTTTCATTTGTTTGAAATTACTTGGTTTTAACCCTAAAAAAATCTTTTACATTTTGTAATGCAATGAAGCATCAATAATCCAATCAAAGCATCAATAATCCCGCAGCACTTATAAACTGGCAATGACGACTTTTTTTCTTCCTCCCCCCCCCTTTTTTTTTCTTATCTACCCATAAATCATAGTACTCAACAGGTTACTCATAAATGATTTTTGAACAGCATACTTGCCAACTCTTATGGATCAATAGCAAAGTTTATGGATTTTCATTTAATTTTGCTGATTTACAGATTAATAAAGACAAAAGCAAAAATTCTGAAAAAGAACAAAAAATTTTTTGTCTTGCAATCACAAATCTATAAGTTATAAAAAAAAAAAAAAAAGAGAGCGATCAGCCTGTTCCCGATACCAAAAACCATGAGTGCCAAAATCTGTTTCTCCCTGTAAACCCGCACTGTGTGACAAAAAGTTCTTTAAGAAGTATTTCTTTGGATGATGTGACTGATGGACAATTTCAATACATTTTTGAAACAGCTATAATCTGGAAAAATTAGTAATCCAGTAACGCATATTTTCTGCCAATGCTAGATTATCAATACTTATCTGTAGTTACAATTTCGTAAACACTTATTTCATCATAGCATATTTCTGATTACTTTTTTTATTTTTCTTTTAAAGATATGTTTTGTTAAATTTATATAAAAATTCATAATATTTTAAATGTGTACAAACCTAGAAATGTACAACAAACTAAAAGCATTAATAAAAATTGAAAATGTGTTAGAATTTCCTGATGGGTTTGGCTGAAGTTGAAAAAGAAAGAAAAAAAAGATAAGATAGAAAAGAATGTGATGATAATATGGAATGGGGTTTATCAACTCTCTGATAAATGCTGTTTGCAATGTATATGTAATATCTTAAATGTATAATGTTCTAGGTTTGGCAGTGTGGAGGATCCGTTGAAATTGCTCCCTGTTCTCATGTTGGTCATGTATTTAGAAGATCGTCTCCGTATACCTTTCCTAGGCCTGGAGGTGTTGGGGCTGTTTTGTATCAAAATCTTGCAAGGGTTGCTTATACATGGATGGATGAGTGGAAAGACTTTTATTTTAAATTAAATCCAGGTTTGATATTTTGTTAACATCTCAAATTATGTCAATCACTTGTAACATTAGATGTGTTGTATTTTCTGAATTTATTTTCAAAGAACTTGCATCCTTTGAAACATATTTTCAACCTGATATTTTAAGTCTGTAAATTTAATGCAGGCCAGGATCAAGTATTTAGGTTTACACTTGTCTTAAGCTTGATAGTTAAAACTAATTCAATACATATCAAGCATGCACTGTGCTTGCTATATAGCATGTAAGAATCAAATACTTATTATATATATATATATATATATATATATATACAGTAGAACCTCGATTATCCGAAGTAATTGGGGCCGAACTTACTTCGGATAATCAAGAATTCATCAATAATCATCTAAAATATTTATCTGCACTCGTAGTTTGGAAAGGATGGCTTGTATACAAAAGGAATGCGGGAAAGAAAAAAAAAACTTTAAAAATACATGTTTCTTAAGAGAAAATTTTGGATGATAGTAGAAAGTGAAAAAAAAAAAAAAAAGTGAAGAAGAAACCAACTTCGGTTAACGGAGAGTTTCGGTTAATCGAGGTTCGAATAATCGAGGTTTTACTGTATATATATATATATATATATATGGATATATATTTTTTTTTGTTACACAAAGTTATATATTCAATGTTTGCAAAGTTGATTTTTCCACTCTTTCAGTGAGAACAGACTAAAAACTGCATGCACAGCTTTCAGCATTTGATGTTAAGGAATTTTGAACTTGTAATATGTTTGATTTGTCAAATGTGATTTCCCAAGCTTGAAACTAGCTAGAAATATCCTTTTATTACAAAAATCAAGCTTATTTCAAGAAAGTGTGCTATTAGAGAATCTGGCTTAATTACAAAAAATAAGCAAACAAATAAATAAAGTGGGAAAGTGATCTTTACTTTTGTTACATTTTTTGCTCATATATCTGGCAAATAGATTTAGTGTTAAAATTTTGTTACTTAGAAAATTTAGAGCATAACCCACCCAACTTTTATTATTATTATTATTATTATTATTATTATTTTTTGTTATTATTAATTGATTGTTAAAAATCTTCGAAAGCTACTGCTTTAAAATAGCAGCAAAAAGTTTTTTTTTTTTTTCTTTTAAATGTATCATTTTACTGTATTAATGAAATGTTTTATGGAGACATTAGTATCCTGGTAGACATATTTCAGCAGGAGTGGTTAAAACTTGCTTAATGTAAGAACCACACGTAATAGATTTCATACATATTTAAAAACCTCAAAATATTAATAATAGTAATAAAACGGATTAAAAAATTATGCTTTTATTCTACAGCACTTCAAAAATCAATGACTTTGATAACTCAGATGGTTGATTTATTCTCTTTCTTTTTTTCCCATTAATATATAATATTCTGTTGAAAAAAGCTTTTCATCTATAAATTAATAGTTAAATATAAACATGTTTGTTTTAATAAGAGTTCTATTTCTAAAGTTTTATATGATCATTTTTTTTTCCCTTCTGTTTTCAGAAGCTGCTAAATTAAATAAAAAGGTTGATGTTAAATCGAGGTTGGAAATTCGAGAAAAGCTAAAGTGTAAAAGTTTTAGATGGTATTTAGAAAATGTATGGCCAGAGCACTTTTTACCAACTCCTGACAGATTTTTTGGAAAGGTAATATTTACTTTGTATTAGCATATCATTTCTGTTATTAATAGTTATTGACAATGTTTGTGTTATTTTAATTTGTTTAAAAATACACATCTGTTATTGTGAAACCCATTAATTATGCTACTATTATTAATATAGTTTATTTACAAAGCATCTTTCAGCCCTTTAAAACATTTTTTTTTTTTTATAGATCTAAATATTTAAAATTATTATATGAATATTATAAATATATTTTATTTTTTTTATAAACCATAGCTGTTTCATAACTGTAATTAAAAACTGTTTAATTTGTATTGGCTTCAACTGAATAATTCCAAATGAAATATTTAAAATAGACAAAAAATATTCCCCATTAGACCTGAAAAAATCCATTTGCCTTTCACCACGTGATGATTAAACAGAATAAAATTTAACTTAAAAAATTTAATCCCCACTCTTCTTCCACAATCATTAGATATGGTTGAGATTAGGTGAATTTAACATTGTATTAGAGATTAGAGATATAATGTGTGCTGTTGATGATGGTGTAGTAGTGACCTCTAAGGGTGGTCTGGAGACATGTCAACACAATTTTGATCCTTTACAGAGGGTGTGAATCTCATGTTTTTTTACCGTCATAAAAATGAATTCCATTATGTAAAATGAATTGTGGTTTCACTGTGCAAAAATTGCATACTTTAGCAGTTTAACTAAATTAACTCAACAAAAAGTGAAATGATCTTGCATTTCAAATAAAAGCCGCAAAAATTGAAGGATATTTCAGAAGCATACACCTTAAAAGCAGGAATTTCATTGATTTGTGATGAAATAACCTTGTATTTCAGTAATCAACTTTGAAAAAAGTTGTAATTTTGTGTGAGAGAATTTGTGTATTTTTGCTATCAAAAACTGAAGCTCCCTCCTCCCTGCCCCCCCCCCCCCCCCCCCCAAAAAAAAAAAAAAAAAAAAAAAAAAAAATGCATTTCTGAAATTATTTTTGATTAAATATGAATTAAATCAAACAGTGATCGGAAATAGGCTGTAAATATTTGCTTATTTTAGCAACTGACTGGCTGCAAAATAATTACTTGTTGCAGGAATCAGCATTAAAAAAAAAACTTTTTTTTTTTTTTTTTTCCCATTACTGGCAAACTAATTCTGTATTTTTTTAAATCTGTCATTAAAAAAACTGCTATTTTTTTTTTTTTTCCCCTACTGTTTTGTTTGACCACAAAAAAAGCAGAATTTCATCGACTATGAATAAAAGGACAATTTTAGTGCTCTGTCTAGAAAAAAGTTCAGGTTCAAAAACAGATCCTTTCCTAAATTCAACAGAGTGGATAATTTTAAAAAGTAAAAAAAAAACAAAAAAAAACAGTAATGAAGTGGGGGAAAAATATATATGAGAAAAAAGTAGCAAGTAAATTTAAATGTCTGAATCATTTTCAAATAAATTAAAATCTCAATTTTTAGATCTACTCCTCATTTCATTTCTGTTATTATTATTATTATTTTTTTCTTAATATATGCATAACTTCTGCTTTTTCCATTTGTATTTCTTTTATTATTAATGGTATTTTTTTAAATTTGAAATTAGGCATCTATAATTTTACTAATGTGTTTTATCTGAAATATTTAACATGTTACTTAATCTTATTACGTAATTTCATACTGTTTAGAGATAAATTTTATGTACAAGTTATTACTCATTTATGATTTTTATTGATTGCAGATTCGTAATATGAAAAGCCAAAAATGCTTTCAAAAAAGTGTCACTTCATCCAATGGATCTCAGCAAGGACTGGGAAAAGTGAAATTAGCAACATGTGTTTTTGAAGTTTATCCACATCAAGTATGTATCCTTTTTTAATATGTATTAAGAAAACATAAGATACTCTTGAAATTATTATGGTAGAAATGAGATCTGAACAAATGAAAAAGAACTTCTTTCATTTTAAATGTATTTCTCTTGAAGTTTAGAAATTCTTTATAAATGTTGTAAAGTACCACTTTTCTACTGTTGATTTCTCCAATATACAGGTTAAGTCAAAATGAATATAGCGATTACAAACTGCTATAACTATTTAATGGAAGAGAATTTATCGATAAGATTAACACAGAATGTAGATGGAACTTCAAAATTTTGTATACATATGTCATAGTTGTTCTATGTAACTTCCCTTGGTCACACGGACAACATCTAGGCAGTAGTCCATTTCATGCCATACATTCTGAAGCATTTGTTCAGTCACCGACGCAAGCGCATTACAAATGCGTACTTTGAGTTCTTCAATTGTTTTGGGCATGGGAAGCACATACACCCTGTCTTTCACATAAACCTATAGATAAAAATCGCAGGGTCTCAAAGTACGCATTTGTAATGCGCTTGCATTGGTGACTGCAGACATGCTTCAGAATGTATGGCGTGAAATAGACAACTGTCTAAATGTTGTCCGTGTGACCAAGGGAATTCACATAGAACATCTATGACATATGTATACAAAATTTTAGAGTTCCGTCTACATTCTGTGTTAATCTTATCGATAAATTCTTTTCCATTAAATAGTTATAGCCGTTTGTAATCACTATATTCATTTTGACTAACCCTGTATTTCGTCTTATCAATCCTGGACTTCTTGAGAGCAGTTGGTTGGGTTTTCTCCCCTCATTTCTTCCTCTTTCCTTTGGTTTCTGTTTTTCTATCAAGTGGCGCCATCTGTTATAGCATGTTCAATATCATTATATGAATTTATCTATCACCTCAAGCGCATTCAGTAAACTTAAAGTTCATAAAATCTCCATAAAGTTCCAGCCTATTGTTAATAAGAAATAAAGCTCAACAAATTTCCCCAAAAAATGCATGGCTAAAATATATAAACAATGTCAGTGTTTCTATAAGATAAGACAATCTCACTCCAAAGTAAAGCTACTATCCCCCAAAGAAAACTCGATCTATTTTATATTCACAACTAAAATAATTTGAATTATTAAATACTAATATTTTAAAATTGAGGCCCCTTTTTCGGGGGGTGGGGGGGGGGTGGGGGCTTATTGGTTATTATGACAACTAGTAGTTTAAAGATTATAGCAGCATTAGACATCAATTGTCGAACATTCTTAATGTTTCCTAATGAGGATTTTATTTTAATTAACTTACACTAAACTATTTGTCATGAGAATTTAATACTTTATGCATTTTTTAATTAATGAAATTTTATGTACTTTTTTTTTTTTTCCCCCAGTTCAATACTTATTTTATTAAATATTCAACTATAAAAAACTAATAAAATTCAACTATAAACTAATATTTTATGAATATTTATTTTATTAAATACTTAATCTTGAATTTTATTGAATTATTAGTTTTATAAACTAAAGGAATGGCAAAAAAAGTTAATTTTTAACTATTTAATATCGCTTTATAATTTTATTTTGTACCTATTTTTAATGATTTCATTTTAATTCAAATAAAAAAATATATATATTTCTTTTAGATGTCCATAATTTATATTTATATATATTTTTTTTAGTTGTTTGTTTTTACAAAAGAAGGCCAAGTAATGACTGATGAAAGCATATGTCTAGATTCACCAGAAAGTGCTGAAAATACCTACGTTGTCATGCTTGCCTGCAATGGACTTCAGAGACAAAGGTGGCAGTTTGATCCTACTGTGAGTACTATATATTATTTTTAATTTAAATAACCTCTATTAAAATGAAGAAAACGCATATTCTAAAAATTCCAATAAATAGATAGTTTTAGTTTCCTGTCATAATACCAGAGGTATGGAGAACTTAGGTATTCATGAAAATGTTTGAACTTATTTGTTTATTTACTTATTAATTTTTTAAGATTTTACACATTTTGAAATAAGAATAATCCAAAAATCAATATATGTATATATATATATCAGTGTGGTGTTTGTCAGTAGTGGCACCAGAAATTCCCCAAAGGGGGGACACCACCTCCCCGACAGGGAGACACTGCATAAAGAGAGTTTATTATGTAAGTATTTATCAAAAACTGCAATACTGTTAATAATATTACTGTTAATATTTGTACCATTCCATTTGTTAGTACTCGTGGTTTTGGAGATAATCGTGTCACAGACAGACATTTTCGAAAAACAACATGGTCAAAACGTGTTCTGGACCTCTCAAAATCTGTATAGTCATGGAAAACTGAAATTTTTTACGAATCCAATACTTTCTTCTATTGAATATAGAATGGAAAAAATGGAATGCTCCAAATTTATACAAGGAAAGAAAAATGCTGCCAAAAATAGAAAAACTGAAAATTTTGTATTTTTCCCCCCTGAGAGATTTTAGGAGTATGCCCCGATGGGGGGGCGGGTCACAGACTCCCCGACAGGGGGGCCTGTGCCCCCCGGCCCCCTAGCTGGCACCACCACTGGTGTTTGTAGATTAGTCAGTTTGTTAGTTTGTGCAGATATCCAGGACTTGATTATCGCACAGGCATTCTGGGAATGTGATCTGGGCACAAGAAGTTCCGTAGTATGATTTTTTTTTTTTTTTCTTAATGATATTTACATGTAAAAGTAATATGAAAGATTAATAATCAGCATTCCCTTTTCCATTGATATAAATTTTCATAGCAGATCAGTCATTTGTCAAGGAAGCTGATTATGTATGTGCCTTAGGTTGTGGATATAGTTTATAAGAGTTTGTTGGGAGTAGTTATTTTGTTTTAATCTTATTCAAATCAATAAAACCAGGCAAATTTGTTTGTTCATTTAAAAATACCAAGATTCATCCTGCTTTTTATTTTAATTCAAAAATTAATTAATATAACTATTATTCTAATAGGCTCTTATTTTAATGTAATAATAAATACATCTTTTTTGCTTGGTAAAATATTATTTAATTTTTGAATAATGAATGTATACTTAAAACGAATTTTTGATTCATTTTTTTATATATTTTTATATGGCTGTAATTATTCTAATATGAATTTTAATAGCATATTTAGAGGCTTCATTATAAATTTTTGTGTGATGGGTGAGGGTGGAGAGCATTGAAATGAAATTTTACCCTGATCACAAAAGTATTTAAGTCAGCCCCTGTAGACATTACTTCAAGAATGAATGATTGTAAAGTGGTTTGACCAGTTTCAAAATATCACTTATGGTATTGCCAAAAATTCCAATGATTTTCAACATTATGATTTGGAAACTTCATAAGTTATTTGAAATTTTCAATTTTCTTAACATGGGAGAATAGTGCAAAAATTGCACATAAACATGCATTATGAGAATTATTTTCATCATAAAAATGCCACATCAGTTTTAAAATATCATTTATGATGCTGCATGAACATCATTAACTATGAATATTCTACTTTCAGAACATCATAATTATTTTATGATTTTTCCAACATGGAAGAATAGGTCAAAATTTTGCATTAACATGCATTATCAGGATTATTTCTTAATATTTTAAACAGTATGGAATTGTTTGAAAACTGAAATGTAAGAGTAACTCTAATAAAATTAATTTGCAGGTTATTAGTATAAAGTAAATATATCGAATCGGGGGTAAAGTGGCTTTAGTGATTGGAGCATGTCAGTCTGGATGTGCTGAGTTATCAATCAAGTTCATTTCTCTTATAAATATAGTATGTCCTGTAGTAAAAATTTATAAGAACAAATGAAGAGCTTGTTTCCAAAAGGCGTTAAGTCAAAAATTTCAAAAATTGACTTTTCTATGCAAAAGGTCGCAGCACACATCTAACAATATATTTTCAATAAGTAGAAGTTCGAAACGACGTTTAATCATAAAGAAAACAGAAAGTTAAATCCGTGTTTTTTTCTAAAAAGAATTAAGTCACAAGTAAGTTTTGTGCCAAAAAAGAATAAGATAAGTTTAACCAATTGTAGCGAGCCTTGAAATCACGTGGTTTATGTGGCCTTGGGAGATAAGTCAAAATTAAGGGGAAAATGTTGTTGTAGATTGTCACATTAAGACAGTTTTTTTTTTTTTTTTTTTTGTTTTCCCATAGAAAAATATAAAGAGGAATGTATAATATTTATAAACTTTATTATAATGTGTTTGTAAAAGGTTTTAATCTCAGTTTTGGAACCCTGAAAAAAGACATTTGTTCCTTCTGTATTAGGAAAAAAATACAAATGAATTCAGAAAAATGTACAGAAAAAAGAAAAGACCCGGTTAACCGAACTTTTTATTCATAAACATCGGAGCAAAAATTTTTTTTCACTTTTAGGGGAAAAGCTTATAGGAGAAGATGAAATTACAATATGTTTTGACCTGATGCAAAATCAAAAATTACCACACAAATAAAAATTATGCCATGTTAGGAATGCTTTCAGCAGTGGCTGCTCAAAAGGACCTCACCTTCACATACTCTTTACCAGTGCGTGGTCACTCCTACTTACCAGCAGGTAGAACATTCGGAGGAGTGGAGACCATTTTAAAGAAAGTGGATACGATTTTACTTTCTAATGAATATTTTGAACATTTCTCTCAGGTTGGAAATCTTTTCGAGTATAAGAAGCAGCGGAAAATTTTTGATTGGAAAATTTTTTCTCATAATCGTCTGAAAAGTAAACAAAGTTTCTTGATTTCAGAGGCTAAGTACTGGAAATTACGAAGCGAGATGTGGGAATCAAGACAACGTGTTGTGGTTCATTTTGCCGCCAAAACATCCTAAAACGAGGGACAAAAGTTCTCCCGTGCTCCCCTTCTGAAATAAAAACAAAAAACAATATGAACAAGCAAAGAAAAACAGATGTTTTAAAATTACTTAATGCTTTGAGAATTAACAAATTGCATGAATGTTTTTATTTTTATGAATAATCTTGCAATGATACTGCTAACGGTAACACAAAGGGAAATAATGATGAAGATGGCGAAATAGAATTTGTAAATGAAGATTTGTAATAACTAACTACCTTCCAAGATTGTATAGCTAAAATTTATTTGTATTTACATGAAAAAAAAAAATACTTGGATTACTTTCAAATGGAAGTAAGTCATTTCATTTCGTTATTTGTTTGTGCCAAAAGGGCGTAAGTCATAGTTTTGTTCCAAAAGGAGTTAAGTCATTTTTTTCTTTTTTTATTTCTAAATAACTATACTGTCAGGATTTTTTTAAACAAGTAATTTAGTGTTATTATCATCCATAGATTATTAGGAAAAATTATCTTTTCCTTAAATTCAATAATAAATCTTACAGAACAAAATCGCGTTTTTTCAAGAACTGAAAAAAATGACTTAACGCCATTTGGAAACAAGCTCTTCAAATATAGGATGGGGAACTGAGCTGAGTCCACTTACATCAACTAATGTTATGAAGTCATGATATTTCTTTTTTTTTCCCTCACCCTACTAAATCTTAATAATAGAAATAAAAAATAAAATCTAATAAACATACATAATATAAACAATATTAATTAAATCTATAAAAGTATATTTTTAGTTAAAATATCATTTTTTTTATATAAATCTTTTTATGTAAATAAATTTTTTATATAATAATTTTTTTTTTATATATAATATTATATTATATATTATATATTTTTTTATTTTTATATCATCTTTTCCTCTCTTTCTCAGTTATTAAAATTTAATTATGTTTATTTAAAAATATATTTGCAGGAGAAATCAAATAAAGTTATTAGTTTTTTTTTTTTTTTTTCAGTTAATTATGAGCTGTCTTTTACATGTAATCTTGCATAGCTGTTGATAGATCTGAAAATATTATTTTTTTAGTTATGTTATATTTATTTTTATAACTATAATATGTGTACACAGTATTTCAAAATGGAAGGAGGAGGGGGGGGGGGGAGTACAGCAAAACAGACAAGATGCAATCTAACTTAAATCCACCTATGCCCCACCTACCAACAAAGTGAGGATGTATGGGGGAAACATATTAGTAAATGCAATGTGTTTAGGAAGTAAAAGAAAGAAACCTCTCAAATTTTATTTTACATCTTATCAGTAATTAAAAATTAAATAGCTATGGAGAATTTTTTTTTTTAATGACAAGATATAGATAATTTATTACACAGTTAAATTTTATTCTAAAAAATAAATTTTGGCAAAATTAGAAGCTATCAAAATAAGTGAATTATTTGAAATCCAAAGAATGAAAAGTGTATTAAAATCAGAAAATAAATCTATATAATGAAATACAGCTATGTTTATATAATTCACTTGACATTTATGTGCTCACAACAGCTTTATCTGTTATGTTTATAGAAATTTCATAATTATTTCTTTATATTTAGAAACAAACATTTGTACATATGAAGTCAAAATTGTGCTTGGATTTACCCTCTCAAACTAGGCCTGAAGCTTTAACCTTACAAATCTGTAATGGTAAGATGAGTCAGCATTGGATGTTGCAATCTCTTGACTGGAAAACATAGAATGTATTGCTAAAAAATGGCAGCTTCATTTGTATTTGTCTTTCTTGTATGTAATGTGTTACTGATTTTAAAGTAAATTAATGCAATAGATTAATTTTGAATATAGTTTTAATGGTTTAAAAGATTAATTTTCAATGTAAAATAGAGCATAAAATTTTTCTGTATTTAAAAAGTGGGTTTATGTTTAATGGAAACTTGTATTTATATATTCATAAAATTAAAACAAACTATATAATTTTCATTAACTGCTTTATTCATATGTACTAAGATTAAGATCGTAATCATGTTTTAAGAATCTAAAAGAAACAATATTAATGCAGTATATTTTTAAAGGAAACATTTAATATTGTCTATAATACAATGTAAAAAAAAAAAAAAAAAGAAAAATTTGATAAAATGATTTTTTTTTTAAATTAAAATTTATTTTTTGCTAAAAAATTTATTATTAATAATCATGCTTATATACATTGGTGATTTACTCTTCCCCAATTTTACAAAATAATACCTCATCTTCAGCTTTCATTCTGTTTATGCTCACTGAAGAATAAAACAAAATATGAGGGTCATTACAAAAGTAAAAAACATTTGTTTCTCTAGGTATTTATATTCAAAATAATGAAACAACGTTTATTTTGCAACCAATATGATATCTTAGCTATTTTTCTATGTAAATCATTATACAAATTTAAACACTGTCTTAGCATATCACCTGTTTTTCTATGCATTCTTTATATTCATTTACTGCCAAATCTGTAGCGCAAATCACTACTAACATTTTCATAAAGAACTGATAGCATTTCATATTGTTTACATAAATAAGACTCCAAATTATAAAAAATGTATATATTCACTATTTACAAATTAAAATGATAAAAAGGACAAATTAATTCTTCCAGAAGCATGAGTAATAATATAAGCAAGCATTATTAAAAAGTACCATTGCTAATGCACAAAGTAAACATTGTTCCATCAAAGTTCTGGTTTCTGGTTGCTATAGGAAAAACACGTTTTTGTTGCCAGATGCCTGAAGTCTTTTTTTACTATCGGCTGTGTTGCCAGATGGCTACAAACTGTTCTTGAAATTTCTGAAAAGAACAAATTGAGTCTGTGTTATGAAATATCTGCCCTGTTGAATTTTTCCTCAAATCATGATTTGAGTTCATCAGTTACAACTGAAGGCTGGCCTGAGTGTTCTTCCTCATGAATATTCATTCTCCCACCCATTAAACATGATGCATTATTTTTTAACTGAAGTTTCATTCATCATATTACCATAAATTTCTATCATGTGTTTGTAAATTTTAATAGGGTGGATTTTTTTCGCATTCAATAAATATATTACACTATATCGTCACATTTGGCAGGATTTTTAATTTTGTCCCACATATAAACAGTAAAACCTTTGCAATCATAGGCGTAAACTAAGGGGGGGCAGGGGGGGCTGGCCCCCCCACTTTTAAATCTTCGGGGGGCGGCCTCCCCGGGAAGTAAATTTTCAAGATGGGTATCTTTCGAAAGGTCTCGTTGATAATAGTAATAGTTAACTAGGAAAAAAATTTTGTGCATGTGGGGGCATCGGCTCCCCCAACTGGGGGAGGGGGGAGTACCCCCCCCCAGGGGGGCAAAGTTTCAAGATGGGTATCTTTCGAAAGGTCTCGTCAATACCTTTAAAACGAATGGTCGAACCATAAATCTGTGATAATTTAAAACAAAGTTATCGATTTTTTTTACTTTTAATGAAAAAAAAATTGTTTTTTTTTTTTCTGTTTTTTTTTTTTTTTTTTTTTTTTTTAACGAAATTTAACCAAACTTGGTATTTAGTTGGTCCCTGACATAAACTGGTGCTGATTACATTTGGGGATCAATCGCTCAACAGGTGGCGCTGTGATCTCATGTTTTCTAAATTTTTAACATGGCAATATAGGACAAAATTTCGTATAAATGTACATAATGAGAGTTATTTTTAACTTGTGATTGTAAAATTAATATGAGTTATTGATAATAGTAATAGTTAACTAGGAAAAAAATTTTGTGCATGTGGGGGCATCGCTTCCCCCCCTGGGGGGGAAGTACCCCCCCAAGGGGGGGGGGGTAAATTTTGAAGATGGGTATCTTTCGAAAGATCTCGTCAATACCTTTAAAATGAATGGTTGAACTATAAATCTGTGATAATTTAAAACAAAGTTATCGATTTGTTTTACTTTTAGCAAAAAAAAAAAAAAAAAAAAAAAAAAAAAAAAAAAAAAAATTTTTTTTTTTTTTTTTTTTTTTTTTTTTTTTATATTGTTACTGATTGAACATGTATCACTTTTAACAAAAAAAAACTTTGAAAAAAATCGTATTTTTTTTTTTTTTTTAAATATTGTTACTGATTAAATATGTATATAGGAAAATATAGAAGAAAGTCTTGTGGTAGCCACAACATACTAGTTTCATATGTATGTATGAAAAGAAATTAGTCTCTATTTTCCTTAATGAACTTATTAGTTCAGTAGCCAGGTTCAATCCAGTCATTTATCACCTTTAGAATTTTTTTAATTTAAAGTTACGGAAATTGTATTTCTCCTTATTACTTTTTGATAAGATTGATATCAGTTCGGATTAAATATTTCTTTTTCTTGCCTACAGATTTGTTTCATTATTTTGTTCATTGCTTCACAATTAAATCAGTTGTGTTTTTCCCTTTATAGAAAGTTAAAATTTTTATAAAGAATGCATTTTAATAGCCGTATTGTTGGTATCACATGCGAGGGGCGCACATGAGGGGTATCACATGCGATATATATTAATTCTAAAGTTTTTTAAATCTTATTTGAACATAGCTCCACTGAAACTCGCCCCCCCAGATTTTTTAAAAAGTTGACACCTATGTTTGCAATTAACTGTTAGCATCAGACTGACATTAAGAAACGGGAATGGCCATGATTAGAAAGTGGTGGTAGTGGGAAATCTGTACAGCTTGTCAGATTAAAACTTTCTTTACTTTTAACATGGTCCTCATATAAAACTTTTCATATTGTATATTTTGCATATTTGTTCATTTCATTATTTTAAGGTGATTCTAAATTTTTTATTTTATTATATTTTATGGATACTTTAGAGCTTCTCAGCCTTTTTCACAATATGTAAATTTATTACTGTTATTGATTTAGTTTATTTGAATTGTGTATTTAAATATTTTAACCTGCATAAGGGATATTTCTAGATAATTATTACTTAAGCTGGTTGAGATTCTTCTTGTAATTGTGATACTGTCTTGTTGTTAAAATGAGTATTTTTTTTTATTTTGATATTTTTGTTTGGGTATTAATTTGTGATGTAAAGTTTGTTGAGCATTTATTAGGTATTCAATACACAAGAAATGTACTGATTATAATAGCATTTCATATAAAATTTTTATATGGCAATTTGTTATAGATATTTTTAGTATATATGAGAAGCCCCTGCACCGTGGGCTGGATGTGGTCCTCAAGACATCTTAATGTACTTAACATGTTGCACTACTGAGCCATTCTCCTAAATGCAATATGTTTTTCTTTGGGCCATGTCATTTTTTCTCTTTTACATAATATTTGTCACTTAATTCCAGGTTAAAATGGAAATTCTAACCAATGACAAAAAAGGTTGCCTATATTTGGTTTAAAACGTATACTTAGATTACATGCACCTAACCCTCATAATGTTTTATTTATTATTTATTTATTTATTTTGCTGATTGCAGAATTTGTAATGTCTTTTTCTAATAATAATACGAATCTTTTAGATATTTTTCTTTTATGCATACTACAAACATAAAACATATCAGGAAAAATTCATTATCTGTTTTATATTAAAATCTTTGATAAAGTTTTTATTTATTTATTATAATTTTTTTCTTTTATTGCTTTGAGACTGCAAAGTACCTATAACAAAAATTTTTCTTTATTTCATTTTAAATTAAAGCTACTAATAGTATTGATATTGATTGATAGTTATTGGTAATAATTTCACAAAAGTTTACTGATTATTTGTTCTTATGACAAGAATCATTGAAAATTTTCTAATAATTAAACTTAATATTTAAATTGTTAAAATTTGAATATTACATGTACAAATTATAGTATCCTCTAATATTTGGTATAGCAATAATCAATAACTTTTTGTGATGCAAAATTTTCTTAGTATGGCAATGTCATCGCCAATAATCTTCAATTAACCTGTTTATGGTGCACAAGCAGTTTAGTTTGTTTTGCATTTCTCCTCTATGAGAAAAATTCTTCTGAACTAGTCCTTAATTTGCTTATTCTCTAATATTTTCTAGTAAATAACTCGAATTTATCAGTACAAATAAATATAATTATTATGCAATTATAAGACTGTGTCACCTTTTGAAAAGGTTGATGTATTAAGGATGAATATATTATTCATTGATTATTATATTGAATATTATTATTAAAAGAAGTTAGCTCAAGAAATAGTATATTTGTTTATACAGCACTTATCACAAGTTTGTGTCTAATTTGAGAAATATTTTTGCTAGATACAATTAATATTTGAATTAGGTATCTATTCTGACTAATTTTTCTCAGATTTCACAACTGAAGATTACTGATTTTGCCTCACAAGTTGAAAATAGGGTCCTTGCCTGACTTTACATCTCCGAAAGAAATAAAATAAAAAACGAGATCAATCTACCCATTTCCAATTATATATAGCTCATCTGGTGTCAGAATAGCCAGTGCTATAGCTTTCAATTCCTGGGTGCAGATTTTGAATCCTGATTCAAGTATGAATGTTCATAGTGATTTGATATCCACTTTAAGCTGTAAATTCCAATCTAATTAACTTTACTGTGCAAAAAGTGACTAAACAGCAACAATCCCAATGTAACCTAATTATGCACATATTAAACTGCATCACTCAAAGAAATTGACACGTGGTGAAGTATACAAACTTGGTTAAACTGTATGCAGTTTGTTAGAAAAAAGTGTTTTTAAAAGATACAAAATTTTATTAAATTATAAATTTTAGTGGATTCAATTTCAAAAATTAAAATTTTTATATGTCTCTATAAGGAAAATACATAAATCTGATAAGGAAAATATGCCACAAAACCAAATTTTTAAAGTTCAAATGACTTCCAAATAAGCCAATATTCAGGGATGTTTGTGCTCTCGGAAATCGCTACCAGAATATTTCAATAGTGATTTTATTGGTAGTTTTCTAGTAAAGTTTAGCAATTAAATATAACCAAAAATACAATTCATAATTACTGGTGGGAAATAAAATAAAAAAAACCTAGAACACAAACACCCCTGATATTTTTAAATCAAATTATTTTTTACAACAATTATATGCATAAATTATGTGAAAGAAAAGAAATGCATGTATACATATCTTTATATGAGTGTGTTGTTGCCTAATGCTTTTAAATGGTGGTGGTGGTGGTGGTGGGGAGTATGCTTAATGAAAATAAATTATGTTATATTACAAATTAACATAAAATGTTCAAAAATAAGATTTGTAGTTTTTATATTTAACTCATTTGTGCATTTCAAATGTATGAATTTATAAACTGTTTAACTTATAACTCTGTTATATTACCAAAATTTTATATCTGTTGAAAAATTACATATTTTCAAGAATAAAGCAATAACTGTAGAGTTTGAATAAATATTTTTATGCATTTAAGCACTTTTTATTGTTGAAATTTTGATATATCTTTTATTATACTGTTTTTAAATACAAAATTTGGTATATTATTACATATACATTCCATATTTACTATAAAAAAAATGTTTTATATGTTTTACATGATTGAACTGTTTGTATTTATTATTATTATTTTCATATTGGATGAAATATTTCACAGTGACATATTGTTGATTGCATTTTGATTTTTTTATGCAATAATTTTGTTATTTTAAAATTTAATATTATTTTATTTTATTAACAATACATCAATAAATGTTTAGTTGTATATTTATTTTGGTCTTTCTTTTTACAAGTTTGATATTTAAATGTGTAATGTTATAATATATTTGTGAAATGAAGTAAACAAAATTTAACATTCCAAAAAAGGAAAATCTGTATATAGTTTATTCTGATCTTTATACAAATAGACTTAATATATTATTTAAATTTTTATATAAAATATATGCATTTATTTGTTGTTTCATACATTGTGATATATTTGTTACTAGTTTTTGTGTATTTTTAATCAGAAAATAAAACTCATATTTACTCATTTGTTTGCCTTTGTTAATTTCAGTATGAAGTAACTTGATGATATGCTTATTCAGACCTGCCAACCTTATAAAGCAAAAAATCCTACTCTCAACAGAAAAAAGCGTACTAACAAAACAGCATAAAAAAAAACATGATAAAAACAAAACATGTAATCAAAAGCATAATATCTAAAATTATACTTACTTTTTCATGGTTATAAACTTAAAAAAAAAAAAAAACCTACAGCAAAATCATAAATCTATTCAGTGTAAATTCTAAAGAAAATTTCCTTACGTCAAATTTTACATCTTGAAAGGGTAACATAATACTGAAATTATAAGCAATGCATTAATTAAAAAAAAATAAATAGAAATCACATAAACAAAGACAAATCTAACTTATATTGGGTTCAATAAAAGTAGTAGATTTTGCTGTTTTGAGAAAATCAGTTGAAAATTTCTGATTGTAACATTCTCCGTTAAGACCAGATTTCGTCCCCAGACAGCCAAAAAGCACTGATAAAGTAGAGAGGAGGAAAGAGGTTTTATAAAACCTAACTGGTTTTCTGGAATATTGGCTGTTTTTTTCCCCCAAAGATCGTTGAATTGTAGTGTAGAGAGTGAAGTCAGAAATATTTAATGCACTTATAAAAATGATTCATTTATTCAAGATAAATATATTCAGATAATTTTTATATGCATAAAATGAAATGGACAAACTAATAAATTTTAAAAATCGTACTTTTTCATGGTCAAATCGTATTTTCATATTTTAGCTTAATTATCATACTAAATATGATAAAATCATAACTGTTGGCAGGTCTGCTTATTATATACAAAATTCATTTTCTTTTTCTATTCCAAAAATAGTTGGGATATTTTCTTTTCTTGGACTGAAATCCTTAAACAGGGTGGCTAGGATTAGACCTTTTTAAAATTTGACTATTTTTCTCCATATTTCCTGACTTACGCTGTTTATTTTCTTTAAAAATTTTACGACATTAATGAGCAATTTAACAACTTACAGTAATGAGCTTTCAAATAAGGCTATTTCCACAAACCAAATTTTCCAGACTCACTTAAATTCTCTGACTTTTCCATCTTTCCCTGACCAGTGACCATCCTGATTTAAAAGTATATTACCATATTTAAGTATGCTTTTTTTTTTTTTTTTTTTTTTTTTTTTTACATGCTTTTAGTATCCAGAGCATAGCAAAGGTCAACGGCTCTTAACCATCAAACTAAATAGTTTGTTTGTTTCAGTTTCCATAATCAGAGATTTGAATGATTATTTTTAATCGATTTTCAATTCTGTACTGCTTATTTTGTTTTGAGAGTATAAAATATTTATTATGCAGTTAAAAACAAACATACATTTTGACGTCTATATATGTATTTTAAAGCACCTTTATTTATTTGTATACTACAACATAAAATCACCCAAATAAGCACTAAACCCAAAGCTTTATTTAGATTGTTTGAGCTGATTTTGCATTTCTAAATTAATATCAAGTTTAAGAAGAAGAAATTTCTTGCATAAAATTTGCCTAAAATTAATTTAAATGGTAAATAGATGATTTTCAATCAAAACTCCATATTAATTTAAGAATATGAAAGAGAAATTATCCATAGATTGTGGAACATTTACCAAAAATATAAGATATAGTTTTAGTCAAGCAAGTTGTTTACTGCTAGAACAAGGCACTTATTCAGTGGATCTTTAACAGTAACATACCCCAAAATTATAAGATATAGTTTTAATCAAGTTATTATTTACTAGTGGAATGAAACATTTTATTAATTCTCATAAAATGAATAATGTATTACTTAAATACTAAAAATGATAGTGATTCAAATATTTATGTGAAAGCAAGTTGCCAATAACAATTCTTAACTTTCCAAAGAATCCATAGTGTTCTTTAAGAATCTTTAGTGAATTAATTAAAAGGTTTTGATTCAACATTATCGTAAACCAACATGTTTTATAAGTTTATTAACACATGATAAAATCTATTTGTAAACCAGTAAAAGTATGAACTAAATATGGGGCATGTTATGAAATATTTTTTCTTTTTAATGTGCAGGTTAAATTTTCGTCCAGAAAAATAAAGTTTATTTAAAAATTTATCTATGAATTTCATGTCATTAAAAATTTGTTTTTTAAAAGAAAACTAGCATTAAATATAAAGCTTTTAATTTTCTTAATAAATCATGGAAGTAATTTGGATTATAAACATGCAAGATTTACCATCACATTTTCTTATTTTATTGGAACTAGTTGAAGGTAACATATTTAGAATTAGAAAAAGAAATTAATCCTTTAATTTTAGGAAAATACTCATAATCCAATATGCTTTTATGTACTTTCAATAAGACAATATCTTTCAAGTAATTCAAAAGATTTTCACATATGACTTAGTTTCCAATTTAGCAGTTTATTTATACTAAATATAAAGGAATAAACTTTATAGATTCTTTCTTAAACCAGGTTTTCTAACTATAGTACACAGAGAACTTCAATCAGATTTGAACAAGTCAGCTTCAATGTTCAATAACGATTGTTTTCCTTTTGCATATTTTAATCTAACTCACTCTCTCTCTTTATATATATATATTACGCTAATGTACGCAGCACAGAAATCATCGCTGTTTGTTGAATGGAGAATGCCAGCAATATCTGCCAGAAAATTCTAAACAAGAGCCAGGTTAGGCTTAATAATGGTTATGTAATTGAAGCCTACTGATTGCACTGATAACTGGCATTTTCCTTCTGGCCATTTAAATTCTTACTTTTTCATTTAGCTACACTTTCATATTTAATTTAAATGCAGTTGTTAAATTAAATGTGAAAATACACAGCGTCACTTAGCCATTAAGTTCCACATGTAACATTTGCTCAAGAAACGAAAAAAATCAAATTGTAGAAAATACCTGACTAAATGAAAGAAAAAAATCTAATTACAATTGGCAAAAAAATTAGAAATATTAGAATAACTCATGAAACTGAAAATTTAAAAGAATTTATATATATATATTAAAAAAAAAAAAAAAAAAAAAAAAAATAGAAATAAAATAATTATTATTGAAACAAAATTCAAAATCAATTGGTTGCAATTTTAATAAATTAAAAGCCAAATGTTATTACAGTTCTGGTGAATTAAGATTTCAATTGGGGGAGGAGGGGGGGGGGAGAAAGTTTGTATAAGATTTATGAGTTTCAAATTTTAAAACTAAATAAGAAAAGAAATAAAGTGTAAAGAGTTTGCACGGGTTTGCTAGTAACTCAAATTTTGTTTGGGTAGGTGAGGTAGACATTTGTTTGAGAGGTGTCTGAAACAGGTGTTGGTCACACAGCTATTAACACTTAAATGCACTGTTCTTATTTTTATTCAATAACTAGCAGGCTTCGCCCGCTTCGCTGGACCCTATTTTTAAATGAATAACTATAATTACTGAATTCTCAAAATTGCATTAATTTTTATCACGTGAAAAAAAAAAAACTAAACAAAATCTGATTAGGAAAAATGTCGCACCGGGTTCTCACTGCCTTCGGAAAAAATTCCCAAAATGCTCTAACTCTTATTTCTGTTATTTTCCCCCTTCACCCCCCCCCCCTCCCGTCTATCCTAATAATTTTACAAATTCGAAAATATCCGCAATCGATTTGTAAATATCAACAACCTCTATGCACCAGTTTTGAACGATCTATCTCTATTTTTATTTTTTTGCCCCACCACTCTCCCCACTTCCCAAAAAATTTAAAATATCCGCAATCAATTTGTAAGTATCGAAAACCTCTATGTACCAATTTTGAATGATCTAACTCTATTTTATTTTTTTTGCCCCTCCACCCCCCCCTCCCGTCCCTCCTAATAACGTTACACTTTCGAAAATATCCCTATTCGACGTGCAGAACTCTAAAAACAATCTGTACCAATTTTGAATGGCCTAACTGCATTTCTATTTGTTTTTGCCCATAGCCCCCCCTCCCTTACCGCCCCTCCTAATAATTTTACAAATTCAAAAACATCCGCATTCGATTTTAAGTATCGAAAACCATTTGTGTACCAATTTTGAACGATCTAACCCTATTTTTATTTTTTTGCCTCCCCCCTTCTTGCCCTTCCTAATAACTTTACACTTTCGAAAATATCCCCATTCAACTTGCAGGCCTTTAAAACCTATCTGTACCAATTTTGAATGCCCTAACTGTATTTCTATTTGTTTTTGCCCATAGCCCCCCCCCTTCCCGCACTTCCTAATAATTTTACAAATTTGAAAATATCCGCAATCGATTTGTAAGTATCGAAAACCTCTATATACCAAATTTAAACGATCTAACTCTATTTTTATTTATTTTTGCCCCCCCTCTCCCCTCCCCCCTTCTCTCCCCTCCTAATAACTTTACACTTTCGAAAATATCCCCATTCGACTTGCAGGCTATTGAAACCTATCTGTACCAATTTTGAAAGACCTAACTCTATGTCTAATTGTTTTTGCCCCTTCTGCCCCTTCTGCCCCACCTGGGGGCTGAATTTTTAAAATTCCAGAAATTGGTTTTTAGATATTTGTATTAGCTATATTTTATAGCAAAAATTTCACGTATATCTGTTTTTTTTTTTTGTTTGAGATATATAGGATTATGCGAAATCACGTTTTACGGATGCGAAATCACGTTTTGCTCACCCCTTCCCCCCCCTTGGGGACCGAATTTCGAAAATTCCAGAAATTGGTTTTTAGACATTTATATTAGCTATATTTTAAAGCAAAAATTTTATGGATATCTGTTTTTTTGTTTGAGATATGAAGGATTTTTTGAATTCGCGTTTTGTCTCAATCCCCCCCCCTTGGGGGGCGAATTTTTTCAATTTTTTTTTTTTTCTAAACTATTCCTGACCTATAAAGGAAAAAAACAAAAAAAGAATGATCGAAATCGGTCAAGCCGTTTACGATTTTATAAAGGACATACAGACAAACATTCATTTTTATATATATAGATAATACACATAACTCTAATAACTGCACATATCTTTAAAATCCCATGTGGACTTGCCTATAATTAATGAAAGTTTAATAGTGTACTAGCCATCAAAATATTTTTAGATCTATCTTTTAAAAAAATGTACAGCTTGAAAAATAAAAACAAGCAAATAAGTTATTTCATTCACTAATTTATTTATTTTTCTATCAGAGCAGCTTTTCTGCAACAATATACACAGATAATCATTGGTTCATTTGCTTAAAAAATATATCACATCAATCTTGTGCATTCATCTGTAGCTAATCTCTTTTGTACTATGTGGTAAAATGAAAATATATAAATTAAACTACATTTATATAAAAATAAATAATAAATAAAGCTATTCTCTTTGTGCTACATTGTAAAATAAGAATATACAAATTAAAATAAAAAATATTTATTTTAAAAATAAAATAAATAGGGGAAAGGGAAAAAAAAACTGGACATGTTATATACAAAAAAAAAAAAAAAAAAAAAGTGGATATTTATTTTTGGATAGAAAAATGAAACTAGAATATATATAGTAATATTATTTATTTTTTTATTCGTTTGATCCCCAGAAAATTAATGTTGCCAGAAAATTAATTAAAAATAATATTAATTTTTAATTTTCTTAAAAAAAAAAAAAAAAAAAAAAAAAAGAGTTTAATAACAAGGTATATGAAAAACTTTTTTAACTGTTCCATTACATAATTATATTTTGTTAATTATATTTCAATAATTGTATAAAAGAAATGTTACACATCCAATCTAATTATGACACTATATCTAGAAAACAGAAAAAAATACAAAAAATTAGTACAATAATCTAACACAACCATGTGAAAAATAAAAAATATTCATATAATTATACAGTTTTGATTAATAAATAACACAACTCAATGGCATTCTTATGTGTACTCAGAAATCAATATAAAAATTATTGGTTTACTTATAAAAAATGAAACTAACATCATTAAAAAAGAACCTGGTTCAACCCTGCAATTGATATTTTGCCAGTTAGTTAAGCTTTGTGTTGCCAATGTCTATCACGAACAGTTCATTTTAATTATTTTAAACGGTGATTGTTTACTATAGTTAAAAAGCTTTTTTTTAAAAGCATTTACAAGAATGAAGAGAGGGAGGAGGCATATTTTTGCATCATATTGCAAAATGTATAACTTTTTATCTGTCGAAAAGCATGGAATGGAAATACTGGAAAATTTCCTGATTCCCTTTGAATATGGAAAAAAATCACAATACATTTTTTCCTATTCTTCAGGATTTTTAAAATAAAAAAATGACTGTTGTTCTAAAAATAAATAAATATACAAATTTATTAATTAGTTAATTTTATTTAACAAGATTCTTATAATAGTTTTGCAATTTTTATTTTTATTTATTTATTTTTTTTTCTTAATAAAAATTTTAAAATTCTAATACATTTTCAAAAATAAGCTAAAAAATGTTTTGGAAGACTTTTTTTTTTTTTTTTTTTTTTTAAGTGTGTTTGTGTGTGTGGGGGGGGGGAGCACTAGCTGATAAGGCTTCATTTCACACATAAATTTACTGCTAATGTAGGTCGTAGGTGTGAAGCCACAATATTAGCCATTGGACGGCTCATTGTAAAAGTGGTGTAACTCCATATTTTTTAAATACATATATATTTTTACTTAATTAATTGTATCACATTTTGTCAGATCTTTCATCATAAAAAAGAAAAAACTCCAATAATTGCAGTAAAATCCCATAAATGGCATTACTTCTTTTTCGCAGAAAACTAAAACTTCTAAATATTCATTATGAAAATGAAGTTTCAAAGTTACCTCAAATTATTTTTAATATAATTTATAAATTCTTATAACTACAATCTGTATTAAACACAAAAATCGATAACACTTACTGAATCTTGACTTATTTTCCTACGCATAAATTTGAAAAAAGCCCATTATTTCAAATTCAATTTCGAAGGAGATAATTCACTTTTATAATGAAGAACCCATATGTTAGTTCCTATTAATTTGAAGATATAAAACCTTAAAGAGTCATTTGACAGACCTTTTTTTTTTTTTTTTTTTTTTTTTTTTTTAAATAAAGAATCTAAATTCTAATAAATAAAATTATTTATTTTAAGTAAATTGGAGTGTAATGGTTGATATTTTTTTTTATATACTAACTATGTGAAAAATACCACTGCCGGGAATCGAACCTGGGCACCTCCACTTAACGCACGGATGCTCTACCACTGAGCTACCCTGGCTGACAACCAGCTAGGCATTTCTCACATAAAATTTATGAGAAATGCCTAGCTGGTTGTCAGCCAGGGTAGCTCAGTGGTAGAGCATTCATACGTTAAACGGAGGTGCCCAGGTTCGATTTCCAGCTCTGGTATTTTTCACATAGTTAGTATATAAAGAAATATCAACCTTTACACTCCAATTTACTTAAAATGAATATTCACGGTTGATAAATTCATGAATAAAAAATTTCTAAATTAAATTATTTTAGTTGCTTTTTGAATTTAATTTCACTTTTCATTTTTTTATAATAATTTTAAACAATAGTTTAAGAAAGCTAAATGTAAGTAATTTCAAGATTTTTGTACAGCAGTTTAATGATTATAATTAATAATGAATATAATATGTACATAAAAATAAATAGAATCCTTATACAAAGAATATTTTTTAATAAATAAATAAATATATATATATATATATAATTAGAAATCAAAATTTCTAGTTGTATTTTTCGTGACTTACTAGTTTATTATTCAAAATTTTGCCTTAGGGATTTTCATATGTCATATTTTATGTCACATAAGAAATTTTTCTAAATAAATGGATAAACATGAATTATGGAAGGAAAAAAAAAAAGCATTAATAAAATCTGGAAGCATCAGGAAATTATTATTATTTTTAAACTTATTTAGAAATCAATGACTAATATATATCTTTTCCATGCTATATCGCATCTATATATCTCTTTGGTTAATTACACTACATACTTTTCTCATTCTTTAGTTAAATTTGTTCAAATAAAAAAATATGATACAAAGTAATAATCAATTACCACAATAGTTAAAACAGTTCAAGTATTAAAAAATTATTTTGACCAAGAAATAGCTCCTAAGAAAATAAATCTCAGTATTAGTTTTAAAAATTAACTACTATATTATTAAACTATTAATTTACTGTACATGATAACAAAACAGCTACAATTAGAAACATATTAAGCAATCAACAAATTATACATGCTAATATACATAAAACATATCACATATATGTTTATAACAATTTGATACAATACATTTAAATTTAAAACAAAACTGTATAAACTAATCTGATGATATACACATATAGAGCGTTATTCAATGTAAATAAAGTTTTGGTAATAAAACCAATAGTCACAATAGTTAAAAACACTACAAAATTATCAAGCTCAAGTATTTAAAAAACAATATGATTAAGAATAAGCTCCTATGAAAATAAATCTCTGTATTATTTTTCAAAATAACGATTTTATTAAAATATTAATTTACTGTACATATCAACAAAACAGCTACAATTTGTACTACATTAAGCAATCAACAAATTATATACAATTATATACATCCAATACTGATATAACATCGTACCAAATACATTTGAACATATCACATTTGATAAAATTCATTTAAACATAATTGTATAAACTGATCTGGTAATACACAGATATAGAGCATTATTCATTGACAGTAAAGCTTTTGTTAATATATATATTTTTAAATATATATAACAATACTTATATATATACACTTAAAAAATAAATATGTTTTGACAAAAAGTCATTAAAATAGACTAAGATATACAGGGGTAATACCATGTAAATGTAGTGTCATATAGAGAGATATTTACGCTTTCACCACTATTTTCTAACAACAATCTCTATACTATTTAATCACAAAAAACTGTTGTACTCTTTAAACCACATTTCTTGCGACCATGGAAGCTTCTGCGCAAGTGCAGATTAAACGAGTCCAGTGTTAAAATAGGGGTGACTGAGAGAAAACAAGTGATAAGGGAACACCGAATAACTGGATGTCTGCCAAATAACTATCTCTCGGCCAATTTTGCATCCCTCCAAACTTTTGGACTCGGCCTCACTGCTAGTCGTAGGAAACGTGGTTGCACTATATGTGTAATTTCTGTATGGTAACAATGGTAGGAAATCTTATATCCTTCCGTGGAATGACACTGTCTTTTACCATGGAATTACCCACATGACCAAATATAAAATAAATTTGTATTCATTTCGTTGTATCAAAACGATGAATAATAAAAATATAAAATGTAATGAAAATTTGGCAAAAGTATTTGATTTTATTTTTCCTTAGCCTTTTGACTGCCTTAGAAAAGGATAAAAATTTTATTTCTGTTTTTGTTTTTATCATATCCATAGGTGAAAGTAAAAAATTTTCACTGGACTGAAGTATATATATATATATTTGTAATATTGGGTAAAATATAATAAACTCATACATAATGTATGTAGATATTCAAAACATACATTTCCAAAGGTTACATTAATAAGTATAAATATATGAAAACTTAGCAAAATTATTTATTAATATAATTGAATTAACATTAATAGGGGCTGATTCACGAAAAAAAAGACCTTTATTTGCCCCTAACGAAGATTAATTCCATAAAATTGGCATATCTGTGTTATAACACATAAAAAAAGACTGAATTCAGTCAATAGGCTGAAAACTTTCACCCATGATCATATCATACAATTTTACAATGTACTGAAATGAAGATTATTTTAACAAGAAATTAAAATTTGATCTATGAATTTCAAGAGTAGCCTTATAAATTTTATAATTTTTTTTATTTAAAAATCATGTTGAAAATGCATATTCATGTAATTTTAAATTATAAGCATATTACAAAATACACAAGAAATAAGAAAAGTAGCACAGTAATTGGATATACTCAGTCCTGGCAGTCAGAAGGTTAAATATTTTTGTGCAGCAGAATTTTATTTAACAACAGTCTATAAGGCATTCACATTTCACATCATATTCTCTAGCTAATCTTCTTTGGCTAACTTATACATTGTTTTTCGCAGATACAGTTTCTGCAATTCTTTGGCTACTTTTTATTTATTTATTATTACAATTTTTAATTTAAGGAAGTGAAACTATCTTTCAGCTCCTTGGATTTCTAAAATTTGAAAAAACTAACACTTTGAAACAATTTCCAGTAACACCCATGAGCTATTACACTTTAATTTCACTAGTTCAGCATATAAATTTAAATTAGTTTATATTTGACAAGTAAATTTAAGGTGATGAATAATGAATAAAATGTGTAATAAAAGAAATGAATATTGGCAGGTGTGCTTCAGTCCTGATAATCACATTCTGAAACAAAACTATAACTTCAGGATTTTCTTTAAAAGTGCACTAGTTTATAATTCTAAAAATTAAAAATATGATTATGTTTTAACCTGTTAAAAAAGTTTTAAAGCTCTTGGAAGAACATTATTTGAACAAGTAGCACAAATTTAATCATAATATAAAAATAGAAGACATATGTACAAAAATAATTAAAAAAAAAAAAAAAAAAAAACTTTGACATAAAATATGTCTTAGTGAGTTAAGGCTTAATTATATATACAACCAATTCTCATTAATTTGAACTTCTAGAGGCTTAAGAAATAATCAAATTTTTGAATATATAAGGAGACAGAAGGGAAGTAATTTTTTAACTTATTTTTCTGATATTATTGAAGTATGATTTAAAATATAAAACTGCATTTTAAAATTTAACTGATAATTATGTTCCTATCTGATATTACATATAGATAAACATTCAAAATTATTTATATATGATTAATTGATATTTATTAAGCCTTTATTTTAAAATTTTTAGTTTCTCTATTTATGAAAAGCAGTTGAGTTTGTGAAAATGAAGTAACAAATGATTTTCCGAGAAAGACGAAAATGCATAAAAACGGATTTAGGAATACACGTAGTGAATAAAGGATGTGTTTATGCTTTTGATGGGCAGAAGAAACAAACAACAACAACAACAAAAAAAAAGCAGATTTGAAACTGCATGTATGAGGAGTCTGAAATTTTTCCAATAAAAAGATAAAAAATTATTCCAACTGCTGGAAATCCGTGAAAAATTGGAATTTTTATTAATTTCAAATAATCAAATTCAAGGTAAAATAACTTTGAAAAAATGGAAATGTTTAATTTTCTTCTGCCTCATATTTAGTTAAAATTAAATGAAAATTTGAATTAACGAGGATCCACTGTATATATTTAAATGAGGCTCTTAATATGTTTCTTTGGCCTTTGAATTTTCTATACAATGTTCACTATATTTTATTCAATTTCTAAAGAACTAAAATCTTCTTCAGAGAGATACCGCTGCTTCAGGATTTCTAATTTAGAACTGCCAGTTTGCCAGCAGCCTCCTGTAAAAGAGATAAATTTTTCTAAATCAATTCATGTAAACAAAAATTTTTCTAGTTTCAAACTAAACTTTTTTCAGTAATACTGATCAAATCATAAACTAATTTTTGTTCTTGTTACATCTTAAATAATAATGCTTTATGCAAATATTTATTCATCTTTCTTAGCAACTGTCTTTCAGTATATAAACACAAATACAATATTGCACTGAAAACAAGACAACATTTTTTAGGTAATTTTTCCAATTTTTAAAGTTGCAAAGATTTTTTTTTTTTTTTTTTAACTTAGTTGAAAATACACATTTGAGGAGCAAGCATTCGAACCATGTTTTCTGTTTTGGATACAGTTTTTCAGAAAACTCAAAAATCTAATAAATTAAAAAATAACTAAATTTAAGCTCTAATTATTGCTTGTTCAGATGTATTACTAGTTACTAGGAAGATATGTAGACTTTACCTAATGAACTTAAAATTAATTAGAAAAATGTTTTGAAATTTAGAGAAATCATGTTGTTTTGACCGAAAACTTTGCACTAACTCACTAATACATTAATTTTTATGAAATAAAATAAGGCTGTGTTAATTAAATCAAGTTGAAATAAATATGCCAATTTAACTTGGACTTTCATTAATCATTATGGCACTAATTCACTAAGTAAACTATATTAAATTTCTATTTATAACATTATTACAATGTCACCTTACCCATCTCTTTTCCAAGGTATCTTAATATGAGATCAACAGTAAGATCCAATGCTGAAAACCTTTCAAGTCTACGCCCAAGCTTAGTTGACAGGGAAAATGAAAACTTGGGAACAAATGGTGCATCACAAACATCTCTGTGTTGAGCTTTTCTTGAGGAAAAAAAAAAAAAAAAAAAAAAAAAAAAATGGTAAAATTAGAATCAAAAGAAAAAAAGAAAAAAGAAGAACACCAATTATTTTATTACAGAGTTTTATTTAACTTGGTATATTGTTTATGTGTGTGGGTTAAATCTAAGAATTGAATTTTCCATGAATTTATATTATTCACATCCCACTGAATTGAAATTTTTAGTATATTTTGAAATAAAACCTTGTATTTTTTAATTTTTTTAAATGTATGTCTTATTTTTACAATTACACATTAAATAAAAGTATTATATACACTAAGCAATAAATGTATTGCATTATGACAGAAAATGTTTATAAGAATAAAGTAAATATATATATATTAATATCTAAGCTGAAGAGAACAATGGTATTTACACTAACCCAAATGAAAGTTATGATGCAAAAGCTCACTTAACATATTTATCTTTATTGGTTGTTTTTATATGATTTTTTAAGAATTTTACATGCTAACATCTCCACTGATTTAAATTTGATTTCATTAGTGTATTTAAATTGATGTCATTCAGTTAGGTATTTGTAAGCAGAGTAAAATATATAAATAATAGTAACAATATTAATAAAGCCATGCAAATCACTTATTTTTTTAAACCAACTTCAACTCTTATAAGATAAGCATTTTAACTTTAAAAAAAATGTAATAGTTTCTCTTTAAATTTAGCAATTTAACAAGAGCTACTTTGAGCTACAATTTAACAAATAGCATTACTTTTAAAAACTGAAACCATTGCTATCAACATAATACATAACAATAGTAATTTGTAGTAAGAGTTGTAAAAGTCAACCGAATTTTAAATATAGTTTATAAATGATAAACCAATGTAAAAATTTATACTATTTCTTTTTTATAAATTTAAAATTAGAAATTAAAAACATAAAATTATTAGAAAGTTAATTGCTGCCAATTTACCATAAAAAGTCATATTTATGTAACTATTAACACAGAAGGAGATATATATATATATATATATATATATATATATATATATATATATATATATATATATATATATTGAAAACCTTCTGAAACATTGCAGCAGATGTAACCAAGTATCACATGAAGAAGTAGAAAAATTGAATAAACATGACGAAAAAATGAGCAAACTGAAATTAAAACATACAACATTATTACTTTATCAAGGGCATAGAATGAATGTTGCATGCAAATGGGTGATATTTCTGTAGGCAAATTGCTAAAAATTTACAGCACTCTATGCCCTATATTTACCCATAAGACATGAAAATAATTGAAACTCAAAGAGAAAGAAGAAAAAACCAAGTGAGAAACAGACTTTTTGTCAGCAATCATTAATAACTAAATACTCAAATCATTCTACGATAAATTAATAAAGCCAAAACAAGTACTAACAACTGCAAATCACACCAAAAAAACATTTTAAACACACCACCGGCCATAAGACGCCATGAGGAGACTGAATACAGTTAAATTTACAGTTAATTGGAGACGTATTTATCTACTGAACTAATAAGTAAATAAAATTTAGTTTAAATTATTTCTGCTTATTTTAATAACTAATAAACCTTAAATTTAAAATTTATTTGATTAAATTTTAATTTATAACTTAAATTAATTAGAGATGCGTAAATGTGCAATTCAAATATAGAGGTTTTGTTTCTCTATAGATGCTATAGAACAAGACAGGGAGGAATGATAGCGCCCTCTATTAGAATGAAAAAATAAAAAAAGAACGTAATGACTTTTTTTTTTTTTTTTTTTTTTTTAATATTTTGGACTTTTAGAAATGTTTTTTCTGGTTTAATAAAACACTATGGTGCTGAGGTTAAAAATAGTTTGAAGTGCATTTCCAATTTTTTTTTTTTTTTTTTTTTTTTGGGGGGGGGGGGCGCACTAAGTTTTTGTATGCATTCCAGTGCACGGAATATAATTTATAGATAATATACAGGGTTACTCAATATTAATTGAATAAGTTTCAAAAAGTGGTGTATGTGACAATACTCCAAAAATTTTGAAATTAATTTGAAAATTTAATGACAGAGTTATTTTGTGAATGCAGTTTCAATGCTAAAACGGGATGGGTAGCTCCTTACACACAGAAATTTATCTGAAATAAAGCTGTTTCTAAAACCTTTTCAAAATACTGTTTAAGTAATTAAAAAATGTCCAAATACTTTATATATCTCTTTATCTTATACCTTAAACTACAAATGATATGTCTATAAAGTAAAGTAGGATGAGAGAAGAAAGTAGTATGAGTGTCATACCAAATTATTAAATTTCAAATCACATAACATACTTCAGAACTGTAAAATCAGTATTTGTATTTTCCTGCTGAAGCTTCCTCAGAACAGCTAGAGACTCTTTGGTTTGAAAGCTTTTTATTATGACACACAGGAATGGTTGGGTAATCTTTGAAAAACAACTTTGATCGTCCATAAAAGGGAACATCCATGGGTCCAAAAATATGCCACATCTAATAAAAATTAATCTATTTATAATATAATGTTGAAGTTATGATTTAAGTTATTGTTAAATAAGTCAACATACTTAAATCGAAGTTCAGAAGTCAAAGATGAAATTCCAGTGCTTCCTCCAAATGAGTGACCCATAAAACAGCATCTTGATAAATCAAGTTTGTCTTTGAACATGGCAGTGTTAAAATTAACATTAAGTACATTTGTAACATGTCTACCAAGATTTAGATTTTCCATAAGGTCTACAGCTTCACTGCATTCTCTAACACGAAATTTAAGCTGTAAAAGATGAAAAAAAAAAAAAAAGAAGCAAGGTAAAACATTTAATTAATTCTTAAGATCATATACATCTTTGTAGTAGTATTGATTACAAAAAATTATCAAAATCCCATGTTTCTTTTTTAAATAAACATTGATAAATTCTTAAGCAAAAAATGTACCTATAATTTAAAAAAAAGGGAAATAAAAATGTATTAACAAATTATCTCAATTTATTCACATACAATTTTTTTCCCCCTCACACCAATAGATTAATAAATAAATATGCACTGACCACCAAAAATTAAGGTACAACCTGTTTTTTTTTTTTTTTTTTTTTTTTGTTCTTTTGCTCATAATTTTGAAACAAATGAACATATAAATATAAAATTTGGATGGCATATTCATTACCAAATCATTAATTGAATTTTATATAACTTTTACATGAATAATAATTTTTAAACTGATATAACTTCAACTTTTCTCAAAAGCAAGCACTGGGAGAAAAAAAAAAAAAAAAAAACAATTTTAGCAAAGAAAATTAATGAGAAATGGTGTCAAAGGTGCATTACAGATAGGTAAAGATGCACATGTATCCATTAAAAGATTTTTCTTCCTACATTCACTTTTTTTTTTAATGTGAATAACTTTTTAAATATATATATATATACAAACATGAAAATTGGATGAGATGTTTATTTTAAAATTATTTATTGACATTTTTATTTTGACAATGCTTAAAGTTTACAAATTAATAATTATATTTTTCAAAAAATTCCCTTATTGGAAAAAAAAAAAAAAAAAAAAAAGGAAAAGTTAATACAGGAAGAAAAATCTTATTTTAATTTAACATTTGGAGGCATGCGTACCTTCACCTATCTGTAAATGCACCTTTGACATCCTTTCGTATTTAGTTTTCTTTGCTGAAATTGATTACATTTTTTAATTTCTTTCACTGTTCACTTTTGAGAAAAAATTACTTATGCTAAAGTTATGTAAAATTTGATTAATGCTTTGATTACAAATATGCCACCCAAATTTTACATTCATATGTTCATTTGTTTCAAAATTGAGTGCAAAAGAAGAAAACGAGAAAACAGGTTGTACCTTAACTTTTGGAGGCCAGTGTAAGTCAAAATAAAATTCATTTTCTAATGGGAAAAATAATTGAGCAAAGATGTGTATAAGTAAAAGGCTTTGAATAAAAACTATAAAATGAAAAAAAAAAAAAAAAACAACATTCATTGATGAAACAAAACAAATAAAACTTAATGTCAATATAAATACTGGTGTAACAAGAGTTGTAAAAAGGAAAGAAATATATATATAGTATAATAATCTTGTCATACTAGTATTTATATCGACATTTAATTTTACCTGTTTTAACTCATCAATAGAATTGGTTTATCAATTAATCCCAAGTTTTAGTTCTAAATTAATAGTTACATTTAACAGATAGAAGGCGATTTTGCCAGACAGGGTCACAGATGGGTGTTCAATTTTGCATCTCCAAATTATTTTCCAGACTGTGGACTGATTTATCCCTTCTGCGCTACTAGTGAAATGCACTCATTTCCATCAATTGTTCTCTAGAATCGAGAGAGAGCATTGCAAAGAAATTTCAGTAGCAGCCAACATTCAATAAGCATCAAAGGCTTACTTGCTTGAAGAAGCTAAAGTACAGAGTAATCTTCTTAATATTAAAGTATCATTAAAATTTTAATAGTGTGTAAGTAAATAAATGTATTATTTCTAATGATTAATGTGTATGTGAGATTTATATACAGTGTGTAATCAACTGAACTCTGACAATGGTGAAAACTTAGAAAAACAGCTTTGCCCTGTAACAGGCTGTAGTGCATTAGAAGAAGAAATAGCTATATTTGCAATCTCAAATAAAATAATCTTTATTTTAGTATTTTGTAAAAAATAGAGAATGAAAACAGTATTAAAATTTTGCCTTTTTTCTCAAGGTGGTAACAGGGTTAATAAAAGACTTTATTTCATTTCCTTATTTGCAGGCAAATATATGCATTTCCTGTTAATCATGGCTTTATTTAAAAATAAATAGTAATGAAAAAAAAATTGTTAAGGTGTGCATTTTTAAATATGAATAAAGATTTTAAATAATGAACAAACCTGCTGAACTCTCAGTCTCATTTCATTTTCTTTGGGTGGATTTTGATATAACATCCATTCTTTAGTTTGGGAAAAAGGGCCTAATTCTTGGTTGAGATGGACAGGATAACCTTTACTATCAACAGAGTCTTCCTGCAATGAATCGAATTGTGAAAGATCGGCTGCAGGTTTTGAGCCTGTGGCTGACATTCTTGCTTGCTTCTTATAGAAACTAGCAGATGCTGAATAATCTCTTTAGAAAGAAAAACAGAAACACAATTAAAATAAATAAAATAAAAAGAAGAAAAACATATTATTATTTAAATTTTGTATCTCTGATAAAAATGACTGATCTACATCTCAAATAAATTTTTATAGACAAAAAGAATTTAAATGATATTAACAGATGATTTTTAATTCATTGTTGTAGACCTAGTGGCAACTATTTTATCATGGTATTAAATATTTGAAAAACATTTATTATCCCAGTGGCAGAAAGTTTTGAAGCTGTCTGCGACAGGCTTTTAAAATTTCATAATCTGTCTGCAAAATTTGCGTGTAATAAGGGGTGAAAATGGCTTAAACTCAAAAAGCCTGGAAGATGATGGGGGGGGGGGGAGGGGGCTTAACATCAGTGGTGATCTCGAATACTATTTTACTACAAAACAATATAGTATAAACAATTGTATTCATTCATCTCATTCAATTAAATATTTTATAGCAATGTTTGACACAACACTATATAAATAATTATAAATAATAAAAGTTTTAGTTTGATTTTGATACAGAAATTTTTATAAGTGAATTGTTATTCGAAAGTTGCGGACAAATTTTTTTCTCAGTGCAGACAAAAACTGTCCGCAAGCCGTTTTTCTGTGTCCGCGACTATGTCGCCGTGTCTCGGTGTTTCTGCCACTGGGTTTATTATTATTATTATTATTATGTAAAAATTTGTCAAATGGATTTTTTATAATAACAAAATTTAATGATAATGCCTCCTCTTTTTCTTTCTTTCTTTTTTTTTTTTTTTTTTTTTTTTTAAGCTAGAAAGATCTTTGACACAATGCTGTTATTAATGCAATTTTTGTAAGCAGCACCTTCTAATATTATAATAAGAAATAAAAAATCATTTTACACTGCATTAAGTAATATTTATCATTTTCTCAACCTAACTTAATTTATTCAAAGATGGTTTTACAGAGAGAGAGTTTATGGTAAACTAAACATTTAGGTATGGTCTGTATTTTTGCTGCTCATTAGGACTAAATAGATGCCCACATAAACTAACATTTATGTTATTTTAATCTACATGTTTCTTATCTCACTTACCAAGTGAAATCTTTATTGTACACTGTATTAATGGATTTATCAAGTTGAGATTTTTCAATAGCATCACATTTAGAAGTGTTAATCTGTAACTTTACACAGATTCAATTAAATTTCTGGACTTTGGACATGCAAGTTGATATTTATTATTAATAAAATATCTTTTTTAGATTTTCTACCTTTATAACACTGTAAATACAGCTACAAACTACCTAAGGCATGCTGTTATTTAAAAGAAATCCAAAGCTGGGAAAAGTTATCTATAAAATTTAAGTGAGGGTTGCTTAAAATGCAGAAATGGAAGCTACAATATTTCTGCCTTTAAAAAATACTGCTGCAGATATCTTAGGCATGACAATCAATTTTAAATTTTCTTGCCAATTTAATTGTATTGACAATTGATTAAAAGTACTAATCAGTTTTAAATACATGTGCAGCAAATCTACAACTAAACATAGAGACAAAGTTATTTCTGAAGAGCAAGAACAAGTACTTTACTTTTCCTGAAAATTCTACACACAAAATCCAAATCCATTTTGTAAATTCCTAACTAAATAGTTCCATTTCAGTGACCCTTTGATAAAAATGTCATAACAAAGCAATTATTTATATTATATTAATTTCCCTCCTTTGTACTGTAGAATCAAATAAAAAGTGAAACTCTTTGTTATTTGATTATATCAAGCAAAACATGTGTTCTTGGACTCTGATTTTGACATAAATTAAAAAAATACCAAGCACATGAAGGTCAACAGGATTCCTTAAAATCTAAATAATGGTTTCTAATGACCATGGAATGTCATTTAAAAATTAATATTCAATTTCAGTGCCAGAAAAAACATGGCACTCATATTCTTGAGTCTATTTATTACCACCATCAAATTCTGGCACTTGTCCTAAGATAGCCTCTTATACCTGCTGCATATTAGCATCACTTATCTTGAAAGAGTTAATACACATTTACAAATTTCAATGATAAATTTTGTCTGATGGCAAAGCAGTAGTGAGAAAAAAATTTCAAGAAGAGGGGAAAGTTTCAAATTTTAGTACATGATGTTAAAAATGATGTACAATTCAAAGTTTTTCATAAAGCTGCAAAACTTTAGGAGAGTTTTGACTCCCCCTCCCCCTTGGGCTATGATCTGGTGTATTGATTGCCATCAGGAATTAACCTGTCAAAAAAGTTTCTTTAGCATTTTAGCTAAAATGCACTAAGCAATAGTTTAGCTTTTTTGAAAATTAATTTAATTCTTTAGATACTATTGATTTCTTTTTATAAACTTGGTTATTCCCAATTTTGTTTTCTATTTCTTTTGTTCACCGATAACGTTAACCAAGCATCCATATTTGTGATTTAAGAAATATGAATCAGCAAACTTTGTTTCGATTTCAACAAGCGCAACATTAGTGCTGAAAATGCATCTATGATGCAAATTCTGAAATCTGATATACTTTTAAATAATTTTGCATTTAAATTCAACCATAAAAGTCGAAATTAAATCCAGATATACTAAATAAATAATGATTCCTGATATCTTCAGTAATTTTGTACTGTAAAATCCCGAAAGTAACCCTCCCCCCTCTTTTTGAAAAGCAAAACGGATAAATTTCAGGTGGGGGGGGGGGGGGGTTATAAGCAAGATTCTTTAAAAAAATTATTAAAAAAAAAAAAAAAAAAAACAAGAAGAAAAGGTAGGGGAGGTTATATTTGATGGAAGGGATACTTTCGGGATTTTACGTACTTACTTAAAAAGAAATATTAAAGGTTAATCATTTCTTACATTAAAGGTAAAATAAACTGCATAATGATTCCATTGACAACATGCATTCGACACTTTATGAAAAATTAATTAAATTAGAAATAATATATAAATATTAAAACTTAATTCAATGCCAAACTTAACTTGCAATGCTGACATACCGTAATTGCACCCGAAGATTGGATGTAGCTTTGTTGGATGGAGAAAAAAAATAAGGGGGAGGGAGGGGTTACTTTCAAGATAACGGAGACATTTCACTTTCAGCAAGAAAAGGGGGGGGGGTTATATTTGATGGGGGGTTACTTTCGGAATTTTAAGGTAATTTTTGTGTACGTATGAGTATTTGAATAAAAATTGGAGTTAGTTATGTAAAGTCTTTACATAACTAAATAAAATATCTTTACAGTAAAGATATTTTATGAAATAATTCAATTTTAGTTTTTTAGCAAAATTCTTACTGACATTTTTTAGTAAAATGATAAAAAAAAAAAAAAAAAAAAAAACTAATGGCAATTTAAACTCTGGTTGCCATATTGTACTCCCATGCTAATTAAGCCCTGTTTGTAGCCTGGTGAAAGCTGCTTGCAATAATATGTAAGGGGTTTCCCCTTAAAAAAAAATAATAAATATTAACAACTTGATATAATTTTTAGATTAGAATATTTTTTACCTGTGTTCCAAAGCTGCAACAACATAACCCCGAGAAGCCAATTCTAAACAGATTGCAGAGTACGTACAACGCCAACCAGTCAAACCATGAGAAAAAATTATTATTGGATATTTACGTTCTGTTGGTTTTAATTCAGCTTCCCAAATTACAGGAATATAGAGATCACCTGAATAACACAAAAAATATCACTTTTTCAAATGACTTTTTTTTTTTTTTTTTTTTTTTTTTCAAATTTTCTATAAAATACAATTTAATAAATAATATATGTATTTTTTAATATATAATATCTCATAGAATAAATATTATGTGCATAAAATAACTAAAAAGAAAAAGGTATGGTAATATTTGAGGTGCAAACATTCAAACTGTGTTTTCTCCAAAAATAAAAATTAAAAAAATTGAGTTAGCATTTTTCTTTGAACTCAACATAAAATAGTATGCCTACATATCTTCCTAGTAACTAGAAATACATCTAAACAAATGATAATTAGGGTTTAAGTTCAGTTATTTTTTTAGTTTATTAAGTTTTTTGTGTTTCTGAAAAATTGCATCAGAAGGAAAAAACATGAATGTTTGCTCATCATTTATAAAATGTTTTTAAAATTGGATGATTGTAATACAAATACTAAAACTTAAACAGAAATTGACACCATTTATCATAGAAACAAACACAAAACAGCTTACTTTGTAATTACTACTCTTTTAAGAGGAGTTGTGCCTGGTGATATAATTAGTGCTAATTTCAGGCATTTTTAGTTCCCTATCATACTATACGCATAAAAAAAGCTTAGGTATACATGAAAATTTTCATTTTTTTTTTTTTTTCCTTACTTGTTTTCAGATGTGAGGTATCTGAAAAGCATAAAATTGATGTGCCGTCAATTCACAGATCAGTCAGTTTCTTAGTATGCTAGTTAATTATGTTAGTCTAAGCACATATTATTTTCAAACAATTGTAGAAAGATCAGATCAGTTTTAAAATATCACTTAATGATACTAGCAAGAACCCTATTTGATTTCCAACATTATAATTTGAAAACTTAGAAAGTTATTTGTAATTTATGTTTTTCTTAAGATGGAAAAATAGGACAAAATTTTACAAGAAAATGTTTATTTTGTGGAATATTTTCGCTGTAAAAGTGCCAGATTATTTTTAAACCATCATATAGGATACTACTGACAAAAACATCATTAACTGTGAAAATTCTATTTTGAAAACTTCATGAGTTATTCAAAGTTTACAACTTTCTTAACATGGCAGAATAAGGCAAATTTTCATATAAGCATTCATTATGAGGAATATTTTCATCGTAAAGATGTCAAACCACTTTTAGAATATCATCTATTTATATAATTTGGAAGAGAGGCGACGATTCCGGTTTGTACTCATCTATCTAGCAAGTTGTGACCTAATTTTCATACTTTAGTTAATTTTAAAAAATCTGATCGTCCGACAGATAAGCTGTTTAAAGTTCAATGGATGCAGAAAAATCGCCCCTTTCATTTGCTACCTTATTTGTAACAAGGCTTTGATTAGATTTTTTAAAATTAATTAAAATATGAAAATAACAAACTGTTAACAAATTAAAAATTGGATATTTAAATTTATAATTTTTGCCAAAAAAAATTTACCACTTTTTTTTTTTTTTTTAAAGCATAAAAGAAATATGCTTTCACACGAAAAATAAAAAATTATAAATTATTAAATTTGCTCATGCATATGAAAAAATTAAAATGGAGTAAAAAATCTGGTATGAAACAACCACACAACTTCCCTTACTTATTGTTACATGTATTATATGCAATTTCTAGAGATAAAATGATCAGAAGACATAATATTGACCTAACAAATTAGACACCTAAAAATTTTCTGGTAAGAGAAAGCTTATACACATGTAAAGATATATAAAATAGATTTATATAGCGAATTTAAAAATAGTAAGAAGAAAAAAATCGGTTTAGCCATTTTTCAAAACATTAATTTCCAACATCTAAAACTGATCTACCTAATCAGGATGACTGTTAATTTTCCTTTAATAATCACATAATACATAAGAAAGGATATCTAAAATGGATTTATGTAACAATTTTCAAGAAAATTATTAGAGCCATTTTTGAGATACCGACTTTTTCCAAAGCTTGGCATAATCAATTATTGACCAGAAAACAATAATTACATACAAAAGGATACTTAAAAGGCAGTTAATATGGCAAGTTTGAAAGAAATCCGTGCAGCCGTTTTTAAAAGAACGCACTCACAGTACCTGAAATTCAGCTATTTATACAGGACGCCTATCAATTTTCCTGAACTAACCAACTATATCATTCGAAAGGACATCTAATAGAGTGTTAATATAGCAACTTAGATGAAAATCGTTAGAGCCGTTTTTGAGATACAGATGGTAGCACTTCCGGTATCGAATGTCCCACTTTCAATTTTCCAATTTTCACCAAAATTTGGAAAATTCATCTCTACACCAGACCTGTCTCAATTCTGAAGTTTCGTAGTTCTATCTTTATTAGTTTCGAAGATATAATAGTAATATGATTCCCCCCCCCCCCCACACACACTGACCAATTGCCAAAAAACACTTTTTTGGACTCAGGGGACCTTAAAACACATAAATCAGGTAAATCTCGATATTGTATTTTTGTACCGAATACAATACTTCCATCCATTACCTACAAGAGTTGGGTAATGGAAGTAAAAAACAAGCATAACCTTTTTTAATATACAGTAGAACCTGTCTAAAGTGACCATCCTAGGGACCGGCTAAAATGGTCACTATACACAGGTGGTCACTTTATAAAGTCTCTTTAAAATTGGCACGTTCAAATTTCTTGCGATCTGAAAAAATAAAACAAATTAAAATAAACATATTTAAAAATGCACTATATTAAGTAACAAATAGTTTAATTAACAATTATAATAACTCACTAATTTAAAATATACTGCTACATAGAAGATACATAATTAAATTAAAACTCACTTTATTTCTTTTGAATTCAGTTGAAGAACTTCCAGAGTGATTGACTTAAATAACACATAATGAGAAGATACACTGCAATTAATACGCATTTTATTTTGATTGTAATACTATGCAGTTGCATAACCACAACATTTCTATAACTCACTATACCTCATTAAAAAGTTATACAAACTTTTATTAAGGTCCATTCACAGCAAAAAAGTCACTAATTTTTCGTTGCTTAAAACACTTCCTTTTAACAATTATGTTTTCAGTCATGCCTTCAAGTTTTCTCACTAAATCCAGCGTTGGCGGACATTTATTTAGGGCATACGTTTTCATTTTTTTTGCACATCTTTAACATTTCTGCTTCAGAAATTTCATCATTTTCTTCGATTTCATCTTTACGAACACAATCTTCTTCACTTTCTTTTTCATTTTTAAACATATCGCAAATGTCTTGTTTCAAACTTTCTTGATCAACAGAAGTATTACATGTCGGAATGTCACTGTCAAAATTCATGAATAATTCAGCATTCACTGGTTCATTTTCAAAAGTCAAGTGATTTATAAGATTTTGAATATGGCTATTGTCATCATTTGGAGACTGTGATTCTCTGATAGTATCATCAGAAATTTGTTGTGAAAAACCACATCTTTCAAAGCATTTTGAAATTGTACTTTGACATACCAAATTCCATGAATCATTAACCCACATTATGGCATCGAGGACGTTTATACATGAAGCAATTTCATTTGCTGATTTGCATTCTTCTGCTTTGGAAATTATAGCTTGGAGGAAGAACTTTCTATAATGCAGCTTGAAAGCTTGAATTATTCCTTGATCTAGCGGTTGTAAATGCGATGTTGTATTAGCTGGTAGAAACTGTACTTTCACATTTGAAAACGACAAATCACTTGGATGGGCTGGAAAATTATCTATAAATAATAGAATCTTTCTCTTTCTTTGCTTCATCTGCTTGTTTAATTATGCAACCCATTCAGTAAAAATAGAGGATGTCATCCATGTCCTTTTATTTCCACACCATGAGACTGGTAAATTCTTTATGTTAACATTTTTAAAACATCTTGGTTTTCTGGCTTTTCCTACAACAAAAGGTTTTAGTTTCTCTCCTGTTGAACTGCAAGCAAGCAAAATGGTAATTCTCTCTTTTGAAATCTTTCCATCTTTACATTTATCTCCAGCCATTGCTAATGTTTTGTTTGGCATTGCCCGATAAAACAAACCACATACATCAGCGGTGAATATGTCTTCTTTCTTGTAATTCTCTAGCAAATCAGAAATCCGCCTTTTAAAGGAATCTACTGTTTCCATATCAACATCATGAGATTCTCCACACAAAATTTTTTGAGAAATGTTATGCTTTTTCTTGAACGATTCTAACCAGCCATTAGAAGCAATAAAATTTTCTACATTTAGTTTTTTTTTAAAACTCTGAAGCTGCTTCTTGTAGCAACGGTCCTGAAACTCGAGCATTCATCCCACGCATTTTTTTAAACCATTCAAAAGTAGCTTGATTTACTTCAAAATTATTGGTTTTACAAATTTTCCGACTCATCGACTCATTTACATTTTCTTCAAATCTTTGCAGATATTCAGATTTTCTTTTTAAAATGTTGCTTACACAAATTTTACTGATTTGAAAATTTTTAGCTGCTGTTCTCTGACTATTATTTTTCAGAAAATTAATAACTTCAATTTTATCTTTTAAACACAACTCTTTATACTTTTTAGATTCATCCTTTTTATTCTCCATACTTTAAGAAGAAAGATAACTGCATTAAAAACAAAAATTTGAAAAAATATTAAAGCAATAAGATACTGAATATTCTCCAGACTACAAGTTCATACAACTAAAACTCAAAATGTTACAAATCTTGCAAGCAGTACAATGAATGAACATGTGCAGGTTTGTTTATTACTAGAATTTCTGAGAATATATGACAAAGGAATCCTTTTTAAAAAAGGGGAGGAGGGATTAACATTCCTGAAGGGGGGGGGGAGATTAACATTCCCCATTTACATCTTTCAAAATCAGTTTCTTTTGTATTTCAAGGAAATAGTAGATGGGAGAGAAAAATGTGAAGGTCACTTTGGACAGGTTCAAATATCATTATAATAATAAGTCAAACTGGTCACTTTATACATTAAGCAGGTGGTCACTATAGCAGATAAATTCCCATTACTTTTTTATGGATGAAAATTAAAATTTCGGAAAATGGTCACTTTACCAAGGTGGTCACTTTTACAGGTTCCACTATACTTCAATTTTAGATTTTTTTCTTTTTTGTTTTGTTTAAATAATATGTTTTTGGCACGGATGAACTGCGCTTGGCATGAAAGTTAAGTCATTGATAATCCTGGGTAATATTTTAAAATTTTGATGCTAAAATAGATCAGACATTTTTTGCCAAGGACTCTACTTTTGTGAAAGCCGCTTAAAGCCAAGTAGTGCATAAAAAATATAAATAAATTATAAAATATTGAAAAACAGAAAAGAAAGAAAGGAAAGAAAGAAACAGAAAAAATAATCGCATAAATTATGTATTTTTGTCTGAAATGGCAATAAAAATTCAAAAGTCGACAAGGGGATCTATATTAAGGCTGTACTATGATCAGATTTACATATTTACTTTTCTATATACCAACTACTATCAACTAACTCAACTACCATTATAACCACAAAAAATTGCCTCATGCGATAGATGTAGCCGATCATAGAATACTGTAATATTACATTTGGCATGGAATTGTTGTCATTTTATAGTTGATCGAATAGTTCAAATAAATATAGAAAATAATGTGAAAGAAAATATTATGTACACCACATATTGTGTTGTTCATATGTAACTGGGATTCAAATATAAAATTGCTACTTCAATTTTTTCGATACTTTCCATTTCGAAACTGTCATCTGAGAAGCACCCAAATGGAAGCCCACTGGTAAGCTATTGTTACAGGCAATAGGGATAGGCATCCGAGAGTATGCGGATGAGTGGGTCACTGTTGAAGGTAACGGGGACATGAAACAGACTTTTGAGCAATTTTATGATTTTTTAAAAAATTTTTAATTTTCTTTATAAAGTGATATAGAAAAGAGTTTCCTTTAAATATAGTGACCAGCAAAGCAGACAAAGTCTTCGTTGATTCACTACCTTAATTGATTTCACATTCTGTCATTTTTGACGAGGGTTATATAATAGTTCATGATATTGAATGAATATCATTGACTATAAATTTTCCAATTTAAAAAAATTGTCAGGTTTTCAAAATTTCGCATAAATGCCCATTATGAGGAGTGTTATTCTTATCATAAAGATATTAGAACACTTTTAAAATAACATTTATGATACTGCCTTGAATACCATTGACTATGAATATTCTAATCTGAAAACTTTGTAAGTTATTCAAAATTTTAGATTTTTATAACAGAGCAATATTTCCCATAAACTTGCATTATAGGGTCCTTTCAATGGAAATAGTGTATAATTGCATGAAAACTAAAATATGAAACTAACCTTAATAAAACTAATCAACAAATTAGGATAAGGTAAATGTATTGAATAGAACATTAGGTAGCCTACTAGGGTAAGGCATTTCAGTATGCAATTGTGTTGAGTAAAAATTATTGTAGCATGTCTTGATGCTATTTTTAAAAGCACAAAAAGGTAATACAAATTTTATCTTTAAATTAATGTCTGTAAACCCAGTTTATATCAATGATGTTTTGTTATACATTAAAATTTAACAATTTAAATAAGATGTTAAAATAAATGCTAAGATAAATACATGACGCAGTTATGAACAAAGGCTTTAAATTCCTAAAGAAAAATATAATGCCCAAAACAGCTTTGTGTAGAATACTTTAAACCACCTATTTGTGGCCATCATTGGTGCATTGTGGCTCTCTACACCACTCACCTTTTTTTTCTTCAGTTCTCTAACCAGATGATATCATGACAGAATAGTGCCATACTCTTGATCATTTACCATATTTCTACAGTGCAAAGCCAGAAAGCTTTTTCAGGTATTATTATTATTAAATATGTGACTTTTTCTGGTATTTATATATTAACTGCATGCCAGCAATTAGTTAATACAAAATGTATATTTTATTATTTATATGTTATGTATACCTATGTATGAATATTATAATAGAAATGATCCCATGAAATATATTGCATTTTCTTAAATATTTATATTTATGTATCTAAATATCCCTCCAATGGTTTATACATTATATAAATACCTTTTTTCTTCTTCTAAACATTTCTAGGTATCTTTCAGTCATCAAGGATGAATTTGGATCAAATGTTTTGATAAATTTGCTAAGAGGATTAAAATGTAAATGTTTCTACACATTTTAAATGATACCTATCTGCAGTTTTACATCTACTATTATTAATTTGTTCATTGCATACGTTTTAATTTGTTTTTCTGATTTCTTTAAAGTTAATTAATTTTTATAAAATATTTTTAACTAGCCTTTCCCACACAGAACATCTGTGTGATAGTGCTTTCATACCTAATACGATTTTCAGAAAAATCTCACAAATAAAATCGGAAATTTTTATTTTAATTTTTTTTTTTTAAATTATTACTATGAATAAAAGAAATTTAGATCTTTGACATTTGCATTATAATTTCAATTTTAGAAAATAATTTTTTTTTCCGCTGCTAAGTTATTTGAAAATTTTTGGAATTAAATTATTGTTTATAGCAAAAATCATCAATCTCCTAAAATTTGGCAGAATTAAATTATCCCCCAGTGGGAGAAAGTTTTGTAGCTGTCTGCGACAGGCTTTTAAAATTTCATAATCTGACTGCGAAATTTGTGTGTAATCAGGGGTAAAAACGGCTTACACTCAAAAAAGCCTGAAAGCTGATAGCGGCAATCTTTGGGGAGGGGGAGGGGGAGCTTAATAACAGTGGTGATCTCGTGCAACAATACACAAATACAATTTTACTACAGAACAATATAGTATAAACAATTATAAAATAATAAGTTGAACTCATTCAATTAAATATTTATAGCAATGTTTGACACATGTTGACACATCAAATTTCTGATTATACAAACTAATTAATAGTAAAAAGTTTTTATTTATTTATTTATTTTTATTTTTTTAATATTTGAAACATTTTTGTGAAATTGGAAAAAAATTCTGCAAACAGCATGTTTTTTTTTTTTTTTTTTTTTTTTTTTTTTTTTGTACTTGCTGGGTTTTTCGAGTTTATGTATATATGTTGAAACTGACAATGTAAGATTTTTTTTGTTTTTTTTTAAGATGATAAAAATTGAGAATTTTGTAAATCATAAAGAAAAAATGTATTATGATAAAATTCATTAAAAAAAAAAAATCTCGTCAAAAGTTAGGTGTTAAAAATTATGCTTAAGTGTGATTTTATGGTCGCCAAACTTAATTTCTAAGTGGAAAATATGCCTAACGACTGCTAATTTCAAACTCTGATTTTAAGTGTATTAAATTAAATTTTGGTAGCCTGAAATTATAGCCAAAGCGCTTATAATCGCGCTTTGTTTTTAGCACACAAATTTATTTATGGTTTGGGTCTAAGTTTGACCAACCAGATAACACTTTACATCACTATAATATTGTTTTGACAAAATTTCATAGTAACTCCTCCACATTAGAAAAATATTATACAGATTTTTTGAATACCTATCATTATTATTATTTTTTTTTTCTTTGATTTAATAATATTGTGAATATTTTTATGCTTTGAATTTTCACTTTTCAGCAAATGCAGATGATTTGGTGATATCTAAATCCAGCTAAAACAACAAAGTACCGATTTCTTCTATTTTCAGTTTCCAAATGTTGGGAACATTACTTCAAAATAAATAAATTAAAAAAGCTTTCCTACATGTTATTTAACCCACTGAAATGACTGATATGTATTTTTCCACATACTGAGCAGCAGATTTTTCCCAAATACACTTATAATTCAAAATACATAATTATAGATTCTTAGCTTTTATTTAAATATGAATAACAGTCATGAGATTTATGTTTAAATCCACAGTATTTTTTCTGAAATAATTATTGTTTTATCCCCTTTTAAAAATATGTAGTTAAAAACAACATTAAAATTTTGCCCTTTTACAAGATGCTCAGTACGTAAAAACATATTTGGTTATAAGTTATGAACAAAAACAACATAACTCATTTTAAAACTTTACCTACTCCCCTCCCCCCTTTTTTTTTCTTTGTCCGACGCTATGTTCGGCCCACTTTAAAAAACTGTCAACAGAAAAGTTCTTTTCTTGAAAGGCATAACATGATAAAAAGTGGTTGAAATCCATAAAGTTTCCCTCTGAACAAAGAGGAAAGTCAGTACAAGGGAAAACACCAATGCGTATGAAGGTGACTCCTTGCAAATCTTTAAAGCAGTTGTGGTAGAATCAGATTTATTTTCCCCTCAAGTCAATGAAGAGGCTGAAACTTGAGAGATGAGTCTTTATGGGAAATAGAAACTGTTAGAGTAGCGAACGATTCATTTTAATAAATGAAACAGATGCACCATTAATTGCGCATGCGCATGAGAGAGAGCTCTCCAAACTGCTCCCGGCTGCGGGCGCGCCAGTTGAGAAAAAAATGTAGCTGTATGCGCCGGCCTTAGTGGCTATCTATTATTACCTGTGTGGTAAATAACTAAAAAGTACGAAGTTAATCTGCATTTAAATATGTTTAATTCTACTTATTTTGTATGTGTGTATATTGTTTATCGTCCTTAATAAATGTTAGCTATATATATCCAAGAATTTCGATTTAATAGAACTCATATTGCAACAGAAACCTTTCAAAAAGCAAACTGCTAGAGCATATATTTTTGGCTGATCACATCAACAGTGCCTAGGAAAGTATTGCGTAACTTTAGCTTATCCACACAAGGGACATAGGAAGTCCAATGATGAACTGGGAGTCACATTTTTCAAAAAGCTTCAACAGCTGACTTTTTCTTCTGAAAAAGAAAGGTTCCAAGTTAATCTGGATCTCCATAGCACAAATAAGAGTAGATTGGGAAGCAGCAGTAATAAGTCCAAGGACTTTATTTTCAACTCTACCAAGAATCCCATGACAGCCAGCTGAGGCAGTACTAAGTTCACCTCCATAATCTAGAACTGGTCTTATGTAAGTCTTATAAACAACAGAGAGGCCACCTTGTATAGAACTGTAGGTAATCCCCGCAAGACGTTTGAGCAGCATAAGCGGTTGGTCTCTCTATTTGATATAGAACCTTGTAGTTAAAACCTTAAACTAGAAATATATATATATATATAAATCTAATTAATAATTCTGAAACAATATCATACCAACTAATATTCGATGGAGTCTTCGGTAGATATATGGAGATATACCAATTCTTTCTGCATATCCATTGATATACTGCTTATGAGGAATCCATTGAGGCCATTGTAAATATCTTTCCTGAAAAATAAATACATATATATTCCAGAAAAACTTAACATTTTATAACATGTAACAGATACCAAAATAAAATGACCAATGTCTAGCATAATATCAAATTAAAACCATATGTTACATATAAATGTAATTTTTTAAAATCGATAAAATAAAATATGAAGTTATGGGCACATATAAATAGTAGATACATGCATTTAGATTTTGATACCTAAATGATAAATTTCCTTATTTTTTAAAACCATGATTTAAAACTTAGTTTCTGGAATATAAATTAAAAAAAAAAAAAAAAAATCTGTATTTTTCAAAAAGTAAAATTGGGTACTTTTTCAAGGATGTGATTTACCTACACTGTAAAAAAAAATTCTGTTTGCTGCCAGAAGTTTTCTGTAATGACAGAAAAATATGTTTTATCAACGCAATTTTTCCATAACTTACACGTATTTTCTGTCATTACAGAAAATTTCTGGCAGCAAATAGGACTTTTTTTTTTTTTTTTTTTTTTTATAGTTTACAAATACATTATTTCAAGTGATAGTTGGGTATTGGTACAAATGTTTAATCATAATCAATAAATAAAACTATTTTTGTAATGCTTTTATTCTACAAAATGAAGACCATGTTTTAACTGTAGGGTAGGATGGGATAAATCGATAGTGGAGTAAATTGAAGGTAGAATTAAATATATATATATATATAAATAACTCTTTTTATAATTGATTAAATAAATTTTACTAATGCCAAAATGTTATTTATACATTTCTTAATAATAGAGGTCAAGACTCACAGTCGCCACTCGCCACGTGGCGACTTAATTTGAAAAAGAGGCGATCAAAAAAATAGGTATGATCGCCAATTTTTCCCGCGAATTCGCGAAAATATTTCTTCTGTTTTTTTAAAAATCGCGGCTATCGTTCGTTTAAAAAATAAAAGAAATCCCGATTGTTTAATGGGATTTCGATGATGATCGCGCTTTCCGATTTCCAATCTTTCTCCATCCCCAACATAAATGTCAATATTCATTTAAAACTTGCTTTATGAGATTCTAGAACCTAGAAAGAAATAGAATTGTTAAATATTTCTTGTTTGTGTAATTATTTTTTGCCTCTCTCTCCCTTTTCTTATTTCCATCTAGCGATCGGCAATGAAATGTTCTGCAGTTGTTTCTTAGTCTTTCTTCATCCATAATATAAATGGCAATATTCATTTTAAACTTGCTTTATTAGATTCTAGAAGTAGAATTGAGAATTTAATATTTCTTATTAATGTAATTTGTTTAATCCCCCCCCCCCTCCTTTCCCCATTTCTAGATAGTAATAAATGATCAATCTAGAAACAATAAAGCGACAGAAGTGCTCAATAACTTGATGAATAGATTTATTTTTTCTCAATTAAATTATACATTTATATTTCATATCTATACCAAATGTGTAAACAGGGGAAAGGGGGGATGAAAAACAGATTTTTAGGTACGAAATTTTTTTCTAAATCAGTTTAAGAAATTAATGCTCAGTTGATTTCATATGTGTTTAAAACTGATAATTAAATACTATATATATATATATTAATGTATGATTAATATACTTGCATAAAAATTTTATTCTATATATGTTTGAAAAATTTGTTTTTCTGATGGTATGAAATTTTTATAAGGTTTTATGTGGATATAAAAGTAACTGCAGTTATATTAAAGAATTTTTTTGTGTTAATGAAATAATCCTGAAAATGTTTAAAGTAGATGCTATATATAACTGTTTAGGTAGTCAATTTATTGAAAGTGATGCTAATAATGTCCATCCAACCAATCATGTTCACAGAAAATTTTCAGCAAATTTCTAATTTTAGTAATCAAATGCCAGTTAATAAAATTAAACCTCTGATAATAGGCTAGTACAGATTCTTTGCCTCCCCACCCCCTCCTCAGACTCAAAATAATTTTGTTTTCCTCTAATTCTGATCATAATTATTTTCCATTTGCAGATGGAAGTGCCAGACTAGGTGAAATTTATTAAATGAATCAAATTTTTGTATTTCTTTTCAATGGGACGTAAAATAAATATTCTTGTAAAACACAAATTGTGTATGAGAAATCACATTGTCAGATCATATCATCATTATAGCCTGCTGTTTTCCGTAGCAAAATGCATATATTAGTATACTTGTCAACTTTTCCGGTTTTCCCGGAAGACTTCCGTTTTTTTAACGTACCTTCCTTTCTTCTGGACAGATGATGAAATCTTCCATTTTTAAAAAAGTCGCGGATATCGTTCATTTTAAAAAGAAAACCCAAATGTTCTACGAAAACTCCTGATTCCCAATCTTTCTCCATCCATATAACATAAATGTGAATATTAATTTCAAACTTGCTTTATGAGATTCTTGAACATCTAAAGAAATAGAATTGTTAAATATTTCTTGCTGATGTAATTATTTTTTGCCCTCCCCCCTTCATTTAGCTCCCCTTCTTTTTCTTTATTTTTTTATTGGCAGAAATACATACATATATTATATATGCACGTTTATTGTATTATTAAATGACTAATAATACAATAGTCATTTAATAATAATGACTATTGTATTATTAAAATAATACAATAAAGAGCACTATTTCTTATTTTAACTTTCCGACCATATCATTTGTGTTTTTATGCACACACACTTATATATCATATATATTATGTGTATGAATCCAATGTATAACGACGACGACTCATGAGTGGCCACTGAGTTCCTCATGTCCAGTGGCCACTTCTAAAAATTTTAAGTCTTGACCTCTACTTAATAATAAAAAAAATACTTATGTTCAGATACCTATTATTACATACAAAAAACAGAAAAAATGAAAAGTTTGTATTTCTTATTTTTATTATTGTGAATCTTAAATTCTATTTGTTTTTATAAAACAAAACGTGTTGTAGACAACACATATTTTGAAAAAATTGGTGAAATATATTAATGTAAAGAAAAATAATATCCTAAGCTATAATTATCTTTTTGTATTAAAGGGTACATGGGAGGGGGGTTGAAAATTTTACCTCCAAATTACTACCCCATGTTGGGAAATTGGTAGAACTTTGGACTAGGGCTCGCATTAGAAAGTGGGATTGTGAGAATCTTGCAATATTTAAAAAAAATCCCACTAAAAAATATATCATAAGGGCGATTTCTCCCAATTTTTTTACATTGTTCTTTGAATATTTCATCCTTTTTTTAGTTCAATTGGGTAATATATTAATTGCTTTGAAGCCTCCTGTAGTTATTTATTTATTGTTTTTTAACTTCTTTAGAATTTCTTGATAAAAGGAAATATATATATATATATTATGTAATTATTTCAAAATACTTCTTAATTGTAAATAGTTGTTAAGAGGATATATGAAGAGTTTATTTTATCAACAAACAACTATGAAATGTGAAGACTAAAAATTGCAATAATTATATTGAAATAATTTAGGTTATTCCAGTTACTGCAGTCCTGTCAAGCACTCTTTGAGTACTCAAAATCAAATTGAAAATAAATTTTTGAACAGATTAAAGGGGAAAGAAAATAAATAAATTTCCACTCTTAATATATACTTTTTTTTTTGTTGTTGTTTCTTTAGTTTGTAATTGTTATTCTCTAAAAAGAAATTTACGAAATGTAAATTATGTAATTTCTCACTTAAATTTTTTGTTAGAGTGGGAGAATTTCATTCAATATTTTCTCCTAGTGCAAACCGATTTGGGCATTTATCAAGTCAGTTCTAGGCACTTTCGATTTGGTCTAATTGAAGCAAACTATAATAAAGTAAAGGCATTATTGTATAACAAACGTGAACAGATTGGATGTTTATTTTAGAGTTTATATAGGTTTAAAACATGGCCTACCATTATATTTTTAAGTTATTCTTTTCTTATAAGTACATTTCCCAATTTTCAAACAATAAATTTACTTAGTTTATTCAGGTCCAGAAACATCCGATTTTTGTCAAATTTTATGTTTCTACTAGAAATTCTGTAATTTTTTTTGGGGGGGGTTTGTTTTTCTTAATCCAATTTTACTAGTTAATAACTTACAGCAATATCAATCATTTACTTTATGTCTTTGATGAAGAGGCATGCATAAAACAAAAATTGGTCAGAATTGGCAATTTTTATTTTTAACCGTATCTTTTGAAGATTTGAAGCCCTTTTTTTTTAAATGAAAGTATGTTTTCTGTAAAGGTTTTAACTGTTGTTTGATCACTACTTTACCCCACATTTTTAATATCTATCTGAATAGGGTTTATAGCCATACCTCCAAGTTAACCAACATGGAGTAAATTGGAGGTAACTTCAATTTTAATTTTTCTATTGGGATAAAACTTTTTTGATATTTATAAAACCATCTCAGCGTGATACATTAATGAACTCCCTTGTTGAAGCAATTTTTACAATGGGAAAAGTGGTGAGAGTATGAGCATGATTTACAAAAAACTAAATTTTCCACCGATTTACCCCCATCCTACCCTCTACAATAATTAAATAGAGTAAAAAATGGTTTGATATCTATCGTCCTTGGCAATTTTTGTATTTGGCAATCACAAACGTAATACGAAAATATACATGCCAGGAGTATATTTTCGCAATATATATTTTACGAAATATTGTTTGAAATCATTGATTACCATCTTAGTATATATTATTAAAATAACCATGATTTTTGAAAGAAATTAAATATGTTCGCCAGATAACTTGGTGATCTTTTTCTTTTTTCGCCAAGGGCGACAGATATCAAATCCGCTCCGAAAATATTCAATTAAGTCTTATCGTTAAATTATATCAGAAAAAAAACATTACACAATGAAAACCCTATTTCACAGAATTAATGTAATCTTAAACTATGTTAAATAGTGTACATTTCAAAGCATCCTGAACGAAATATATAAGAAGCAAGGATGTAAATAGAAATCTTTTACTAAAATACTTACTAAAATTCCGCGTTCTTTCGAAGGATAATATAACCTTACAAATATTCCATATTTTAAATATGAAGTCATAATATCACAACACCCTACGCTGTAAGGTCCAGAAGGTAACGGAAGGTGCCTCTTGCCCTTGAACGATAAAGATTTTTCTCTCTGCATATTTAGAATAAAATATATTATTATTTACAGAAAATATGTTAAATGTCAGTGTTTGATGAAAATTCTTCACGAGTAAAACAACAATTAGAGACTGAAATTATTTTTATTATTTAATCAATAGCCCTTTCGATCATAGATAAGATTGAATAAGGAAACTATATGAAATAAAACCATCCTTCAAATTCGTATTTGTTTTGATATAGTTCCTTCACTCTGATGAAGGAGAAATGGATTTTGACTACTGACCGGTTGATGAGCGTGTTCAGTAGAGCGCCCGAGATGGATCAATGCGACCGGGCGATGACGTCACTGATCCTGGACCGGTCTTGGATCGGGCCAGGAATCTACTGAACGCTTTGGAACAATTTTGGGCTGGGATTGCGGTGCCTTGTTCTTAAGTCTTATCTTAAATGTTACGAACTTTCTTAGATAGGCGTGGTTAAGAACGATCTTAACTTGGTATTGCGGTGCCTCAAGCGTAAGTCCTCCGCGTGTCCTCGTAAGAGAAAGCCAGCCAGCCAATGGGAGACGCAGAGCGAGCTATGTTGTGATTGCGCGCGCATCGAGTTACGATTCGACTTAAGATAGCTCTGAGGTTGTCGTAAGATAGTGAGACACTGCAATACGACTTGCGTTTTGTTTACATCTTAAGACAGAGTTTGTGCGTGTGCGTAAGATAGTGTTGAGCGAGGCACTGCAATCCCAGCCTTGACGTGATAGGAGCAGCGCCATCTATCTAATTTGACCTGTATTAGCAGCAAGTTATTTATTGTATTTCTGTTGTTTATTTTGTCTGGACTTTTAATACGTAATTCCATAAAATGCTAAACTATATACTACTTTTTTCTTAAAAAACAGAAAGAAAGATCTTTTATGTAATAACAATTCTTATTAATGTAGAATTCTGTACTCTGCTAACAAAAAATAAGAAGCTATTAATTGATTGTACTGATAAATTACTAATATACATTACTTTGGTTATGATTTTTCTAAATTCACGTATAAATTTTAATCATGAAAATGTTAAGAATGTTACGTTACATTTATTTTTAAAGGAGCAGAGTAGATTTATCTTAAATGAGCACTTAAAACACCTTTCTTTCTCTTCGAATTTTATTATGAACAGAAATGTACAACAAAAACGTTTTTGAAAAAAAAAAAAAATAAAAAAAAAATAAATTATATAAAATATGAAATATGCTGTTCAGTTAATATAATGGATTTATATAAAAAATAATCTTATTTTCTTCTTCGATTTATGAATCAATATAAAGAGCTTTTTCTCTTATTACCGACTGAATATTAAAATAAACTAGCAATGTAAACAACACTGCATAATTTTATAGCTACTTTTTTTACAGTCTGTTTTGTTTATTAAATTTAATAATTGACGTTTTAAACTTATTTTTACCTAAATTAAAAATATGTGGAAGGATTTTAATTTATTTACTTATAGTTAACTTATTGTTTTAAAGGTAAAAAATACAATCGTTTACAAACTTTTCTATTTGTAAACAAAAAACAATCGCATGAATGAAAAGCTTTGTCTGAAAAAAAAAAAAGAAATATAATTTTTCCCAGCTTATTTTTATATACTAAATTAGCAAAATATGATAGCGTCCGCATTAAGAATATATATATTTTTTTTTTGTTTCAATTAAAATTGTGTAAATTTTTGTTTTAATTTTATGTTTGAATGTTACGTTCATCAATAAAAAAAAATTACGTATCGAAAATCGTTATTACGTAAAAAATCTTTTTTACACAATAAATAAATAAATATAATATAGTTTAGCATTTTATGGAATTACTTACCTTATTTTCTACAGCACAAACAATGCATATAAATAGGTACATCTGTATTAATCCTCAGCTAATCAAACAAATAAACAATCATTGTCAAGAACAGATGTTCATTGTTCAGGTTTTCACTGCGTAATGTCAATCAGAGCCTGATTTTCAACCTACTGCGCATTTGATCCATCACGTGACCCAATGGATCAAGAAATTTTTCTGGGCTTTCTGATCCACGACCGGTCGAGATCGGTCCATTCCACTGAACGGTGTGACTCTGGATCGGTCGACACCACTGAACGCTTTGGCTCGGAATTTTTCGACCGGTCGTGGATCGGGCGCTCTACTGAACACGCCCAGGCTGATATCGCTCCTCATGACTGTAAGTGTGTAAGTAATCGTAAAAATTTTTCATTTTAGGTTAAATCCTACGAAAAATATCGCAGAATTTCTTTATTACCAGATCTGGAAATAGTCCTGATTTCAATGCTATCGAAAATGGTGAATCTTTTGAAGTCTAGAAACTTCTCAGCTATGTTATCGTGTCTATCTAATCAGTAAAATTGAAAAGTTAACTAAACGTTCTATTTTAGTCTTTTCTGTTTTTGATATTGGCAACACTCATCACATCATCATCATTTAATTCGAGCTTCCGCGAGTTACGCGTGTGAAAATTTTTCTTCAATTTTCATTCCGTAAAGTGCTTGTTCCCTAACTTGGGCTAAGGCTATTATTGCAACTTGCACTAATTAAAAATTCCTTTTATAGTAAAAAAATGATTGGAACCGACGAGTTAGCTTGTGTTTACAGTGCTTTGATTCTCCAAGATGATGAAATTGCCGTAACAGTAAGTCCACGTTTTAAGATTTTGAACATTAATTTCTCTTTATAATTATTATTTTGATTCATAAAATATATCAGTCAATTTGTACATTTGAAGAAATCACTCAGAATTCTTATATATCAATATCAATTATATTTATTTAAACATTTATATTAAGTTAAGACTATTGAGCACGTGGTACCTGTGACAATTATTTCTTCAACGATTGCGGTTTGTGCTCTGTAGATAAATTTAAACTTTCGTAGAGCTTACTATTGTCGCAATATTAAATAGCACACATATAATCTGTATTTGTTAACTTGATAGATACAAGTATATATACATATGACTCTGTACAAAATGACTTTAAACCTGTTAATTTCGAGACTTGATTACTAAAAGACATGTTTTTCCTGTAATTTTTGTTTGTATTTCTTGATGATTTAGAAATTTTTTGTAGATTTTTCATACTACACAATGTCGAGTCATTCAACTCAAATGATGCGAGACGTTTTAACGATCGCTTTTACGTGCAAATGAAATTGAAAAAATATGATTGTTAATGAAATTTTAAATACAAAAAATATCAACAAACGCCATTTTTAAATGTAAATCACACCTACGAGCTGACGTGGATCGCACCAACAAAAGTCTCATTCAAAATCAGGGTTCATACTCCTCTGGGTAAACCTGGAAAATAGGGAATACTCAATGAATTTGGAATTTGTAAAAAAAAAAGTCGGGGAAAATCAGTTATAAAACCTGGAAAAACAAATGTTATTTTTTCTCTCAAGTATGTTTTTCTTGTTTAGCTTCGTATCAAAATTTAAATGATTAAGTATTGTGAAAATACGCATGTAAATAATGATTTCTACCCGAATTTCTATCATGATCGGCATTAATATGACATCATACTGTGGAAGTAGCTGTGTTTTGTCCTGTCTAGAAGAACGTTTCTTGTAATATGTCACTAATATTTTCTTTAAAGTTGTCTGGGAACTCAGGGAATTTTTTTTCCCATATTTGAGTATGAACCTTGAAAATAATAAAAATAGTACTAAAATATATATTAATAGAAAAATATTTAAATTTACTTTTTTTTTTTTTTTTCTTTCTGTACATTACAGGGGTCGGTAATGTCGGTATCCTTTTGAACTGGCGTGGTCAGTTTAATTATTGTTGTTTGCTCACTTCGCGAGCATTAAATCCAAAAAAAAAATATCACTAAACACCCCTAATTTGTGGTGCATGAATCAGTAAAAGTGTGAAAATTGATGGAGCCGCGGTCACTATGTTTTTTGCTATTTGCTCGCTTCACGAGCATTAAAACAAAACAAAAAAAAAAAAAATCACTGGACACACCTAATTCGTGGGGCAGTAAAAGCATGAAAATTGATGGAGCCGCAGTCACTACGTTTTCTGCTGTTTGCTCGCTTCACGAGCATTAAAAAAAAAAAAAAAAAAAAAAAAAAAAATATCAATACCCCTAATTAGCGATGCATGAAAATTTGTATAGGCTGCGAACAGTACACTAGCTGCTGTATGCTTGCTTCGCAAGCATTATTTAAGACCAAAATAATTACTGGGCACACCTATTTCAAGGCACATAAATCAGAAAATGCATGAAATATGAACTGTAACAGTCAGTATTCCGATGCTAGATCGCTATGCAAGCATTATAAATAAATATTCACTGAAAGCACCTAATTAAACCAGGTGCATGAAAAAAATCTATACTAAAGCAATGACTATCATGCCCTATCTTTTTTCTTTGTAAATTTATTAAAAAATATATAAAAATAAACTGAAAAAATTGTTTTAAACATTAAAAAAATCATTTAAAATCTAGAATTAATCTAACAGATGCTGTGGCAGCTTTTAAAAAAGTATGAGAAGATAAAAACAATCTTTAACAATTGAAGATCCTCACGTAAAAGGAATATTTAAATTTTAAAAGGAATTTTAAATTAAAATCGGCTCTGTTACGAAAGCTAAAACAATTTAAATTTTAACGCTCCCGGTGGCTCCTGCTATGCGACTAATCCAATGAGATGAAAGCGCTGACGGGTTGCACTAAGAGGAGCAAATTCACGTGACCAGCGAATGTGTTTGCCAGGCGCAACGCGTTATTGCTAGTTTTGGCGGGGTACCATTAAATAGGATGAAACCCTAATTAATTATCGTAAGATAGTTGTCGCTTCAGCAGCATGGTTCAAAATTTAGATAAAAATATTGCTCTGATTTTTTTCAGGGGGTCTGTCCAGACTTTTCAGACAGGGTCCTATTTTTGTGAAATTTTGAAAAATTCTACACAATTTTTCGAATCTTAAATTCAATGTGAAAATAAAGTTCTTAAGAACTCTTTTGGCTAGGGTCGTCCTTTTATGAAAAATTTAATTTTGCAGAATAAAATTTAAATTACATTTTTATAGAGCTAAACTCACACACATGCACAGGAACCTTTTACAAATTAGAAATTGAATATCAGCTTCTCATGAGAAATACTGCAAAGCACATCCGATTATTAAGGTGGCCTGTTTGTTTTATAGAAGATTAGTTTTCAAAATGAAAAAATTTTATCAAAGGTCTATTTTTAACAGGGAAATTTTGTGAAGGGTCCTTTTTCAAGATATAAAATTTTGTGTGGTGTCCTTTTTCAGAATAAGTAGTTTTGTGAAGGGTCCTTTAACGCAGGCCTGTCCAACCCAAAACACTTGATGGGCCGCATTGGAAATCTATTTTATTCATTGGGGCCGCACCGTATGTACAGTCATAAAATAAGCCCCCCCCCCTTTCTTTCCCGACTTTCGCCGTAAATTAGTGTAGAGGCATGCGGTTAGTGCCGATCGATTAGAAATAAAGCATAGTTTAGAACGGTTTAGTTAGATTTTGCTTAAGGGGGTGTCTGCATATTGAAATTGGCATGAATTTCATTTTTTTCAAAGGTAACCGCCAATTTCGACAAGCTTTTTGGATTATTTGGATCAAATCAGCCCAGAAAATGATATAGTTTATCTGTTTCTCTCAGTTTTTCACATAATTTGTTAAACTATGGAGATGCTAATGCTAAATGAATGTAATAAACATTAATTCATGTCTTCCCAAAAAATTAATGTATTGAAATTTCATTTTTTTTATTTTTTTTTACGTTAGAGTGAAGTAACCCAAATATATTCCATGCATATTTTTGATTAAAAAACATTTTTTGAATTATGAAAATTATTAATAATTTCATATTTCAAAAAATTATGTGTTATGACCTACATTAACATTTGCACGAATAGCAATGGGCAACATCAAAAATATGGGTTTCTAAATTTACAGTTTATTCCTTTCATTATTTTTCGAATTATAGGGATATTTCAATTTTTATTGCTCTTAGAGGGCTGTCACTTGTTATCGTTTGTATCGTATATTACTTTGCTTGCACATGATTTAAAATAGTTATATTCAAGTAAGTTTAGACGTACACATCATTTCTTAATTAGCATTACTTTACTTTAGTTTATAGTATTTCAAATTGTTATACTTCTTTTCCTACTATTATCTGAATAGATATAATACTTTTCTTTGTGCTATCTTAATTTTTTTAAATATAGAGATTTACCCCTGATCAATTTTTGCTTGTAACTCTATGAAAACTTGATATGAGGAATAATAAACTATACCTTTTTCCGAACCGCCTTGACTTCCGAAATTCGAATATGTAGTCAAAAATAAGTGTTACTATTCGGGGAAAAAAAAAAAAAAAAAGTTTGTGCAAGTTTTAATAAGTAGATGACACTCTAAACAAAATTTAGCAATTGAATTCAAAACTAGATGTTATTACCAATCGTTAGGCATCAGCTGCTGGTTTCTACGATAATTTACGGTGAAATTAGTCGGGGAAGGAAATTATTATTATTATTATATGACTGTACGTATGCATTTGTGCATACATATTTGTGAGTACACGATTCATGTATGTATAAACTTTTTATGGGGAAGGGCAGGGTGAAAATTCGGAGCAGAATACATTAATTTAAATTATTTTCATTCATAAATTAACAATAGAATCGGGAAACATTTATGATTATACATTAAAACTATAATAAAGAGAATGAATAATGGATCTAATAATATTTCATTACAACGGTTCTTTAGCTATCATAATCGTTAAAAGGTCGAATTTCGAAAATTCAGAAGGTAATTATTAATTTTTGATCCGTTAACCAAAGTTGTCAAACTTTTTAAATATCGTTAGTCTCCTCGCGGGCCGCAAGAAACTAAACGAAGGGCCGCATGCGGGCCGCGGGTTGGCCTCCCCTGCTTTAACGGACCCAGATTGTCCTCTAGACAGAACCCTGTAATTTTAGATTAATTTTATTTTCATGTTTGAGCATGCTTGTGTTTTTTAAATGCTTTTCAGAAACTTACATTTATTTTTTTTTAACTGTGCTTAATAGTAGTAAAATTTCACTTGTAGTTCAGTAAACTACTAGGTTAAGTGATGACAAATAATCCTGATAAGAAATGATGGATTTGACTGATTTAATGAGTCTGATTAACCTAGTAGCAATAAATTTTTTTAATTAATATGAATTATCACAACAAATAATTTAGAATATTATGCCCAATTCTTAGAGAGCGTCATTGTGAGAATCTCACTATTTAAAAAAAAAAAAATACTATTCAAAAAATATTGCATAAAGATCTTCCCCCCCCCCCCCCTCCCCCCATTTATTATTTTATTTTTTCGTATTGTATTTGTTGTATTCCTTCTTTTTTTTTTTTTAATTGCATATTGAGTGATACACCAGTAGCAGCAAAAGTTCAGCATGGCAGCTAGCGCTACAAATTGTTTAAAGCTCTGCAGATCAATTTAAAATCTCAAAGAAATTTTGGTCTTAAAAGAAAATAAAAATGTATAGTAAGGGATCACTCTAGAACATGAAAAAGGGCAGGGTGTACATTATAGAAAAAAAGCAACTTAAGGTTCTGTCTAAATATGTATGGGTTAATTTTTACAAAAACTTATGACTTATGACGACAATCTATTTTCTTCATAACACTATTTTTTGTTAAATAGTTATGCAAATTTTGAAATTTCATATTAGCATTCTGGAAAGAAAAAAGATCAGAAATACTAAGAAAAAAGTAAAGATATCAGGGTCAGGTTCACATTGTGAAAATGGGGGTGGTATTTTTTCTCTGAAAAGAGCAAGGAGGGTGGAACTTTACCTGGAAAAGGGCATTGATTAGGACGAGGTGCCCCGCTCTAGAGTGATCCCTGATATAATGAATTGCTAATATGAGATTCTTGTTATCAGGGTTAAACCTGGCAAAAAAGTTTCTTTAGCATTTTAGCTAAAACATATAAGCAGTATTTTAGCTTTTTTGAAAATTCTTTGAATAGTATTGATTTCTTTTTCTTAACTTGGTTATCCCCAATTTAGTTTTCTGTTTTATTCACTGATGATTTTAACCAAGCATATATTGCGATTTAAGAAAAATGAATCGGCCAAATTTTTATTTAGATTTCAACAAACGCAATACTAGCAGACTAGCACTAAAAATACATCTCTGAAGCAAATTCTTAATTATATTTTAAAATGTTTTTGCATTTAAATTCAACCATTAAAAGTTTAATTTAAATCTGAATATACTAAATAGATAAGGATTCCCAATATTTTCAATGATTTTGTAATTTCCGTCCACGAATATTTGTATAAAAACTAGAGGTAGTTATATAAAGATATTTTATAAAATAATCTATTTTTAGCAAAATTCTTACTGGCATAGTTTAGCAAAATACAATATCTTTTAGCAAAATGCTAAAAAAACTAATAGCTGTTTAAACCCTGTTTGTCATGGGTGAAAGTCTTCCGTCTACAGGACGGAATTCAGTCTTTCAAAAATACCCCAGGACGGAGGCGAGACGGAAAAATCGGACGACTTTCCATACTATCTTTGCATGCAGCCTACCTAAAACATGCAAGATCCTCGCGTTTTTAGTGCAAACTTCAAGGAAGGTAAATTGAAAAAATTTTTCAGTCTTGGCTACATCTTACAACTTGCAGCCATGCTGTTTGTTATATGAGACTTAGTTTGGCATGAATGTATTGTACTGCAGAAAATTCTGCCACTGGGAGTTATATAAAGATTGCTTTAAAGAAGACGATCCTCTGTTTTTAACTTCTAGAATTTCTTGAATTAAAAAAAGAAAAAATTAAAGAATTGAGTAATATTAAAACACTTAACTCCAAAAAGTTATTAAAGAGAACATGCTATTTTATTAACCAACAACTACAAGATATGGAAACTGAAAATTGCAATTAAATGTGAAATAAATTTGGTTATTCTGTTCTGAGTACTGCACTCCAGTTACTACTCAAATAAATAACTATAAAAAAATAAACTTTAAAAGAGTGAGATTAAGTGGATAAAAAAAGAAACTTAAGCAATTCCTACTTCATTTCTGACGAAAATTTAGATTCAGAATATTAAAGCAGCATTAGTCTTTAACCACATAAGGGAAAACAAAAGAAAGTTATTAAAATTTTTTAACATGTACTTGAATTTTTGTTTAATTTGCACAACTGTAATTATAATTTACTCATTTAAATTTTTGGTTTAATTGGGTAAAATCCCACTCATGTTTTAGTAATGTGATGTGAACTCTGCTGAGTATAGTAGACCATTTGAACAACTTACAAAAAAAAAAAAAGTGCTATTGATGACTAACTTTCACATTCTCATTTCTAATCCTGTAATAAGCTGGGCTTAAAAAATCCAAAAATATTTTCATGCCCTATTGGGCATGCTAATCTGGAAGATGCATGCCCGAATTAAACTTTTACATGCTCAAATATCTTATACAAATTCATATTAATAAAAAAAACACATATGCCTAATGAAAAGAATTTAAACAACATTATAATGGCATTGTTTATTTCATTTTAATTTAAGTCAGTGTCAAATTCAAGACACTATATTTTAACACTTTATTTTTGGAAAAGTTCTTTTGATTACATGTTTACATGCCCCGGGCATGTCAGGCAATATACATTTCGAGCCCTGTTAAATGAGGCTTATGTGATGACAAAAAAATTTCTGATTTAATATTGATGGTTTGACTGATTTAATGAGTCTGATAAGCCTGATTGAAAATTTTCACTGTCAAATGACTTGGAATGTTTAAAAGGAAAGTTTCTTGTAAAAAGTGACTTGTTTTAACATTTTTTTTTTTTTATGTGCATTAATTCGGCTAGATTAAATTTTATTTGAATTCTTGACTGATCTTATGTATCTGTATTTAAATTTCAGCCTGAAAAAATAACAACGCTGTTGAAAGCTGCAAATGTGGATGTTGAATCTTATTGGCCCGGTAAATTCTTTAATTTTCTAATATATAAACAATTATCATTGATAAAAATATGGTGTTTAATTAAATTCTTTCATTGCCATTAAAAATAGATTAATTTGTATTATGTATGCACTGTTACCTTATTTTGTGTATATATATATATATATATATATATATATATATATATATCATTTTTGGTTATAGCAATAAAACACCTTTTCAACAGTATAAATATTTGGAGTCAATGGTAAATTATATATACAGTAGAACTAGAACCTCCATAAGTTGACCACCTAAGGGACTGTAACTGAGTAGTCAACATATGGAGGTGGTCAACTTATAAATTTTTAGAAAATATTTAGCACAATATTATAAAAAAATTTAGTAAACTTTTTTAGTATTTTTTAAGGAAAATTTTAGAAAAAAATTAGCACTTACTCACTTTTATTTTTACTGAAGGTACAGCACATTTTTACAATTTTTGAAAGAATGATTCAATTTTTGTTTGAGTCCTCTTTTTGTTCATTAGGTAACTGCAAAAAGCACTTTTGCAGTTTACAAGTCCATTAAGCATGCTTGGGCACTTTTCTGCAGTCTTCCTCTTTTGCAAGTGTCACCCTTCATTACTAGACTTTTATCAGGCATTGCTTTAAAGAAGAGACCGCACTCATCAGCATTAAAGATGTCCTCATCTTTAAAACCTTTTAGCAAACTCTGGGAATTTTTCAATAAATTTTTCCACCACTTCAGCTGAAACCTCATTCGATTCCCCACACAATACTTTTTGAGAAATCTCGTATCGTAGTTTGAATTTTTCAAGCCAACCTGCTTACGCTTGGAAGTCCTCTATTTCGAATTTTTTTGCAAACTTCTTTGCTACTTCCTGAAGCATAGGTCCCGATATTCTTGCATTGATTGATCTCATCTCTTTAAACCAACCAAACGTGACTTCGTTCACATCGTCGAGACATGTTTTTCTGCATTTTCTTTGGAGTCTCCCGTTTTCGGAAGAATATCTTTCCAGATACTCTTCCTTGCGTTTTAAAATGTTGCACACAGTTGTCTTGCTCACACTAAATTTTTCCGCTGTCTTTCTTTGGCTGCTGCTTTCTAGAAAATTAAGAAGATCCACTTTCTCCTTTAATTTCAGTTCTTTTAGAGCTTTTCTTTGTGCCATTGTTAATGAAAATTTGCAAATAAACGACCGGACCCGTCGCAAGGCAACGTCCAGAGAAAAAAAAAAGGAATGTGTTTCACATGTGAGCGATACACGTTGTTTTCCAATTCTGCGTATAGTTCAATGCTACACTACTACGCACATCCCCCACTCCCTGTTCTTTTTCGACAGATTCCATCAATGACAGACAATATGTACAATCCAAGAAATGAAAGCATTAAAAGGGCTAGAATATCATTTCAACAAAAGGCTGGGTAATCTCTGGCATTTCCCTCCCATTGTATCACACTGGAAGTGAACAATGAATAGAGCACCACAAGGGGAGCGAGTGTTGCTCAGATAACCCCAATGACTGATAAAGAAATTCCTGGAAACCAGAGGGAGAACAAACAGAGGAAAAAGTAAATTCAAGAAAACATCAGTGGTCAAGTTAGAGAGTAAAACCTACTAAAAAGTGGTCAACATAGAGAGGTAAATATCCATTGAAAATGCGTTGTGACCATTCAAACTAATAAATTTTGGTCAACATAGAGAGGTGGTCAACTTTGGAGGTTTTACTGTATTAGTCTAAACCCATTGTCAGGGGTGAAACTTTTCGAGGGCTATCCCTCAATTCAGGGTTTTTGAAAATTTTGTTGTTTCAGAATTTTTTGTTAAATGATTTTGTTTTTGTAGAAATTTGTCATTTTGAATATTTAATTTACCTTATAATGGATAAAGAACTCTGCAAGTAACACTTATAGGTAGCCATGTGACATATCATAAGTCTCCCCTACCTACATAAAAGTAAGTTTTCAGGGTTTTTGCATGTCAGGTAGTTTCACCCTTGCATTGTGCTAGGCTGTTGCTATTCGGACCATCAGTGCAATTAGTATGAAGACTCTTCGGACCGCTTCCTTGTTGTGCTGGTCATAATAATAATTTTGTTTGTTTGATTTCGAATTTTCTCTGTAATATACTAATTATTTTGCTTGTTTCAACTGCAAATTCAAACTTTTAACATTTTGAAAGTGTATAATGCGATTGATCCATGTCATGCTTATTTCTCAACATTACTGTTAGAAAACATTACAAAATAAGTACAAAAGTCATTTTCAGAAAAATCATGCATATATTTGTATAGAAAATTGGGTTTGGTTTGCATCGAATTATATTGGAACAGTTTAATTGTTTAAAAAAAAAGGGGGGGGGAAGAAGAAAAATAAATAAAAAAACAAATAACATCTATGTAGTTGAATATGCAGATTTATTTAGACATATTCATAAACAAACATGTTGCAAAGATTTTTTCAAAGATTGAAAATACTCATTTACTATTTTCATTTTTGCTTTATATATATTATTTTGAGTTATTACCCTTTTATGAAGAATTTTAGCATCATTTAGAGTACAAAATTCCTGTGAAAATAATCTCTACCCCACTCCCACACTCAAAAAAAAAGTAAAGATAATTTTTCATGCACGGGGACGACACATTATATTTCTAAATTTTCCTCTTTTATCAGTGCTAACTTATTCTCCTTAAAAAAGATGGTCCGAATACTGAATAGCTTGTACACTAATCGCATTGACGGCCCGATTTGCCACTTTGATTGTGCTTACTGGTGTTGGCATATCATACAAGAGTCAGTATAATCTAAATATGAATTCTTGAATTTTTTTTTTTTTTTTCCCAAGGAGAGGGATAAAAATGAAGCTTTGATTAAAATCTTTTTAATTCCAAACCAAAAGTGTTGCATGCCAAAATGAGAAAGTTGAATGAACGTAACCAAGACTGAAATTTAAAAGAAGGTTTAGATATTAGCAACGTCCACGGCTGTATTCACAAATTTGTTAATGCAACCATCGCAAAATTTTTCTTTTTAAGAATAGAAGCTTAGAGGTAGTGTTTATGTTTAATGATAATATTCTTTCCATGTTATTCAATGGGATTTTTGTTGCTCTGTTTCATAAGAATATCTCACTCAAAAATGAAGTTTTTTCAATTCTGTTTTTTGAATATTCCTCTGAATATGTTGCCTTTTAGCTTAGTGAGCAGTCTTCTGAAAAAATAAATATTTTATGTAGAGATCCAAACTTGATCTTAAATTTATTTTATGAAGTAAATTTAAACTTAAGGAGCCTTCACACACTGGCAACTGGAAAGCTTCAACTTCGGTTTCTTTTGATATTTCTTTGATGTGGTTTTTAAGAATCGAAGCTCGTTCGCTCTCGCTCACAAACCCCCTAGTGCGATAATTGCATGGGAACTGGTCTCTTTTGTAAAAGAGCAATAAAAAGTAATGTCCTTCATTGTAAATGTATGCAAAATTTCAATGGTCACTTTTGGACAATGGATAATTTATGTCTTTTGAAGCTCTGAATGTTGCCAGAGTTTGAAGGAAGCTTTAGTGTGGTATTGCATAATGAAGACTGCACTGTTGAAGGAAGAAAGTCTGAAACCCCATGGTAAGCAGTTCAAAAAGTAATAGGATCAGATATTTAGGAAATTTAAAATATGGACATTATTTAGTGTTATGGAGTTTATAATCTTGCAAAGTTATGGTCAGATTGTTGGGGAAATTTAAATTTGGTTAAATGTTATAGAACAAAGACTTGCTTGAATAAGAAGGGTCGGAGTCTCCCTTGATGCTAGGGATTATGGAATGTTATGGTTAGATTCTTACCAATATTAAATTGACTCTGTTTGGAGCTACATAAATGAAGACTACAACTTTTGTAGGGGAAGGGTCAGAACTCCTGTGGAGTCCAGTCCAGTGTCTTGTAATATTAAGGCCGTGCATCAGATTCTCTTTTCTTCCCATGGTATCCAATGGGATTTTCGTTGCTTTGTTTTGTAAGAATCTCATATTCAAGTCACACTCACTTAAGGCTCCGCTTGGCAGGCCTGGGAAGTAAAATCGTACTCCAGAAAAACTCGTGTTGCCAACAAAGGGCGTGTCTTATTCAGGGTGATTGACATTCCACAAAATCCAATAGTGTCACACTTCAGCTTGTGGACGATACAAATGTGCCTCTGATGTCCAAATTTAACCCGGGGGCAAACCACAAGATGAAAGGGTGACTACGGAGATAAAGGGAATGAGTGGGGGATCTGACCGGACAAGAATTATTTCCGGTAGATAAGAAAGCTTTACTAGTCAAAGATTCATTAGTACCTTTTTCTGTCAGAAAACGTTTCAATTCATTTTCATTGCCCGATAGATGCAGAGTCGATATAGGGATTCGTATAATTTGTAATCTTTTTACAAACAGCAATAATTGTGGGCATTGTGTATTGTAAGTGGAACAACGTCTTTACTGTTAGGATTTTATTTATTTATTTCTTAGAATATGAAATGAGAATATGTTTACAAAATACAAAAACATCTATGAGCGTGCGAGCATGTGTGTGTGTGTATATATATACCATGAAGTTACATAATCTCTTTATAGGTTCATGATATATACATACATACTCACGCGCATGAGTACATATATCTGTATATGTATAATAACAAAAAATTGTTAAATTTATTACAATACTTTCAGTCTCATAAGTGAAGATTTTAATTTTTGATTTTTCTATCAAACACTGCCAAATAAGTCTTCAGATGATACAAGGTTTTAAATTAGAATATAGTCACACTGTATAAAAGATATTTTACATAATAACTAGCTGTAATAATACGATTCAAAACGACATCATTTAAATGTTATCTTCATTTAACATATATTTTTAATATTTTTATTTATTTTACACAATATAAATATGTATAGGAATAGGTTACCATTCAGTATCTTTTTCACCAAACTTGTTTATGTGTTGGAGTTATCTACCCTTGCACCACCGGCTTTCTCACACCTGAAATTTTCTGATTGCGTCATTAGATATATATGCGGAGTATTTACCTCTTCCTGTTATAATATAACTAATTCTGAAGTTTGAAATTCACTTCGTTCCCTCATCTCCTGAACTAGAGGTGTTAGAAATGATTTTCAGTAACGAAATTCTTTCAAGAGAAACAAAGCAAAAATAAAAATGAAAATTAAGCAAGAAGATTTTTCCCCCCTGTATTTTTTAAAATAACAAACCTGTTTCCAAACGAATGATTCTGCGTAATTTACTTTTATTTTTCCCCTAACTATATATATATATATATAGCATAATCAGAGGGCTTGGCCCCCTTATCGTTCCTCTCACCAACTCCAGAAGGAGGCTTCGCCTCCCCCGACCCGCTTTTCTTACTAATCCCTGCGGGGCTCCGGCCGCTTGTTCGCTGCGTTTCCTTTCACTAAATAGGAATAATAAAATATTATAGAAAGCCCATATTTAGTGTCAAATTAAAGTACATAATTTTTAATACCACTTTTTTTTATTTTTAATATTACGCTTAAAATCAACATTTTTTTATTTTATTTATTTATTTTTTTAATTAGAAAGAAATTCGCAATATCTTGACCATGTTGCGTTACAGCTAATTTATAAAACCTCTCTTGGTGACTTTTAAATTGCTGTTACTATTTGGGAGATGAATTTTTTGGTATATAATTGCTTGTTAAAAAAAAAAAAAAAAAAAAAGAGTAAATTTATTATTGAATTTTTTTAGTTAATTTGGGGCTTAGTCACAATTGTAATAAGGCATCCAGAAAAAATAAATTTTACTCATGATTTGTAACAAGTAAAGAATAAATGCAGTTCTATGTAAAGACCAATTTGGCTGTTTTCTTTAAAACGTGTAATTGTTTGCCGAATCAATGAATGTGGTATCAAAAAAATCTTTATTTAAAAAATGTCTATTGTAGATTGTAGAAAATGCACAATAAGAAGACATACGGAACGCATAAAAAGAACTTTTATGGATTTACACATTTTCAGATGTCAATAACATGATTTAATCATTTTTAGAAAATGTCTGTCGGTGTGTCTGTGTGTGTGAGAGAGAAACACAAATTTTGTGGCAACTGTATCACAAAAACTACTGCACAGAATGTCATACAAATTGGTAGGTAGTTTCACATTGTCATAAAGTAGTGCCTATTGATTTTTAAGGAAAATCGTCTAACAGGTGGCTTTGCCATTTCAAAATTTATACATGGTGGTATAGGACGAAATTTCGTATAAAAGTGCACAAGGAGAATTATTTTAACGATTTATTGTGAAGTTAAAAAGAATTATTTAATATAGTATGCAATAGGAAAAAGAATTTGGACACATAGCAGTAATTGGTCGAAATCATATACGGTAATATTGTGTAAAGAGCTAGGTTCAAAAACTAAATAAATAAATAAATAAATAATAATAATAATAATAGGTGCTGAAATACAGTCATCTTTAAAATCGTAGTTGTCAAATAATAGCAGCTTCACCTCCACCTATCGTGGATAAATACCCAAAAGTGCGTGGAAAAGACTTTTCTACAAGCAACGAGAACCTGGATTCGATGGAGCGCGAATGGAAAAAACGCTGTTAGAGGATACCCGAAACGAGGTTTACAGCAATTTCAATATATATTTTTTTTTCTTTTTATTTATAATGATTCTTAAAAAAAAAAAAAAAAAAAAATTTTAATATAGCGATCAGCGAATCGAGCGAAACATGCTAATAATAAGTTATAAAAAATTAACATACTAATAATACTGAAAAGTATATAACTAATGAAATATGTATTCTAATAGAAAAAAAATAATTAACAGTTATCGGGATCAGAAACGGGTAAAGTAAAGTAAAATAAAATAATAGTAAATTTCAGATATTTACGTAATATTTTTTTGACAAATTATTTAGCGACGATTTTGATGAATTTGTGTTGAATTTAATTTTCAAAGCTGATTTGATATTTACCGCCTTTAGCGTGAGAGAGAAAGAAAGAAAGAAAAAAAAAAATCTGTGTAAGACAGAATTTAATTTAGTACGAAAGACTATTAATTTCAATCAGAAATTTTTTTTTATATATATTTTATTTATTTTTTATCTCATTTTTTGGTCGTAAAACTGGGCCACGTACTTTTTAAAATGACTGAAATGAATTAAAATGAAGTATTGTTACCTAAATTTCATACTTTAGTTAAAAAGAAATTAATTGTCGTATCGAAAAACTGTTTGCGATCCTGGATTTGCAAAAATCACCCCTTTCATTTCGTACAGAATTTGTAACGATAGGACGGATATACTTCTAATTTCTTTTTCCTTCTTTTTTTTTTTTTTTTTTTTTGTGTGTGTGTGTTACACAAAATTGGTCTACAAAAACTGGCAACGACATTTTTATCTAAATTGGAACTAATAGTCCCCTGTTAAAAAAAAAAAAAAAAAAAAAAACATAATTATCAGTAAAGAAAACATCACTGGTATGTCAAAACACAATACGATTAGTAACTTACCAAATGTTTGCATTTTGTCTACTGTTTGTGAAATATTCTTTTTATCAGTTGCATATTTGAACGACTTTTTCTGATTCAAATGATGATGATGATGATTTTGTCCGATTTGTTCACGATTTTGTCCGATGGGGCTTTTGTCCGGCGGGGATTTTGTCCGTGGGGATTTTATCCGGTGGGGCTTTTGTCCGGGACCCACTAGTTACATATATGTGATAGGGAGGGGTTTAAGATTAAAAAATGTAGTTTTTAAAAGCAAATTTCAACAAATTACGGAGGACTAGAGGGGCATATGAGTTTTTTTTTTTTTTTTTTTTTTTTTCCCCTACAATTTTCAATGAAATGTTTTCACTGTAATATGTATATTATGTTAAGTATAGCTGTACAAAATAGTTAATATTTTAAAATATAGTACATATGATTTATTAAGTTAATAAAAATGTGATTTCAAAAACTATCAATAATTATAAAATAATATATTTTTTTTCTCTTAATAATAGTATAAAAATCTTCACTTCTCAAAATTTTTTCTTATATTTTCTTTTTATGGTCTTGCAGAGGATTTGGAAAAAATTGGGCTCATGTAATACTTGTTTAAATCTCTCTACCCGTCATAAGCCGTGGTGGCCTCTGTTGCTTCTTATTATTATTTAGTTTTATTTATACAGGGTGTTTCAAAAGTATGGATATACCAAAATACATTGAAAGGAAAACAGTTTGGCAAACATATTGATTTCAAAAGTTTCGTCCATTCAAATGATCTATCAGACATGGTATTATAGGCCCAAGCAAAGCACAAATTTATTTTTTTCAGACGAAAATCATTTACAGAATTTTTGAAGCTTTGTTTAATTATCCATTAGAATTTTGAATAGTATAATTAGAATTATATGTATCAGAATGGAACCGAGGGAGGGGGGGGGGTTAGGAGACAGAAAAAAAAATGCAGTTTTTATATCAAATTTCTACAGATTATAAAAAATAGAAAATCCTTTTTTTCTTTTAAACAAATTTTAGTGAAATTTTCTTTAATTATCACTCACTCTAATATGCATATATATTAAATATAGATGTAGTTATGTTCATTTGTACTTTTTTCTTTGCTTTTCTTGAAAAGGATTTCGGATTTTTTTTTAAATATAAAATGATTCTTTTACTATAAATGATTATATATATATATATATATATATATATACATAATTTATAGCAATATATTTTAATTAAAAATTAATTTAATTATTATTATTATTTTTTTTAATAATTCAATTAGTTGTGATTGCTTAATACTATTGTTTGGTCGTTTAAATAAAAATACTATTTCAAAATGTTCTTAAACTTCAAAAGTTCTTTCACTATCATTGATCATAGAAATAAGGAGCTAATTAAAATTATTTAATTTAAAAGACCTAATTGAAAAACTAATTTAATTATTAAAAATATACATTTCAATTAAAAAAAAAAAAAAAATGAGATTGCTTGAATAATAATGTTTCAGATTTCAATTGTGAATCTTATTGAAAAATATTTTTTTTTAAAAGATTTAAAAGAAAAAAGAATGCTTATATATATTTCTTTACGTGAGATTACGAGTTCGATCACAGGTCGCTCTCGTCGACCGAGCCGTTCGGTGCTTTCCGTGGTTTTCACCAAAACTTGTGTAAATGCGCGCTAGGACCCTTTAGAAAGACCCCCCCACGGAAGGCACTCCCCTTCAGGTCTAGGATCTTAGTGCAATCTTTCGCCTTCATTCCCAATACCAATACCAATATCTGTGAAATAAGATATGATTAGCGTAATTGATTGACTAACAGGGTGTCACAAAGTGATTCTGATTCACTGTGAAGTATATAAATTAGAAAACTACTTAATATTAATTTTCAGTGTTGTACAATTTTTTTTAGTACATCATATGGTGTGCATGTACAGTTTACACGATATATATACGACATAAAAAGTAATCTGTTTAATGCTTTCTCTTATATCTACATATGTATATATGTATTATGAATGCGTTTTCATACATGCATAAATATACATGTTTCACACACCATGAAAGCCGAAAATTATTTCAGCAAATTTTGTCTGTGTGTGTGTGTGTGTGTGTGTCAGCGTGTCTGTACGCGTACAACGCTATTTTCATTATTATAAAATATTCCAATATTAAAATATTCTTATTCGATTTGTAGACCCCCAAAACAGTTATATTCCTATTTTGAACGATCTAATTCAATTTCTATTTTTTTGCCCCTTCTTCTCCCCCCCCCCCCCCCCCCCCCATTCGCCCTTTCTAATAATTTTAGACTTTCGAAAATATTCTCATCCTGTTTGTAGGTTCCGAGAACCTATATGCCCCAATTTTAAACGGTCTAACGGTATTTTTACTTTTTTGCCCCTTCGCCCTCCCTTCCCTAACCAAAAAGAATTAATTTGTAACTAAATTAATAATAATCTGTGAAGAATTTAGTACAGATAAGAAAACAATTAACAGTTAATATCTTTAATAAACTATGAACTATCACACCGAGTTTCTAGCAGGAAAAGTAACAGATTTATTGAATAATTTATTTTATAACGAGTTTAATTAATTTTGAAATGTTAATTTTATCCAAAATATCATACGTAGGGCCTTTGTCCGGGCTAAGTGGGGTCTTTGTCCGGTGGGGTTTTTGTTCTGTGGGGATTTTGTCTGGGGGGATTTTGTCCGTGGGGCTTTTGTCCGTATCCCAACTCTCAGTATATATTACTTAAAACTCGAATGATAATTAAACAAAGTTTCATTAAAATCTTCAAAAAATAATATATACATATATATATTTTTTTTATCTTGCTATACTCATTGTGGTCCCCTTTAACCCCCCCCCCCCCTCCCCATGTATATTTGAGCTTTAGTGGGGGTTTTGTCCGGTGGGGGGTTTGTTTGAAAACGTGTTTTTTGGATTCAGGGGACCTCAAAACTTGTAAGTGTAGCAAAAACTCAATTTCCAAAATTTGACCAAAAAACAATACTTCTTCTACCGTATAAATGGGTATGAGAGAGTAAAAAATGCATAAATAAAGGTACCAAATATTACTGTATATATAACTAGGAGATTGAGAAAAAAATAAATATTTTTAAATAACACATTTGAAGACCACCATTATTGTAGACCTGACAACTGAAGTAAGTAATTATTTGAAGTTAGCAAATAGATTGTTTTAGCTTGTTCGTTATTTGTAAACTGCTTACAGAAATATTTTTAGTGGTATTTTAATCCGGTGGGGCTTTTGTTCGGGACCGGAGTTTCTCAGCAATACATACGTTATTTATTTTGAAATAATATTTAAAATTTTTAGGGAATAGAAAAATGTTATTAAAAAGAAAAAAATATAAACTTTTATATTAAAGTTATATAACATTGTTTCACATTTATAATGTTAAACAATTAAATTATAAAAGAAACATGTTGCAAGATTTCCTCCTTTATTTATTTTTTTTTTTTTTCCGGTGTGCTGATAATACCAGATGATTGCTTTTTCGATTATTTTTCCAATGGCGGAAGCCCATTTTAAATAATCAAGATTTAATTTATAACTTTAAAATTTTTGTGAAAATATTAAAACATAATTGTAAAAAATCATTAAAAAGCAGATTCGTTCCTCTTGTTCCTGTGACTTTCAAGCTCAAGAAAGTAATACCACACCGCTGTAAAAAGTTTTTTTCTTCATCTGTCCGGTTCCGAAAAGGGGGAGAATACCCATAAAAGTGTCACCAGCAGAACAATTAATCAACCTCACCCCTTCTCTCTTCCCCTATATTTTTCTCTCTGATTCTATCCAACTTTGGAGGCGGAGATTTTAGTAAAATTGCAGTTTTTTCATGATTTTTCCTCGTACAAAACAAGGAATAACAGTTATTGAAATTTATTTCAAAAAATTGAAAATTGTACATTATTGAAACGTGGACTGTCGTGGATAGCAACGCTTTTTTTGAATTCCAGAGCAGTTTGTCGTTTTCTTTCTATAAAGTTTTTTATATATAAGTACCTTCATTTTTTGTCGTTTTAAAATTTAAATTCCTTTTTGCACTAAATGACAAAAAATATCTAAAATGTACAAAATACAGGCCACCAACAAAGGTCGTAACTATCTTATGAAAAAAACAAAATTAAAAAATCTTTAAATGGAAATGAGATATCAGTGGATTAGTTTTACATTGATTTACCCTTAGCTTCAAAATCTCAGAGGCTCTGTGCAGCGGCCCCTTAACTTGGGGAGCTATTTAAAAAAATAAAGTACAATAAATATTTTATTTCATCAAGTAAATTTAGGGCTCTTAAGTTTGGATTCATATCATTCAAAGATTAATATTCAAAAAACAGAATTAGAAAAACTTCATTTTTGAATGAGATATCCTTTTAAAACAAAGTAACAAAAATCCCATAGGTTAAACATGAGAAGGAAGAAAGAGAAGCTGTCTGTAGATCCTTAACCCCTTAACGCACGGTGTCCTCGCTGCGAGGATGCAAAATTTAAGATCCAGCTGCAAAAATTCATCCAGGAAATTTTTTAGCAAAATCTTATGTTTATAACATAGCAGAAAAGGCTGGTTTTTTAAACCTTAAAATTTAAAATTTCTTTTAGTTTATTAATTTAGTTCATGAATTCCGGTGGCAGTATAATTTAAATGATCCGAATTGTCTTGCGCCGCAAAGGGTTAACAATCTGACCGCCGCTGACGTATACAGGTATGGTATACCTGGTCACAGAGCTGTTCTTTTTTCCACATTGTACTTGCTTATAATTAAAAATTATATAATTAAGAAAATTTATATTTTTCAAGTTTAAAGGTTGTAAATAGTAGTTATAAGGATTATAATCATGTTGTACAGTTATATTTTTAATCTAAAGTTGGGATGAATATTAATTTAGTACACCGAAAAAGCTGAGCAAAAACATTACTATTCTGCCCTTTTCAAAGGTGATCATGTGGTTGAGGGCTTTTGGTAATCAGATAGGATTTTTATTTTATATTTCCTGGATATCTTCAAAAATAGTTTTTCGAATTCTGTTTTTTTTTTTTCCACATTTTTCGAACATTCCACTTTTTTTTTTTCCCCTTAGGGAACAACAACAAAAAAAAAAACTAAATATTTTATTTCATTAAGCAAACTTAAGTCTAATTTTCAATCTCAAAAAGAAATATTGAACTTATCTAAAAAAAAAAAAAAACTTAAGCAAAAATCCTATTGGGTTACATGGGAAAGGAGAAAGGAAGATATCTGACTACTGGGGCACCCTTAAAATGTGAGGTATGTTGCAGAACAAATCAGGATTTGATCCAGGTTTTAATTTTTAGGTCTTTTTTTTTTGTGTGTGAAAAATAGCGTAAAACCTTCCATTTTTACAGTCATTATATATATATGTATATATATATGTTTAATATCAAATCAAGTTAATAGTTTAGTTTTGCTAAATTAAGGCATTGATATAAAAAATGTTGTAAACATGGAAACATTTTATAAAACAATATCTTGTGAAAGAGCCTTTTTTATGAATTTGAATTTTGTAGACCCAAAAGGGGCATAAATTTTGTCTGGATCGACCCCTGATAATCGAGGCTAGAAATCCTTCAGTAAACTAGAGATATGACAATGCTGGCAATGAATTCTGATTCGTCCAAAGCTACTTTCGACCGCCTGGGGGAAGGACTGCAGTGCCAACATAGACTTGGCGACCACTGCGCTAGAACACCTTCAAACAAAACCACTTATGGAACATACAAATAAATAGCCCATACTGCACTTATGCGCCAAGGTTAGGAATCCAGGTTGTCATAATTTGGACAAAATTTAATCAGCCCGCCATTTTTTTTTCGTCCACTGCGCAAGCGCACTAAGCTCTTGTCTTATCTCTGGTTTACTAAAGGATTTCTATCGAGGCTTTGTTGAAAATTTTGTCCAAACAAGAAAAGACAAAAAAAAAAAAAAAAAAAATCCACATAGTCATAATATTTAACTTTAAGACATTAATAGAATTGCAAATTCTGGGTGTAAGTCTTAATTTTAGATTTTTTTTTTTTTTTAATCGTGTTTTATTATAAATGCATACTTGCCAACTCTCCATTATTTTAACAGGAGACTCCCTTATTTTGGGACTGTCTTCCACTCTCCGTTATTATCACACATTTCTCCCTTATTCTGAATATGTAAGTTTAAAACTTTTGACAATTTAAGCCATGGCTGAGACTATTATATATTGTCATATCTAAAAACCATCAATGTTGTTTAAGCCTGAAAATGCCGCTTATAAAATCTGTTATTTTGATCTTTCAATGTTGGCAGGTATGTAAATTTGTAATAAAGATTTTACTGCGAAGTATTTTTAATTTATTTTGCACTTTTAATGCATACAAATATTCTATATACATTACGTACAAATATTCTACTTTACAACCTATACATTGGTAATAAGCTAAATGAAGAAAATTATTGTGGTATGCGAAATAACTTAAAACTGAATCATGAAATGAATTTTTAGGCTTTAAACGTTAAATGTGCGTTTAGAGCAGGGCAGCCATTAGTCATGGAATTTAAGTGAGTCAGGAATACCTAGTTAATTTCGACAATTTTTTTTGAAATAATCCATATTTGAAAGCTCATTATTGTAATTTGCTAAATTGTTTGCTAATTTTGGGAAATAAACAGTCATGGAACAGTTTGAGAAAATGGTAAAATATAATCATGGAAAAAGTCAGGGAATTTGGAAAAGTTTTAATGTTAGCTACCCTATAAGCTAAAAGTTATCTTTTTTGTTACTGTCAAGTATTACAAAATATGAAATGGTGTCTTATGTGATTTTTAATTATAGGTTTATTTGCACGAGCATTGGAGGGTGTTGATGTTAAACAGCTGATCACAAATGTAGGTTCTGGTGTTGGAGCTGCTCCTGCTGCAGGGGCTGCACCTGCCGCTGCTGCTACGGAAGCTGCTAAAGAAGAAAAGAAAGAGGAGAAGAAAGAAGAATCGGATATGTCTGATGATGATATGGGCTTTGGTAAGTTTAAAGTTTCTTTCGAATTGCCATACACCTATTAGTCAGAATTATAACAATGATGTTTACAAAGTCTATCTGTCACATATATCATATGCAATATAAGTTTAATTGAGACTGGAAACATAGATGGGTAAAATTTCCTAGGTAAGGATTTATATATTCAGCAATCAAATTGACAGGTTTCCCACAAGTCAGGGAATTTGAAATTACTAAAAATAATCTGGTGTGTCACTCACACGACTTTCTCTTACCCTGAAATTTAATACTATAAATACAGGTTGGAGATTAAGAGGTAAGATAACGAGCACTGTTATGTAAAACTATGTTAAACAATTCAACTTAGTCTTCAGAAGAGATTTATATGATAATTAGTTCTGTGTGGGGGGGCAGTAGCCCCCCCCCCCTCAACCCCCTGTTTCATTAATGCACCTACATTTATATAGAATTTAATTCGGTTATTAAAAAATAATTCTGTTTTTAAAAAGTAATTTATTAAAATTATTATTTAAACAAATTATCTTTTATGATAATGCAGACGTTTTCCATATTGGAGAAGTAGTATAACACTAAATATCCCCCCAAAAATAGTTTAATTTATTCTCAATATTACATTTAAAAAAAAAAAAAAAAAAATTAAATGAAAAAAATAGATAATTTTATTTTAAATTATCGCAGACCGATGGTTCAACCATTCATTTAAAGGTATTGGCGAGCTCTTTTGAAAGATACCCATCATGAAAATTTATGTTACTCTACTTACCTGCAATTTTCCTCATAGACGTAATGTATTTGAATAGTTTTGAGTGTCCCTGTACATGAACCATTTGCTTCATCTCAACGAAAACCTTACTGTAGCATCCCTATATAATACACATTTAGAATACAGAGTTTGGAATTTCTGCCATAATTTGTTTTTGAGATATGCTGACAACAGACAGACGTACACCCAGGCAACCGCAAAAAACATGATTTTTGTATTCAGGGGACCTGAAAACATGTAAATATAACATCTCGCTTTCGAAAATTTTACCCCAAAACAATACTTTCTCTACCTTATAGGTAAGAGAAAGTAAAGAGTCAGAGAAAATTGTAAATATTGCTTAAAAACCTGGAAAATGCTTTTTGAGCGTTCAATTTTATCACAAGTCATGCTACTATGTTGTCTTTTATGTCACAAGCTATGTTTTATGTCGCGAACCAAATTTTGTGACTGGTATTTTCTAAAAATTGAATTGGAAAAGTCAGGGAATTTTACTTTTGAAATTGAGTGAGAACCCTGAATTGAGTTGTATACCTCTAAGGATATGAATATAAAAAGTGTTTATTGAATGAAATTTTTATATCAAAAGTGTTTTTTTTTTTTTTAAGTATAGCATCAAATTTGTCAATTTATTTTAAATTACTATCTGAAAAAATTCATTACTTTCCTGCTTAATTTTAAATGAGACTATTTTTCCAATAAACTAGAAATGACTGAAAATAATTTTCAAAGTTTGTGTAGCGGGAGGATTTTTTTTTAATACTTTATTCAGGGTGGCCACTAATTAAAGAATTTAAATGATTCTGAAATAGTCAGGGAATTTTGTAAAAAAAAAAAAAAAATTTAAGGGAGAAAAAATGTAAGTCAAGAAAAAATAAAGTTAAATAGGGAAAAATAGTAATGGAGGGGGGGAAAAAAAGGAAATTTGGACAAGTTCTCATTTTAGTCATGTTACTCTGTCTATCTTATGTATTCGTTTGCAGTGTAAAACATTTCATATAAATGTTCATAAGGAGAATCATTTTTAGCTTTTGGGAAATTAAAAGAAAAATACATTTTGGTTGATTTATTATAGATAGTAATAATCATATATTGGCAGTTTTAAAAACTTTTAAATTGGTTACTTACAAGACAACTTGTCCTGAAGGAGACTCTCCATTTATCCAAAAAAGCTAAAGCCAGTGTTATTCTATGGGGAATTTTGTCCTTTTATAAACTCATTACTAATACATATTTTTAAATTCAGTTTTGTTTTCATATTCAGAAAATTATTTTCAGCTTGAATATATTTAAAAAAAAAAAAAAAAATTTAGAAAGTGATCTGTTGTAAATGTTCTGAATATTAAAGTGAAATTTAAAAACAATTTTAAATTATTTATATGATATGTATTTTCTAACTAATTGAATATATCTTTTCTCTTTTTTAGGTTTGTTTGACTGAGGAATCATATTCATTTTTATACAAATAAAAATTTGTAAATAATTTTGTTGTTTTTAATGTGTTTGATTGTGTTTTACACTCTGGATTTCCAGAATGATTGCTGAGATAATACATCTAACAAGGAAACTCAAGTGCTAATAAGATTTTCCTGGAAAAAGTACTGATTTGGTTTGGCTGAATGTTAAATTACTTGCCAATTAAAAAAAAAAAAAAAAGTACATATATATTATCTTTAAATCAAAATTATTCAGAATAATTATATTTAGAATATAGATTGAGAATATATTTAAAATACTGGATGACCATAATTAACTGACAATGCTTATAGTGATATAATGCCATCTAATTATAAGAATGGTACCAAAGTTTGTAGGATAATTATGTAGTTGCCAACTCTCCCTTCTTTTGGGACTGTTTTCCACTCTCTATTATTCTCATATATTTCTCCCTTATTCTGAACATTTTAAAGTTATACCTGCAGGGGTAGTAGTTGTCCTGATATTCCTGAAATTCCTTAAGAAAACTTTTTGTCCTGAAATGTCCTGAATTTTCTCTTAATGTCCTGAATTTCCTGAAATTTCAGTGCATTTTAAGAACTTTTCATCTTTCCTTCACTTTTCAACGAGAAAGGTAATCTCAGTATGGTAATTTCAAAGTTTACCATTTAGTCAAGTTTTCTAAAATTGGTTTGGCTGTATCTCACAATAATACAGTGCCTGAGAGAGGATTTTCTATATGTAATATTGTCACAAAAGAGAGTAGCAGCATATCAGAAATTGTAATTTATTTTTTATGCTTTTGCAGTTGTTACTTGAGAAAGCAGACCTCAATTACTCCTCTTTGTATCAAAAGAGATGATTTGATATATAGATCAATCACATGCTGAATTTAGAGCAAATAAAGACGACAAGCTCAAAAATGGAAGCATGATAAAGATGCTGCTGCTTTCAAAGTTAAAAAAGGAAAGGAAGAATTACAAGATAAATTTAAACAATTAATTTTAGAAGAAGCTGATTTAAAGTGTTATGGAAAAGCTGCTCATACTTCGTCTAATGAAGCATCATAAAAGTGCAGTATGGCATAAGAAACAGTGATATTTAAACTGTTAAAGTTGGATAGATGATGCTAATGCCACAGTTAAGACTACAGGGAAAAATTATTTGTTTTTTTAACCAAAAAAAAAGATAAAAATTAAGTGATAAATTTATCGGAAGTTTTTAGAAACGTTCATGTACATAGCTTTTAAATCTCCGCCTTTTTTGCTTAAGTATTTTTATTAATTAACACGTTGAGTGCCATGTCAGCCATTCTAGATTCTAGACATTTTGTCATATCTCTAAGTTCTGAAGGAATCATCTTGAAACTTTAGAAGTGTGCCGAACATGTTATACCTACTTCTAACATTTCAGTAAAAGTTTTACCCCGAAAGTAAATGCAGTATCAATAAAAAATTAAAACGTTGTGTGCCCTGTCAGCCATCGGGGGCTGACAGTGTCAAATATGATATAAAGCCGCGTCAACCATCGGGAGTGGATGTAAAACTAAAAATATTACATTTAATGATTGAAAATTTATTAAAAAAAACTTTTTTATATATATTTATTATGTACATGCATATATTTTTTAAACTATATTCTTTGTAAGACTTAATATAGTTACATGTAAAATTTTGCTATAAAAAGTACTAAGTCTGATGTCACTTTTTGATACTATATATTCAAGTTTATGTAAAAGAATTATTTGCCATATGAATGCATCATGATTTTAAAATACTCCTGAGAAATTTCAATATTTATAATTGATATGTTGTGGTCATCACAAGACTTTCTTCTATATTATCTTAGACACATTTGCCCAGTAAAAATTGTTTATTAAAGTTATTTTTCATACTGAATGCAGATGATTTTTATCTCTGAGAAATATAACTCCAAATGCTGAACGAAACTAAATTTTGTGACTACATCAGAAGAAATGCATTTTTTTTTTTTCACATTAAAAATGAAAAAAATCAATGACTTTGTTTTAAATTATCACAGATCAGTGGTTCAAAGGTATTGGCGAGTTCTTTTGAAAGATACCCATATTAAAAATTTACACCCCCTGGAGAGTATACTTCCCGCCGAGGGGGGAATGATGATGCTCGTACATCATGCAACTTTTTTTTGTAATTTACTACTACTATTATCAATAATTTATATTAATTTTACAATCATTTGCTATAAATATCTCTCATTTTGTACATTTAATAAAATTTTGTCCTATTATGCCGTATTAAAAATTATGAAAATGTGGGATGACAGCACCACCTGTTGAGCGATTGATCACCAAATGTGATCAGCACCAGTTTAGATCATCGTCAACAAAATATCAAGTTTTCGTTGAATTTTTTTTTTTTTTTTTTTGTGAGATACTGCGTCCACAAAATTTTTTATACACACATAGTCATAGATGGAGATTTTAAAAAAATAATCAGATAGTGTTCAGAACATCTCAAAACATGTAAGTACGTCAAAGACAGGAATTGAAAAATTTTCACGGATCCAATACTTTCTCCTTATATATTTAGAATAAAGTAATGAAAGCAGTTCAAAATTCACACCAGACATGGAAATAAAAACTTCTGTAATGAATTGATTTATAAGTTATTCTAATTTGATACACTATATATTTTAAGCAAGTATTTAGTGTGATTGTATTTATTTATTTATTTTTTTTTTTGTAATTTATCAATTAACTTATTACGTTAGTATTTTTTCCATGATATATAATTTATATAATTAAATTTCAGTAAAATTATAGCTGAGGTAGTCTGAAAATGGGCAATTTTTAGTGCGTGTGTCCTGAAATTGTCCTGAAATTTTATAAAAATTGTGTCCTGAAATTTTTTTGAAACCACTACTACCCCTGTACCTGTAATTTTACTTAATTAAATTTAACTTATGCATATAGATCTTTGACAATTTAAACCATGGATTAACTACTGTCATATATTAGGAACCCTTCAGTGTTATTTTTTGCTAAGAATAAATTTTTATTTTTGCATAATAAGTCTTATTATCAAGAGTTTTTTTTTTTTTTATACCATAACTGTTAAAAACTTAAAGAATTCAAATTTCTTTGGAATATACCTGATATTTTCATTTCTTTATTACCTTTTCTTTTACAAAGATAATTGTTTTATACTAGGAGCAGAATGATCAGATCTGTGTATTTTGACTTAAATTTTAAACTGTATATCTGAGGGTTTTTTTTTTTTTGATAGTTTGTTTTACTGCAAGAAACATGTATTATTCATTTAATTTTAATACAGATGCTTTGTAAATACCTCCTAAGCTTATAAAGCTTTACTTAAAATAAAATTTGCATTATTTTACTCATTTTTCTTATAAATTTTCTTGTTGGAAAGTCTCGTGATTTCTGTTAAAAAATCTCCTGCTTTTTTGTCATTAGAAGTTGGCATCTCTGGCATTGTATAATAGAAAAAATGTCGCAATTGAAACCGTCAGTTTTAAATTGTGACAAAAGCTTTACTTAGAAAAACAGTGCCATATATTCTTCTTGATGTAATTTTTTTTTAATCCTTCATCCCCCATCTTGTTTAATCATTCTATAAAGTTTGCTGCTGTTTACATCATGCAGAACACGGTAAGCACTGTCAGTTTAATTATCACCACCCTGTATATATATAGCTTCTAGAGTAATATTAACACGTTGAATGCCATGTCAGTCATTCTAGATTCTAGACATTTTGTCATATCTCTAAGTACTGAATGAATAATCTTGAAACTTTAAGAGTGTGCAGAACATGTTATACTTTAAACATTTCAGTTAAAGTTTTACTTCGAAAGTGAAAGCAGTACCAAAAAAAAAATTAAAACATAAAGCACCCTGTCAGCCATCGGTGGCTGACAGTGTCAAATACGATATAAAACCGCATTAACAATCAGGGGCGGATATCAAATAGGATATAAAACTAAAAATATTACATTTAATAATTGAAAATTAAAAATTTGCTGAATTTTTATTTATTACAGGAGGAATCATGGGATTTTAAGAATTTGCATGGCGCTCAACATGTTAAGGAAAATTGTTAATTACATTAATCATAGTGATTAATAATACCTAACAAAAGTTTTTATTTATAACAATAATTAAATTATGAATAAATGGAAAAATTTCCATGGTATACTATACAAGTGGAAGAGTTTATATAGGCATTAGTTTTTTTTTTTTTTTTCTAGCCTTTTGCGAAAGATATATTTTGCAATGATAGACAAGCAAAAAATTTGCTAAAAGTGAAAATCGGATGATTTCATAAAATATATTGTTATAATATCTAAATTTTATTTGAATATTCACAAGTAAAAATTACGAAACTACTGAAAACATCTTGAATCCTTATTTGTGTAGTATGTTTTAATAGGTAAAAGTGGATTTAAATACAAGAAAATTAACTTATGTCAGAAGTTAAAATCTTCCAACTTTATGATATTGCGACTGAACAAATAAATTGCATTGTATAAATTCATTCCAAACTCAGGAGGTCGATAAAATATATTGATGTATTGATAAAACTTCTGTATACATTACATAAGAAGACTCATTTCTGGAGGCATTAAATTTTATGTATACATACTAAACACAGGAAAAAAGTCATTTATATGAACGTTGAGTTTTTGTATCAAAGTTTTTTTAATGTTAAAATTGAGAGGAAATTTAATAGAATAAAAAGAAAGTTAAATTAATCACTACATGTACTATCCAGGGAGTAGAAATTAAAATTAAGTCACTAGTCTTGAGGACCAGTGATTCTTTTCATTTCACTGTTCTCTACATACTTTCATTAATCCATTCACCTATTCTATCATTTTTAAAATTGCTTTAAAATTTGTAAAGCAAAATAAATGTACTTGACAAATATAATTGAATGTTTGCAAATTTAAAAATAGAAGTGAGGTCTTAAATAAATCAAAAATTTGTTTTAATAAATGGGTTAACCAGGGCCCGCTTTACCATTAGGCGAACCTAGGCGGTCGCTTAGGGCCGCCAAAAAAAATTGGAACACTGCTCAAAAATTAAAAAAAAAAAAAAAAATGGTTGTAAGAAAAGCGAAAATCATAAGCCAATTTTTGATTTTTTTTTCTCTTTTAAGGGATATGTGTATATTCAATTTTAAATTAAAAGTAACCTTTTTTAAGGAATTTAACTTTCATAAAAAACACCTTAACCCTTTCAGGGGCAAGGAAATTTTGCTCATTTAAAATAAACTACCACCAGAATTTGCGAACAAGTCAAAAATAGAAGAAATAAAGGAAGATTTTTCTTTATGTTATTAAAGTAAAACTTTGTAAACAATTCCTAGATGAATTTTTGCAGTCGTGATTTAAAATTAGGTGCACTGGTTAAGGTACTAAAATGTTGATTTTTAATAAATATATGCTTTGATTTGTATTGCGATAATGAATGAAAACTAGATCTTTTTCAAATTAGATTTAAAAAATAATAATAATAATGAAGAGGGGCTTGTAATTTCAACCGAAACAATTATGGTTTTAGACCTAAATATTCCACCACCCATCAGAATAACAGAATTCATTCACGATATAGTTATATGAAATCTGGGAAATTCAAAGCCCTTTTTCCTGACATGACAACGCCTTTGACAGTTTCGCATGGTGGCCTCATTTTTAAACTCATCCAGCTTAAAATTACAACCCCTTATTTCAAATTCATCCATTATCAACTAAATAATAGAACTAAGAATAAAGAAATTGAAAAAATACTCTTAAATTTATAAGTATCTAAATAAAAAATTTCTGGAAATTATATACATTTTCGAAAAAAAATAACTTAATAAACAAGTCAGAAAACAGTTCAGATTTAAAAAAGTCTTAAAAATTTAAAATATGCAAAATATATAAATTAAGATTAAAAAATAATTAAGAGTAAATTTAAATTACATAAGGGACATCTTTTCTAGCCTATGGTGTCCAGAAAATGTTTCATGAGATGACTTTAGTCTTTTCTACAGAAGGCTTTACCTTCATACGAAAAATAAAACGCTACTTTGATTCGTATTCTCGGCCTACCAGCAGCCGAGCGGTTCTGTGCTCAAAGCTGGTAGATGGTAAGTGCCAGTTTCGATCCCCCGTCCCGCTCACTGACCTAATCGTTTGGAATTTTCTGTGGTTTTCTTCAAAACTTGCATAAATACGGGCTAGGACCCCTTAGAAAGACCCCCTACCCACGGAAGGCATTCCACTTATCGGACTCGTACCCTAGCGTAGTCAATTGGCATTAAACCCTATCAATCAATTCGTATCACCAAATCTAAATAAGAATACCTAATTATGCCATGCATTTATAAATAAAAGGGCTTTGTAATTGTATTTTAAATTGATTAGTTTGCAATTAATAAAAGCCAACACAAAATTTGATCTGATAAATCTATCCACTAAGAAATGAATTAATAAAAATTTTATTTCACATATACATTAAGGGAAGGGTTCAAGCAAAAGTGAAGGGGGGAAGCTTTTTTAACACTTTTCCATAAAGTTTTAAAATGTTAACGACTTCGGTTTGTTGGTACAGCCGTAGCTAATGTTCTCTATTTAAAATGGTAGAAATAGGACAACTGGCTTGTGTACAGGGATATCTAAAAAATGACAACTAATTGCTTTCTTTGTGATGTATTTTTATAAATCACATTTAAAAAACTTTGTACTGCGAAAATCATTAAAATTTTGATTTATTATTCATATGGTTTAAAAAAAAAAAACTATACAATATGGTATATTTAACATTAAAATTTACAGGATCAAACTAAAATATTTAAATACATTATAAGAGCTACAATTGGAAATTGCTGGAACTGCATTTTCGCTTGTGTTAACACTTTTCAACAATTTTTTTCAATGTTTTGGAATGATTATAAACTCAGTTAGTTTGTCTGTCTGTGTTTTTTTTTTTTTTTTTTTGCGTGAAACAACAAAGTACCTAAAGGGTTAAACGAGACAACAAATACATACAGTTATAAATTTTTAATAGTCTATGCAAACGGAATGACTTTTCAATGATTTTTCATTTTTGTTTAAAAGATGAATTCTTGTTATCTGGTTTAATATTCAATTGAAAATTGTCATTTACTATGGAAGGATTAAAATTATAATAAAAACAAGAACTAATTAAAAAAAATAAATAAATGAAATTAATATTATTATTATTTATACTGGAACGTTTTCGGTGATAATAATGTAGCAACTTGATAAATTCACTTTTCGTTTTGTGATGCGATGCCAGATGCCACTATCTGATTAGCTAAGGTCATTTCAAATTCCCTTTTTTTCTGGCCATGCAAAAAATTTCTTCTTCATTCCATTATAATTGTTTTTAATCAAATTTTTGGCCAAACAGTTTATGGTACGACCTGTACATGGTATATGAGTACATGCACAGATTTATAAGTATCGATGTACACGTACAGTAGTTCCATTCTGTACATCAATACGCGTGCGATGACATGTAGAGAATGGAGATTCATATAAACAAATTTTAAGGTATTTTCTCAACCGAACGTTTAGCTCAGCCAGGTAGAAAAACTACAGGTTTGATTCAACCTGTTTATTTTTTCTTATTTATAAATAAATATGCCCGGTCCAACTCCATTTTTCAAAAAAAAAATAAAAAAAAAATAATGCAAATGTTATTTAAATTTATATTAACTTATAATATTAAAATAAGTTGAATCTTAATATAGTAGCTTTTTCTTTTGTAAGGGAGGGGAGGGGGTAGGGATAACAGTGAGAAAATTTATCTGGGGTCACATGAAGTCTATAAACTGGCCTGGTGTAACATCAATTAGAGAGGGCCGCCAAAAGTCTATTGCTTAGGGCCGCCAAACTTATAAAGCGGCCCCTGGGGTTAACTAGTGTTGACTCTAGAACAAAAGGGCCACTGGGGGGCCACTTACTCTCGAACTTTAATATTCTCAAAAAGGGGCACTATAATATCTTCATAAAGAAAGTCTTTTAATAATGTTTGCATAAAACATACTATAATCTCAAGAACTGCAGTACCTAACATCGTTAACGTGAATTACTTTTAACATGAACTGTTTCCACAATCCCTGTTAAAAGGAAGATTAGTTTAGTTATATGAAAATTGGCTACTGAGTACTGATAACATGAACAAATTTTTTATCTCCCTTGATAGTCATGTTAACGAGGTTGACTGTATTAATAAAATTATATTTAGATTTGTCTTAAAAAAATTGCTATTCTCAAAAAATATACTCTTACATCTTATTCAAAAAACAAACTGGGAATTAGCTTTGAGTATGTTTTAATAATAGCCTTTGTATGCAGAAACAAACCAGCATAATACTACAGAATAATGTTTATCAATATTTCTATCTACAGTTTTTATGAATTCTTATTCACGAAGTAATGTGATATAATGGAAAAACTACATACAAATCATAAAAGCAGAATGTGTGTGTATCTATATTTTCCCAAGATACAGCGAGTTTAGTTTTCATTTAAATTAATATACTATTGCTAAGGAATTAACTTCACTTCATATTTTAACGTAAAGAAGCTTTTTTTTTCCCCCCCCCGCTTCTGGTATATTTAAATGGAAAGACTACTATTAAATTGTAATCATAATATATTAAAGAAAAGGGAAAAAAAACTCCTAAGCATAATTTAGTTTAGTACTTAGGTCCTGTTTTTGAATCAGAATTTCTAAGTATACAAATCATATACACACTGTCAACAAAAAGTCCTGTTTGCTGCAGTTCGCTGCCAAAAATTTTCTGCAATTCAGAAAAATATGTTCTATCAACATAATTTTTCCGTTGATAAAATGTATTTTTCTGAATTACAGAAAATTTCTGGCAGCAAATAGGATTTTTTTGGACAGCATCTATATTTAATGAACAATATAATTCAGCTATGCTTTGGAAAGTGTATTAAAATGATTTATTCTTAATAAATAAATGATTGCATGAACTACTTTAATTATGAATACAAAAGATGAATATATGGCATATAAAACATTTAGATTTATTGAATATAATTAAAAAATTTGATAAATTCATTGAACTGAAAGAATTTTTATTATATAACATACAACAAGCACAGAATCATACAAGTTTTGAACATGGATGTTCAAACCGTCTCTATATTACCAAGTATACAAATCGTAGTCCTATCTCTCCTAATAAACAATGTTATTCAGCTTATATCCTTACCTAATGAAGCAATTAATAGATTAAGCTGACTTACTCTTAATAAATAATTATACAAGACTGCTTTATTTTTGAAAATCATAAATATACATCATAAATCATGTTTACAAAATGTTTAGGTTATTGAATCTGTTTACATGACTTAATAAAACTAGTATGTTGTCAGGGATGTTTGTTTTCAGGGTTTACCCCTGATTTCAGGGTTCAACCCATCTTTATTTTCATATTTCCTAAAGTTATTTTTTGCTTCCATTGGTTGTTCATTTGTTATCCAGGTGATATGTGAATGAAATGTAAAAGGATTTAGGGCTTCTGGCCTAAACAGTTTGAGTATTATATTTTGGGGTTTTTTAATTTGAGGCTCTAATTTTCAGGGTTTTTATCATTAAGGCACAATCAACCCTGTGTTGTGGCCACCACAAGACTTTCTTTTATATTTTCCTATACAAATTCACTCGGTAACATAGAAAAAAAATCGTATTTTTTTTTTTTTCGTTAAAAGTAAAAAAAAAAAAAATCTAACTTTGTTTTAAATTATCACAGATTTATAGTTCAACCATTCGTTTTAAAGACGAGACCTTTCGAAAGATACCCATCTTGAAAATTTACTCCCCTCGAGTGGGTACTTCCCCCCCCCAGGGGGAGGGGGTGGCGAGGCTCCTACACATACAAATTTTTTTCCCAGTTATAAATAATTCTTGTAAATTTCAGAATGATTACTAAAAAATAATTCTCTTTATGCACATTTATTCAAAATTTTGTCCTATATCACCATGTTAAAAATTTAGAAAAAGTGGGATGGCAACGCAACCTGTAAAACAATTTTTACCAAAGTTGATAGGCACTAATTTATGTCAAGGTGCAACTACATACCAAATTGTATGAAATTCTGTGCAGTAGTTGAGATAGTTGCCACAAAAGTTGGTCACACACACAGACAGACATTTTCTAAAAATGGTAAAATCGTGTTCTACAGCTCTCAAAACGTGTAAATCCATCAAAAACCCGAGGTCGAAAATTTTTACGAATCCAATACTTTCTTCTATTGAATATAGAAGAAAGTAAAAACTAGTATGTTGTGGCCACCACAAGACTTTCTTCTATATTTTCCTATACAAATTCACTCTAACAATATTTAAAAAAAAAAAAAAAGTAAAGTTTTTTTTCGTTAAAAGTAAAAAAAATCTATCTTTGTTTTAAATTATCACATATTTATAGTTCAACCATTCGTTTTAAATGTATTGACAAGACCTTTTAATAGATACCCATCTTGAAAATGTACCTCCCCCCCCCCCAGGGGGGGGGGAAGCGATGCCCCCACATGCAATATTTATTACTAATTAACTACTACTATTATCAATAATTCATATTAATATTACAATCACAGGTTAAGAATAACTCTCATGTACATTTATGCGAAATTTGTCCTACACTGCCATGTTAAAAATTTAGAAAAAATACGATCACAGTGCCACCTGTTTAGCGATTGATCCCCAAATCTAATCAGCACCAGTTTATGTCAGGGGCCAACTAAATACCAAGTTTGATTATATTTCGTTAGAAAAAAATCTCCCCCCCCCCCCCCCCACAAGTTTTTTTTCGTTAAAAGTAAAAAAAATCAATAACTTTGTTTTAAATTGTCACAGATTTATAGTTCAACCATTCGTTTTAAAGGTATTGACGAGACCTTTCGAAAGATACCCATCTTGAAAATTTACTCCCCTCGAGAGGGTACTGGCGAGGCTCCTACACATACAAATTTTTTTCCCAGTTGACTATCTCTATTATAAATAATTCTTGTAAATTTCAGAATGATTACTAAAAAATAATTCCCTTTATGCACATTTATACAAAATTTTGTCCTATATCACCATGTTAAAAATTTAGAAAAAGTAGGATGGCAACACAACCTGTAAAACAATTTTTACCAAAGTTGATAGGTACTAATTTATGTCAAGGTGCAACTACATACCAAATTGTATGAAATTCTGTGCAGTAGTTCCTGAGATACAGTTGCCACAAAATTTTGTCACACACACACACAGAGACATTTTCTAAAGATGGTCAAATCTTGTTCTACAGCTCTCAAAACGTGTAAATCCATCAAAAACCCGAGATCGAAAATTTTTACGAATCCAATATTTTCTTCTATTGAGTATAGAAGAAAGTAACAAGTTTAAAATAAGATATTTTGTCATATATAGCAATTTAAAAAAAAAAAAAAAAGTGAGGAAATTTAATGCAACTTGAATAGAACTTAATATTTCACATTAATTTTTAGGAGAAAAAGTTAATTTAATATTCATTCATTATACTTTTTTTATGTAATAGGAACAAAACTTGTTAATATCTACCATACATTATGTATGAGTTTATTATATTTTACCCAATATTACAATATACATATATATATATATTTCAGTCCAGCGAAAATTTTTTACTTTCACCCATGCCCCCCACCCCAAATTTTTTTTTTTTAATAGCAGCAATGTATCCAAGGTACAAATAAATGAAATTTAAAAAGAAAAGAAAAATCATATATATATAAACTAGTACAGATAAGATTATATCGTAGAATGTACCAAGACAAAATCAGACTTCATGAGAAACAATTTTGGAAATTTTTTATATTTTTGAATGAAGTATATCACTTACAAAATGTAGCATTCCCCCCCAAAAAAAAACTTTTTTTTTAGCAGCAATGTATCCAAGGTACAAATAAATGAAATTTAAAAAGAAAAGAAAAATCATATATATATATATGAAATAAAAAAAAAAACTTGTACAGATAAGATATAGAACGTACCAAGACAAAATCAGGCTTCATGAGAAACAATTTTAGAAATTTTTTATATTGTGCTATATTATTTGTACAAATTGATTGCGGATGGTTTCGAAATTGTAAAATTATTAGGAGGGGCAAAAAAAAATAGAGTTAGGTCGTTCAAAATTGGTACATAGGTTTTTGATACTTACAAATCGATTGCGGATCTTTTCGAATTTGTAAAGTTATTTGGAAGGGGGACTATGGGGCAAAAAAATAGAAATACAGTTAGACTGTTCAAAATTAGTACCGATAGGTTTTAGAGGTTTGCAAATCGAATGAGGATATTTTCAAAAGTGTGAAGTTATTAGGAGGGTCAGAAAGGGGGAAGGCATAGGGGCAAAAAAAATAAAAAATCGTTAAGTCACTCAAAATTGGTACATGCAGGTTTTTTATACCTACAAATTGATTGCGAATGTTTTTGAATTTGTAAAATTATTAGGATAGACGGGAAAGGGGCACAAATATATAGAGAGTTAGAGTGCTGAAAATTAGTGTTAGATTTTAAGGCCTGATAAATCAATCACAGATATTTTCGAAAGTACAGAATTGTTACGAGGGGCGGGCACAGTTGTAAAAATAAAGAAATCCAGATAGAATGTTGTAAATTAGTATTATTAGGTTTAAAAGCCCGAGATAACGATTGCGAGTATTTTTTAATATCTAAAATAATTAGGAGAGATTTATGATTTTCCCTTATACAGTGATTCATTAAAAGTGTCGAACATAAATGCACGCACTCAGCACATAATGACCTGCACTGCTGAAGGCAGTTGGGACCCGGTGCAACATTTTTTCCAATGAGAATTATTTTTCTCTTTTTTTCGCATGATAAAAATTAGGGATGAAACGGATAGTGATTTTGCCGGATATCGGATATCCGGAGCTCTCGTGCCTGCTGGATATGGATATCCGGCACTAGCTTTGTTTTTTTTTGTGTTGTATATTTCTTTTCTTTTTCATATTTTAAAACAAATTATAAACATGTTTTACTCACTATTTATTAATAATGCTGCATAAAAAAAATAATTTAAACATTAAAATTTTCTATTTGTTTGCGCAATATTGCCATAAAGATTAAAATTTTAAGCCTCTATACTTGTGACTTGTGCTGAAAAGTATTGTCACAAAAAGATAAGTTTCATACAAAATTATAAAAGTATAAATTAATTTTATTTACTTAATTTTTACCAAATAGTATTAAAAAAAATGAAACACACAAAACTTTCTTCTATATTTTCCTACACAAATTCATACAGTACAAATAATTAAATTTTTTATCCTTTATAAATACAGGCGATTTTCATCTCTGAGAGATGAACTATTACACTAGATGTCCAACGGAAGTGAAATTTTACCATGCAGATGACATCCTTTCCGCTCTCGGGAGAAAAATTGCAGCTACCTATCGGCGAATATGCAGCAGAGCAATTGGCACCAAAAGTTGACATAATTTATGTGAAGGTTCACCTACATATATATACAATTCTGTTCAGTAGTTTCTGAGATATAGCCTTCCATGATATTGCAGAAATCGATGTAAAGCAACATCACCTATTGAGGGATTAGCCCCAGAAGTTGATAGGCATTAACATATGTCAAGGTGCATCTGCATATAAAATTGGATGCAATTTCTAGAAGTAGTTCTTGAGATATAACTTTCCTTGAAACTGTGAAAATCGTTGTATAGCAGCACCACCTGTATAGCAATTGGTACCAAAAATTGATAAGCACAAATTTATGTCAAGGTGCATTTGCATATAAATTTATATGCAAGTATATGCAGTAGTTCCTGAAATACAATCGCCACATTTTTTTTTTTTTTTTTTTTTTTTTTTTAAATCACTCGCAGCACACAGACATTTTCTAAAAGTGGTCACGTCATGTTCTGGACTTCTCAAAACCTGTAAATTCACTGAAAACCAGAAGTTGAAACATTTTACAAATCTAATATTTTCTTCCACTGAATGTAGAAGATAGAAAAAAAAAAAAAAAAAAGGAGTAAGCTTATTCATTTAATTATTTCATGCTGTTTAATTTTAAGTAATATTTAGTTTCACTTAGAATTTAATTGTTTTGAGAGAGTCATAAGATTCAAGAAACCAAAAGCTTTAAACTAGTATATTGTAGCCGTCACAAAACTTTCTTCTATATCACTATATATCAGCACTACATACTGTTTAACATGCACAAAAACTTAATCATAGCTTCTGAAAATAAGGATTTTAGATCTGGAATTTGGAGCAATTTTAATAACCAAATGCTGAGATGTAGTCGTGTGGAGAATCACAGAAATTAAGGAATAGAAACGCCACCTATTAGTCAAAATATACCCAAATTAAACCAGCATTCGTATTCAAAATATAATGATCACCTCGCTTATCAATTTAGTGCAATTAAATTCTATAATGTTCATATTTAGCCTTCATATTCACACAATAAACTGTACCATAGCATCACCACCTGTCGGCCAATGTGCACTAAAATTTAAACAGCATAGTGTTTTATAATAATAGCCTTCTCACATACCAGGTTTTGTATGCAATTAAACAGTCTTCCTTTAAATAGGAGAAATGACATAAAGTGCTACCTGTTAGCAATTTGCAACAAGTTAACAGGTACTTTTTTTTTTTTTAATTAAGGTACAACTACATATAAATCTATATGTAATTTTGTACATTAGTTCTTGGGTTAGAGCTGCAACAAAATTTTTGCAACAGGCAGACTGTTTTTTAAAAATGGTCAAATTATGTTCTGGAATCCTCAAAACGTGTATATCCATCAAAAACCAGAAGTCGAAAATCCTTATCAATCCAATATTTTCTTCAATTTAATACAGAAGAAAGGAATAATTGAAAACAAAATATAAATATGTTTTCCTTTGCACATTTTTACTTATTTTATATCTTTGTTTTCTGTGAGGACAAGAAAAAAAAAAGAGTTTAGGTATTAAAATTCTTTAATTAAAAGTAAGAGTATAAAATTTTTCTAATGTACAAAACCAAAAACTTTAAACAATTGCAAACAAACATTAAAGTGCAAAATTACATAATCTGGAGAGTATTTTAATCTTACGCAGAATGGAGTTAGTAAGTGACATTAGGGTCTGCTAGTATAAACTTATGGTCACAAAAACAACTTTCTTGTGTATGGGAAAAATGGATTGTAAATAAATAGGCAAGTTCTAGACAAAAAATGCACATTGTTTGACTCACTTTCTTGAAACAATATAATAAAACTTTTACTTAAAATATAAAAGTCATAAAAACAGAGTTATATGCACTGCAGAGCATAAATATCACTTGTTCAGGAACGGCAGTCAATGCCTCTTTTTACAGTCATGGGAAAAATTAGGAGAAATTTTATAAATCATTCTAGAAAAACTCAGCTAACTCCATACTAGATTGAGATAGGGTTTCCGTATTTCTTAGGCCTAAAGCCATTACTTTTGGCCAAATTTGTTTGCTAAAGTGGCCAAGTTCAACTTGCTTCGAAGCGAATTTTTTTTTTTTACCTTTACAAGCTATAAGCTAAATTTATTTGATAAAAAGAGATTTATTTTTTGTCGCAATAAATCTTCTGAGAGGAGTTTGATCACTGAATTTCCCTCTCCGGATATCCGGCATAAAATTGTCGGATATTTAAAATTCAGCCGGATACCGGATATCCGTTTCATCCCTAATAAAAATTGATGCAATTTTGAAAATTCATTAACTATAGTGATTCATTTAAAAATAGTGACTAGCGAAGCGGGCATAGCCTGCTAGTTATTGATAAAGCTCTTTTTAAATTACTACATCCCCATACTTCATGTCCTTCTATGTCTAAGTATTCTTCCAATATCAGTATTGTTTTACCTGTTTTCCCTAAATCTAGTTTTGCAGGGTGGCGACAATCAGGGAAATCATGGAAAAATCAGGGTACTTTATCAATCTGGAAATATTGGGGAATTTTGTAAAAAATACCCCAAAATCATGGAAATTTGCATTTTTTCCCAGCAAGCATGACTGAAAGATTGCCAAACAGGTGTTATCTTAACTGTGATTGCACAGAATTGGTTGCTTTCCAGTTGAATCTCGCCAAGTTAACTTAAAATATATATATATATATATAATAAAATATCTTTAGTACAACAACTTGAGGAATAATTTTATTTCTTGATGTTAATATGTTGTACAATTAAAATGAGTCATATTTTTATAATTTTGTTAATTTCTCCAAAATTTTGAATTTTTTTTATTTCATTTTTGCAAATGAGTAAAGAAAAAAAAAAAAATAAAAATAAAAAGATTGAGATATTTTTGCCCATTAGAATATAGTTTTTTGAACTGCAGTGGTTTAGCGAGCATGTTACACTAGAGTGTGATATACACAAAATTATGTATCATAGGTTTCTGTGTAAGCAGCTTTAATGTGCAAAATGTGGTCATAGCTACAACTCCAAACCCCCCAAAAAACAACTCATTTATATTTATGCAAATCCTGACTAAGGCAGGGGCAGGGCTTATGTCCCTGACCTTATTGGGCTTGGCTTCTGAATTCAATCTTAAAACTTATTTCAACAACTTTTTACAGCAATAAGTTTTAGTGAAGAACACACGAGGGGTTCAATATAGAAAGGAGGCCCACAGTGCAAACGTCCCTGTCCTCACCACCGATATATTGTTTTAAAAAAAATATTTTAAATGAAAAAAAAAGTGTACAATGTATTGTGTACAAAACAATGTCAGCTTGCATTATATGTAATGTAAGAAAAATTATTTTTGTAACAAAATTTATAGCAATACCAGAATCACAACTATTTGCTGAATCTTATAGAATCTAAATGATTACAGATTTGTTCTATGGAAGTTCTAAATTAAGATGCATTACAGATGCTGCTAGATTCTAATTCCTGAAAACTAAAATAAGAATAACACGTATGTTACCTGTATGTAAAATTTTAATTAAACAGATTTGGGAGATACATATATAACGAGATGGGGCATTCATCAAAGATCTTACAAGCCAGCAATATATAATTAGAAACTTAGAATAGTACATGTGCTACATGATATGCCCAATAGCAAAATTTTCTTTACCAATATGTAGTAAAATAAAATTTAGCTGTGACCGAAAAATGTTTACTACTGTAATAAGTAATAACTCATAAAATAAGCAAAATTTGCATTTACAAAAAAGAAAAAAAAAAAAAGTACTATAGTAATTCAGTAACATAAAATAAGTTTTAATATTTTTTTAAAGCTTTGCATTTCTTTTTAAGCTGTTAAATTGTATACCAATATCCTGAATGAAGAAAACGAACTTGGGTTTCGTGATTACGTCACTGTCTTTTGCATATAGTAAATGAATAAACATCGCACCATGACAAGAAAAGTGACACAAGTAAAAAAAAATAGCAATTTTGAGTTTACATTAAAAAATATGTATAATGTGCTCCCAACGTGCAACTTTTTTTATTGAACCTAATTTTCTTTTTTTTTTAATTCTGTATTTTACAATACATACAATACTTGCAACATACCACTTTAAGAGTTAAACACATTGATCTGAAAATGAATCTTTGAGGAAATATGGGTAAAGAAAAAATATAAATGGAAAAAGCTAGAAAAGAGACTAAAAGACAAATGTGAAAAAAAAGAGAGCCACTCCTAGATCTGGATAATTTATTAGAATAAAATGCACTCTTTCTTTTCTCTGATCTATGTACTACTTTATCTCTGACATACTTATTACAATGTAACATTATAATTTAATTTATATAAACAATGCATTTATAGAAATTAAGAAGCTTTACTAACATGTAATAAGACATAAGAGTATTATACATATGTAAATAATTAAAAATAATCTGGTGTGTCACTCACACGACTTTCTCTTACCCTGAAATTTAACACTATAAATACAGGTTGCAGATTAAAAGGTAAGATAACGAGTACTGTTATGTAAACCTGTGTTAAACAATTCATATTAGGCTTCTGAAGAGTTTTATATGATAATTAGTTCTGTATGAGGGGGCTACCGCCCCCCTCAACACCCCGTTTCATTAATGCACCTACATTTACATAGAATTTAATTCGGTTATTAAAAAATAATTCTGTTTTTAAAAAATAATTTATTAAAATTATTATTTAAAAAAATTATCTCTTATGATAATGCAGACGATTTCCATATTAGAGAAGTGGTATAACACCAAATATCCAAAAAAAGTCCATTTTATTCTCATCATTAAAAAGAAGGGGAAATTTTTTTTTTTTTTTTTTTTTTTCCCTTAAAATTAAAAAAAATCGATAACTTTGTTTTAAATTATCGCAGATCGATGGTTCAACCATTCGTTTTAAAGGTATTGGCGAGCTCTTTTGAAAGATACCCATCATGAAAATTTACTCCCCTCGAGGAGGGACTTCCACCCCAGGGGGGGAGGCGAGGCTCCTACATACACAAAAAAAATTTTCCCAGTTAATTATCTCTATTACAAAAAATATATATTCGTTTCATTTGGTTTAGTGCAGTCTATAGACGTTAAACTACTTTCCTGCAATTTCCCCCATAGACGTAATGTATTAGAATTCTCTTGATTGTCCCTGTACACGAACCATTTGCTTGATCTTAACGAAAAGCTTACCGTAGCATCTCTATATGATACACATTTAGAATACCAAGTTTGAACTTTCTGCCATAATTTGTTTTTGAGATATGCTGATAACAGACAGACACACAGACCATTTGCTAAAAACATGATTTTCGTATTCAGGGGACCTCAAAACGTGTAAATATAACAAAATCTCGCGTTCGAAAATTTGACCCAAAAACAATACTTTCTCTACCTTATGGGTAAGAGAAAGTAATATAGAAACTTTCATAGTCAGATTATGAGTGTTCTTAGTGTATGAGTGAGTAGATTATGAGTGTTCTTCCCTAACACTACTTTTGTACCATCTCGATGAAATTATTAGAATAAAATACTCTTCTTTCACTGACTTTTTCCTTTGTTAACTTTGCACTTGCACTCCAGATTCCATGCAATTCAGAGGCAGTTTCTCTCAGTTGGTTCCCTCTACATTCTCCTAGGGTGCCTAAATTAAGATTGTAAAAAAGACTGGCTGATCTACTAATTATGTTACTTAAATGATTTGCACCACTACAAGGACGGGGGAGGTATTTTTATTGCCTTTGATTCTACCAAATTTTCAGAACGATTAGGGATCTAGATAGCCCTAAGCACTTACTTTTACTCACACTTCACTCATCCCTTCCTGAGATAAATGAATAGGCACTCCTAATGTGTGTTTAATATCCTTCAACTTATGAAAACAGGACTTGAGGAAATAGTTCTTGCAATTGATCATATGTATTTATAGCAACTAGTATCGCCCAGTGGTCGAAACTCGACCATATTTTTTGCAAAGCGAGGCAAAGCAAAGTTATTGCCTTGTCCTAAACGGAATGCAATTGCAACACAGCTGCGGTAATTGTTTGCCGATATTCACTCTAACTGAATCAGCAGAGTTTTACTTAATATAACTATTTCTCTTTGTAGATGTTAGCCTTTCCTGAAATGAGAGAAAATCGCCACGCGAAAACGCCCCTTGTTGTGTGATACAGCCCAGAAGCTAATAGATACCATGTCAAACCAAGGCCCAACCAAGTATAAAATTCTGTTAAATTAATTCGATTTCTTCATAAAGTACAGTGTTTGAACAAAAAAAGAAAAAAAAAAAAAAAAAAAAAAAAGAAGATATTTTTCAAAAATGGTCGAATTGAGTTCGGGAGATTTCAAAACGTGTAACTTTATCGAAAACCGAAAATCTAAAACTTTTCTGAATCTTATATTTTCTACTTATATATGCAGAGGAAAGAATAATAAATCCACTTTTAAAAAAATAAAAATAAGTAGTCAATTTCACTTAATTAAAATGCAAGGAAATCTCAAAACGTGTAAATTCATCGAAAACCGGAAATCAGAAGTTTTTGTGTATCTTCTACTTGCTTCTTCTACCCACAAAAGCTAGCAATAAAGACACTTTTTTAAAAAATAAGTAGCCAATTTCAGTCAATTGAAACGTAAAGAAAACTCAAAACATGTAAATTCAGCAAAAAACTGAAATCGGAATTTTTTCCGTATCGTCTACTTATACATGCAGCAGTTAGTAACAAATCCATTTTCCTTTTATTTAGTATATTAGTTGAATATTTATTGTTTAAATAATACCCTTTGAAATGAAATGTTTATGTTTACATTCGAAACTGGAAGTTTGCCATTTTTTTTCTGGAGTTTTGTGATTTTAAATTAAAATTTTATCAATTTTACAGAAAAAATAACTCAATCAAACACATGTAGACAGTAACTTATATAGAACTATACCCAAATATCGGAATTAAAATCGGCAGATAATTTCCGTTACTTTTTAATAATTTTTTACAAAAAATCCAATGGACAATTAACATAGAAAATATTTTTCATGGCTCCATGGACAGACAGTGACGTCATCACTTCGCTTGCGTATAGTGATGCTACATTATACAAATTACTGTGTCTATGGTTTTATTTGAGCTTTATGAAGTTGCCAGATTCAACAACTTTCTTCTTTTAGGTATTTTTTAATGTAAAGGAATACGTGTATAAAAGGGAAAAATGGGGGAAAATGCATAAAAAATAAATGTATTTTTAAATACCTTCTTGACATCGTAAGAAAATAATATTTGTATTCGCACCTTCCGGCTAACCATACCTTTCGAATGATACCATTCTCAAATCTCTACTCCCATAATTAATATGTTAAAAAGGGACAACAAATTTTATGCTTGCCTATTAATATATAGATTCCACAGAAATCGTTTTTCTCTTTATGTAAAAGGAGATAACAATTGATCCCCCTGCGTTACTATTTTGTGCAGGATGATTCAATTTTATGGCTTTTTTTCTTTTTTTAATTGACTGAGGGCGCCAAGAAAGCCTCAGACAGGGGGACAAGTCCCCCTGGCCAGCACGTGCACGGGCCTGCATACAAGGCCATCCAGGAGAATTCAAATACATTATGTCTATAGGCAAAATTTCTGGTAAGTAATGTGTAACATCTGTAAATTATCCTAAACAGCACATTTTTTCACCATGTTTTTATTAACTTCGATTCTTGTTTGTTTGTCAGGGACAAATCTTGCAATCGATTTTTATCTAACTTCCCGACTAGCTAGATATTTGAAATTTTCAGGACAGCTCACAACACGGTGACAATAGATTTTTCTAATAATTTTAGTCAACTATTTCAGGTCCCGCTGCCTTCGGCAGCGCTTATATGATTCGACAGAAAATTTATTTAACTAACTTCCCGACTAGCTAGACATTTGAAACTTTCAGAATAGTTCAGAACACGGTGAAAATACATTTTTTAAATACCTTTAGCCAACTGTTTCGGGTTCCTGCTGCCTTTGGCAGCGTTATCAGTACAAAGCTTGCAATCGATTTTTCACTAACTTTCCGACTAGCTAGACATTTGAAACTTTCAGGATAGCTCAGAACACGTGACAATACTTTTTTTAATACTTTTAGTCAACTGCTTCAGGTCCCTACTGCCTTCGGCAATCGGCAGCATTTATATGATTCAACAGAAAATTTATTTAACAAACTTCCTGACTAGCTAGACATTTGAAACTTTCAGAATAGTTCAGAACACGGTGAAAATACATTTTTTAAATACCTTTAGCCAACTGTTTCCGGTTCCTGCTGCCTTCGGCAGCGTTATCAGTACAGAGCTTGCAATCGATTTTTCACGAACTTCCCGACTACCTAGTTATTTGAAACTTTCAGGATAGCTCAGAACACGGTGACAATACTTTTTTTAATACTTTTAGTCAACTGCTTCAGGTCCCTACTGCCTTCGGCAGCGTTTATATGATTCGACAGAAAATTTATTTAACTAACTTCCCGACTAGCTAGACATTTGAAACTTTCAGAATAGTTCAGAACACTGCGAAAATGCATTTTAAAAATATTTTTAACCAACTGTTTCGGGTTTCTGCTGCCTTCGGCAGGCAGCGTTACCAGTACGAAGTTTGCAATCGATTTTTCACGAAATTCCCGACTAGCTAGATATTTGAAACTTTCAGGATAGCTCAGAACACGGTGACAATACATTTTTTTAAATACTTTTAGTCAACTGTTTCAGGTCCCTATTGTATTCGGAAGTGTTTATACGATTCAACAGAAAATTTATTTAAATAACTTCCCGAGTAGCTAGACATTTGAAACTTTCAGAATAGTTCAGAATACGGTGAAAATGCATTTCAAAAATATTTTTAACCAATTGCTTCCGGACCCTGCTGCCTTCGGCAGCGTTTCCAGTACAAAGCTTGCAATCAACTTTTAACTAACTTCCCGGCTAGATAGCCATTTGAAATTTTTATAATAGCTTAAAACACGATAGCAAGGAATTTTTTTAATACTTTTATCCAATTTCTCCGGGTTCTCGCTGCCTTCAGTAGCGTTTATATGATTCAACAGAAAATTTTAAACATGGTGTGTAAAAGTTCTTTTTATCTTGTAATTTTTTTATTTAATGCTCATGAAAACATTTTATCTAGCTAGATTGCGGTATGGAAATTATTCATCATTCATTTACAGGGCTATATTTGGAAATCTTTGAAAGTGTATTTCATTTTGTGTTACGTGTTTATCATATAGGACTAAATTTAAGTACATAATGCGATGTGTATATAGTTTATATACAATATACAGGGCTACCCAAAATAAGCTAAACGTTCTTTTATATTGAATGTATGTAATTAATGGAAGTGCCTTACTACATATTACTATGTCGACGAACTTGAACACTGCTCAGGAAGAAAAATTAATTTTTCATACCCATACTGTAAACAAAGTATTTTATGAAGTTTGATTTTCAACTCTGGTGTTTTGGATTATACCACGTTTTGAGGTTTCTTGAATACGAAAATGAAATTTTTAGTAGCTAATCTGTATGTATATCTGTTATCCGCATAACTTAAAAACAAATAATTGCAGGAAATTCAAATTTGGTATTTTGATGTTGCCACTTGAAAAGTTTGGTCAAGTTTCAAGGAAAATTAGTAACTGCCTTGATTGTTGTTAGTTTTTTAAGTAAGTACAGGCACTATAATTGAACGGAGGGTTGAGGGGGACGGTAACCCTTCCCTCACACAGAATTATATGTCAAATAAAACTGTTCCGAAACCTATTTTAGATTATTTAAAAGTAAATTGAACTGTAATATCTTACTTTATTGGTGTTATGCATACTTGCCAACCATCTCATTATGAACCGTACAATATTTAGTATCCGCCTTTTTTTTCACACCAATAATGTTTTAGAGTATTTTTAGTCTTATTTAATCGTAACAACATTTGGAGAGAATAACTCTAAAAATATAGTGGTGTGAGAAAAGGGGCGTTTTTTCCGGGGGCGTTAACAATTGTACTGTTATTAATGAGATGGTTGGCAAGTGTGTGTTATGTCGTAATCTGTCTCTGTGGTATTGAAATGCAGGATAAGAAAAAGTCATGTGAGTGACACACTAGATTTTTTTTTCCCCAATTGATAAATTTTACGTTCACTTTACAATCTTTTCGTTTCCAACAGTAAGCCCCGCCTAATTGATTGATTTTGCACACTAGTGTTTAAATGGTTCAAGTTTCATCTTTTGCAACCGATGCAGCAAATTCCACTCGCATGTACTTTTGCCAACATAAATTAAGGGGTTAAAAACGAATACGCAAAGCCACTTTTTCTTTATTGTGTTGTTTAAGAACGTCGTGGAAACGTCGAGTCTTGCTTTCTTTAATAAACAAGAATTCTGGTTTGTGGTCACCAATATTTAAAAATTGCCTTTTTTTTTTTTTTTTTGAAGAGGGGGGGGGGGGGATTTGAAGTTGTATATAATTTTACCCGTAGATAAAATGTTAAGTATATTTTGCTTAATTTTCTCTGTTATCTTTTAAGAATTTCTTCGTTATCTCATGCAAAAGTTTATAATAGAGCTAAGCCAAATCAAAAGAGAAAATTAACTATATCTTGAAAAATAGGAAGAGCTGCAAATATGCGCATACATATTTTTAAGCATTGGGATTAATTTTATGTAAAAAGGTGATAGGCGATAATTCCTATTTTTTTTAAAGTATGTATTTTTCTAAATAATATTTTTCTGAATCTTATAATTCGATAAAAAAATAATATGGTGTGGTAGACACGTGACTTTCTCTTACCCTGAAATCCAATTCTATAAAGTCAGATCTACGATATTAAAACACAAAGCATATTCTCTAAGACCAAAATCGCACGATCTGGGCATGCGCGAGAAATTTTTGAACCAATTGGGAACGTGAATATTCCTTTCTTTTTATGCAGAATACCGATGATAGATCAAGCAGACGACATTAATATTGATATGTCTATGGCAAACGCCTAATTAAAGTTAATATTACTTCGTGGCTCAATCATAAAAATAATTCACACGATTAATTCATATTTTCCAAGGAAGTATACCTATTAAAGCAATTCGCGAATACGTATCGGTTACCATCGTATGCATTTTCGCTCGCCGAAAATTTCTGTACACTGGATGTGGCGCCATCTGTTGCCATGCCAATATATTATACCATATTCTTAAAATTATTTTTTTTCCATTTCTTTTAGAAAAAAAAAAAAAAAAAACTTTTAAAAGTATCAAAGTTTGCTAAAGTACTGAATTCATTCTTATTTATTTATTTTTAACAGTATACTTTTTTTGAAATATACTATTTTGATAGAATAAAGTGTTATAATACTATTCCACTAAAAACAAATTTTAACTTTATTCCGATTTGCAGTTTATTTTAAGAATACAATAAGTTAATATTTTGGATTATATCCAAGTATTTTTACAAATATAGGAAATTGGGCAGGGGGGGGAGGTTTAAACCGGTTAAGAGCAATGTGAAACATTAAAGCAAGGGTGTAAACTTTATGCCGTGAAGAGATTTTAGTTGCAAATCATCCGTCAAATTTTGATGGGTATTAACTAGTTGGAAATTAAGTGTGAAGATAATGAGTACTGTTATATAAACTTATGTTAAAACAATTCGAATTAGACTTCGGAACAGCTTTGTTTGACAAATAATTCTGTGTGAGGGGGAGCTATAACCCCCCTCAACTCCCCGTTCGAATGTTGTACCTACATTTATATTGAATTCAAATTTGTTATATTAAATTTAAAAGTTCATTCCAAATTATTCAGATAACTTGTATTATTCCTTGAAACTTATCAAACTTTTCAAGTAACACTTTCATATTAATTTCAAAATACAACATTTGAATTGCCTGAAATTATTTGTTTTTAAGTTACTCTGATAAGACAGACAATGATCAAACGCTAAAAACTTGGACGTCAGTATTCAGGAAACCTCAAAACTTGTAAATATACAAAAAACAGGCGCTGAATATTTAGCTTAAAATTACTTTATTTGCTGTATGGGTATAAAGAATTAATTTCTGAGCAGCTTTCCTGGACATGGTAAGATATTATAGAAAAATGCTTCCACTAATTACATTCAATAAAAAATGTTTTCACTTAATTTTAGGCAGTTTTGCATATTCATTAAAAATTATGTACATATCACAATGTGCACTTAAATAAAATTCTACATTAATAGTACACATCACAACCTGAAATGCACTTCCATGAATTCCCAAGTATTGTCCCACTATATCTTAGTTCTTTTGTGTAGCCCTGTAAATGAAAAGTGAATGATTTTCATATCATACTGTACATGAAAACATGTTTTTACACATATAAAAAATATATATTCATTTCATTTAGTCAGCCTATAGATCTTAGGGGAGAGTGGGGCACCTTAAATTTCAGCTTTGATTTTGTAAATAGGAATTTGTTTTCTTGAGATATCATAGTGAATAGCACAGTCTACTCTTCAGTGTAATTTGGAATTTCTCATACTAGCAGGTAAAGATTAATCCAATTTTATTTGTTTTGAAAGATTCAAAAGTTACATTAATGGGTGATTTCAAAAACAAATTTCTTGTGCAAGAAATGAAATAATTTAAATCTGAGCATGTGGGAATTAAAATATGGACTTTTATAATAATTTTAATGTTAAAAAATGCATTGTACTGCTAAGCCTAACGTTTTGAGAGTTATGTACATTATGATAATGATCCAACTGGGGCAGGTTGGGACACACTCTCAACCTGGCTAACCATTATGCAATTGAAAGAAAACAACATTTGCATATACTATATAAATTTATTAAGACTTTAAATGTGCTAAAATTGGAAAAAAATTATTATTATTATTAAGAAAACTGTTTTTTCTTTAGAATTTAGACGAGAGTAATTTTTGAATGTAAAATACAGTATTTGTTAATGTAATATACTAATACAGTAGGCTCCCAGAAATCTACACTCCTATGTGGATCAATGAAATTTATAATAACGTTTTCAAGGGGAAAAAATCAGGACTTATTTAACTGTGAATTTTTTAGAAATTGAATCTAATGAATAAGGAAAGGTAATTTTAATATAAGTCCAGATCTAAGAGATGAGTTCATATATATTTTTTAAAAACAACATTTGTATTTGAAAAAAAAAATATATATATATATATATATAATATATATATATATATAATAAAAATATGTGTTCAGAGACAGTAAGGGGAAAAAAAATTATATTTTGATTTATACTTCTAAATTGTAATAAAATTTGTAAATTTATGATACACAAGTTTATATTGTATCAGAAGTTTATATACTTAAATGTTATATTTTTAATTTACGGGGGAAATTTTAATTTGTTAATTGAAAAAATAAAAAGTATTTATATAAAACTCAATTTTATATCTTTTACTGCATGTATTATTCTTTAATTGCCTTAATTAAATATTTTACAGATTTCTTATATCATTATCATTTTTAATGCATTATAGCATAGAATTTTATATCCAAAATGAAAAATAAAAATAAAATACAAAATCTGCAATTTTCTAAATTCTCTACAGTGTCAGATCCCAAGCTGGGCGAATTTTTGGGGAATGTACTGTATGCTAAACATTGTCATTTATTAGACTGTAAGTCTATAAATAAAGATTTATTAATCAATTAGAACTTTATGCATTCAAGTTTCATTGTCGGTGTTCCAAGCTGCCCCACTGGGTGAGGCAGCTTGGAACATCGAAAAGTTTAGTGTAGCATCTCTATATAATACAGAGTAGAGGTCTGCACGGGCCGGAATTTTGAGGCCCGGGCCCGACCCGTTTATTTTTTGCCAGTGTACGGTCCGGCCCGGCCCGGACAAAAAACGATAAAATCAGGCCCGATTCAGAAATATGAAAAAAAAGAAAAAATGGATGCCTTTCTATGAAAAAGATTTTTAGTATGTGGTTTACAGAGGTTTTATATAGCGAAGCAATAGAATCTTCTTTAACAAAACTGCTGAACTTTTACAAGATAATTATATATAATCAAAAGTTCATTATTACAGACGTACAAAGCCACTCGGTTCTGCAGCACGACTCCAAACTAGTACAGCAACATTACCAAATTAACCACTGTTGCCCCTTGTCGCGTTGGGCGAAACCCCGGCAACAACATGCAAATGTCAAAAAGACTTTTATCAATGCTCCTAAACCAACTCAAAGACTAAAACGAATGAACTGAAATACTTAATTATGGACTCAGCTAATTAAATCATAGATTAAAATTCTCATTGCAAAGTCTTAACAAAGCTATTTATTCCTCCTTGTGCCCTCCCTTCTGTCGCGTGGGATTTAATCCCGGCACACCTGCTATAAATAAATTACGCAGTGTTTAGAGAACCGGCAGCCGGGTCTGTATTATATTCCCGACAGTTTGATGCTTGCGCAGTATGACTGCCGGGTGATTTATTATTCATCTCCCGGAAATGTGAACGACTCTTATCAACACATGCTTTTGATAATTCATATTGCCGCTTTAATTCGCATTTATTTGTATTGACCATGTTTTACATTTTGATTCTTCTCGCTAAATATTTGTTTCATTATTCAGTTTTATTTACTCTTATATTTTTTGCTTTATCTGCTACGTTATCTTTCGCTAAATAAGTTAATATAATTAAGCTAAATAAATTTCTCAAATTGCTACAGATATTTATGAGATCTTATATTACTCCACATTGCAAATTAAAACTAAAAATTTAAGAAAATTTATAATGTACATGATTGAAATATATGTGTATAAAATGGGGGGGGGGGATTTTACATTACACAAAAACCATTACATTTCTAACGTATATATTATATTTGATTAACGTTATATTTGATTTTAAAAGCTAAATTTATTTTTAAAATTTTAAAATTATTTAGTATAGTAAAAGAAATTTAATTTTTGAACTTTCCATGGTTTCTCCAAAGATTACTCTAATACATTATTATATTCTTATTTTTAAAAATTAAATATATTTTTCAAAATTTTAATTTAATCAGTATAGTTCAAAAAAAATTTAATTTTTCAACTTTTCGCGGTTTCTCATCGGAAGATCATTCGCGGAAGATCATTCTAATTTATTATTATATTTGGATTTTTAAAAACTAAATATATTTTTTAAATCTTTAATGTAATAAATATAGTACAAGGAGTTTAATTTTTAAACTTTGCATGATTTCTCCGACGACTTTTCTAATACATTATATTTAGATTATTAAAAACTAAATATATTTTTAAAATTTTTAGTTTAATCAGTATAGTACAAAAAAAATTATTTTTAACTTTGCAAGATTTCTTGAAAGATTATTTTAATATAGTATTATATTTTGATTTTTAATAACTAAATATATTAAAAAAAAAATATATATATATATTTTAATTAGTACAGTATTAAGTAAATAAATAAATAATTTTTCAATTTTGCATGGTTTCCTCATAGATTATACAAATTTATTATTGTATTTGGATTTTTTAGAAACTAAATATATTTTTTAAAACTTTAATTTAATCAATATAGTACAAAAAATTTAAATTTTAAACTTTGCATTATTTCTTGAAAGATTATTCTAATATTTTATTATGTTTTGATTTTTAAAAATTAAATATATTTTTTAAAAAAGAATTCAATCAGTTTGTACAAGAATTTTAATTTTTCAACTTTGCATGGTTTCTCCAAAGTAGTTTCTATTATTATATTAGGATTCTTAAAAACTAAATTATTTAAAAATATTAAACTAAATTTTAATTTAATCAGTATAGTATAAGAAATTTCATTGTTTAAATTTGCATGTTTTCTCCAAAGATTAGTTTTAGAAAATCTTTGGTTTCAAATCATTTCGAAAGATGGCAGCACTACTGGATTGATTACAAAGTTGACTGGTTGAAAACCAGCTACTGCGGCGCTATTTATTCCTTTATTAATTGTTAAAATACACATCAGATTCATATGATTGACTAACGCTATTTATTGTTTACTTTTAGGCATTTATCTGTTAGGAATAAGAACCATTAAAAAAAAATATTCATACTCAGTGTCACCCGGCACTTCAGTTACAGATTAAGTATTCCACACCTGGAAGTTCTAATACGCAAGCGCAGAAGACTGTCGGGGTCTATAATACTTCCCCGGCTGCCGGTTCTCTAACCACGGCCAATAAATTATCGCCCTCTGTCGGTTGAGGCTCAATGCCTGGCGAATTTTGTAAACGCTTGTTGAATTCTCAATAAACGTTCGGAGCACTTCCCTCTGTCTCGGACACATGTTGCCCGAGACACTGAAGCGCTCAACATCGCTCCAAGAGCGATGAGCGGGGACTGTCTCCTGTTCAGAAGGCACAAAGACAGACAGAAAGTCGAAACGAAAATATTAGCACTCATCAAACGATATAGGACGGTATTTAAAATGGTTATTACTACTAAAAGTGCACGTTCAACCATTTCCTCTTATGTACCGTAATGTATACGAATCTTTCATGTGATCCGGTAAACAAAATTTTAATGGTAATCCAACCATATTCTATAGAAAAGAGGCTTTTGCACATTCTAAAAATGATGCTACTTTCATTCAGTGCACTGGAGAAAAGTAAAAGGAGTTTAGAGAAAAATTTAAAGCGGCAGGATTTTTATAGCCTTCATACCACCTAAACTCTACAGTCTACAGACCATAGGGCACAAAGTCTTATACACAGTAACGTATCTAATTTATTTTGTTTGACCATGTGCGCAAACTAGTAGTGACATGAATAGGAAACCATTTAATATTACTTGAAATAAAATATATTAATTTCGAGACATGCTAAAAATATTTGCGGAAAATCAAATCATGAACAGACATACTGATAAGCAATTAAATTGAAGTTACAGACATTTTTTAACAAAATAAAATTTTATGTGATATACCAGCCTGTAAAATTATGTGAAATAAATGACTGAAGAAGTATTTTATCGTTTTCCTTTTTCTTTGATAAACGATGAAACCAGAAAAAGATTCGGGCCGACACGGCCCGGAAAAAATTTCATCCAGGCCCGGCCCGGCCCGGCCCGGCCCGGCCCGGCCCGAGAACAGATTGAAAAGTTCGACCCGAGGGCCGGGCTCGGGCCGTAAGCCCAGCCCGTGCAGACCTCTAAACAGAGTTTCAACTTCCTGTTGTTATTTGTTCTTCAGATAAAACACACTCACAGACCAATCGCTAAAAACATGTTTTTCGGATTCAGGGGACCTTAATGTGTGTAAATATAACAAAACTCAATTTCGAAAATTTGACCCCCAAAACAATACTTTCTCTAACATATATGTAGAGAAAGTAAAAATATGTTAATTTTATTTCGTTTTAGGCAGCCTACTGATGTTATACTGTGCTTACCAGAAATTTCCCCATAAAGGTATTTTAATTCTCTTGGATGTCCCTGTACACGAACCATTTGCTTGATCTCAACGAAAAGTTTAGTGTAGCATCGTTATGATACAGATTTAGGATACCGAGTTTGAACTCCTTGGTACTATTTGTTCTTGAGATATGCGGATAACACACAGAGGGAGAGACCAACCGCTAAAAACATGATTTTCGGATTTAGGGGACTTGAAAACGTGTAAATATAATAAACTGAATTTTGAAAATTTGACCCCTAAACAATACTTTTTCTACCATTTATATAGATAAGGGAGGGAAAGTAGTAAGTAAAATGTACAACCAATATAAATATTTATGCAACATTGAAAACGCAAATGTAAACAGTATTTAGAAAAATAAATTAAGTAAAAATAAATTTTTTAACAGTAGAAGCTTTTTATTGTGGAGCCCTAAAAATCATAAAATAAAAATTTATTCTTGCAAAGATTATGCTATATAGAAATGAAAATTTCTGCACTAAGAAAAATCTAGAGAAAAATCTAGATATTTCCCTTTCACAAGAAATGAAAATTTTTAAATATTCAAAATATTTTAAAAAGCATTCGAGACCAATATTCTTAGTTATTAGGTTTTGTATAAATATTCGGTAAGCCATAAATTTTAAAGGTCTCTAAAGCTTTTTAAAATATTTTGAATATTTAAACATTTTTATTTCTTGTAAAAGAGAAATATCTATATTTTTCTCTAGAATTTTCTTAGTGTTGAAACTTTTATTTCTTTATGGCATACCCTTTGCAAGAATAAATTTTTATTTTATGATTTTTAGGGTTCCACAATAAAAAGCTTCTACTGTTAAAAAGTGTATTTTTACTTAAATTTTTATTTTGTGCTTTTTATTTACAAAAAAAGAAAGCTTCTAAAAAAACTAATCAGAAGTTCTGAGGACACTGAAAGATTTTCTTTTATCAACTGATATCTTTTCTATTAATTATCTTAAAAAATTAACATATCGGCCCTTGGAGGATCGAACCCACGACACGCTCTAACCAAAAACCAAAGAACAATCATAGAGCATGCTAGAAGATTCTAAGAAATACATATACAAAAAGAATATTGCTCTCAAATGCTTTTTAAAATACAAATATTAAAACATTTTCATTTCTTGCAAAAGCGAAATATCTATATTTTCCCTTAAAATTTTCTTATTCATGAGTAGTGTAAAAAGGGTGATTCTGCTGCACGGTGGTGGCGTAGTGGCGTATTGTGGCGTAGGGTGGAGGCGCGCCTCCACCCTGACACCACTACGCCACCACCGTGCAGCAGAACGCACCCTTTTTACACTACTTAGTCATCATCTTGGACGAGGGGGTGTTGCCACCGGAAGAATAGAAACTGTGTGTTCCCACCGGAAGAATAGAAGCTTTGACTATCATCTTGGATGAGGTTTGGTGGTGCCATCTATAGGGAATTTTGAGGAGTTAGATTTATTTTCCTAAATTTCGGACTTAGTATTTTTTTTCATAATTTCGGGGACTTCAAAATTTTTTCGAATTTTTGCAGGGGGTTAGATTCGAACCGAAGGTAAAATAGTTTCACGGGTTGATAAGTGGATAAGGGTTTTATTTATCAATCCATGAAGCTATGCTTGTGAGTGCACTTATAAGGTATATAAAGAGAGACGTTGCGTTAGTGAGTCATTGTAAAACGTATCTTCGTACGAGGAAGGTATGATGCGCTTTCGTGTGAATGTGAGTCATAATAAAATTTTGTGTTGTAACCATGGAGATGTATCAGAACCCAAGTCACGCAGGAAGTTTTGGTGGTGTAAATGCCTTATTTCGTGCTGCCAAAGGCAAAATCTCGAAGAAGAAGATTCAGGACTGGCTGAGCGGAGTCGATGCATACACGTTGCACAAACCTGTTCGAAGAAAGTTCCCGACCAATCGAGTGATAGTGTATTCAATCGATCAACAGTGGCAGACCGACTTAGTGGATCTCGGCAGTTTGCAAAAGTTCAATCAAGGGTACCGCTACATCCTGACTTGTATAGACATTCTGTCTAAATTTGCGTGGGCGGTCCCTTTGAAGCAAAAACGGGGTGAAGATATTGTAAAGGCGTTCCGGTCTATTTTTGCAACGAGGAAACCCAAGTCCCTGCAATCGGATGACGGAAAAGAGTATCAAAACAGACTTTTTCAAAAATTTTTGAAAGAAGAAGGCGTGCGGTTTTTTACGACGAATAACAATACGAAAGCATCTGTCGTGGAGCGATTTAACCGAACTTTGAAAACGAAAATGTGGAAATATTTTACCCATAATCATACCTACCGCTATTTAGACGTGTTGGATCAGTTGTTACACAGTTATAATCATACTTATCATTCGAGTATCAAGAGAGCTCCAGTTGAAGTAACCGCTGAAAATGAAAGCGATGTATGGGATACTTTATACGGTGACATGCAAAATGCGAAAAGAAAACCCTGCATGTTTCAACCGGGAGATGTTGTACGAGTTTCCAAGCAGAAATTAACCTTCGAAAAAGGATATGAAACGAACTGGACGGAAGAAGTGTTTGTGGTGACTGAATGTGTGAGAAGAGACCCTCCCGTCTACCGAATCAAGGACCTGTTAGAAGAACCCATTAAAGGAACCTTTTACCCTCAAGAACTTCAGAAAGTGAAACCAAAAGAGAATTATACGATTGAAAAGATTTTAGATAAGCGGATACGGAAAAAGCGTGTGGAATACAAAGTAAAATTTAAAGGTTATCGCAGCAAATTCGACCAATGGATTCCATCCTCTGATTTATTCGCCTTATAAAACAAGTGTTTGGATTGTTGAAAGATCATTTGAAAGCATGTCGTTCTACGTGACGTTACCTTCGGACAGTTCCCGGAATTATTTTCCTGAGAATAAAATTTCTCATTTTATTACGCGATTACCCGCCCCCGTTGAATTGAAAGGGGAATGGGAAGTAGGCCTTGTCGAATTTATTTACCCTCACACCTGGTATAATGTGAATCAAAATAATAATTTATTTGGTTTCGATTTGAATGACCAGAAATCTCCGTTTGGTAGAAGAATTCCCCCTGGCTTTTACGAATCGGTTGATGACATTTTAAAAGCAATGTCTATTGAAGAGATTAAAAATAAAATTTCTTTCACTTATGATCCGCACACGAAAAAGGTGTGTATTAACGTGAAAGATAAAACAAAACTGATATTGCATGAGGGGATAGCGCAGATGTTGGGATTCGAACCAGGTGAAATCGCCTCGCCGGATATAAATATCGAGCAAACTATTTTTAGTACCTATGTCGCAGATCCCTGTGCGCATTATAGAGTGTTGCTGGTTTATTCGGATATTGTTGAACCCCAAATTATCGGAGATGTGTTAGCACCCCTTTTACGAATTGTTAATGTGAGAGGAAAAGATGGAGAAATGATTTGTGAGACATTTGACCGACCACACTATTTACCTGTCAGCCGAAAATCGTTCGACTCTTTGGAAATCGTTATAAGGAACCACCTCGGCGAACTCACGCCATTTGAACGTGGGCGCTCGTACGTGAAGCTTCACTTTCGTCAAAAATACCTCTCGTGATGTTTGTTCCTTACCAGTGTTGTGCGAAATCTTTTGAAGATTACTATTCCCATCAGTCGGGTAGTGGTCTAAATTATTATCAAGGCACTACTTTACAAAAGGGATATGGATTCGGTGGACTGTTTCGATCCCTTTTTCGTGCAGCAGTACCCCTCTTCAAATCGGGAGCGAAAGCGGTCGGCAAGCAGTTGTTTCATTCAGGTGTGAACGTGTTAAGTGACCTGTCTCGCGGAGAAGACATTAAAATGGCCGCCAAGCGAAGATTAAAAGAAGCTGGACAGACCTTAACCGACAAAGCCGCTACTAAAGTGAAGACGATGATTGGATCGGGCCGCCGGTATAAAAAGAGGAAGCGTTCTACCAAAGCAGTCATTCGACGTAAAGCCAAGAAAGTGAAGGTACAAGATATTTTCGCTTAAAGATGTCTGGACTTATCCATAAAGATTCTGCTGCCTGTGCGAAATCCGAATTGGATTTATTTTTGATCCCACCCACGCAAACGGCTATTGAAAAAGGATACTTTGTTGAATACCACCCTCTTGCGAATATTCGAGACGGAGGACCTGTGGAATTTAATATTTCCGGAAATGGTGAAGACTATATTGATTTATCAGCTTCCTACCTGTATGTGAAAGTGAAAATTACCAAGTTTGATGGATCACCCTTAGCGGAAACAGATGCAGTTGCCCCCGTGAATTTATTTTTACACGCCTTGTTTTCTCAAGTGGATATTAGCCTGAACGAAAGAGTGATCTCCTCGTCGAGTAACACCTACCCCTACCGCGCCTATATTGAAACGCTGTTGAATTATGGAGAAGATGCCAAGAAAAGTTTATTGACCTGCGAATGTTTTTACAAAGATGAGAATTTAGCTGCTACAGATCCTGCTGGAGACAACCCCGGATTAAAGATACGTTACGCACTCACGAATAAAAGCAAAACGTTAGATATGATTGGACCTTTGCATTGTGATATTTTTCAACAAAATCGATTGCTATTGAATATGGTTGACTTGAAAATTAAGATGACCCGAAGCAAGCCCGAATTTTCCTTAATGTGTAAAATCGATGCGGCGAAACCCATTCCCAACTACAAAGTGATTTTGGAACATGCTTCTATTTTCATACGTAAAGTGAAAGTGAGCCCAGGTGTATTACTGGGTCATGCCAAGGCCTTAGAGAAAAGTACAGCAAAGTATCCCATCGATCGAGTGTTATGCAAGACCTATTCGATCACAACCGGAAGTAAATCCTTTATGCAAGACAATGTGTTTTTAGGAGCCATGCCGAAAAGAATTATTATTGGACTTTTAGAAAATAGTGCCTACACTGGACAATATGATTTAAATCCCTTTTATTTCTATCATCACAAGGTCAACTTTTTAAGTGTTTACGTGGATGGACAACCCGTACCCAGCAAACCCTTGGAATTGGATTTCGAAGAAAATAACTATATAAGAGCGTATCATCGTTTGTTTTCGGGATTTAACCGGGATACCGGCATTTATCTGACCCGAGAGGACTTTGCGAACGGACATACTTTGTATGCTTTCGACCTGAGCCCTGATATGTGTGACGGACCCCACCTGAATCTACAGCAACAAGGAAATTTACGAATTGAAATCAAGTTTGCGGACACCTTAGAAAGAACCACGACTGTATTGGTGTATGCGGAATTTGAAAACATTATAGAAATTAGTAAAACACGACATGTGTTGTGTGACTTCCCCAACTGAAAATGAATTCTATAGAAATCGAGACTATTTTATCCCACGATCCAGTAACCAAGAAATACTTTTCCGGTGTTTTCCCCAGTGATCAATTACCCAAGAAGATCGAGCGTTATCCTGCATGTTTTGTATGCAACGTGGACAAGTCTACAGAAGCCGGAAGCCACTGGGTGGCATTCTATCTATCCTCCCCTACGGAAGCGGAATTCTTTGATTCCTATGGAAACAAGCCGAACTTTTTTAAAGGACCTATATCGAACTATGTATCTCAATTTTCACGAGTGGTGTTTAATCCACTTCCGCTGCAAAGTCATGTGACAGCTGTTTGTGGTCAATTTTGTGTGTATTATATTTATTGCCGATGTCGTGGCAAAACTTTGAAAGATTTTTTAAAGCAGTTTGTAACTGAAAATATATGTAACGACCATAGAGTCTATAATTTTGTATCCAAACGATTTCGCACACGTGCTCCTTTTTATCAATAAAAAACTATTTATAATGTAAACCTTTGTGTCTGTGTTTATTTAGAATGGAGTTTCCACGCTTTCAACACCCTTTTACAATGCTCTTAGCAGGCCCCACAGGGGTCGGTAAGAGTTGGTTTCTGCGGGATTTACTGGCAGAACGACGGCGTATGTTTAACCCTCAACCCGATAAAGTCGTTTGGTTTTACGGCATCTCTCAAAAGCTTCACGAGGAAATTCCCGACGTGACATTCGTGGAAGGGTTTCCTTCTAATTATCGGGAATATTTAGGTACCCATTCTTTAATGATTTTAGATGATTTAATGGTGGAATGTGGGGGTGATGAACGATTAACCCACCTCTTTACCAAAGGAAGTCACCATTTAAATTTAAGTATTATTTTTATTACTCAAAACCTTTTTCATAAAGGTAAAGAAATGAGAGGTATTTCCTTAAACAGTCAATACTTAGTACTTTTTAAAAATCGTCGGGACATGAGTCAAATTACGCACTTGGGCAGACAATTATACCCGAGATCAACTCAGTTTTTTCAAGAAGTGTTCGAGGATGCTACCAAACAGCCCTTCTCTTATTTGTTGGTGGATTTAAGGAATGAAACCCCCGAAGGAATGCGACTCAGAACGCGTATATTACCGGGGGAAACCCAATTTGTGTACGAGCCCAAAAAAGGTTTAAAAGGAAAGCCCTACCGATTTTAATTCATTTGGGATCATGACGTTAACGAGGAAACAACTTCGAGACTTGGAGCTTATAAAGTCTTGTCCTCAAACCTTACGCAAGCATTTGTTAAAAAAATTACCGACTCGATCTGTGAAGGCTATTTGCGAATGTACCCTGAACGTATTAAAAGGAAACGTGCCTCTCTCCTCTCATCAGAAAAGGTCTTTAAGGAAATATAAGACGACTCTTCGAAAAATTGGTACCAAGAAAGGAAGTTTATTCAACAAGAAAAAATTGATTGTTCAACACGGTGGATTTTTAAATATTTTAATCCCGGCTGCATTGTCTGTTTTAACCGGCATCATCAATGGAATTCGCAGCTAAGTATGCGTTGGTACCGGAAGAAGAATTTTCTAAGCATACACCTTCTAAAAAGCAAATGACGGAATTTGATTTAGCTATGGCTAAAATATTAAATAGTTCTCTACCGGATCACGAAAAAATTCAGCACTACTACGAACTCTTAAAAAGAAAAATGGATTTGCAAGAATATAATTTGCCTTGGATGTCTAAACAACTCGAAGAAGAACCTGAAAAAGTGGAACGTAAACAAGTGGAGTCTATAAAACAAGAACCCCAAGAAGACTATGAAACCTTTGTGTTATCATCTGTAGCTAAACCCATGAAGAAACAAGCCGAAGCCTTATTAAATTTTCTCAAGTCTCATTCAAACAAGTTTAAGTGGAACCCGAAAGGAGAGATTACTTACAACGGAAGGATCATGGAACATTCTAATTTAGCGGAACTCTTTCATTTCATCTTTTCTGTGAATAAAAAACCACCTATTACAGGACAAAGTGATTTTTTGCAAGCCTTGAAAGATATGGGAGTACCCCAAAGTATTATTAAGAATCGATATTTGTCTTCAAGAAAAAACATTGTCAAACCGAAAAAGAAACTTATTGTAAAAAAACCTGTTGTTAAACTCAACCCTGTAACCTGGGAAACATACTAAATAAAATGAATTTGTATCTATCCATACGTGTGATTATTTATAGAATAAAATACACTTACCTGAAAACACGTCCTACTCCAACGGCTGCCTTGAGAGAAATGAATGATAAGGAGACTTCTTATCAGCGACGCGAGGTCACGTGATTAGGGTGACGTCACGAGTGATGTGATTGGCTACCTTTGGTCACGTGACGAGAGTCTTATCTTATCAGAGATTGCTTATCAGCGATCACAGTTCAGTCTACCATTTGATTTCGTGTGTGTTGGTTGTCTCGTCATGTCTGCAGTGAGTTTCACGGAAAACGGACTGAATGTCCAGTATGTTTCAAACTTCATCGAAAAGGAACAAGCAGATCGGTATTTTGCCGAGTTAAAAACTTTACCTTTCTACACGCCAACCTTTAGAATTCATGGAAAAAGTTTTAAGCCTAAAAGACAAGTTCTGGGATACGGCGATTCAACTTTGAGTTATGCCTTCAGCGGAACTCATGTGCCTGCTAACCCTTGGACACGTCTGGTATTGGAGCTGCGGGATCGAGTGGAAAAATGGACGGCTTCTACCTTCAACTATGTTCTGCTAAACCTCTACAGCAATGGATACAGCTACATACCTCAACATAAAGACAACGAAAGTGGATTAGATGCAACTTTCCCCATCGTAGTCCTCAGCTTTGGTGCCGAACGAACAATTGAATTCAAGAAGCCTAAAACACCTTCTACTTTGATTTCATTAGAACATGGTTCTCTCTACAGTATGTTAAAGCCTACGAACGAACTGTTTACCCACGGCATTGCACCGAATCCTATCATCAAAGATATGAGAATCAGCCTGACTTTTCGTCACTTAATACCCAACCCTATCATGCCACATTTAAAGAAACCAAGACTTGATATAAGTGATGCTTCATCCAGTGCATGCGATACTTTGAAAAACTCTGATTGTGATACTTTAAAAAACTCTCATTGTGATGTATCTACAACGAGTGATACTTCTACAAAAAACTGTTCTCAAGACATGTGTGAAGAATTGAATGTGAATGATTGGTTAAACCAATGGGTACGTGAACAATCTTGGGATCCTATACGAGGTGAATTTAATTTAAACTTTAGCAGTTTTTTACAAATTGTAATAGGAAAGAATTTTAATGTGAGAATCCACATTCGAAATTTTAAAGAATTACATACAGGTCAATGGATACCTACTAAAGAAGGCGTTGTAATGACAGCTCAGACATGGTATTATTTTCAAAGTAAGATTGAAAATTTTAATTTTGAATCAGTAAATGATAGTTTTATTTCTAACAATCAATTAATAATGGCTTACATAGATGAGGATTATTGTACTTTACAGCAAATGTTTTCTTTAAATCCTTCTGGCTTTTATTTAAAACCGAATGTCATTAAATTGTCCAAGGATCAAATTTTTAGGCTTAGAGAACTCAAAATGAGAATAACTCATTTTATTATTGATGCAATATTCACCGTTCAACTTCCTATGTTAATTCTAAATAAACCCCTTGTGTGTATTTCTCATGAAAATGAGCAAAGTGCTAAGGAAATCTTACTCGATTTTATCGTGTATGAAATTCAGTTAGGAATTGAAAATTTATTTCAATGTGACGGGTGTGTTTTTAATTCAGACGATCAAAATTCACACGAGTGTTTAATGAAATCTATGTTTGAAAAATATCAATTATATCGTGAAGAAATACTTTTAAAATTAAATATGCATGCTATTGTTAAAAAAATTAATTGTTCCTGTCATTACAACGACGGTTTCTTTAAACAATTAAATATGACCTTGTATGAAAAATATATTGAAGATACTTTATCCAAAAAGTAATGTGTGTTTATGAAAACGACTTCTTTAAACAATTGTATCCAATAAGTAATGTGTGTATATATTTTTATGGAATTTCAATAAATAGATTGAAACTGAATATCTGTGTCTGTCTGTCTTTGAAATATTTTATTGATTTTATTTCTTAAAAGATTTAATTAGAAATATTTTATTTCATAAAAGATTCAATGAATTTATAAGTTTGAAATGATTATTTTATTTCATAAAACAACATATTTTTAAGAGATTCACTTTCTAGGGATTCAATAATTTATTTTAAAGATATATTTATTAAATCATATAATAAAACCATTTCCTATGCATTTAATAACTTATATTCGGGAAAAATATTGTTTCGAAAAGATATATTTTATTTCGTAAAACATATAATAAAACCATTTATTCATGAAACAATCCACTTGAAAAAATATTTTTTAATAATCAAATTGAAATAATAATTGTTATTTTTCATTAATTAAAAGTGTAGACATTATCTCTTCATTAGAAATATGCAAATGAGTATGTTTCATATCTCCCGTAAGATATTATACCTGTACGAACACGGAGGGGGTGACTCACCTTGGAAAATCCACGAGGGGAAATATGCAAATGAATCAACCTCTATGGTGAATCAGAATTCGAGAAGTTTCTCGTAAGATCTACAGAGGTGAGTCAGGGTGACGCATGGGGGAAACCCCCTTATCTAGATAAGCCGCTGCAACTCAATTCTCGGGTCATTCGTAGATTATCTACTGCCTAGGCAAGACGTACTTTGTGTTCTCTCCTTTACCGACGTTCGCGAAGTTTTCTTCCGGAAATATCTTGTGTTTTTACCGCATCGTTTAGTGTGCTTTTCCCGTACTTGGATAATGGAAGGATTCAACAACGACAATCAAGCTATGGATGTTGAAAATGCAGTAAGTATATTTATCTAGTAATCATTGATTTTCTAACTGTGTTTAATCATTTTTAGTGAAATATGTGATATTAAATTGAAATAAGAATTCTTTAATTTATTATTACTTTTTACGATATGTTAAAAAATAAATTTGATTGACACTATGCAAAATAGAATGAGTTTCAAATCTATTTATAATGTGTGTTAAAAATAAATTTGATTTACACTATGCTAAAATCTATTTTTATTTATAATGTGTTTAAAATAAATTGAATTTCGAATCTTTATTTTGATAAATGAGAAATCTATTTTATTTCATTCAATAAACTATATAAAGTGAAATTTAAGTATGTGTAAAATCTGTTTATGCATAGAAATTATTTATTCTATAAGTGAAAATCTATTTATAATATGTGTTAAAAATAAATTTAATTTCAAATCTTTATTTTGACAAAGTGAAAATCTATTTTATTTATTATGTGTTAAACATAAATTTAATTTCGAATCTTTATTTTGATAAATGAGAAATCTATTTTATTTCATTCAATAAACTATATAAAGTGAAATTTAAGTATGTGTAAAATCTGTTTATGCTTAGAAATTATTTATTCTATAAGTGAAAATCTATTTATAATATGCGTTTAAAATAAATCGAATTTCGAATCTTTATTTTGATAAACTATATAAAATGAAATTTAAGTATGTGAAAAATCTGTTTATGCTTAGAAATTATTTATTCTATAAGTGAAAATCTATTTATAATATGTGTTAAAAATAAATTTAATTTCAAATCTTTATTTTGACAAATGCGAAATCTATTTTATTTATAATGTGGTAAACATAAATTTAATTTCGAATCTTTATTTTGATAAATGAGAAATCTATTTTATTTCATTCAATAAACTATATAAAGTGAAATTTAAGTATGTGTAAAATCTGTTTATGCTTAGAAATTATTTATTCTATAAGTGAAAATCTATTTATAATATGCGTTTAAAATAAATCGAATTTCGAATCTTTATTTTGATAAACTATATAAAATGAAATTTAAGTATGTGAAAAATCTGTTTATGCTTAGAAATTATTTATTCTATAAGTGAAAATCTATTTATAATATGTGTTAAAAATAAATTTAATTTCAAATCTTTATTTTGACAAATGCGAAATCTATTTTATTTATAATGTGGTAAAGATAAATTTAATTTCGAATCTTTAATTTGATAAATGAGAAATCTATTTTATTTCATTCAATAAACTACATAAAGCGAAATTTAAGTATGTGTAAAACTTGTTTATGCTTAGAAATTATTTATTCTATAAGTGAAAATCTATTTATAATATGTGTTTAAAATAAATTGAATTTCGAATCTTTATTTTGATAAACTATATAAAGTGAAATTTAAGTATGTGTAAAATCTGTTTATGCTGAGAAATTATTTATTTTATAAGTGAAAAACTTTGTATAGAAATTTTAATAAGTTTATTTATTTTTTTACAATCATATGACATAGAAATTATTTTATAAGTGAAAAACTTTTTAATTAGAAGATTTAATTAAAACTTATTCTCATAAGTTTAAACTAAAAATTTATTATTCTAATAATTTATTTCCTTACAAAATTTATGACTCATACTTCGTTTAAAGGTGCTTTTTATATTATTCAAATCAAAAAGTTATTATTATTATTGTTTACTTATGAGAAACTTAATTTGCATTCATTATAAATAAAAAATTTAATTATTAACTAGAAAATCAGTTTACTTATAATTTTCATCAACTAGTGTTGTTTATTTAATTTCCAACATCCTATACTTTGTGATTTATATAGTAATTATCGCTTATACAATAAAATGTTAGTGTTCAAGTAGATTCATGTTCAGTCATGTTTAGGATGACTCATCGTTTGATGAGTCATCGCATAGCTTATACAATAAAATGTTAGTGTTCAGACATGTTTAGGATGACTCATCGTTTGATAAGCTATCAATTAGATTATACTTAATCAATTTATGTTGTATAAAAGTTAGAATTGCATAACCTTTTGTTTACTAAATCTTTAACTAGGAGAATTTATTTTTCTAAAAAATTTTTAAAATTTGCATACCTAATCCTATGTTTAGTTAAAATAGTGTATTGGTTTATTAAAATAGTAGCGTGTATGTATAAAAGTTAGATTTACATAACCTTTTGTTTATTAAATCTTTAACTAGGAGTATTTATTTTTCTAAAAAATTTTTAAAATTTGCATACCTAATCCTATGTTTAGTTAAAATAGTGTATTGGTTTATTAAAATAGTAGCGTGTATGTATAAAAGTTAGATTAATTAAATCTTTAACTAGAAGAATTTATTTTTTCTAAAAATTTTTAAAGTTGCATCCTATGTTTATAAAATGATTCGTTTATTTAATGACTCATCGAATAGATTTATTTATTTATGTTGTATAAAAGTTAGATTTGTATAACCTTTTGTATATGAAATCTTTAACTAGAAGAATTTATTTTTCTAAAATTTTTTAAAGTTGCATCCTATGTTTATAAAATGATTCGTTTATTTAATGACTCATCGAATAGATTAAATTTATTTATTTATGTTGTATAAAAGTTAGATTTGTATAACCTTTTGTATATCAAATCTTTAACTAGAAGAATTTATTTTTCTAAAATTTTTTAAAGTTGCATCCTATTCGTTTATTTTCAGTTGGGTATTTCCTTCGGTATACCCGATGACGAATTTCATATGCTGTGTGATGTTGCCGAGATGAATGACGAGGAGTGGCGAAACCCCCAATGGGACGACGCCGCCCAACCTGAACCCCAACCTGAGGTTCAACCTGAAGCCCAACCTGAGCCTTCTAAGGTATGTATTGTTTTGCATTAAAAATGAGAGTGTTTCCTTTTAGAAAAGTTTGAAAAATTGTCCCTTTTACAAAAGTTAAAAAAATTGTCTTTCTTATTATAGGTTCAACCTGTTTGCCCTACTTGTGGGAAATCGTTTGCGAGGAATTGTGATTTGACTAGACACAAGAAAACACACAACACAGAAAAAATGTTCGTGTGTCTCATTTGCCATAAGGAATTCTCCAGAAAGGATGCTTTGAACAGACACCGAAAATCGCATCAGTCGACGAGTGAATTACAAGAATCTGTAGATCCTCAGCCCGGTCCTTCTAAGGTATGTATTATTTCTTAAAGTTTTTGTGATATTTCGAAAAATTGTAACACTTTGATTAAAAATTGTAACACTTTGATTAAAAATCGTTTTTTATTCTTTTATAGGGTTTCTCCTGTTCTGTGTGTTTGAAGGAGTTCTCCAGAAAGGATGCCTTAAACCGACATAAGAAGTTGCATGATGCTGACACTTCCACCCATCAATGTGCTACATGCCAACGAAAGTTTAGTCGCCTGGACGAGTACAACGCTCCTCTAAAGAGTCATAACTACCCCTGCAAAGAATGCCAGTCCACCTTCTCCTCTAAGTCATCATTAATGAACCATATGCGACTTCAGCATTCAAATAGCCTAAGTGAGAGCCGGAAGAAACCGAAAACGACTCCTCCACCACTCTCTCGAAGACGACCCTATACGCAAGCTTTGAACACGTTTAAGACGGTGCTCATTGAACCTACTGAAGCCACTCGGTACGATGTGAAAATCTTTTTAGAGTCTATTCGTGCCGAGATACATGAAAACATCCTACAGGAATTGTATGAGAAAGATTCGATCAAGTGGTACCTGGTAATAAAAGTCTGCTTTGAAAGAGAGACAGCCGAAGGAGAACTGGAAATTATGGATGCGTACTTCAGAACACCCTGCTACCAGCAACACACTCCTGATTTAATTGATGATCAAATAAGTGTAGGATTCATGAAGATTATTCAAAACTACGAAGAGTTCTTAGAGAGAGGTTCCGGCTGGGTGTTGAGAAACATCTACTACCTAGAATTCAAGTCTGCTAAATATAACCCTTTGAGAGCGAGCAGCTATCAAGAATTGCCAGCGAAACTGCTTGCCAAGAAAGCCATCTTAAATATACAGAACAGAGATAACAAGTGCTTCCTATGGTGTCTGCTAGCACACAAACTGAATTTGGATCGTACAAGAAATCCCGAACGAGTCTCCCACTATTTACCTCATGAAGAGGAAATCAAGATGGGTAATGTTCAGTACCCTGTTCCCATCTCAAAAATAGGCCTCATAGAAAACCTGAACAATCTTAGAATCAACGTCTTCGGCTACGAAAACTCTAAAGTGACCATTTTAAGAATTTCCGAAGTAGAAGATGTTGAAGCTATCAACTTATTACTCCTGGCGAACGAGGAAGGTGCCCACCACTATTGTCTAATACGGGACTTTTCCAGATTGATGGGTGGTCGAACAAAACACTGTTGCAAACAGTATTATTGTTATAGGTGCCTGCATGGTTTTTCGACAGAACTTTTGTTAAAAGATCATGAAACAAACTGCAAAAAACACACTGCTCAAGCCATTGAGATGCCCAGCAAGGAGAAGAATATACTAGAGTTCACGGGAACCCATCTTCAACACCCTATCAGCTATATCATCTACGCAGACTTTGAAAGTTTGTTAGAACCTATTGCATCAGCTGCTCCATCCTCATCAAACTCCTACCTGCAACATACAGCCCGCCATACAGCCTGCGGTTACGCTTATGTAATCGTAGGGTCTGATGGCAAAGCCGTGAAGCCTATCTTTAGCTATCGAGGAGAAAATGCAGTCAAGCATTTTCTGGAAAATATCATCATGGAAAAAGATATCCTTGAAGACAAACTACGAGAAATTAAGCCTATGAAGCTCTCTACCCAAGAAGAGGAGGCGTTCCAAAATGCTACAAGGTGCAGCATATGTCGTCAACCCCTGTTACCCGGATGCATTAAAGTTCGGGATCACAATCACGAAACTGGAGTTTTTAGAGGTGCCGCCCATGCTAGCTGCAACCTTAATTTTAAGCAGCCTATGAAGATTCCCGTGGTTTTCCACAACTTGAAGAATTATGATGCCCACCATATTATGACAGAATTAGGCCATTTTCAAGACCATCAGATACAAGTTATCGCAACAACGTTAGAAAAATATATATCATTCACTTTGAAGAAACCTGACAGTCCTGTACAACTCGTCTTTCTTGACTCCTTCCAATTTTTGCCTGCTTCGTTAGAAAAGTTGGTGAAGAATTTGGATATTAGTCAGTTTAACATTCTAAAAGACCACTTTAATTCAAGTACCGATCTAAGTCTCCTCACCAGAAAAGGAGTATACCCCTATGACTACATTACTGGATTTGATAAATTCCAAGAAACAGTGTTGCCGCCTCCATCAGCGTTTTTCAACTCTCTCACGAACGAAGCCGTCGAAGAATCTGATTATCAACATGCAAAAAAGATATGGGAAGTCTTCCAGATAACAAACCTCGGCGAGTATCATGACCTGTATGTGAAGACAGATGTTTTACTTCTTGCCGATGTGTTCCAAAATTTTAGAAGTCTTTGCTTACACTATTATAACATCGATGCTGCCCATTTATACACCTCTCCTGGACTGTCCTGGCAAGCCTGTCTGAAGATGACTGATGTTAAGCTAGAGCTGCTTACGGATATCAACATGCTGCTGTTTATTGAAAAAGGGGTGCGCGGGGGTGTGTCGCAGATTTCACATCGTTTCGCTGTTGCAAACAACCCGCACACTCCTCACTACGACTCAAGTAAGCCTTCTAGTTATATCATGTACTGGGATGCGAACAACCTTTACGGTTGGGCTATGTCCCAGTACATGCCTTATGGCAAGTTTCAATGGATGGACCCCTCTCACATTACTGAAGATTTCATCATGAACATACCCGAAGATGCAGCTGAAGGGTTCATTTTTGAAGTGAATTTGGAGTACCCATCTCATCTGCATGACCTCCACAATAGCTACCCACTTGCACCTGAAAAAATGACCGTGACAGAAGAAATGCTCTCCACCTATGCCAAGTCCTTGTTGCAGAACCAAAAATATTCAGGAACACCCAAACTCATTCCAAACCTTCACAATAAATCAGAATATGTTGTACATTACAGAAATCTACAGTTATACCTAAAACTTGGAATGAAGCTATTAAAAGTGAACAAGGTTTTGAAATTTCGACAAGCACCCTGGCTAAAAAAGTATGTAGACTTCAACACAGATAAACGAAAATCTGCAAACAATAGTTTTGAGAAAGATTTCTTTAAACTGTTGAACAATAGCGTCTATGGAAAGACCATCGAAAATTTGAGAAAACGTCGTAACATAGAACTGTGTAACAATGAAGTCAGAGCCCAAAAATTAGTTGCATCACCGAATTTCACAACTTTTAAAGAATTTTGCAATAACCTCGTAGCTGTGGAGAGAACAAAACCAACCATCCTGATGAATAGGCCGATATACGTGGGTTTCTGTATCCTTGAATTAGCAAAGTTGCTCATGTACGACTTTCACTACAATTTCGTTATGAAAAAGTATGAAAGTCGTGCAACTTTGTTGTTCACGGATACAGACTCCTTGACGTACTGTATCCAGACAGCGGACGTGTACCAAGATATGAAGGAAGATCAGCACCATTTTGACTTCTCAGAGTATCCAGAAAATCATCCGCTATATTCTACAACTAACAAAAAGGTCCTTGGAAAGTTTAAGGACGAACTCCACAGTCAAGCTGCCTACAAATTCATTGGATTAAAGCCAAAAATGTATGCCATACAGTCAGCTGGTGGTGAAAAGAAGACAGCAAAAGGCATATCAACATGCATCGTAAGGAAAAAATTAAGTGTTCAAGACTATCAAGAATGCCTGCAAAAGGAGATAGCCACGTATGAGCAACAAACCAGAATCCTACAAGAACGTCATCAACTCTATACAGTTAATCAAAACAAAAAGTGTTTATCTCCTTTTGATGACAAGAGGTATCTGCTAGATGATGGAATCACCAGTCTGGCTTATGGCCATTACAGAATACCGCAGCATCCATAGTGAAAATTTTTGTATATATTGTTCCTGCACCTTGTATATATTTTTAAATTGTTTCGCACCTATGAAGATTGTTCCTGCATCCTGTATATATCAATTGTTTCGCACCTATGAAGATTGTTCCTGCACCCTGTATATATCAATTGTTTCTGCACCTATGAAGATTGTTCCTGCACTCTGTATATATTTTAAATTGTTTCGCATCTATGAAGATTGTTTCTGCACCTATGAAGATTGTTCCTGCACCCTGTATATATTTTAAATTGTTTCACATCTATGAAGATTGTTTCTGCACCCTGTATATATTTTTAAATTGTTCCTGCACCTTGTAGCATTTTTAAATTGTTTCTGCACCTATGAAGATTGTTTCTGCATCCTGTATATATTTTTAAATTGTTCCTGCATCCTGTATATATCAATTGTTTCTGCACCTATGAAGATTGTTCCTGCATCCTGTATATTTTTAAATTGTTTCTGCACCTATGAAGATTGTTTCTGCACCCTGTATATATCAATTGTTTCGCACCTATGTAAATTGTACAGATTGTTTCATCCATGAAGATTGTTCCTGCATCCTGTATATATCAATTGTTTCTGCACCTATGAAGATTGTTCCTGCATCCTGTATATTTTTAAATTGTTTCTGCACCTATGAAGATTGTTTCTGCACCCTGTATATATCAATTGTTTCGCACCTATGTAAATTGTACAGATTGTTTCATCCATGAAGATTGTTCCTGAATCCTGTATATATTTTAAATTGTTTCGCACCTATGAAGATTGTTCCTGCACCCTGTATATATCAATTGTTTCGCATCTATGAAGATTGTTCCTGCATCCTGTATATATTTTAAATTGTTTCGCACCTATGAAGATTGTTCCTGCATCCTGTATATTTTTAAATTGTTTCTGCATCCATGAAAATTGTTCCTGCACCCTGTATATATCAATTGTTTCTGCACCTATGAACATTGTTTCTGCATCCTGTATATATTTTAAATTGTTTCGCACCTATGAAGATTGTTCCTGCACCCTGTATATATCATTTGTTTTGCACCTATGAAGATTGTCTGAACCCATGCTTTGAAGACAACCTCAGAAAACTATGTGATGAGTTCTTCAGGTTGACATTTTTTATTTTTTTTTTAAAGGAACTAACTCCCGCCTTGCTCTACGGAGTGAAAAGGGGCACCGCAGGGCCTCGGGAGGGCAGTCTCCCAGGCGCTCAAGGTGAACTCTTTCTTTCTCTCTCTTCTCTTTTTTCTAACTTTATTCTTTCTACCTTTTTTCTTAAATTTGTATTCTCTTTCTAACTTTTTTCTATACATTTCCCTTTCACTTATTTCTCTAATTGTAAATTTTGTATGTATCTCTTTTCAGGTTAAGTCCCAAAAGATCGTGACGTCATCTCACTTCCCGCAAAACTTCGAAAAAATTTTGAAGTCCCCGAAATTATGAAAAAAATACTAAGTCCGAAATTTAGGAAAATAAATCTAACTCCTCAAAATTCCCTATAGATGGCACCACCAAACCTCATCCAAGATGATATCCAAACTTTCTATTCTTCCGGTGGCAACATAAAGTTTTTTATTCTTCCGGTGGCAACGCTCTAAAAGTTTCTATTCTTCCGGTGGCAACACCCCCTCGTCCAAGATGATGACTAAGTAGTGTAAAAAGGGTGCGTTCTGCTGCACGGTGGTGGCGTAGTGGTGTCAGGGTGGAGGCGCGCCTCCACCCTACGCCACAATACGCCACTACGCCACCACCGTGCAGCAGAATCACCCTTTTTACACTACTTTCATGAAACTTTTATTGTTTTATTAGCATGTCTCTATAAGAATAAATTTTTATTTTATGCTTTTTAGAGCTCCACAATAAAAATCATCCTTTTTTTTTTTTTTCAGTTTTTAATTTGTGTGTTTCAGTAGCTGAAAAAATAGCTTCTTAAAAAACTAATCAAAATTTCTTAAGATACTGTGCAGAAAATTAAAGTTTTCTTTTATCAGTTGACATCTTTTTAATTTATTATCTGCAAAAAAGTATCACATCGGAATTCGAGGTTCGAACCCATGACCATCGCATTACTGACATGTCGCTTTAACCAGCTGAACTAACGAGTGACGAAAAAAGTTGCTTACATTTACATAAAAGGGTGGAGGGGGGAAGGAGCCTTGTTTTTCAGCGTGACACAATGACAAAAATCCAATTTTTTTTTTAAAAGCTTCTAATTTTTTTTTTTTTTTTTTAAACTAAAATTTTTATTTTTTGCTTTTTAGTAACTAGATAAAAAGTTGTTAAAAAAAAAAAAAAAAAAAAAAAAAACTCTTCAAAAATTTTTAGGATACTGAGTAGAGAATGAAAAGTTTTCTTTTATCAATTGACACCTTTTCTATTAATTATCTGCAAAAATTAATGGATCGAACTCACGACTTTCGTGTTATCGATTTGACGCTCTAACCAACTGAGCCAACAAGCGACGAAATGAAATGGTTACATTTTCTTTAAAGAGGATGCGCCTTTCCACGAAAACACGATGACAAAATCCAATTTCAATAAGAAGCTAAAAGCAGACTGCAGTTTTGGTAGCATTGAGCTTACCGAGTACCATTATCAGAGCAGAAGACAAACTGGGAACTGGAGATGACGTTGATGGTCTGGTCATTTACGTTATTACGTGTAGCAATAATTCCTATATAAAAAAAAATATATTTAATACTGTTTTGTTAAATAAATCTTTGTCGAATCATGTTCTTAGACTGACTAAGAACATGACTCGACAAGGATTTATTTAACAAAGCAGTATTAAGTGTACTTTTTATTGCTAGCGCTCAAATATTTTTCTGCCGACTGTATTATTATATTAAAACTAGTGTACAGTTAAAATTATATTAAAAATAACCAGTCATAATTATAAGCAAAACTTCAGTGCGTAATAAACCGAAATCTCTTGTGTATTGCACTTACTTTTAAAAAATCCACTGTCTTAAATATTCATAGCATATATAAAGTAAAATAAGGAAACAAATATACAGTGGAAGGCAAATAATTTTCTCATATAACATTTTAAACGTCAACTATTAATATTTATGCATTTCTTCTTTTTGAATTAAACTTATGTTATGTGTCATGTTGCTTTAAGGAAGAGAATAGTGAAATCTTACATTCCATAAACCCATTTATTGGCATCAGAAGAAAAAAAAAAAAAAAAAAAAGAAGGTCGGAATAAATACTCAAAGTGGCGACTAAATGTGGCATTGCACAATTCCCACCGGCGAATAAATGACTGCTGCATGGTCTTAAAAATTTCTGTGGTGTCATATTTATCGTATTTCTTGCAACAATGATTCTCGCTGCAAGATCTTCCGTGCTGTCACAGACGTACAGACAGACAGGCATTTTCTAAAAGGGTCAGAACAGGCTCTGGAACTCTCTAAATGTGTATATCCATCGAAAACCGGAAATCAAAATTTTTTACAAATCCAATACTTTATTCTATTTAATATAGTAGAAAGTAATTTTGTATAATATGTTTATGTATACTATATATATATATATATTTGATTTGAATTAGATTGCCCACTGGATGTGGTTTCAGCTATAAAGAACTCACATATTGAAATATTGTTGGGAATTACATAAAATAATTGAACTTTAATTGACTTGCGTATGTAATTTTTTTCCTTATTGTTTTTAAGCGATAGCGCCATTTATGAACAAAATTTAGAACTATAACCTTTTTATTTACTAAAACAAAACTTTTCATTATACAAAGTATTGTAGTACAAACTTAACTCTTCTATATTAAGGACTGTGATGAACGATATTGGTCATTTTCAAATAAATATACCGCTTATTAATTTTAAATTTATACAGCAATCTTTGCATGAATATGATGAATTGGGTGTACAAAAATATGTTAGTAGTGAAAACAAAATTTTTTACAGTTTTTCGCATTCTTTTCGCAGGTTTGTACGAATGCCTTTCAATAGTGATTTGACGGTCTCTTTTGGGTCCCCTTGATAGATTTTTCGATCAAACGAGTGAAATGTTCTTTGCTGGTGGTACATTTCTTTGAGGATCTTATTTTTTTATTTTAATAGAGCCCAATATCTCTCAATGGGGCGACACTGTGGGATATTTGGTGGGTTTATGGTTTTTGGCACAAAATTGACGAAATTTTGTTTCATAAAATTTGTTGCATTTTTTGAATAATGAGCTGTGTCTAAATCAGGCCAAAATAATGTAGGCATATCGTGTTTGTTTAAAAAATGCAGCAAACGTTTCCTGAAGCATTCATTTACATAAATTTATGATCAATTATACTTTCCGTTACAAATGCCGTACTGTTATCTCCGCACTGACAAATAGCGATCCAAACAAGATATTTTTTTCAAAATTTTTCGAAACTAATGGATGTCTCTGATTCAGACAGATGTTCAAAGTTCTTTTTTGTATAATACTGAGGGCCAGGAAGAGTAGAAAAGTCAGCTTTGACGTAGGTCTCATCGTCTGAAATCCAATGAAATTTATTCTTGCTTGTATATTTATACAATTTTCTAGCTTTTAGTTTTATAGATATTTCTGTCACTTTACACAGTTTTTATTTTTTGTACGTTCTTAAGTTCAGTCATTTTTCAGCCCTCTGAACGACTGATATATATGTTCCACATTTTTTTGCCACATCTCTGACTGACATTCCTCGATTTCGACATACTGTTCTTTCATATTTTTGTCAAGTTGAATATCATGAGCTCCACATTTTTCTTTACGAGATTTTCTTTTCGTTGGCAATGTTTCACGAAATCTATTTAATACTCTATTTACTGTACTTCTGGGAATTTTTAAGTTTATAGCAATGTTATGTCATGGTTTCTGTGGATTCTTTAAGAATTCGGCAACAATCCTTTCTCTACGTTCATCTTCATTCATTTCTTTTTCTCAAACTACTGTAATTTATAGTATAAATATCATCAACTTGTATTCTTCAAGGTTGATACATGAAAAAGAAATTTGTTTTAAATGCATAGATGTAGAAATAAATTAATTATACATTTTCAAAATTGACCAATATCATTCGTCACAGTCCTTAATATGTTAATTTTATATCGAAATTTAAACTCTGTCCCGATTTTTTGGTCCATTTTGTATAATAAGAAATTTTTCATTCAAAAGTGAATATATATATATATATATATATATATATATATATATTATGAATTTCTTAAAGCTGTGTGTGTGGGTATTTCTTTAATAAATAATTTTTATTATATGTTGAATGCATTGTTATTAGGTTATTTCGGTCCTTTTGAAGGTCAGTCATCTGTTATTGCATCTTCCTTTCATTAGTATACTGCATATCATCTTAATATTGTTAAAGTGATTTATGATTTGGGTTTATAAACTCAACTTTTTTCATTATAATATAACTCATGAATTTTAAATACGAGAAGTTCTACTCTTTTCGAAAAGAAAAATATATTTTCTGATTTTAAGGATAAACTTTTTCATAAAGAACTATACCACCATAAAAAGAAGCAAGGCGGAATATAATAACTATTTCTTGGAAGCAAAAAAGCCTACGTTATTTTCACAAAATTTCATTGAATTTTAGCATAATTATATAGCTTGCTCGTAAATTCATTCCGTGAGTTGACACCGTTTTATCTGGGTTTCTCTTTCCTTTTTTTTAAACTTTATTACTTTGCCGGAACGGCAATACATCATCCGTTATAATTTTTTCCCCATCTTAACCGACCGACATACATCCACAAATATGATGTGCGTGCCTTAAGCAAAGTAATTTCTAATCTTCAAATGAGATTTTTTTTTTCTTTTCCTTTTGCAACTGCGTGCTGACAACAGCTACGGAAATTAAACCAATTGCTGGAGCAAACCCCAAGCCTTGGACATTGCGTGTTGCAGAGCGTTAGATTTGAGAATTTGTCTGGCATGTTTCCACTTTCTTTGGCACGAATGTCCAGTAATCTTAAGCCCCGTAAACTACGCAGTCACTAGTGATGTCTAGAAAATAAGAAAAATGATGATAAACTTAATTTTTCTGTTATCTCCAAAGTAATCGTCTTCTTGAAGTAATATATAGCAAAACAATTATTGTTATTTCACTAAATATCGTTGTCTTGTTAGTTTGCAAAAGAGCTACAACATGATTGGTTGATATATGATACTGTCCGTCAACAATTAACTGTGGGGATGTCCTCAGTCAACAATAACTATAACAATATCATTACATCATATTCAACATATTGTATTTTATTAGAAAGCAAATGTACCAAATATTATTTATATACCAAATTATTATTTTTTTAAACCTTTTATCACCCCTTATAATAAATAAAATTCAAAATTTAAACTAAAATGCACAATATTTTATCGAGGATATGTTTGAAAAAATCTAAGCTAACCTTCTTTTGGAAGATCTTGAGGTTTGACAGAAAGTTTAATTAGCAATTTTCTAAGTTGGGAGTCATCTTTTTCTAATTACCAGTATAAATACTTTCAATGCTGAACACAAATAAGAAAAAAAATAAACAAAATGATAAATGGAGAAAGGGAGGAAAGAATGCTACTATCATATGAAAATTATTGTTTATGCGTAAATTTTGTTATCATGGAAATAGGTTATCTACCTTATATAAAAATTCTGGTGAAGGGAAAATCATGTGAAAAATAGCAATAAATTGATTTCAAAAATACATAAAAATTTCACGATTGATACTTATTTATATGTTACTGATTTCTAATTCTAACTGCACAATATTAAACCTTTTTCTAAAATCACAATATTTGCATAGATCTCTCGAAGCATTTGTCTAATTATTCGTTGGGTCAACAAAAATTGTGCTTAAAGATAATTACCGACATGTTTTAATGCTTTAAAATGTTTTTGTTTTCCATTTTAGGTTGCAGGTAGGATTTTATCCCAAGTTTTAAGATTCTCTTTTATCTACTTGTATTCTTTTATTTATCTTCAGAGTTGTCAATATTCATATTGAAAACCTTCAGGGTAACAAGCAATTTTTTTTTTTTTTTTTCAGTATTTAGATCACGTTAGGTAAACTTTTTTTTCGCGTTAAATTTTCGAAATTGAGTTTTTCCTATAATTACACGTTTTGAGATGCCATAAATCTGAAAATCATGTTTTTGACGGGGGGGGGGGGGTTGTGTGTTTGTCTGTGTGTTTTTACTTTCTCTTACCCATAAGGTAGAGAAAGTATTGTTTTTGGGTCAAATTTTCGAACGCGAGATTTTGTTATATTTACACGTTTTGAGGTCCCCTGAATACGAAAATCATGTTTTTAGCAAATGGTCTGTGTGTATGTCTGTGTGTGTGTCTCTCTGTTATCAGCATATCTCAAGAACAAATAGTAGCAGACATTCCAAACTTGGTATTTTAAATGTGTATCATATATAGATGCTACAGTAAGCTTTTCGTTAAGATCAAGCAAATGGTTCGTGTACAGGGGCAATCAAGAGAATTCTAATACATTACGTCTATGGGGGAAATTGCAGGTAAATAGAGTTTAACGTCTATAGACCGCACTAAACCAAATGAAACGAATATATATATATTGTAATAGAGACAGTCAACTGGAAAAAAAATTTTGTGTATGTAGGAGCCTTGCCTCCCCCCCATGGGGGGGGGGGAAAGTCCCCCCTCGAGGGGAGTAAATTTTCATAATGGGTATCCTTCAAAAGAGCTTGCCAATACCTTTAAAACGAATGGTTGAACCATCGATCTGCGATAATTTAAAACAAAGTTATCGATTTTTTAAACTTTAAACTTTTTTTTTTAAATATTGAGAATAAAATGGACTTTTTTTTTGGATATTTAGTGTTATACTACTTCTCTAGTATGGAAATAGTCTGCATTATCATAAAAGATAATTTTTTAAAATAATATTTTAATAAATTATTTTTTAAAAACAGAATTATTTTTTAATAACCGAATTAAATTTTATATAAATCTAGGTGCATTAACGAAACGGGGTGGGGGTGGGGGTTAAAGGGAACCTCACACAGAATTGATTATCATATAAAACTCTTCCGAAGCCTAATTTGAATTGTTCAACATAGGTTTACATAACAGTACTCGTTATCTTACCTCTTAATCTCCAACCTGTATTTATAGTATTAAATTTCAGGGTAAGAGAAAGTCGTGTGAGTGACACACCAGATTATTTACTTTCTCTTACCCATAGGGTCGAGAAAGTAGTGTTTTAGGGTCAAATTTTCGAACGTGACCTTTTGTTATATTTACATGTTCTGAGGTCCTCTGAATATGAAAATCATGTTTTTAGCGAATGGTCTGTGTGGATGTCTGTCTGTGTGGATGACTGTATGTCTGTTATCAGCATATCTGAAGAACAAATAGTAGGAGAAATTCCAAACTCGGTATTCTAAATGTGTATCATATAGGGATGCTACAGTAAGCTTTTCGTTGAGATGAAGCAAATGGTTCGTGTACAGGGACACTCAAAAGTATTCAAATACATTACGTTTACGGGGGAAATTGCAGGTAAGTAGAGTTTAACATCTATAGACTACACTAAACCAAATGAAACGAATGTATATTTTTTGTAATAGAGATAGTCAATTGGGAAAAAAATGTTGTGAATGTAGGAGCCTCACCTTCCCTCTGGGGGGGGGGGTCCCCCCTCGAGGGGAGTAAATTTTCATGATGGGTATCTTTCAAAAGAGCTCGTCAATACCTTTAAAACGCATTGTTGAACCATCGATCTGCGATAATTTAAAATAAAGTTATCGATTTTTTTCATTAAAAAAAAAAAAAAAAAAAAAAAAAGAATGTAATATTGAGAAGAAATTCAACTTTTTTTTTTTTTTTTTAATTTAGTGTTATACTACTTCTCTAATATGGAAAACGTCTGCGTTATCATAAAGGATAATTTTTTTAAATAATAATTTTAATAAATTATTTTTTAAAAACAGAATTATTTTTTAATAACCGAATTAAATTCTATATAAATGTAGGTGCATTACTGAAATGGGGGGTTAAGGGGTGCGGTAGCCCCCCTCACACAGTACTAATTATCATGTAAAACTCTTCCGAAGCCTAATTTGAATTGTTTAACACAGGTTTACATAACAGTACTCGTTATCTTACCTCTTAATCTGCAACCTGTATTTATAGTATTAAATTTCAGGGTAAGAGAAAGTCGTGTGAGTGACACACCAGATTATTAAGATTAAATAATGAAATAACTATTTGACATATACACATTAGTCTGAACATATTTAAATTTTTAAATACTATTTTTTAAAAAGTCAATAACAAGCTCTTTCATTTTAAAGCTAACTTTTTCTATATATTAAAAATAAGTTTCTGTCGCTGGCGTCAATTTTTTTTGTTTGCGACAGCAATTTCTCGCGGAGGGCAGGGTTCTCCGCGTTATGAGATATATCAGTGTATTCCGACTACTTCAAGGAAGGCATTTCAGCTGCTTAGAAACTTCTATCATTTTAATTAACGAAATTATTAACTAAAAACGTCGGGTTTATGAAGGAACTCTATTTGCCATCGTAGAAAAAGTTTCTTTTATGACGTTATTTTTATGCAATGACATTATTTTCCACGGGAAAATTAAAATGTGACTTATGGTTTCAAAAGTTGGTTGGTGGGGTTAAACGGCGCACTGGTACTGCATTATGGGTAAATGACGATGGTCTAGAACTACCATGGAGTAAAAAAAAAAAAAAAAAAAAAAAAAAGATCTGTTTAGGATTGCAATTTTTTGTGAGCAAATATCTTCTATTCATTTTTTTTTTCTACTTTTAGAAAATAAATTTTCTTATTGACAATCTTTCATGTTTATAATTTTTTTTTATTTTTTATTTTTTGTAAATAATGAAATAATGTCGTATTTGTATATTTGACTGAATTTCTTTCTGTCTTTAAAGTGTATTTATCTTTTTAACTTAAAAACATTTTTTTTGTAAATACGTCGAATATATTTTGGCATAAAATATATCCAAAGTATTTTAAATTTATGGCCAAGAAGAAAATCATCACGTAAAACCTTTATGGAGTATCGAATACGTTTTATCTTTCGTTATTTTAAGAAGTAGGTAGCAGAGGATTAACAATTGAAGCTGTAGTTCAATTTTCCAAATTAAAATGACAACAATAATAATAAACTTTTCAGATATTTTCAAATGTGTAAAATTATTACCTAACTGTACATTAGAAATATATATATAGAGTACTATATACTGCCCTATATTAACTAAAAAATGCGATAGTAAAAAATATAGGTATTAGAAAAAATAGGGAAACAGATTTAATATCTGTCGTCCTTGGCGATAAAAAAAAAAAAAACGCCAAGTTATGTGACGAACATATTTAATTCCTTTCAAAAATCATGGTTATTTTATTAATGTATATTAACAGAGCAAAGAATAATATGAATCAATATTTCGTATAATTGCGAAAATTTACATCTGGCATGTATATTTTCATATTACGTTTTTGATCGCCAAATACAAAAATCGCCAAGGATGACATATATCGGATGACAGTCACGAATGACAGATATTGCCAAAATGGGTACTATATAATATTTTTCTTTAACAAGCAGTTATACCAAAAAGATTCATCGCCAAACAGTGACAAAAAATTAAAAGGGGTCATATACTAAAACTGTAACGCTAAATGGTCTAGATGTTACGAATTTCTATTCTGAAAAAGTTACTGAAAAGTTACTAGCATATTTCATAAAATATAAATAAATAAATAAATATAGTGCGACCACGTTTCCTACGACTAGCAGTGAGGTCGAGTCCAAAAGTTTGGAGGGATGCAAAATTGCCCGAGAGATAGTTATAGTACGACTTTCAGGAGTTGGCCCCTGTCAATCAAGCGTGACGTAGCAGCGACGATTCTATTACCTTGAAATCGGTTGAGGGTGAAAAGGGGGGTGGTTTGCTATCTTTACGAGTTTTGCGACATTTTGGCGAAAATACTGTTTATTATCTATTTACTTATTTCCAAATTAGGAGAACTTTTGGGCTTTCTAATACGTTATATCATTAAAAAATATTTGTTACATTATAACTAATTATTAATACGATGAGAAATGTTATGATTGTCTAAACGATATTTCAAAATTTCGATTTGCAGTCTTTTTTCCTCTTCTTCATTAAAAAAAAAAAAAAAAAAATTCTTTCCTTATGTCTTAATTTGGACCTAGCACCATAAAAAAAATACTGATCTACCAACCTTTTTCTCTTTTTGCTTTCTTTCTCTCTTTAAAAAAAAAAAAAAAAAAAAAAAAAGAAATATTTAAAATTTAAATAAACTACACTCCTGTAATTAATTTTTTTTTCTTTTCTTTCTTTCTCTCTCTCTCTTTCTTTTTTCTTTTTCTCTTTTTTTTTTTTTTTTTTTTTAGACAAAATACATAGAAATTAAAAGCCATTATAACAATAATGTAAGAAATTATTTTTCATATTCGTATCTGATGTGTATGCAAATATTCTCAGAGCTTCAGAGCTATTGTACATAATACTGTAAATTATGTGTACAGCTCAATTTATTTTAATAAAATTCCCCATTTATTGATTCAGTATTTTTTTAAATGTTTTTCTTTTCTTTAAAAAAAGAGTACGGCATAAAAGCATTTCTCATTTTTATTTTTTAAATGTCTTCAAAGAAAATTATTTTTTTTCCTGAAATACATAAGAAAATGCGTGGACAATAATTTATAATCCATGCACACAGCACGATTTTTCTTTTCTTGTTTAAATTTATTGCTCAAAACTTCTTTATGCAAATAAGACATTAGTGCCTATTGAAATTTCAGACATGATTGAAAAGTTTTTTTTTCTTTTAGTTTATGTGTATTATTTTTATATATGTATTATTTTTAAATATTAACACATGTTCCTTTTAATAGGCAGAACGGATTTCAGCTGACGAAAAGTAAAAATTATTGGCTTCATGTGTTATTTTCATGGCAACCTTTTTTTCCCCCACCCATTCATTCTTTTCACTTTGTGCACCCCTTCCTTAAAGTAAACTCTTCGAAAAGAAGGAGGGACGAAGGGCCAACTCGTGAAAGTTGAACTATACTTGATAAACATCCAGTTATTCGGTGTTCCCTTATCGCTTGTTTTCTCTCAGTCACCCCTATTTTAACATTGGACTCGTTCAATCCGCACTTGCGCAAAGGCTTCCATGGTCGCAAGAAATGTGGTTAAAGAATAATAAGAATGTGGTATCAAATATTATGTATTTGAATTTAACATTGAATACGGGGATTTCTGTAACATTTTTCTGCTTTTTCTTGCGTTATGCACTACGAATTTTCCTATTAATAAGGGATTAATAAATGAAGCGAATCTGGGGGAGGCGAAGCCTACTTCGGGGGTTGGTGAGCGGAGAGAGCAGGGGGCAGAGTCCCCTAGTATTATTTAAAAAAAAAAAAAAAAAAAAAAAAAAGCACGACCTTTGAATTTATATAAATATTAGGTACAACTATAGTATTTCCCCTCAGCTAGATTTGGCGATTTTCCGTTGGCGCCAGTTTGAGCGATAACGATGTCGTTCTGGATTGTTTGCAATACAATATGGCAACCAGCGTTCTGTTATTTTTTAATTACCATGCAAAATAATAATAAATTAATTAAACAAAATAAATCAATAGTAAAAAATAAAATACGACCGTTTTATATAATGATTTTTGTAGTAATTCAGGTGAAATAGAATAACATCATTTCAACATCGTCTGCAGGCTGCATACTATTTATTTTTTATGCCATAGCAACCAGCGTTATGTTTTTAATTACCATGGCAACCAGCGTTATGTTTAAAATTACCATGCCAACCAGCTTAGCAATTGATTATAAAGAGATAATTATTCATTGTTCTATTCTATTTCATTCGGTGAAGTATTATTATATAAAAAAGGTCGTATTTTATTTTTTATTATTGATTTATTTTGTTTAATTAATTTATTATTATTTTATTTTTTTAAACTATGGCAGCTAGTAGTAGTGAATCAATAATGGAGATTGTTGAAAAATATAAAGATTTGTTAAGAAAGAATGTTAGAATGGTTGTAACGAGTGGTAGAGCTATATTTGGAAAAAAAGGTGAATGTAGTAGGATTTTTCTGAGTGAATTATTTAGAGACAGAGAAAGGTTTTTGGATTTTTTGAAAGAATGTGGATTGATTAAACGAAATATGATTTGTGAAAAGTGTAAGAGTGATATGGTTTTTCGACCGAGAAAGAAAGTGACGGATGGATTTGCATGGAGATGTTATTGTTATGTTGTTGTGGATGATAAGAGTAAAAGGTGTTCTGCCGAAAAATCGATTAGGTTTGGATCGTGGTTCTCGTCGAGCAAAGGAGGTAAGTCAATTTTAAATACATATTTGTTTTGTTATTACTAGAAATAAGTTCAATGAATTATTTCAATGATGCCATTCTGAAAAACATATTTCGGTTTTGTTTACGTTAGAAATCCATGGCAACCACTTCAAAAGTAGCATTTACCCATAATCGCCAACGAAAAATCGCCAAATCTAGCTGAGGGGAAATACTATAGTTGTTCCAAATATTATTATACTAGCAAACCTGGGCGAAATTTTCGCACATTACTTCTTTTCTTATTTACCTTTAAAGATTTGAAACTCACAAATATTATACCAATATTACCACCTAATTAAAATTTTAATTTACAAAAAGCCAAATTATTATTCGACCCAAATTAACACTGTGCATTAGTGAAACCAAAATCATTCAAAGAAAGGTTTTAAAATAAAATTCATGGTCGAAGACTCAGATTTCATTCTTCCAGTTTTAGTACAGGACCCCCATGACACCTTGTAAATTTTTATCGCCACGTTGGCGATCACTTTTTATTTATTTATTTTGGCACAATTTTTTGTTAAAAAAAAAAAAAAAAAAAAAAAAAAAAAAAAAACTATTCCTCTTTTGATTATACTTTTTATGATGGTGTTTTTTAGTCAATTTATGATAACACTTCATATTTTTAAAGTACTGGTAGTGTTTAAATGGCGCTCTCAAAGATTCTGAAGAAGCAAATTTTAAAAGTACATTTTTCCATAAAATAATCTCATCAGATAAATGTCGTTATTACCATGTTTTTATTAACTTCGATTCTTGTGTGTTTGTCAGGGACAAATCTTGCAATCGATTTTTAACTAACTTCCCGACTAGCTAGACATTTGAAACTTTCACAGTAGCTCAGAACCCGGTGACAACACAATACTTCGAAGTCAGATTTTCGAATTTTCGAATAGTTTTCTTTTAATTAATTAAAATGTGAAAATGATAAGCTCCTAATAGCAATAAAAATAGCCATTAAAATATTAACTATAATTTAATTGTTGCCAAAAAAAATTTACGAGTTCATTTCTTTCGACCTAAAAATAAATACATTTAATTAAACGTGAGCGTTAAAAAATTGTTAAAAGTTAAATTATGCATTTGGCAAAAATTGACGTCGTTATCATTTTAAAGATTTTCTACACAATGATAAAGTGCTAATGTAGTTCATGATGCAAATATATGTTGTTCGGAAAGGATTAATATTTTATTTTTAAAACCAACTTTTTTTTTTAACTTTCCGAACACTATAGTGAGGAAAGTATTGTAATCATGTCAAAAATCCGAATTCGAGATTTTGATGTTTCTATACGTTTTGAGGTCCCCTGAGTCCGTTTTCACTATTTTTACGATGATGTATGTATGTGTGTGTGTATGTGTGTATGTGTGTATGTGTGTATGTCTGTGGGTGAACACGCTAGCGTCTAAACGCTTCGTTCGATTAACCTGAAAGTTGGTACGCATATTGTAAGTCACCATTGTACGAACCCTATAGATTTTGGTGAATCTAGCACTTATAGTTTTTTTACAGGGACACAAAGAAAAATTCTTTATCATTATGGCCTATGGGAGCAAAATCTTAAAAGTGCGATAGCATCTAAACGCCTTATTCAATTGAGCAAAAATTTTATACACATATTATAGATCAGAAATACTCAATCTGTATAGATTTTGGAGAATCTAGCACTTATAGTTTTTTTACAGGGACACAAAGAAAAATTCTTTATCATTATGCCTATGGGGCCAAATTTTTAAAAATGTGATAGTGTCTAAACGCCTTATTAATCCGAGCAAAAAAATTGTACACATGTTATAGATCACAGTTGAACTAACTGTATAGATTTTGGTGAATCTAGCACTTACAGTTTTTTTACAGGGACACAAAGAAAAATTCTTTATCATTATGGCCTATGGGACTAAATTTTTAAAAGTACGATAGCATCTAAACGCCTTATTGAATTCAGCTGAAAATTTATATGAGTATTATAAATCACTGTTGCACTAACTATAAGCATTTTGGTGAATCTAACATTTATAGGTTTTTACAGGGACACAACGAAAATTTCTTTGTCATTATGATCTATGGCCTCAAAGTTCAGTAGCGTTAAATAAAACAACGTGTAATAGATAGAGAAAAATACTCAAACACTCTATTATGGTTTTCTCTCTTTTGTTTGTTTAACAACTACTCTTTCTTTACTTTATCTACAAAACTGTTAACTACTCAATGTTCGGAAAGTCGAGTGGAGTCACTCCAGATTTTTTTAATTCAAATTTCCGGTAACTCTTTAACCAATCACATTAGAACGTCCATCTTTGGAATATCGATAATAAGAATTTTCTCGCCAAAAGTCGCCAGAAAAGTCGCCAAGGGCAAAAAGTTGTCAAATTTGGCGCCAAATACATTACCTGCCTATTGGAGCTTTTTAAAGCGTTTTAAAGAGAAGTTTAAGCTATTTAAAAACATGGTATATATATATTTTTTTTTATCTTATAATTATTTTTTCCTATTAGATCATTGATTAGTCGCTTCTTGGCCTCTTGGCTAAGATCAAAGTATAGTAATTAGATCATTGGGCAGAGTCCGCGTTCTTAAATATTGTCCATTTATAAATATTATTTTTTTATCGTCGGGTATTTTATTAACTACATCACTATCGTATCGTTTTGAGAAAATATAATCGGAACTGGTCCACTTTAGAGAAATATTATATAGATTCTCTTACCCATATAATGGTAGAGATGAGGGTGAAATTTCTGTAGATAAATTTTAACATTTTTAGACTGCGCTAAACAAAATGAAATGAACATATAATTTTTATCCATTATTCCCACTTGCGCTATTCCTATTTGCGCGAAGGGGTGAAAAATTCCCATTTGCGCGACCTGAAATTGCCGGACCGGGTGTGCAGGTGATTTCTTCCTTTTTGACTTGATAATCTGAGAACACCCGTAACTCGGCTTCGCGGCAATCAGTACCACACACGTAAAAACTAAAAAAAAAAAAAAAAAAAAAAAAGCATCTCTGGACACTCCTACCTCGCTGTGCATGAATCTGAGAACACCTGTAACTCAGTTCCGCGGCAATCACTACCACGCACGTAAAGAAAAAAAAAAAAAAAAAAAAAAAAAAAAATCCCTGGACACTCCTATCTCGCTGTGCATGAATCTGAGAACGCCCGTAACTCGGTTCCGCGGCAATCACTACCACCCACGTAAAAAAAAAAAAAAAAAAAAAAAAAAAAAAAAAAAAAAAAAAACACTCCTTCCTCGCTGTGCATGAATCTGAGAACGCCCGTAACTCGGTTTCGCGGCAATCACTACCACGCACGTAAAAAAAAAAAAAAAAAAAAAAAAAAAATCACTGGACACCCCTACCTTGCTGTGCATGAATCTGAGAACTTCTGCGGGGAATCACTACCACGCACGTAAAAACCAAAAAAACATCACTGGACACCCCTACTTCGCTGTGTATGAATCTGAGAATGCATGTAACTCGTACTATCCTTGTATTTTTACTTTGTTCGCTCAAATTGGAAGGAGAATCGCGCAAATGGGAAATTTTCACCACTTCGCGCAAATGGGAATCGCGCATATTCGAAGACACCATTTTTATACACATGAAAGCACATTTAATATAAGATATAATACGAAATTCATTTACTATTCATTACATGGCCCCAGAAAAGAATTCGGATATATAAAGATTTTACTTAGAAACTGCTGCAAGTGAATTTCAAGTTGTGTTAGGGGTTTTTCATATTTTGCTTCTTTGCTAAATTTTAGTACACTGTGCATAGTGTATACATAATTTATAGATAATATACAGGGTTACCCAAACTTTTGAACTATTTATGTGAATGCATTCTTCTTTATTGAAAGTAATTAATGGATGTACTGTACTAAATTTTACTAACTCCAGGAAAACTACCGAGGAATGATAATTAGTTTTTCATACCCTATATACAAAGTACTAGTTTGCATTCTAAATTTCAATTATGTTACTAGTAGACTTTGCCGGTTTCGTTTGTCACTATATTTAAATATATTAAAAAATAATCTAGTGTGTCATTCACACGACTTTCTCTTTCCCAGCATTTCAATACTATAATGATGGATTATATATTAAGATCTATAAGATAAAAAAAAAAGGTCAATGTATTTTTTAAATAATCTAAAATAGGTTTAGAACAGTCTTATTTAACATATAATTCTTTGTATAGGAGGGCACCGTACAAACCCCCGTTCAATTACAGAGCATACAATTATTGCAAATATATATATATATATATATATATTAAATAAATAAATTTAGGTTGTTACTAATTTGCCTTCAAACTTGTCAGTCCTAATCAAATTTTGAAGTGATAACCTAATACGAAATTCAAAAGGCTAAATTTGAATTTCCTGTACTTATTCGTTTTTTAAATTATGCTGTTAACAGATATACATACAGATCAATCACTAAAAATTGGACTTTTGTAATCAGGAGACCTGAAAACGTGAAAAAAAAAAAAAAAAAAAAAAAACCAGAGCTGAAAATAGAACTTTAAAAAATAATTTGATTACCGTATAGGTATGAAAAATTAATTTTGCAGTATTCGTCGACATAGTAAAATGTACAAAGAGCTTCCATCAATTACATTCAATAGAAAATAACATTTTCCTTAATTCTGGGCAGCCCAGTATATTGACTATAATCAATATGCACCATAAACAATACTGTGTATCTAAAATTTATCGTACTAGAATAATCTGGTGTGCCACTCACACGACTTTATCTTACCCTGAAATTTAATACTTTTAATACAGGTTGAAGATTAAGAGGTAAGATAACGAGTACTGTTATGTAAAATTATGTTAAACAATGAAAATTAGGCTTCGAAAGAGTTTTATAGGATAATTAGTTCTGTGTGAGGGGGGCTACCGCTCCCCTCAACCCCCCGTTTTATTAATGCACCTACATTTATACAGAATTTAATTCTGTTATTAAAATTAAAAGTTTACTTAAAATTATACAGACAATTTTCACACGTAACGTTCCTTGAGACCTATCAATCTTGATCAAACATTTTCAGCAAGAAATTAACTTCAAAATACAACATTTGGATCTCCTAAAATTATTCGTTTTTAAGTTACTCTAAGAGACACAGACAAAGATCAAACGTTAAAAAACTTGACTACCGTAATCAGGAAGCCTCAAAACGTGTAGATATACAAAAAACAAGCGATGAATATTTAGTTTAAAACACATTATTTACCATATCTCTATGACGAATTTATTTCAATTCCCGAACAGCTTTCCTAGAAATGGTAAAATAATATTAGTAAAGCACATCCACTAACAACAAATAACTAGTGTTTTGTGGCCACCACACGACTTTCTTCTATAAAAATTCACTCAGTAATTTATTAAAATTATTATTAAAAAAAATTATCTTCCATAATGCAGATGATTTCCATATTAGAGAAGTAGTATAACACTAAATATCTAAAAAAAGTTGAATTTATTCTCAATGTTATATTATTATTATTATTATTATTATTATTATTTTGTTATAAATGAAAAAAATCTGATGTGGGCACCACATGACTTCCTTATACACTTTTAGAAATATACATAATGTTAAAAAACATTGACATTGGACCCGAAACAGTTGGCTAAAAATATTTTAAAAAAATGAATTATCACCGTGTTCTGAGCTTTTCTGAAAGTTAGCTAAAAACCGATTGCAAGATTTGTACTGGTAACGCTGACGAAGGCAGCAGGGACCCGAAAAAATTGGCTAAAAGTATTAAAAAAAGGAATTTTACCATGTTCTGAACTATTCTGAAAGTTTCAAATGTCTACCTAGTCGGGAAGTTAGTTAAATAATTTTTTTGCTGGACCATATAAACGCTGCCGAAGGCAGCAGGGACCTGAAACAGTTGGCTAAAAGTATAAAAAGATGCATATTCACCGTGTTCTGAACTATTCTGAATGTTTTAAATGTCTAGCTAGTCGGGAAGTTAGTTAAATACATTTCCTGTTGAACCATGTAAACGCTGCCGAAGGCAGCAGTGACCCGAAACAATTGGCCAAAAATATTTTTAAAATGCATTGTCACCGTATTTTGAGCTTTTCCGGAAGTTTTAAATGTCTAGCTAGTCGGGAAGTTAGTTACAAATCGATTCCAAGATTTGAACTGGTAACGCTGCCGAAGGCAGCAGGGACCATATACAGTTGGCTAAAAGTATTTAAAAAATGCATTTTCACCGTGTTATGATCTAATCTGAAAGTTTCAAATGTCTAGCTAGTCGGGAAGTTAGTTAAATAAATTTTCTGTTGAATCGCATAAACGCTGCTGAAGGCAGCAGGTATCGGAAACAGTTGGCTAAAAATATTTAAAAAATGCATTGTCAACGTGTTCTGAGCTTTTCTGAAAGTTTCAAATGTCTAGCTAATCGGAAAATCAGTTAACTTGCAAGATTTGTCTAAACCGTTTTTGAGTTATTACCGTTTTTTGATACATTATGGCCAAATTTTTGTCATTATAAACCTAATTTTCCTAAATATCTCCAAAACGGAAAATCATAGAAAGTCCAAAAAGGGAGGTGCACAACTAGATGTTATAACAAACCTATGTACCAATTCGCAACTTTCTACGTCCAACCGTTTTTGAGTTATGCGACATACCCACACACAGACACACACACACACATACAGACGTCACGAAAAATCGTGTAAAATCCCTTATATCTCTAAAACGAGAGCTCGTGTTAAGATGACACTTGCAGGTGTGCAACTAGTCATCATGAAAGTCACACGTATAAATTAGCAACATTCAGCGATCATTCGCTTTCGAGCAATGTGAAATACAAAATCCATTTCGCAAATCGGGATTACTATACTTCCTTATACTTTGTATAAGGAAGTAAAAATTGATAACTTTATTTTAAATAATCGCAGATCGATGGTTCAACCATTCGTTTTAAAGGTATTGGCGAGCTCTTTTGAAAGATACCCATCATAAAAATTTACTCTCCTCGAGGGGAACTTCCCCTCCTGAGGGGGGGGGGAGGCGAGGCTCCTACATACACGAAATTTTTTTCCCAGTTGACTATCTCTATTACAAAAAATATATATTATTTTCATTTTGTTTAGTGCAGTCTATAGATATTAAACTCTACTTCCCTGCAATTTCCCCCATAGACGTAATGTATTTGAATACTTTTGAGTTTGAGTGTCCCTGTACACGAACCATTTGCTTCATCTCAACGAAAAGCTTAGTGTAGTATCCCTATAGATACAGATTTAGCATACCGTGTTTGGAATTTCTGTTACTATTTGTTCTTGAGATATGCTGATAACACACACACAGACCATTCGCTAAAAACATGATTTTCGTATTCAGGGGACCTCAGAACATGTAAATATAAGAAAAATTCATGTTCGAAAATTTGACCCTAAAACAATACTTTCTCGACCCTATGGGTAAGAGAAAGTAAAAACACCTAACATAAATGGAATTATGATTCCTGCGATTTCTAAGTATAGCCCCAATATATCCAAATATTTTGGGTAACCCTGTAAACGAAGGACGAATGATTTCCATACCACAATTCACACAAAACATGCTTTTATAATTATGATAAATTTTGATCCTTCCATTTTATTTAAGACTGTCTGTAGGTGTTACACTGTACTTACCAGAAATTTCCTCATAGACATAATGTATTTGAATTCTCTTGGATGTCCCTGTGTACGAATCATTTGCTTGATCGGAACGAAAAGTTTACTGTAGCATCCGTATATGACACATATTTAGAATACCAAGTTATGATTTTCTGCTATTATTTGTTCTTGAGATATGGTGATAACAGACGGACACTTACACACCAACCACAAAAAAATATGATTTTCGGATTCAGGGCACCTCAAAACGTGTAATTATAACAAAAACTCAATTTCGAAAATTTGACTCCAAATCAGTATATTCTCTACCATATATAAGGGTAAGAGAAAGTAGAATAATCTCTGGTTACATCTAACTTTATGTGCATGAATCAGAAAATGCATGAAATTCTATGCAGTAACAGTCAAAAATATAACACCTTCTCTTCCAAAAAAATAATCTTGTGTGTCACTCACACGACTTTCTCTTACCCTGAAATTTAATTCTATAAATACAGGTTGGAGATTAAGGGGTAAGATAACGAGTACTGTTATATAAACCTACGTTAGAACAATTCAAATTAGGCTTCAGAAGAGTTTTATATGATATTTAGTTCTGTGTGAGGGGGCTACCGCTCCCCTCAACACCCCGTTTCATTAGTACATCTATATTTATATAGAATTTAAATCTGTTATTAAAATTAGAAGTTCGTTTAAAATTATTCAGACAACTTTCACACGCAACATTCCTTGAAACATATCAGTCTTGATCAAACTTTTCCAGCAACAAACTTATGTTCACTACAAAATACAACTTTTGGATCTTCTGAAATTATTCGTTTTAAAATTACTCTAAAACACACAAATATCAAACTTTAAAAACTTGACTTCGGGGAACAACTATAGTATTTCCCCTCAGCTAGATTTGGCGATTTTTCGTTGGCGATTATGGCTAAATCATAAATCTAAAAATCATAAATCATATAGCATAAATGATAAAATCGTAAGCTAAATTATAAATCATAAATCATAAAATCATAAATCCAAAATAAATAGCATGTAGGCTGCCATAATATATCGCAAACAATCCAGAACGACATCGGTATCGTTCAAATCGGCGCCAAAGAAAAATCGCCAAATTCAGCTGAGGGGAAATACCTAATAGAATTTTAACTTCAACGGTAAGAGGCAGGTTATGAACGATAAACAGGAAGAGGTTAGGTAAAGACACCAGAGCGATATCGTTATCGATCAAAACACGCCAAAAATAAATAAATAAATAACTGAATAAATAAACATAAATAAAAAATAAAATAAAATAAAAATCCATCACTAAATCCACTGCGAAATTAATTCAAAAGTTCCTCTAAAGAGGTTCTATATTAAAGCTTTACCCACTGCATAGAATGGTGGATTTTTTATTCGGCGATAAGAAAGGGTATATTTTTACAGGTAACCTGTATACTACCCAAGCTACCTGCTTAAAATATTTTGCTGAATTCATGTGCAACCATGAGTTAAGTAAACTAAGGCAATCTCCTAACGAAAACCTTTAATTTAAACAAGATAAAAATAAAGTAAAAATATTAGTTACATCCCGCGTAAAGTCGGGAGAAGAAAACAAACAGCATGCTCGGTGAGCAAGATCGAGGATGAATATATAGGTAAAAACAAGTTTGTCAGTTCACTTCAGTTCTGCAACCGCGTCGGTTGCCGTGAATACACAGTTAGCAGTGCCAGGGAGTTCGAGGCAGTAGAATGTTCTGCTGAATCATAGAGTTTGTGAAATGAAGAAAAGTTTTGTTTTCTAGGTAAGGGATACCACCGCAGTACCCCCCTCCTAGTGGAACGTTACCTGGTCATCTAAATCGTGCAGGAAAACGAACTTTGCGTCCACAACGAGTATGTTTCACGTCATCCTCCGAATGTTCGATAGTAGTTTCAGTTGTAGGCTTGCTGCTGTCGGAACTTTTTGTGCAGCTGTCAGTTGCATCATCTGAGTGGGATTCGGGCATGATGAATGCTGGTTTAAGGCGGTCGATGGAAACGAATTTTGGTTTTTCTCCAATCTGCAGCTTGTAGACTTTGTCAGTCCGTTCGAGGATTGTGAAGGGGCCATCGTATGGAGGTTTCAACGGAGGTTGAACTGCATCGTGGCGCACGAAAACTTGTTTGCACCGTTTAAGATCCATAGAAACAAAGGTACGACTTTTGGTGTCGTGGTTGCTAGTTGGAGCTGGAGATAATCTGTGCATAGTCTCTTTGAGAGATTGGACAAATTCAGCTGCGTTGAAGTCCTTTGGCGAAGGTGTGAAAAATTCTCCTGGTAGTTTGAGGGCTGTACCATAGACCAACTCGGCTGTAGTGGCTTGTATGGTCTCACGGAATGCAGACCGCATTCCCAGCAATACTGTGGGTAGGACTTCAGTCCAGTGATCAGTTAAGTGAGCCTTTAAGGATGCTTTCATAGTACGATGCCAGTTTTCAATTAAACCGTTAGAAATTGGGTGGTATGCAGTTGTGTGAATGTGCTTAATTCCTAACAATTTCAGTAACGAAGTAAATAAATGAGATTCGAATTGTCTTCCCTGATCGGTTGTGACGGTTCTGGGAATGCCGAAACGGGCAATCCAATTTTCATAAAACACTCTAGCCACAGTATCCGCTGTAATATCAGAGATTGGACAGGCTTCAACCCAACGCGTGAAACGATCGATCATTGTTAGACAATATGTGTAACCGCGAGAAGGGGGTAGAGGACCTACGAGATCAATGTTGATGTGCTCAAACCTTTTGTCTGGAACGTGAATATTTTGCACCGGACTGTTAGTATGGCGATAAATTTTTGACCTCTGACATGGTATACATGCCCGTGTCCAAGTTGTGACGTCTTTTCTAATTGAAGGCCAAACAAAACGGGATGTTAGGAGTTTCACCGTAGCTCTTATACCTGGATGAGCGAGATTGTGGAGAGTATTGAAAGCAGCTTTCCGAAATTCTAATGGAAGGTATGGCCGCATATTTCTCGTTGAAATGTCGCAAAAAAGTGGAGCTTCAGTTCCGTCTACTACCATAGGTTTAAATTTTAAAGCAGTGTCGGAGTTCATAAGATCATGTAACTCGCCATCTGTGCTTTGAGCATGTGCCACGGCTGAATAATCTAATGCGCTCGGAACCTCTAAAGCCTCGATTCGCGATAACGTGTCAGCCGGGATATTATTCGAACCTTTAATAAACTGAATGTCTGTACTAAATTGGCCAATATAATCTAGGTGGCGTAGCTGTCTGGGTGAACATTTATCCGATTTCTGTAAAAAGGCATATGTTAGTGGGCGATGGTCCGTAAATATTGTGAATTGCCGACCTTCAAGCATATGTTTGAAATGTCGAATGGCAGCATAAATCGCATAAAGTTCACGGTCGAAAGTAGACCATTTTTGTTGGGTCGGGGATAGTTTTGAAGAGAAAAACGCTAAGGGTTCAACATTATGATCACTGTTAAGTTTTTTAAACTGATTGAGTGAGGCGCCCACCGCTGTGTCACTCGCGTCTGTGAAAAGCGTTAAATGGGCTTCAGGGTCAGGATGTGCCAATATAGTAGCCTCAACTAGCTGTTTTTTGCAAGATTCAAATGCAGACTTTTGCACTTCAGACCATTCGATTAATTGATTCTTTTTATTTTTCTGGCCTTTTAGCATATCATTAAGAGGAGCCTGGATATGAGCGGCGTTTTTGACATTTCTACGATAGTAGTTTAATAACCCAAGAAAACGTTGGAGTTCTTTTACAGTTTTTGGTAACTCATATTTCAATATTGGTTCGACGCGTTCTGGTTGCGGTCTAATCCCGTGTTTATTTACCAAATAACCTAAAAACGATAGCTCTGGAACCCCTAAGACGCATTTTTTTAAATTAATACGTATGCCATAGTCTGAGAGTCGTTTCAAGACACATTCGAGGTGTTTCCGATGCTCTTCCTCTGAGCTGCTCGCAATTAGGATATCGTCTAGATAAACAAAAACAAAATCAAAACCTTGTAAAACTTCGTTAATGAATCTTTGGAACGTTTGGGCCGCATTGGATAATCCAAATGGCATGAATACAAATTCGAATAAGCCAAATGGAGTTGTGATGGCAGTTTTTGGTATGTCTTCCGGGTGAACTGGGATTTGGTGATAAGCCCTCACAAGATCTATTTTAGAAAAAATGACTTTTCCATGTAGTTGATTTGAAAAGTCTTGTAAATGAGGCAAAGGGTATCTATCTGGTATTGTTATACGATTAAGGGCTCTATAATCGCCCGTAGGTCGAAAATCTTTTCCCGTTGCGGAATCTTTAGGTACCAGATGTAATGGACTAGACCAGTTTGAAGTGCTTGGCCTACAAATACCATGTTCTACCATGTACTCGAATTCACGCTTAGCTGCCACTAATTTTGCTGGGTGTAACCTACGTGGTCGAGCAAAAACAGGTTGTCCGCGAGTTAAAATTCGATGTACAGTATTATGCTTTATCTCTTTTACTTTGGGATAAGGACGCACTACATCACTGTATTTATTTAAAAGATCCCGGTAAACCGAATTGTTTGCGATTAACGATATCTGTGGTGTATTATCGATCGATTTTTTTCCATTGCTGGCCAGTTTAGTAAGTGGATCTTTAAGACGTCCATTTTTAAGATCTATAAGTAGTCCAAAATGTCGCAAAAAATCTGCACCGATGATAGGTTTACTGACGTCAGCGAGAACAAATGGCCACTGAAATTTGCGTCTTAAGTTTAAACTTAAAGTAATCACCTTAACACCATAGGTATTGATGGCTGAACCGGATGCGGAATACAAATTAATGTTATTGTTTTGTTTAAAACTTTTTCCTCGATGAGGTAAAACACAGACATCACTACCGCTATCCACTAAGTAAGTTAATTTTGAAACAGGGTCGGATATAAAAAGGCGGCTTTTGTTATTAGGCTTGAAATCACATTGCGCCAGGGTATGCGATTTCCCAATTAGTTTTCCGGTTTTTTAAAACGACACGGAGATTTACATCTTTTTGCTTGTTCCCCAAATTTGAAGTGATACCAACATAGATCATGTTTCTTTGGCGTTTTTGAACGAGGCCTGTGCGGGGTAAAATCGCGCTTTTGACGTTCACGACCTCGTGAAAGGCGTTCGACCTGTTTAGTAAGCTCAGCAATTTGCATGCGCAATTCGCTTACCTCGGAAAATGCATCATTTTTATTTTTACATCGTACTTCATCGATGCTAGAGCTTGCCGTTTCATGAATTTTATCGGCCATTAATGATAATTTGTCCAAATTGTCCTCGGAAACTGAAAGGATAACTTGAGCCTGATTAGGTAGGCGCTGTAGCCAGAGTGTCTTAAGAAAATCCTCCCCAACTGTTTTGCCTGCTAATTCTCTCATTTTCCTTAATAAATGTGAAGGTTTGTCATCTCCTAAAGTTAATTCAGAGAGAACGGCTTTTAATCTCCTCTGATCAGAATCGGAAAATTCTGCTATTAAACGCGACTTTAGAGTTTCATATTTGTCAGTTTGGGGCGGTGTTAATACGATATCGCTGGCGTAACTCAAGATATCGGAAGTTAGAGCGGAAACTACACAATAGTATTTAGTAATGTCTTGAGTTATTCCCGAAACAACAAATTGTGCTTCAATACTTGCAAACCAAAGTACGGGATGTTTATCCCAAAATGGCGGTAATTTTATCCCAATTTTGTTAACTTCGGCCTGACCGTCTGGCATGATTATTAAAGCTCAAATAACTAACACTGAACAAAAATATGAGGTCCTACCTTGTTATTTAGATGAACTGGAATCGTCGTTGATGCTTGCCTCCGGAGAATGCCGATGGTGTAAATCCACTTAGCACAAAGCACATAATCCGTTACACATGGGAAAACACACGTGTATAAAAACGTAGCACTTGAAAAATGACGAAATAGTGCACGAAAGAGCTTTTAAACATCATTGTCGATTAAATTCATGCTGAATCACTGAATATTTTTGCCGATGGAAAGAGATTGAAAAGGATTGCCTGGCTGCGATTCCAAACTTAGGGTCACCACTACAGGTAACCTGTATACTACCCAAGCTACCTGCTTAAAATATTTTGCTGAATTCATGTGCAACCATGAGTTAAGTAAACTAAGGCAATCTCCTAACGAAAACCTTTAATTTAAACAAGATAAAAATAAAGTAAAAATATTAGTTACATCCCGCGTAAAGTCGGGAGAAGAAAACAAACAGCATGCTCGGTGAGCAAGATCGAGGATGAATATATAGGTAAAAACAAGTTTGTCAGTTCACTTCAGTTCTGCAACCGCGTCGGTTGCCGTGAATACACAGTTAGCAGTGCCAGGGAGTTCGAGGCAGTAGAATGTTCTGCTGAATCATAGAGTTTGTGAAATGAAGAAAAGTTTTGTTTTCTAGGTAAGGGATACCACCGCATTTTTATGATAAATATTTGAAAAGATTATGAATTAATCCCTGTCGGGAATTCATAATTAATAAGAATTCAGAGTTCATAATAAGAGAAAGGGACCAATTCATAACCTTTTCATCAAATATTTATCATAAAAATATAGCCCTTTTTATCACTAAATTTACTGCGAAATTAATTCAGAAGTCCCTTCAAAGATGTTCTACATTAAAGCTATACCCACTGCATAGAATGGTGGATTTTTTATTTGGCGATAAGAAAGGGTATATTTTTATGATAAATATTTGAAAAGATTATGAATTAATCCCTGTCGGGAATTCATAATTAATAAGAATTCAGAGTTCATAATAAGAGAAAGGGACCAATTCATAACCTTTTCATCAAATATTTATCATAAAAATGTACCCCTTTTTATCACCAAATAAAAAAATTCACCAATCCTTGAAGTTTTATCGGAAATAATTAAAGAAAGAGAGAAAGGAAAGAATAAAAGAATATAAATAAAGAAAAATGTAACCAAAAGAAAAAAAAAAAAAAAAAAAAGAAAAAAGAAAAAAATATAAAGAAAAACATCATAAACTAAATTCCAAAAGGCTGGAAATGATACGCCAACTGGGTTGATTTCGACAGTGGAATATATGGAGCTGGTTTGATACTTGCCGTCCTTGGCGAAAAAAAGTCTCCAAGTTCTGGCGAACATATTTAACCCCTTTCAAAAATCAAGGTTATTTTGATAATGTATATTACATCAGACCATGCCAGAGACTCAAGCCTTTGTTCAATAATATGTAACAATATTTCGCACACTATATATTACGAAAATATACATTTGGCATGTATATTTTGGTGTTACGTTTTTAATCGCCAAATACCGAAATTGCCAGAGAGAGACGACAGATATCAATTCTAAATGTATAAATTCCAAATGTATTAAATAAAAGTTAAGACCATCATTTAGAAGCCAAAATTAGTTTTATTCAAACACACCGAAAAAATTCAAGCTATAACATTAGAATTTAAAAGTGTTTCTATCAAAATTATCTCACTTTTATTTGGAAATAAGTTTTCAGAGATCATGAATTTGGATGAACAAAATGTCAGAAAATGTCTCCCATTTCGTACTTCTTGGCACAGTTGCCCGCTTACTTAGCTTGGCTTTTTTTTATCATTCTTTGCGTTTCCTTTGCTGGCCTCTTTTAATTCTGGATTTTCCTTTATTTCTCTTTACTCTTCTACTTCTGAAAGAATCCAGAACCATCTCAGAAACTGGTGGATGATCTGGTGTTTTTCTTGCAGAATTTTGTATACTGCCGTTTTTGTTTTCATCGACATTACTAACGTTCTCCACAGGATTTGGAATTGGATTATCGCCTGTTTCTTGTTCTGCGTTATTTTCAGATTTGTCCTTTCCAACGGTTTTTCTTTTAGCACTGTTATTTCGATTAACAACAGATGCATTATCGTGTGGCTCATTCTCATTTTCGGATTTTTCTTCTGCAGTAATTTTTCTTTTACAATACACTTTCTCAGAATCGTTAGAATTTTCTTCCTCATTCTTTGAACTGGAATCATCTTTCATTATCTGTGCAATGACATTTCCTGACGTTTTATTTTTTGCATTCTCTGATTTTTTGTTTAGAGCGACTTCTTTTGTTTTCTTCATATTTGTTCTTCCGAAACTGTTTTCTGAAACATTGTGAGGTCGATTTGTTAGTTTTTGTATTTGTATACCTGCAGTGTTCATGACGATATGTTCTTGATTGGTTGTTATTATCCTACCTTGAGTGTTCATGAGGATCCTGCTTTTTCTTATTTGCATGCCTTGACAATTCATTACGATATTTAACATTTGCCTATGCATACTTAACACTTAAATAGCAAAATCTTTTTAGAAATTTTTCATTCAAATAATAAGCGAAAAAAGGTTTGTATTTCAATTATAATTTAATCAGATTCTAACAGATAAAAAAAATGGAGTAAATAAAAAATTATTCTAAAGATTTTAACTAAAAATTCTCGTGAATGCTCGTGTATTTTTTTCTTCTTTTCACGTTATGAACTATATATTTTATTTATTTATTTATTTAGATAATTAACTCATAACTCATATCAAAAGAAAAATAGCTCAATATTTTTTTTGAAATCCATATTGGTACAACTATAGTATTTCGCCTCAGCTGAATTTGGCGATTTTTCTTTGGCGCCGATTTGAACGATAACGATGTTGTTCTGGATTGTTTGCGATATAATATGGCAGCCTACATGCTATTTATTTTGGATTTATGATTTTATGATTTATGATTTATAATTTAGCTTACGATTTTATCATGTATTCTATATGATTTATGATTTTTAGATTTATGATTTAGCCATAATCACCAACGAAAAATCGCCAAATCTAGCTGTGGGGAAATACTATGGTTGTTCCTATATATTAAATATATATTTTAGATTTACAATCTAAATTCATTATTACTTACAGTCGGTAACAAAAGTGTCCGAACACTAGCAAAAATTCCTATGTAAAAAAAGTACACTTTATACAGTTTTATTAAATAAATCCTTGTCGAATCCTGTTCTTAGACTGACTAAGAACATGATTCGACAAGGATTTATTTAGCAAAACCTTATGAAGTGTACTTTTTTTACATAGGAATTTTTGCTAGTGTTCGGACACTTTTGTTACCGACTGTATGTTGACAAGACGGCTAATAACCATGCAATTATTTGCAAAAAGTATTATAAACAACTTCTTTTTGATACTATGGATACTAGTAATATTTTGTTAAGATTACTGATAGTATAGAAATTAAAAATAGGCATATCTTTAATTATTACAAACTAGCCGCCTTCAGCGACCAGCTGGTTCGCGATCTTTGAAAAATCCAACTTTACGAAACTCTCGCTTGCTTTTTTCCCGTTTTATGTTCTACAACAGCTTATTGACATATAGTGCAAATCATAGAATAATAATAAAGGTAAATAACTGTTAACCTTTATTATTATTCTATGGTGCAAATAGCTTTATTGAAAAATTTAACCTTAGTAAGTTCCCGCTCGGTAGCGGCGTCCTCTTTCCGTTTCAACATCTGAAACAGCTTGTTCCTTCACCATGTTATCTTTGAAAATTCTGACTTTAGTAAAGTCCCGCTCGGTGGCGCCTTATCCCCGTTTTAGAACTTTATGGTTTGTTAAGGAGGAGTGGATCGAGACAGCACATTTGCTCCTTTGAAATAGACATCTAAATTTTTAATTGTTCTCTTTAATTTTTTCAACCATAAAATAAAATATGCTTTCACGTGAAAAAAAAAAAAAAAAAAAAAAAAAAAAATATATATATATATATATATATATATATATATTAAATTTGTTCATGCATGTACTTACGGATAATACGTAAGGACGTAATTTCGTGCACTTTTGCGATTCAAACACATCAAGGTAAGAAGAGTCACATGCGTTTTCAGATTTATGCACAGCGAGACAGGGGTGTCCAGTGATTTTTTTTTTTTTTTGGTTTTCATGTGAGCGAAGCGAACATACGTGCGTGATAGTGATGGCTTCGAAAACGAGTTACATGCGTTCTCAGATTCATACAAAGCGAGGTTGGGGTGTCCAGTGATGTTTTTTTTTTGGTTTTCATGTGAGTGAAGCGAACATACGTGCGTGATAGTGATGGCTTTGAAAACGAGTTATATGCGTTCTCAGATTCATGCACAGCGATGTTGGGGTGTCCAGTGATGTTTTTTTTTTTGTTTTCATGTGAGCGAAGCGAACACACGTGCGTGATAGTGATGGCTTCGAAAACGAGTTACATGCGTTCTCAGATTCATGCACAGCGAGGTTGGGGTGTCCAGTGATGTTTTTTTTTTTTTTTTTTTTTCATGTGAGCGAAGCGAACATACGTGCGTGATAGTGATGGCTTCGAAAACGAGTTACATGTGTTCTCAGATTCATGCACAGCGAGACAGGGGTGTCCAGTGATGTTTTTTTTTTTTTTTTGGTTTTCATGTGAGCGAAGCGAACATACGTGCGTGATAGTGATGGCTTCGAAAACGAGTTACATGCGCTCTCAGATTCATGCACAGCGAGGTAGGGGTGTCCAGCGATATATATATATTTCTTTTTTTTTTTCTTCTTTTTTTTTTTTTTATGTGCGCGAAGCGTATATACGTGCATGATACAACAGAAGTTTACGTGTTTTCCCATTACATCTTTCGTTTTCTATTTCCTTACTTTTAGTGGAAGGGTCTAAATTCATAACGGGGGTTTCAGGTAGCAGGAGGCTTTCTTACAAAAGAAAATATCTAATCAGCATTTTAAAGCATGTGGATGTCAAAAGAAAATATTAATATTTTATTTTTTATTTCATTTATTTTACCTTTTTCAAGTGAAAGCATATTTTATTTTATGGTTGAAAAAATTAAAATAAAGGCAACATTTAAAAATTTAGATGTCTATTTCATAGGAGCAAATGTGCTGTCTCGATCCACTCCTTGTTGGCGATTGGTTTATAGAAATAATAATGAAAATAATAATAAATTTGTAAACGACATCGTGGTACCTTTTTTATAGCTCCCCTTGGCGATTTTTTAATTTTTAATAAAATAAAAGGGATCTCGCCAACATGGCGGCAAAATTTAAAACTCGCCATTGGGGTCCTTTATTAAAGCTGTTTTGCCAGGGGAAATATGAAAACTAAGTCGTCAAACATCTATATATTAATTTGAAACGGGTTCCAGCTAGTCTATATATTAATTTGAAACGTGTTTTGTCTGTCTCCACTAAATTGAGAGAACGGCTGGGTATAAAAATTTGGTTGAGGTGTCTAAAAAAAGGTCTTGGTCTGTAGATATGTTATGAAAAGAGAAAAATAAAAAAAGTCGAAAGGTTCCCCCCCCCTGGGGGGGCAAGGGTTAAACATACGTTGGCAAGCATAACTCAGCTCCAAATTACTTCACTGTGAAGAAATTGTACATGGGGGGATTAGACTCGAATACTAAAAAATCGATATCTCCGATTTTGGAATTTTCAATTTTAAAGGGGGGAAAAAGGGGGAAAATAGATTTGATGGGGGAAAGGGGGGGAATTAGTTTGAGAGGGAGATCCGTTCTAGACCCACACATGTAGCACCTCATTTTAAAGGTCTTGAAATTTCATGTTGATTGGGGATGTTTGTATACAATATAGGGCGCCCCCTGGTGGTTAAAAATGGAACTAGGTGATTTTGCAGTAGACCCTATCATGTTACAACTTATTTTAAAGGTATTGATATTTCCTGACCGTTGGTGTTGTTTGTATAGAACACGCTGTGCCCCCTGGCGGTGGAAAGTGTAACTAAAGGATTTTGCAGTTGATACCACCATGTGACACCTTATTTGAAAGGTCTTGGAAATTCAAGGCGATTGGTGATGTTCGTATACAACATACTGCGCTTCTTGGTGGAGGAAAGAGGATTCTGCAGCGCGTGCGTAGCCTGCCTGCTATCCCTGTGGCAGAAATTTATTACGTTTTCTGCGACAAGCTTCATCAACACGAAAATCTTTTTGCAGGAATAGTGCTTCAGATTTTTTGTTTACATTGATATACAATATTGTTTACAAAATATTCAATGAATTCAAACCATAAAATGCAGTAACACATCAAAAATAATCTGCAACTTTTTTTAAGGCTTTAAATCATGAAATGTCTAAATTAAACAAATGTTACAAATACTTTTAAAATTTCATTCCTTTTTACTTCCTTATACAAAGTATAAGGAAGTATAGTAATCCCGATTTGCGAAATGGATTTTGTATTCCACATTGCTCGAAAACGAATGATCGCTGAATGTTGCTAATTTATACGTGTGACTTTCATGATCTCTAGTTGCACACCTGCAAGTGTCATCTTAACACGAGCTCTCGTTTTAGAGATATAAGGGATTTTACACGATTTTTCGTGACGTCTGTATGTGGGTATGTCGCATAACTCAAAAACGGTTGGACGTAGAAAGTTGCGAATTGGTACATAGGTTTGTTATAACATCTAGTTGTGCACCTCCCTTTTTGGACTTTCTATGATTTTCCGTTTTGGAGATATTTAGGAAAATTAGGTTCATAATGACAAAAATTTGGCCATAATGTATCAAAAAACGGTAATAACTCAAAAACGGTTTAGACAAATCTTGCAATTTAACTGACTTTCCGATTAGCTTGACATTTGAAACTTTCAGAAAAGCTCAAAACACGTTGACAATGCATTTTTTAATATTTTTAGCCAACTGTTTCCGATACCTGCTGCCTTCAGCAGCGTTTATGCGATTCAACAGAAAATTTATTTAACTAACTTCCCGACTAGCTAGACATTTGAAGCTTTCAGATTAGATCAGAACACGGTGAAAATGCATTTTTTAAATACCTTTAGCCAACTGTATAGGGTCCCTGCTGCCTTCGGCAGCGTTACCAGTTCAAATCTTGGAATCGATTTGTAACTAACTTCCCGACTAGCTAGACATTTAAAACTTCCGGAAAAGCTCAAAATACGGTGACAATGCATTTTAAAAATATTTTTGGCCAATTGTTTCGGGTCACTGCTGCCTTCGGCAGCGTTTACATGGTTCAACAGAAAATTTATTTAACTGTTTCGGGTCCAATGTCAATGTTTTTTAACATTATGTACATTTCTAAAAGTGTATAAGGAAGTCATGTGGTGCCCACATCAGATTTTTTTTTTATATTAAATATATATATTTAAATACACAAATGCACTTATTTCATAAGGTGCAAACCAAACAACATAAAATATAATACAGAACTCAAAATTAAAATACAACAAATTAAAAGAAAAATTAATAATAGAATACTGAATATGATTATGAAATATAAATTATTTACATCATTTATAGTTTTTGAGATTATTAGAAAGATGCACGATAACATTCTAATACACAAGATCCATTTTTTGTAGTATATACAAATAGTATAAAGATGTGTATTTGAAATCTAAAAAATGTGATTTGACATTAAAGAATTCAGAATGTATAATTTTACCATCATTTATATACATAAAGTAAAACATAATACAAGATCTAAGTAACACAATTATAGACAAAGCATAGTCGAAATATTTTCATAAAGACTGAGGCAAGTGAAATATTTAATTTTTAAGGAAATGTTGAAATCTGAAATGTGACAGGTTTCATGGATAAAATCTATAATAGAAAATAATGATTACAGATGAATGAAATAAATAGAAATCAATTAAAAGTAATATTTGATATTGATATCTATACGAATAAGTAAATTAAAATAAATAAATAAAAGCATTTGCTGTTTAATTAGTAAGTATTTATTCTAAACAACTACTATTAGATAAAATTCCTTTTGCTTACCCCCCCCCCCCCCCAAAAAAAAAAAAAAAAAAAAAAAAAAAAAAAAAATCAACAAAACCTTTGGTTTGATTTTTATTCAAAATGACTATTTAATTTGCAATATTTCAATTAAAAAAATAAACATTTTTTAAAAATTCAAATGTTTAAAAAATGAAATGAACAAGCTGTAGAAACTAATGATAAAGAGTATTTTTGTAAAATAAATTAATTTTTTTAACGACTTCATATGCTTAAACAACAAAATTTAAAGCTAAGAATTTTAACCACAATTAAAATATTTAATGATTAGTAAAGAAAAAAATTAGAAAAGTTACCAATTTTATAACTTAAGATACCCAATAATATTTATTGCTTATCAATGTGTAGAAAATCTTTAAAGTGATAATGACGTCAATTTTTGCCAGATGCATAATTTAACTTTTTACAATTTTTTAACGCTCACGTTTAATTAAATGTATTTATTTTTATGTTGAAAGAAAATGAACTCGTAATTTTTTTGGGCAACAATTAAATTATAACTAATATTTTAATGACTATTTTTTTTACCATGTTTTTATTAACTTCTATTCTTGTTTGTTTGTCCGGTACAAATCTTGCAATCTATTTTTAACTAACTGCCCTACTAGCTAGACATTTGAAACTTTCACAGTAGCTCAGAACCAGGTGACAACACAATACTTCGAAGTCAGATTTTCGAATTGCTTTCTTTTAATTAATTAAAATATGAAAATGATAAGCTCCTAATAGCAATAAAAAATAGTCATTAAAATATTAGCTATAATTTCATTGTTGAAAAAAAAAAAAAAAAAATACGAGTTCATTTTCTTTCAACATAAAAATAAATACATTTAATTAAACGTGAGCGTTAAAAAATTGTAAAAAGTTAAATTATGCATCTGGCAAAAATTGACGTTATTATCATTTTAAAGATTTTCTACACTTTGATAAAGTGCTTATGTAGTTCATGATGCAAATATATGTTGTTCGGAAAAGATTAATATTTTATTTTTTAAAACCAACTTTTTTTTTTTAATTCAAATTTCCCGTAACTCTTTAACCAATCACATAAGAACGTCCATCTTTGGAATAACGATAATAAGGATTTTCTCACCAAAAGTCGCCAAATTTGGCGCCAAATCCATTACCTGCATACTGGAGCTTTTTAATGCGTTTTAAAGGGAAAATTAAGCTATTTTAACGCAAAAAAGAGCTGGAAATGCTGAATATTGACATTTTATCAACTTACTAAGCCTCATCGAAAGAATTTATACAAAAATAAATTACAATTATACATTTATTTACAATTTCGTAACAATACGTATTGATAAAGTGCTAATGTAGTTGGTTCTATTGCTATGATTTAACAGAAAATTTAAAAACATGGTTTATAATATTTTACCATGTTTTTATTAACTTCGATTCTTGTGTGTTTGTGTGTTTGTCAGGGACAAATCTTGCAATCGATTTTTAACTAACTTCCCGACTAGCTAGATATTTGAAATTTTCAGGACAGCTCACAACACGGTGACAATACATTTTTCTAATAATTTTAGTTAACTGCTTCAGGTTCCGCTGCCTTCGGCAGCGTTTATATGATTCGGCAGAATTTTTTTTTTAACTAACTTCCCGACTAACTAGACATTTGAAACTTTCAGAATAGTTCAGAATAAGGTTAAAATGCATATTTTTAATACCTTTAGCCAACTGTTTCGGGTTCCCGCTGCCTTCGGCAGCGTTATCAGTACAAAATTTACAATCGATTTTTTCCTAACTTTCCGACTAGCTAGACATTTGAAACTTTCAGGATAGCTCAAAACACGGTGACAATACATTTTTTTAATACTTTTAGTCAACTGTTTCAGGTCCCCACTGCCTTCGGCAGCGTTTATATGATTCAACAGAAAATTTATTTTTTTTTATCTTATAATTATTTATTGCTATTAGGAGCTTATTATTTTCATATTTTAATTAATTAAAAGAAAACTATTCGAAAATTCGAAAATCTGATTTCGAAGTACTGTGTTGTCACCGGGTTCTGAGCTACTGTGAAAGTTTAAAATGTCTAGCTAGTAGGGAAGTTAGTTAAAAATAGATTGCAAGATTTGTACCGGACAAACAAACAAACAAGAATAGAAGTTAATAAAAACATGGTAAAATATAGAAAATATTTGTACACAAGAAACTTTTCTCACAAGGCACACTGTAAAAAAAAAAAAGCATTAAATTAATCCTTAAATGCATGAATTTTCATTTTTAATAAATAATGTTTAAAACCAACCGGGAAATGGGAGTAGTTAATGAGAAAAAAAAAAAAAAATATATATATATATATATATTATATGTATATATATATACATTGATGTACTTTTAAATCATAAAAAAAAAAGAATCCCTTATCGGCAAGCTTAAAGGCAAAAGTAGATTCCTTTACGCTAATGTTACAAAAGTAAAGAAATATTACATATGCATTAACACATACTTAGTCAATGGCTTTGTTCCCACACATTGCATTATTTACGTCGCAATTCTGTTTTTATGAAACTTAATTATCAACTACTACTTTTCATTCCACTTAAAATTTTAGGCTAGATTTATTGGTCAGTAAATGATTCAATTTCTTAAAAATCCAAGTTCATAATCATTCAACAAATAGAAGCCACACAGATATACAATTTGGTGACAAAACTTACGACTTAGCAATGAAATTTGTGATTTGGCGGCAAAATTTGATAGTTGACGACGAAATTCGTTATTTGATGACAAAATTTGACGAGCTTGGCGATGAAAAATGGCAGCTTTGACATCATTATATTTTCTTCCCACGCAAAAACCTCATATCTCTTCACAGACCAATATCTTTTTTCCACAATATAAAAAATCAAAGGAAGCTGTAATGTATTACTCTCAATTTCAATCGTAAATTTTAAATTCTTGCGTAAACCGGCGTTCTAAACTATTCACCACAATCAATATTTTTACTAAGACTTACGTATTATTTTAATTTTATATTTTTAAATGATTAATTAAAGCTGTTACCATGGTTTTTATATTTTCAGCGATCTTTTTTATTATCGTTTGCACGTGACGTAAGCATCGGATTATAAATTTAAGCAATTAAAGCTAAAAAATATTCGGCTTCATCACAATTGACGAAAAATCACTTTTTAACTTGTAACTTTTAAGCAATTGAAGTTATCGAAAAAGTTTAAATACAAAAGTTGTTCTTTAGAGTAAGGCGGTAATTCGCCTGATTTGAAGTATTTTCCTATTTTCAATATTAAAGAAATTATGGACAAATGAAAATTTCCACTCCCCACCATTTCCACCCCCTTTGAGCTGGATGCCCCATCTACGAACTCGACCGAGATTTTTACTGTCCTGACAATATATTCCGAGCTTGTTAAATTTAGATAAAAATTACTCCAGTTATGGTGTTCACAACTTAAGATGGGAGATCATGAAAAACGGCAGTTTTTCTAGTGACGCAAGCGCAAAAACAAACGAACGCCGCGACACTCAGCGGAAACGGAAAAACGAACGAAAACTGCGACACTTATATATACAGGAATTTTAAGATCAAACAAACCGCTGAAAGCCGACACTTAATATCTCAGGAAATATAGGAGGTTATGTTCTGATATTTTCAAAATAGACTTTCACCTTCTGTCTGATCCTACCCTGAAATCTCTACATTTCTGCGTGCAATATATTTCGAGATATGAATTGGCTCATTTAAGTTATAAATGGACGGACTAATGTGTAAGAATTTTTTCTCGAATATGGCTCGAGCGAATTTAGTTTAATTTATATATGATATTAATCGCTTTTATCTGATGTGCCTGACATCTCCCTTTTCCCTAGGAAAACTCTTGTTTTTTTTATAACTCAGTTTAAAAATCGAACTATTTTTTACTCCGAAAATACCGTGATGCGGCAGTTTCGCGGACGAATTTCTTCTCTTCCATCTGAAATACTGAATATCAAATAATCGTTTTGGCTCCATCTATCGGAAAGCGTCAAAAATAAACACAAAAAAAAAAAAAAATATATATTTTTCTTTTTTTAATATATATATTAAATGAGTTATTTATTTAGGTACTTGTATTTTATATGACATTTGTTTATCAAAAATATTCTTTGTATTTACATTGTTTTCATGCTGATACGTTGTTAACTTTCAAAATTGGTTCTATTTTAAAAGGTGATTGCAACAACAAAAAATTTTTCCTTTATTTTCATAAAAATGACAAATAATATGATAATCATATGCAAATATTTGTAATTTTTTCAAAATTAGGTGATAAATCACTTAAACTGCGGATTGAAAAAATTCTTAAAACAGAGTTTGAAAATAATTAATTTGCTCATTAAGTTTCTAGTATATATAATATATAAATTACAAAATGTTAAGCTATAATAAAATTTTGAATAGATTAAGATTTTTTTTAATTAAATTCATAACAAACTATACTACTTAAATATTTACCAGTATAAAATTTTCACCTTTTAAAGATTTTTCTATTATTATTTATTTTTCTCTTTTAAATCAAATCTATACCTAAAAAAATTTAATAAGAAATAAATATAAATAAGAAATTTTTGTCATTTTTAAAATGTACTATATTATGCCTTTGTAATGTTGCATGTGTCCATCTTTTTTATCACTTTTTATAAAATTTTAAAATTTTATTTAGTTTGTTATTTTGTTCGAGTATGACCTATAAAACAACACTTTTAATACAGTGTTATAACTCATTACCATGCTCCTTTAATTTTACGTTTTGATCATTAACCCCTAAAAAGTAATGATATCAATACAAAAAACCCTTAACGGGTTAAAAGTTTGTGACGCAGCACTGTACTTTATGGCTATAAGAATTAGAAATACGGGTCTTAAAAATAATGATATCAAATTTTCAGTGACGCTTTGATATTAATTAAATTATACATAGATTTTCTTATTTGAATTTGCTTTTTCCTTTAATTTATATTTACAGTGTAAACGTTATTTTCAACATAAAATAATATATAGCATTTACTCATTGATACCTTTCCATTCACATCTCTTATACTATGAAAGCATGTGTTTTAAAAGAAATTATATGAAATTCCAGTAACGCAGTGGTGTTACATTAAGTGATTTGTTTTTAAATTTCTCTGCAATTATTTTGTATTGCATATTAAAGTATATGTGCACATTGAAATATTGCTTTTAATTTTCAAATACGCTGTCAAATATATCACTTTCATTAAGCTTATATTATGTACTGAAATATATTTATTTCAATGAATTATTCTATCTTTTGCGTCACGCCATCCAAAACTGAAAAAAATTTCACAGTTTTTTTCTTTGCATCACGATATCTATTTGCATGCATTTTCAATTTATTTGGATGAAATGACACAAAGTAAACATTTCCATATATTTTACTTACAGTTTTGGATGGCGTGACGCAAAAGATAGAATAATTCATTGAAATAAATATATTTCAGTACATAATATAAGCTTAATGAAAGTGATATATTTGACAGCGTATTTGAAAATTAAAAGCAATATTTCAATGTGCACATATACTTTAATATGCAAAACAAAATAATTGCAGAGAAATTTAAAAACAAATCACTTAATGTAACACCACTGCGTTACTGGAATTTCATATAATTTCTTTTAAAACACATGCTTTCATAGTATAAGAGATGTGAATGGAAAGGTATCAATGAGTAAATGCTATATATTATTTTATGTTGAAAATAACGTTTACACTGTAAATATAAATAAAAGGAAAAAGCAAATTCAAATAAGAAAATCTATGTATAATTTAATTAATATCAAAGCGTCACTGAAAATTTGATATCATTATTTTTAAGACCCGTATTTCTAATTCTTATAGCCATAAAGTACAGTGCTGCGTCACAAACTTTTAACCCGTTAAGGGTTTTTTGTATTGATAGTGTTATATATCTATATATATAAAAATGAATGTTTGTCTGTATGTGCTTTATAAAATCGTAAACAACTTGACCGATTTCGATCATTCTTTTTTTGTTTTTTTCCTTATAGGTCAGGGATGGTTTAGGAAAACTAGTATGTTGTGGCCACCACAAGACTTTCTTCTATATTTTCCTATACAAATTCACGCAGTAAGAATATTAAAAAAAAAGAAAAAAAATACGATTTTTTTCAAAGTTTTTTTTTCGTTAAAAGTAAAATAAAATCGATAACTTTGTTTTAAATTACCACATATTTATAGTTCAACCATTCGTTTTAAAGGTATTGACGAGACCTTTCGAAAGATACCGATCTTGAAAATTTACACCCCCCCACCCCCCACTGCCATGTTAAAAGTTTAGAAAAAATACGATCACAGCGCCACCTGTTGAGCGATTGATCCCCAAATCTAATCAGCCTCAGTTTATGTCAGGGGCCAACTAAATACCAAGTCTGGTTAAATTTCGTTAAAAAAAAAAAAAAAAAAACGATTTTTTTTCTAAGTTTTTTTTTTGTTTTTGTTAAAAGTAAAAAAAATCGATGACTTTGTTTTAAATTATCACAGATTTATAGTTCGTTTTAAAGGTATTGACGAGACCTTTCGAAAGATACCCATCTTGAAAATTTACTCCCCTCGAGGGGGGACTTCCCCCCCGGGGGGGTGGCGAGGTTCCTACGCATACAAAATTTTTTTCCCAGTTGACTATCTCTATTATAAATAATTCTTGTAAATTTCATAATGATTACTAAAAAATAATTCTCTTTATGCACATTTATACAAAATTTTGTCCTATATCACCATGTTAAAAATTTAGAAAAAGCGGGATGGCAACGCAACCTGTAAGACAATTTTTACCAAAAGTTGATAGGCACTAATTTATGTCAAGGTGCAACTACATACCAATTTGTATGAAATTCTGTGCAGTAGTTCTTGAGATACAGTTGCCACAAAATTTTGTCACACACACACACACACACACACACACACACACACACAGACAGACAGACAGACAGTCAGACAGACATTTTCTAAAAATAGTCAAATCGTGTTCTACAGCTCTCAAAACGTGTAAATTCATCAAAAACCCGAGGTCGAAAATTTTTACGAATCCAATACTTTCTCTATATTACATATAGAAGAAAGTAAAAAAAATTGAAAAAATCTTTAAAATTAATTAAAATATGAAAATAATAAACTTTTTGACTTATATTGACTTAATATAAGCCATTTAAATTTTTAATTGTTGCCAAAAAAAAGTTTACGAGATGTATTTATTTATTGTTTTCAGCATAAAATGAAATATGCTTTCACGCGAAAAGTAAGAAATTACTAAATGTTAAATTGGTCGATGATAAAATGACACTTTATAATTTTAAAATGAAATAGTAATATTACAAATCTAACATATTTCTTCTGAATTTTATATCGCAGCATTTTTTTTATATACCTCAACTTCATATTTTTTTCTTTTTTTTTTTTTTTTAGTATGGCAGATGAAACACGCTTGGCATAAACGTTAATTCAGCAATATATTAATGGTATTTTCTTATTGATAATTCTTGACAATTTTTTATAATTTTGATGCTGAAGTAGATCGGACATTTTTCGCCAAGGAAAAGATAGAAAGAAATACGCAAGCTAAGTGATGACGTCACTGGCCGTTCGTGGATGCAAGAAAAATATTTCCTATGTTAAACGCCCATTGGATTTTTTGTAAAAAATTATTAAAAATCGAGGAAAAATATTTCCCGATTTTAATCCCCGTATTTAGGTATAGATATGTATTAGTTATCATGTCCATGCATTAGATTAAGTTATTTTTGTTGTAAAATTGACAAAATTAGAATTTTTAATTTCAAAACTCTAGAAAAAAAAATGCCAAACTTCCATATTCGATTGAAAACACAAACATTTCATTTCAAAGAATGATATTTACACAATATCCAACTAATATACTGATTAAAAGGGAAATGATAAATATTCTATCATAATTTGAAGTCAAATTTGTTTTCAAATGTCTAAATAAAGTATCTAATATAAGATACTAATATGTTGTAGTGGAATAGATTTGATATCGGTCATCCTTGGTAGAAAAATAAAATATCGCCAAATTATTTGGCGAACATAATTTAATTCCTTTCAAAAATCATGGTTATTTTTACAACTTATTTTAAGACAGTAATGAATAATATGAAACAATATTTCGTACAATGCATATTACGAAAATATATATCTGGCATGTATATTTTCGTATTACGTTTTTGATCACCAAATACAATAAGCGCCAAGAACGACAGAGTTTTGAAATTTAAAATTAAAATTTTGTGAATTTGACAGCAAAATAACTCAATCTAACACATGCACGTGATAACTAATACATATATGTACCCAAATATGGGGATTAAAATCGAGAAATAATTTTCTTCGATTTTTAATCATTTTTTACAAAAAATCCAATGGGCGATTAACATAGGAAATCATTTTCTTGCATCCACGGACGGTCAGTGACGTCACACTTCGCTTGCGTATAGGAACAATAATCGCATAAATTATATTTTGGTCTAAAACGGCAACAAAAATTTAAAAGTCGCCAAGGGCATTAAGGCTGTACCATGATCAAGTTTACATATTAATTTATTTATTTTTCTATATACCAACTACTATTAACTAAGCATGAAGTATATATAACCACAAAATAATAATAATTGTCTCATGCGATAGAAGTAGCCGATCATAGCATATTGTAATATTATATTTGGCTTGAAATTGCTGTCATTGTATGGTTGATCGATTAAATCAAATAAATATAGAGAATAACTTGAAAGCAAATATTATGTACATCACGTATAATGTTGCTCATATATAACTAGGATTCAAATATAAAGGGCTACTTCAAAATTTTCGATACTGTCCGTATCGAAATTGTCATATATGATAAGCACCTAAATGGAAGCCCACGGGTAAGTCATTGTCGTAGGCAATAGGGACAGGTAGCGCAGAATGCGAGGACGAACAAGGCGCTGCCGAAGGTAGCGGGAACCCAAAGCGAACTTTTGAGCGATTTCAGTATTATTATTTTCTCTTTTTTTCATAAAACTATATAGAAAAGAGTTTCCTTTAAATATAGTGACCAGCGAAGCGGGCAAAGCCTGCTAGTATATATATAAACTTTTGAACGGAGGGTGGTTTTGGGTTCTAGGGGTCATGATCGGTGAAGATATGAAGTCGGGTTCGTTCATGAGAACCATTGCAATAGGTAGACCTCCTATAAGGAATCTACCTAAAAGTTACATTTTTCTAAGCATAAATTTATCAGTATATGCAAAAATATAAATATTATTCGTTACTCTTACCTTGTTTCTATCCGAAAACATTTTTTCCAATATTTTTTTTCATTACTTTTTATATAATAGTAATTCGTAACACCCGCTGAAATTGTACTTTTAGATAGCGCGCCAACAAATGAAAATTGTCAGAGACAAAAAAAAAAACTGTTAAAGATTCCAGTTGCGTTCGGAAACGATAAAATAGTTTTGGTAAAAAAAAACACTATGCGAAGGTTTCAACATAAAGATATATGAGGTTTTAAACATCGTTATGCATTTAAGCAGGGCCCGAAATTTCGACTCAGATTACACTCGCCGAAAAAATTTTCTACTCGCCACAAAATAGAATTGTCATTTTTTTTTTTTTTTTTTTTTGGCGCATTTTCCCCCCCTAACTATTTGAAATGCTTTTACAAATATGCTTAAAATTATATATATTAAAAATGTGTTGTATATCATGATGTCTCATAATCATCTATAATTAAAAATCATTATAATGTATTGTATTTGAAATTTGAAAAAGATTAAAATGTCAAATAACATAAATGTAAAGAGTTATTAAAGAAAAAAAGAAGAAGAAGAAAAAAAAAAGAAAACTCTTAGTTAAGCAATATCCTGTGAAAATCTTATTATTATGAAAGATTAAGCTTCCTTATTTACCTATTTATTTAACTTTTTACATCGGAAATGTCTTTGTCGTCCATTTTATTTTTGTAATCAGACGGAATGTCGATGTGTATATAACTTGTTCATTGTTGCCATTTGAAAAAGCCATTTCGGAATAACTTTTTCGATAAAATCGTTGCTTACATGTCTACAAATCATTACAAGCGCAAATCCTTGGCGTTTCAGTAAAAAACTGGAAAATGTGAACTGTTTTTTGATCATTTTCCAACAAAATAAACATAGGCAGTATCTCTAAAAGGGCTCGGATTCATTTTTACGCGCCATTATCGCATAGGCAAACTTTCACATTTCTCTTTTTTCGTATAGTGGGCGACGGGCAGAGAGGTTCTCTGTTCGTCTATTCTCACTCTGCTTGGAGAAATCACAGTGGGAGAAACGAAACTGCCGAAGAGGTTAAAACTTTTATGCATGCACCTGCACTAAGCATTTTTCCTTTCTCAGTCTGGAATTAAATATGAGATTAAAAGATGACAAGATTTTGCCATATCTAAATCTATAAAAAGAATGTTTTCTGTCACCGTATCGTGTAAGAATTCTATCTATAACTAGATCAAATTTTTACTCGCCACAGTAAAAATTCCACTCGCCAATGGCGAGCTGGCGAGCGGAAATTTCGCGCCCTGATTTAAGGGTTAAACTAGCAAACTCGCGCAAAATTTTCGCACTTTGTTTCTTTTCTTAGTTACCTTTAAAATTTGATAGTCATAAATATTATACCAATTTCACCACTTAATTATAATTTTAATTTACCAGAAGCCAAATTATTATTAGAAACAAATAATATTATGCAGTAGTGAAACCAAAATCATTCAAAGAAAGGTTTTAAAATAAAATTCATGGTTAGTTTTCATAATTTTACAAGCAGTACAGTTTTAGTATAGGAACCCCCCCCCCTCCCCCAATTACGCCTTTTGAATTTGCGATAAATTTTTATATATTTATTTTAGCATACTTTTTTGTAAAAAAAAAAAAAAAAAAAATTCCCATTTTGATTATACTTTTTATGATTGCTTTTTTTATTCAATTTATTATTATGATAGTGATTCTTAGTCCGTATATATCTTATCTTTAAAGTATTGATAGGTTTAAAATGACGCTTGCAGATTCTGTAGAAGGAACTTTTAAAAATACATTTTTGCATAAAATAATGTCGTATCAGACAAATGTCGTCAGTTTTTCTTATTAAATCATTGCGCTGAGTCCGCGTGCTTAAGTATTGTCCTTTTATAAATATTATTTTTTATGCTCAAGTATTTTATTAATTACTTAACTATCGCCTCGTTTCGACAAAATTTCATCGTAACTGATCCACGTTAGAGAAATATATAGATTCTCCAGTTTAACCATCCAGGATCGAGCCACAGTACACTACACAACAGGCGAAGATGTTACCTTTCTTTCAGCCACAGAACCCCTTTAATGTTGTTACTTATAGCATTTTTCAATCATTCTTGAACAGGGTTAATCCTATTAATTTTCAATATTTTCTTTATTGAACAAAACGTGAAAGTGTAGGGTTTTAAGAATTATAAAATACTAATAATATTTTTAGATAAAAGACACTTGAAGGTAAATTATTTATGAGACTTTAAATAAGTTTCAAATATGATTTCTACACAAGTTAACATGCTTAAAAATAATTAAATTCTTGATCGCAAAACTGTATAAACAATTTCTTAATCAATTTTCAGAAGTAAAAACAGTATTGGATCATTGCTCTAAGCAATCCTAATTTTATTTTAATCTATATTAATAAAATCAGAGTTTTGTCTGTAAATTTCTCAGAATCGAAAAATTTTGCGATATCTTCACGTTTCACACCCCATGAAAGCCGAAAATGACTTCAGAAAATTTTGCCTGTGTGTGTGTGTGTGTGTGTCATCGTGTCCGAATGTCGCTTTCTTTGTCCGGGCATCACTTGAAAACGGCTGGGCGGAATTCAACAGCGCTTGGCAGGAATTTAGGTCTTCACCCAACTTAAAATTATATGTATCAAGTTTTCAGAAATTCCCCCCCGTTCCCCCCTGGGGGGTAAAAAACTAAAACACGTTTGTCCGGGCATCACTCGAGAACGGCTGAACGGAATTCAACGGCGCTTGGCAGGGATTTAGGTATTCACCCAACTTAAAATTATATCCATCAACTTTTCAGAAGTTCTCCCCCGTTCCCCCCTGGGGGGGTAAAAGACTAAAACACGTTTGTCCGGGCATCACTCGAGAACGGCTGGACGGAATTCAACGGCGCTTGGCAGAAACTTAGGTCTTCACCCAACTTAAAATTATATCTATAGAAATTTTCAAAATTCTGATTAGTGTTTAAATTGTGGGTAAAAAACGCCTGCGCATGCGCCATAAATATTTTTTCACTAAAACGCTTTGAATGGAAAAATAAAATGCAAAAATAAATTTTTAAGATAAAGACTTTTTTCATTCGCGTGAATCGCACTACAAATTATGAAAAGATTTAAATGAAGTTTTGCCATCTCAGTTTCATACTTTAGTTAATTTTAAAACATCTAATTGTCGTATCGAAAAACTGTTTACACCCCAGGATACAGAAAAATCATCTCTTTAATTTGGTACTGAATTTGTAACGATAGGTCTGATACTTTTAATTTATTTTCCCTTTTTTCCGTTGCCACTTAAATTTCATACTTTAGTTATTTTTTTAATATCTAATTGTCGCATCGAAAAACTGTTTGCACCCCTGGATTCAGAAAAATCGCCTCTTTCATTTGGTACCAAATTTATAAATATAGGTCTGATATTTCTAATTTATTTTACCCTTTTTCCGTTTTCAACCTAAATTCGATATGGAACAGCTTTAGTATTGGATCCCTTTGGCAAAATTTGAAATTCGGAACCGAAGTAGCTCGGACGTTTCTCGCCAAGATCTTTGATTGCACAATTGAGATAGCCAATTCAGTTCATCGCAAAAATGGCTTAAAATATTTAGTCACCAAAGGGTTCCCATACTAAAGCTGTGCATTTTGTACTTATTTATTTATATTTTCTATTAAAGACTTCTGTGGTCACGAAATTTGGTGCGTAAATTGTTTGTTTGCATCCGGCACTTATTGTAACTGGATTTCACGAAATTCGAAATCTCCCCCCCCTTCTCGGAGTCGGAGGGCAATAAACGGTATAACTTCTGTATAACCCCACAGCTGAATTTGGCGATTTTTCTTTGGCGTTGTTTTGAAGGATAACGATGTCGTTCTGGACTGTTTGCGATATAATATGGCAGCCTAATATTTTGTTTATTTTGGATTTATGATTTAGATTATGATTTTATCATTTATCATATATGATTTATGATTTTTAGATTTATGATTTAGCCATAATCGCCAACAAAAAAAATCGCCAACAAAAAAAATCGCCAAATATCGTTGTGGGTTTATATTGAAGTCGTTCCCAATAAACATGTGTAAAAACATGTTTTTCCGTTTGAATTCGCTTTGAATTATCTTAGAATGGCGAATTTTGGTGTGCGGATATTGATTAAGTGTACGCATTATGTACGTTAGTGGGATTTTGCAAAACTTCGAACTCACCCACTGAGGAAGGGGAAGTAACAAGTGGGTAAGTTGTGCCTAAGGCAGTGGGGACCCAGACTGTATATTGATTAAGTGTACGCATTATGTACATTAGTGTGATTTTGCAAAACTTCGAACTCACCCGCTGAGGAAGGGGAAGTAAGAAGTGGGTAAGTTGTGCCGAAGACAGTGGAGACCTAGACTCCTCACTTTGCGAGCGAGAAAACCTCTACCAATCACAGCGAGAACTTGGGTTATTAATAAAGATATGGGATTTTGACAACTTATTTAAGTTTAATGTCCAGCGAAGCGGGCAAAGCCTGCTAGTTATTAATAAAAGACTAAAGCTAACTTTTACAGCGACAGAAATGCATTACATTTACTTAAAATAATAATAATAATAAATGACATTTTTTAAAAGTAAAGAACATATGATGAAGAAACATATCATAATATTTGAGGAATGAGATGTTTTGTTACCACTGATTTGTTACTGCTTAAGTTTTCCGTATGGGAAAAAAAAAAAAAAAAAAAAAATGTACACGCCTGATAAAACCAATGTCAACGACTACAGATTTTATCTGTTTACAGAATTTATCTTTTGTCAGATTCAAATGTAATTTTAAAGTAAATTTTTATACTTTAAGAAAACAGAAATTTTCTTTTGGAAAATTACAGTAATGTTCTGTTTTTCTAACAGATTTTTTTCCTCAGTGTATGAACATGGAATTGAGATAAAGCGTTTGGTATAAGATTGTTTAGCATCATTTTTATTATTCTAAAGATGTTTATAGTTTAAAAATGATTAAATAGGGGAGAATTCCCCAAAACGGGATAGGCGGGCAAAACGGGATATTGAGCCTCGGATCTTGACTGGTGGTGCAACCTCGTGGGAGAAAGGCTAAACTGGTTCCCGACCGCCATGACAGCATTCTCAGTTGATCTCTCAACGCTAGCCACGTGTTTCGCAAAGAAATATTTTTTCATAGTTTTCAAGTGAGATTTTTACTTACTTTGTACTTTTTTCGACTGCAGAACAACTATCCTTGTGCTTCTCCGTCCTTCGGAACAATTCCGGTAAGTACTGTGTTTTGTTCATAGCTCTTTTAACAACAATTTCATGTATTTAAATACTGCTAGTGAGTGACGGTTCAGGGGTCAGCCATTTATGTTGTCAAAAGCACCACGGTCGTGCAAAACGGGACACTTTTGGGGTGCCCAAAACGGGATACAATTTTGATGTGTCCCGTTTTACCCGACCATTTCCATTAATGTTTTGGCAATGTGTTTGAGTTATTTTAATTGAAATAAGTAATGAATTAAAATATGTATAATCAATTACAACAATTTATTTTAATTTTAAATAATTATATTTTCGAAATAAAATAATTTACTTTACTTTTGGGGTACAAATAATTGGTCTGAGTTATGTACAAAATTTAGTTACAGGTTAAAACTGTCAGTCAGAAAAATGTTTTGACCAAAAATTTAAGTTTTAAATTAAAAAAAAGTTGAGTTTTTTTAAAAATCTTTTTTAGGGGGGCGGCTTATACAAAGATAAACCAGAAAACCACACGTTGTGCGCACTATAATATTATAAAAACATAAGCTAATAACAACTAAACTTTGACCATATTTTCTTTGGAAATTTTTAAAAAGCTAATAATTTATTTTGGTTTCAGAATACAAGATGCCTCGCAATTATCAGCGAACTTCATCTAGAAATAGCTGGGACGAGCAGAGCATGGCAGAGGCTGTTCGAGAAGTTTTAGAAGGGAGGATGGGTTTTCTGAAAGCTGCCCATTTATTTAATGTCCCCAAATCTACACTGGAGAGAAAAGTGAAAAAAGCTCGCTTAAATGCTTTGACACCAGAAGTGGCTGCTGTAAAAAAGCTGGGCAGGTTTGAAAACGTCTTTACTGCAGATCAGGAAAAAAAAGCTAGCTCAACATGTACTGATATTAGAAGAAAGGCTCTTTGGAATTACCCTAACCGACTTTAGAATCTTAGCTTTTGAGTTAGCTGACATTAACAATATTCAGCACTGTTTTAACACCGTTAGAAAAATGGCGGGTAAGCACTGGTTGTACAATTTTCTTGGAAGAAATAAAACCCTTAGTCTGAGAAACCCTGAAGCTACATCGATGGCTAGAGCAGAAGGTTTCAATCGCGTTGCCGTGAAAAAGCTTTATGACCTATTGGCCTCTCTCTATGAGAAGTATAAGTTTGCTCCCAATGACATTTACAATGTTGATGAGACTGGGATTCTCACAGTTCCTAACAAACCTTCTAAAGTTCTTGCATTGCGAGGTAAAAAGCAAGTGGGAAGTTTGACATCAGGTGAGCGAGGAGTCTTGGTCACAGTAGAAACCTGTGTAAGTGCTGCAGGGAATTATCTTCCTCCCATGTTTGTCTTCCCCAGGCAAAGGGAAAACCCAAGGCTAATGGATGATACTCCACCAGGCTCTTTCGCGGCATACAACAAGACAGGCTGGATAAACAAGGTATCATTCATTGTGTGGTTCAAGAAATTCGTTCAAATAGCAAATCCTTGCCATGAAAAACCTGTTCTGCTGTTGCTTGATGGTCACTGCAGCCATACTAAAAGTATCGAACTAATAAATCTGGCTAGAGAAAAAAATGTTATCATGCTGACTTTCCCTCCCCACACTATTCATCGGCTTCAGCCATTAGATGTTACAGTTATGTCTCCATTGAGCACCTTCTACGAGCAAGAAGTTCGCAAGTGGATGTTCAACCATCCTGGCAGAGGGATTACTATCTACGAAGTAGGAAAGATGTTCAATGCTAGAGACAGTATTGAATGAATCACCTAGTGATGGGGGCACCGATAACACTAGTACAAACGCAGGACTTATCCAACCGTCCACTTCAACAGGAAACAAAGGACTTGGGCTATATATCGTCCTTCACTGCCATTTTCTATATCACCCAAGGAAATTCTACCTCCACCACGAGTGATTGGACCAAGACCTCAAAATAAACACGATAGGAGAAGAGGCAAAACAGCAATTATAACAGGAAGCGCATATAAACTTGAGTTGGAAGAAGAAGAGCGTGAAAAAAAAAAAAAAAAAAAAAAAAGAACGAGAAAGAACTCAAAAGCTGAAAAAAAGGGCTGCCAAAACAAGTATTTTGAATGTTCCGAAGAGAAAACAAACGAGGCGTAAAAGAAAACCAAGTGGAGATGCAAAACAGGCAGATAAAGTTAAATAATGTTACTCTGAACCTGAAAAAAAAACCACAATCATCATTTGAAAAATCGAAGAAAATGGACCTAACATAAGAAAAACTAAAAAAAAAAAAAAAAAAAAAAAAAAAAAAAGTTAGCCAAGGTTGGACGTCGTCGTCTTCAGAAAATGAAGCTGAAAAAGATGAAGCATGTATTTTCTGCAACGCTCTGTATCTTGAATCGAAATCTGGAGAAGGCTGGGGATCTAGAACGAACTTATCGAAATGGATCATTATCGGAATTTCTCCGATGTGACGTCACATTCCGATAGCCTTTCTTATTTCGCTAGAACGAACTTATCGAATCGCTTTCATTATCGGAATTGCCTGGCGGAATCGTTTTCTGAAATTTCGACAGGTCTTTTCTCGGTGGAATCGTCGTGAGATAAACAATTCACGGTTCCAATGGCGTCCATCTTGGCTTTAGGTGTTATTCAAGAAAATGAAAAATCAAGTTTTAAATATATTTAAATCTTTAAAATTAATTAAGTTAAATGAAAATTGTAATATATATATATATATATTGGTAACTAAACTTCTTATTTAAAAAGTATGAAGAATAACATGTCTTAATATTTAAAGTTATTGAAAATTAATTAAATATAATAAAAATTACAATAAATACCCATGTATATATATATTTTTTGTAATTAAAATTCTTATTAATCATGTATAATATTAATAGCATACCTATTAAGAATAACAAGTATTAATATTTAAAATTATTAAAAATTAATTAAGTTTAATGAAAACTGCAATTATATATATATATATATATATAAACTAAAAATCTTATTTAAAGTATGTCTATGAATGATGTAAGTCCCAGTATATAAAACATTAATAAAGCTTAAAGGAAATTATGATAAATATTTATTTTCCCTTTTAAATTTTATTATAATTGAATTAAGTAAGTTTGAGACACAACACGTCAATTCTACATTCACTTGCAAAACTTCATTTGTAGTTATATAATAGAATCTAGTAAGAATCTCTCATTTCTTAGAGAGAGAAAAGTAAGTGAATATATAATTTTTTTTTTAATTTAACAATTGATTTTTACAATCTAAATTAGACATACAGTAGAACCCCTCTTAACCGGCCTCCGTTTAACCGGTTCTCCGCTTTAACCGGGCCGATATTTATTTGAAGTTGTTTTTTTTTTCCCAAATATTATAAACAATAAAAGTTTTCAAAAAGAAACATCGCGTGCAATATCGCACACGCTTTTGCACTCAGAAAAGGGACAGGCACAATTTGACCTTGACATTGGAGAAGGAGGCACGTGTTCTACCAATGAAGTGCGGTGATTGGCTGAGTCAGACGATCCTAAGTTGCGAGGGGTGAAAGGAAGGAAATGACTAGAAATGCGACAAAAGGACGAAATCACTTACAGATCATTGTTTGTTCCCGACTAAACGTGTTAAAAGCTGAAAGTTCTTTCAAAAATGGCGAGTTGTGGGAAAAGGAAGCGCGTTGTTGTGTCGATGGAATTACGTTTGGAGGCGTTAAAAAGGATTGATAAGGGTGAAAGCCTGAAATCTATTGCTTTATCTTTTGGTGTTGGTGAAAGCACTGTAGGTGACTGGAAGAAGAAGAGGTCCGAAATCGAGTCATTTTGCTCAAAATTAGATTCGAAAGACGCCCTTGAATCCCGTTCCACCCTGAAGAAACCAAGGCTGGAAAAACTAGATGATGCGCTTCTTCTATGGTTTAATCAGGAAAGAGCGAATGGAAAGCCGATCAGCGGACCCATCATTAAAGAAAAGGCTGTTCATCTTCATCAGAAAATGGGTGGAGAAGATGATTTTAAAGCAAGCGAAGGTTGGCTAAACAGATGGGAGAAAAGGCACGGGATCCACATGCTCACGATATCTGGAGAAAAGATGTCGTCCAACCATGAAGAAGCGGCTAAATTTTAAAAGAAATTTGAAGTTTTAGTGAAAGAAAAAAAATTATCCAGTGAACAAATATATAATGTGGATGAAACTGGCCTCTATTACAGAATGCTTCCATCGAAAACTTTAGCATCCAGAAAAGAAGCTGCGGCACCAGGCTACAAGAAAAGCAAAAACAGAGTGACTGCATCTCTATGCTCTAACGCTGCTGGCACTCATAAACTACCAGTGATGCTAATTGGTAAAGAAAACAGCCAAGAGCATTCAGTAATATCAACGTCAAGTCTCTCCCGGTTTACTACCGTTCATCAAAATCTGCTTGGATGAACCAAGAGTTGTTTGTGGAATGGTTCCATTCCGAGTTTGTGCCATCTGTAAAAATACATCTCAAATCCAAGAAGTTGCCTGTAAAAGCGCTATTGGTGTTGGACAATGCACCATCCCATCCAAGTGAAGAGAAACTGAAAGTGGGTGACATTGAGGCAATCTTTCTGCCAGCGAACGTGACGGCTCTGATACAGCTCATGGACCAGGGCGTAATAGAGAGTGTTAAGAGAAGGTACAGAAAAAAGCTTCTGACAGCATTGTGTGAAGAAGACTGCAGTGATATCAGCGTCATCGATTTGTTGAAAAAGATCAACATAAAGGATGTTATCTACATGATAGCTGAGTCATGGTCAGAGCTACCGGAATCCACACTGGTGTTATCTTTTCGAAAAATTTGGTCTACTAATCATATCGAAGAAGAGACGGTCATTTCAACAGAACTTTCTTCGGACACCTTTTTGTCAACATTAACAGGACTTGATGGATGTCATGACGACGATGCAGAAGACGTGGAGCAGTGGCTGGCCGCTGACAAGGATCTCCAGCAAGAAACTTTGTCGGATGACGAAATCGTAGGCGCCGTCTCAGATGTTCAAGATGACGAGGACAACGACACCGACGGCAAATCCGCCACATCCATCATATCACATACGGATGGAATAAAAGCTTTGGAAATGGCACTGTGCTATGTGGAGCAGCAGGCATTGGCCTCTCCCATGGATGTGATGCTCTTAAAAAAATGGCGAAACTATGCTGCAAGTAGTCGAACTTCCCGTCTCCAGCAAAAAAAAGTTACTGATTTTTTTAATACTAGTTCATCTTAAAGGTATGTGATAATCTGTGTTTTTGTAAATTTATACGATAAATTGACGTAAAAATTAAATTTTTTATTTATTTATAAAAAAAAAAAAGTGCATATTATCTCACATTTTTTCTCTTCTCCGCTTTAACCGGATTTTCGCTTAACCGGCTTACCCTCGGTCCCATTTAAGCCGGTTAAGAGGGGTTCTACTGTATTATGTAAATTCACTTACAAAATGAAAATTAATTTTAAGACGGTTTTACTTTTTCTTACTTTGACGGAAGATAATTTTTTACTATGCTTAAAGATTTAAAATTACACAGCATATTTTATTGTATATTGTAAATTCTAAAAGAAATTCTAGAAACAGTACATACAAACATGAAAATTAAAAAATAATAATAATAAAATAAATACTATTAGGTTTGCTTTAACGCATGTAAATACAATAAATCAATTATAATATATGTACACAAAAATTTTAATTAAGGAAATTTAAACAAAAATGTTAATATTTGTGTGTATATGTAATAAAGAAGCATTACCGTAATTATAAAGTTAATACAGATAGGGAAAAAAAATTACCTGTATTACATCCAAAGCTCTTAAATTCATAGTAATTCGTCGTTCACTAAATAATAAATGCTAGCAGCTAACACTTCAAGGCAGAAAATCATTTACATTTACTGCCTTAAAATGCTAGCAACTGGCAAAAGGTGAAGTTCGGTAACAACATGGGTTTGATATATAGAAAATACATATGATATTTACAAAAAATAAATGGGGATAAATACTCTTTCCTTATTATCTATAATATTAAGACACAAAGCATATTCTGTAAGACCAAAATCGTACGATGTGGGCATGCGCGAGAAAATTTTTAACCAATTGGGAGCTGGAATATTCCTTTTTTTTATACAGAATACCGATGATAGATGAAGCAGACGATGTTAATATTGATATGTCTATGGCAAACGCCTAATTAAAGCTCAGTAACGCCTAATTAAAGTTAATATTACTCCGTAGCTCAATCATAAAAATAATTCACACGATTAATTCATATTTTCCAAGGAAGTATACCTATTAAAAACAAAGCAATTCGCGAATACGTATCGGCATCGGTTAGTTTCGTATTCATTTTCGCTCGCCGAAAATTTCTGTACACTGAATGTGGCGCCATCTGTTGCCATGTCAATATATTATAACATATTCTTAAAAAAAAATTCCCATTTCTTAGAAAAAAAAAAATCTTTTAAAATTAACAAATTATCAAAGTTTATTGTTCTTTAAAAGTTAACTTTCATCAGTTGAAAACTTTGTTTAGAAAAATATTTAAAATCAAAAGGGGTTTTATTTTATTTTATTTTATTTATTTAATTATTATTTATCTAATTATTATAATTTCTGATATTTCATTTCGATACTGTATTAGAGTAAAAATAATTTGAAAAGAATAACATTAAAATATTGATATTTTATACGAGTAAAAATTTATTTATTTATTTATTTATTTTTAACAGTATACTTTTGTTGAAATATACTATTTTGATTGAATAAAGTGTTATAATACTATTCCAGTAAAAACAAATTTTAACTTTATTCCGATTTGCAGATTATTTTTAGAATACAATAAGTTAATATTTTGGATTATATAAAAGTGGTTTTACAAATATGGTAAATTGGGCAGAGCGTTTTAAACCGGTTAAAAGCAATGTGAAATATTAAAGCAAGGGTGTTTTAAATTTTATGGCGTGAAGATATTTTAGTTGCACATCATCCGTCAAATTTTGACGGGTATTAACTAGTATAAAACTAAAACGCACATTCACAAACACACAAGCAGAGGCAGCCATCTTTGTTTATCTAAAATATCCAAATGAAATCTCGCGGCGAGTGTGAAATTATCCTTGTCTGTGATTGGTCACCTTAAACCGATTTCGAAAACAGCCCTTTCTCTCTGGGAGAAGTTTCGACTCACATTTCCGAGAAGTTGGTGCTAGGGTATAAAACGCATATCGGGATGATTTCAAGTGAAAAATGACGTTTCCGATAGTGAAAAGTTTCCACGTCGAGTTCTTTCCGACGGGTTCGTTCTAGACCCCCTGGATACAATGCTCGAGCTGCCAAGGATGGGCTCACGAAGCCTGTTCCAGAGCAGAAGAAGTAGACGACACATTTTTATGCGATTTCTGTGTTATGTAATTTTTCAAATTTACAATTAAAAAGTTTCTTCCTATAAAAACGTAGCCTATTTTTGTTCTAAAAACTAAATCAAAAGTAAAATCAGCAAAAGCCTAATGACATAAAAACCCCTATCCCTTTTTACCCACCCTTGGTAGGGTAAAACGGGATCGTGTAAGACTTTGTGAAACCAGTATTTTTCACATAAATATTATTGAACAAATGTGACAAAGGTATTTTAAGTAGTTGAAAAGGTGTATACTTTTAAATGACGTCTAGCTTTGGAATGTACCTTGTACACAATAAGAAATAAAGCGAAGAATAGATAAGCTATCCTGTTTTGGGGTACTTTCCCCTATATGGGTAAGAGAAACAAAATAAATAAATAAATAAAAAAGTTAATAATAAAACAAAAATAAAAATAAATGCATTTCAAGAACAATTTGAAAGCCTTAAAATTAGAATATTAGAATTTATTTCATCATTAATATTGCTAAATTAAATTTAAAGGGTGAAAGTTTTCTAATAAATTTAGGAATTAAATATATTATTTAAAAACTACGATACTAAAACTCCATTGACAGAATTGTTCGAATCTGTCACGAATCGTGAATGAAGTAGAAAGATGGGTTGCTTCGCAGGAGAGAGGTTTTGGCGCTAGCTACGAAAATTCATCAGGCTGGGCTGCACGCGCCAACATAATGGAGATACGCGTCAGGGAAAGACCTTTTTACAGACAGTGGGAACCTGGATCCCCCAATGCAGCACGGGTGGAAAAAAGAGCTGCCGTAGGCAGCGGGTACTCGAAGCAAGGTCTAGAGTAATTCCAATGTTTATTTATTTATAAATTATTATTATTATTATTATTATTATTTTTAGCTTTTTTTTTTATAATGTGATGTAAAAATAAATACTGATCCAATTCTTTTGAAAATTCATTTAAGTATAGTGACCAGCGAAGTGGGCGTAGCCTGCTAGTACACATAATAATAAGAAGCCTCATATACAGTAGACTCCCATTCAACGCGGTACGGGAGTCTATTGTTTATACTGTAGTCACAACGCATTTCGAGCGTTACCTTTTTTGCTTTCGGAGCAAAATATTTTTCTGAAATGCAAGAGGTATAGAAAAAAAATTGTGCCAAATTGTGCTGAAAATTTGCACCTTCTGACTTCATGCGCTTTTCAAGTTTTCTTGTTCAACAGGGAGTTGAAGTTATTGGTGAATACAGCCGTTAGTCGTCCAGAATATAACTCATTGCTAATTCTCTAATTGTTTATACAAAACTTTCTGAACCATTTACGCACGTTGTACTATCCTTGGTATATTTATCATGAACAACTCATATCCTCTTAAAAGATTAAGAAACATTCTTGCTTAAAAAGAAAAAAGAAAAAGCGTAATACATGGTGAATATAATTAAACTTCCCTTATAAACACCATCCTTCAGCGTAAACGGGTGAACGGAATGCAAACGAAATTTTGTATATAGACTATACACAAGATTTGCTCACGGAATTTCGAAAAAAAAATTTTTTAGTTCCAAAATGTCCACCAGAGGGCGCCTTTTCCGGAAAAACATTATTTCAACACAATAAACGACCAAAACGGAATACAGAAACAATATTAACAATCCAGAACAAGAATTATGAGTAATAAAATGTGAAACCGGATATCCTAACCGAATAAACCGTCTAATCTGTTCTTGTTTCTGCAAACTGAACTGTTTTGTTTTTCTCAAACAGCGTACTGTTATTTTTTCCTTACCTTTACTTAGAGTGGTTCGATGACAAGGTAATCAGAAACTAGTCAATAAATGTTAATATTGTTTTTGTATTCCGATTTGGTCATTTATTGTGTTAAATTTAATGTTTTTCCTGAAAAAGGCGCCCTCTGGTGGACATTTTGGAACTAATTTTTTTTTTCGAAATTCCGTAAACACATCTCGTGTATAGAGTCTATATATCAAATTTCGTTGCATTCCATTCACCCATTTGCGCTGTAGGATGCTGTTTAGAGGGGAAGTTTAATTACAACCACCCTGTATATTAAATATATTGTACATTAAATACATTCGTTATGACATACTACTTATTATCCGACATTTTGTCTAACAAAACTTAAAATACACAATAGAATATATTTTTTCGATGAATTGCTGTTTAAAATTCTTTCTTTCGAATAAACATTTATAGGTTCAAATGTGATGACATTTTATTTTTACTATTTAGATCTAGTTCCAAAAGCACCAAAAACTTATGCATAATCGAAATACAAAACGTTTAGTTTAATCATACCATACAACTGACAGTATATCACATACCAGAACACCGAGCATAATATCTAAATACTCAATGTTGTTTAGACATATGAATAGTGAATTTGAGATAGATTATTCAAAGCAAGTGCTTAAGCTTAGTATTCCTATCACCAGCTATTTATGGCGGGAAACATATTTTTCCATTATAGGGGAGATTGCCCTATGCCTGTCAACCAATAAAGCCTACATGGGGTTATCTAATATTCTTTATATCTGTGCACCAAAGGTAAAGGTAAAAAAGACTTTTTAATTTTTTAACACTTTCCAATAAAATTAAAAAAAATTTAAGGCTTCAATTTGTCTGTCTGTCCATCCGCGTTCTAATACTCGTAAATATTCATGGAAGTTTTTCAATATTATTCAAGTCCATTATGGGAAGTTCTCTTTTCAAAATCGGGTAAATGCCGCCACTGATTTGTGTACAGGGACACACGAAAGAATTTCAAAGCATTGTGTTCTATGAGAGGTATTTCTATTAAGCATATTTTAATACATTTATTTTGCCACAAACCATTATCAAATCGACATTTATTATTCATATGCACACACACACACACACACACACACACAAAAAAAAAAAAAAAAAAAAAAAAAAAAAAAAAAATCTTTGTGATATAATATTATTAGTATCAAGATTTACAGTACCATACAAAAATATTCCGATAATACATTAACAGCTATAATTGGAAATTACTGGTATTTCATTTTTATTAAACATATTAAACATTTTTTTACTAATATTTAAGAATGATTATGATTTGAATAAGACTACTCTGTCTTTTTGTCCATTTGTTTGTCTGTCTGCACGTCTCTAGCTCAGTAAATATTTTCAAAACTTCGTTATCTGTTCTATTTAGTTTTGCGATATTCGTTGTGAGCGCTTTGAAAAACAAAAACAAAACAAAAAAAAAAATTAATAAAGGTCATATTGGATAAGTGTTATTGTATTTTTTAAAAACTTGTTATTTTATATACGAACTAAAGGACAAAGCAGGCAAAGCATTTTTGCAAAATAATTATAAAAACAAGAATTTCCTTAAACATATACAATTATATGCAAAGTAAATTTAATAAATAGTTTTTCTTGCCATTCTGACAGTCTCACTCTTTCAAACTGTACATATATATATATGTATATATATAATGCCACTAATTATTTCTGGAAGTTTGCGGTTCATCATTAACCTAGTTATGGTACGAACTTAGAAAAAGTGATTAAGATATTACAATGGGTAATTACTTTTCCTGATTAATCGTGTATATAAAAGAAGTATGTTAAAAAGTAACTATCAGTCTTTGTTCTATTAAATATTCTTATCATTATCTTCAAGGTAAATGTTTCGAAAGCCCAAACCTGAAGTGCCTTTTTTAGTTCTGAGAAAATAAAATTAATAAAATATGAACTTTTTTTACCCTTATAAAATTTACCTTTTTTGTTCGTACAATTAGCTGTATAACGCCATATATTTTAAAAGTTTTCTAACATGTTTAATATTACACCGATTCAAACAGAATATGATAGAGAGGAATTTAAAAATATTCTGAAGTTTAAATTAATTTTACAGGTTGATAATTAAGCAATTTATAAAATTAATTTTTACACCAGAATTTGTAACACGTTTAATTTTCTTCAGCAAGAGTTCTCCTTTTAATAGTTTAGAAAATTAAAAAAAAAATGCCGATGTCAAATAATTTTAGTTTGTGATATTAGACCACGATTCTATATTTAAAGACACCCCCCTCCCCTTCCATGTGGGGAATTACATTGGGAAAAAAATATACTACATTCGTCTAGAACGAATAAGTGATCATTTTCTGAATCTTAAAATTAGAAATATGGATTTCCGAGCTATGCGTATAAGGTAAATGAATAACCCAGATAGACGAAATGAGCGAGAATTTTTGGTCTATACTTTTCTAGATGGTGAAACAATATTATGAATATTATGAATCCTTTGTATTCCGAGAAATTCTCGCTTGATTTTCTAGAATTGGGTAAAAAACCAAAATTATTGTTACTAAAACTTGCCTCTTGTGCTCGCATTTATTTGCAGAGATTTTTAAATAAGTTTGACCACGATAATATAGAAAAACGCTCTAGAATTCCAATAGGTGTACTTAGAACTTGCAAGCAAAATGAACTAGAATTTATACGAATGACATGGAATTACATTTACAAGAGCTACAATTTAGCTTCTAGAAGTCAGTCACAGAATTTTTTCTCAGTGTAAATTCTTATCTCTATTATACATATTGGATTGGAATTAGTTGCTGTCACACTTTGCGTACCCAATGGGACTCCCTGTATACATTTAATGTCAGTTCCCCCATCATATTATAGGTATGGGGAACTTAGGTATTCGTGAAAATTTTCGACCTTGATTTTTTTACCTTTTTACATATTTTGAGGCGTGAGGAATCCGAAAGTAACAGAATGGATATGGTGCCCGTCTGCAGAGTGTATGTTAGTTTGGTGTATTAGTTTGTTAATCTATGCACATGATATCTCATGAATAAATGATCGCAGAGAGATAGGACCAGTTTTAAAATATCATTTATGACACTGGCAAGAACCCTATTGAGTTACAACATTCTAATTATAAAAAGTTTCGTAAGTTATTCGAAATTTACGATTTTCTTAACATGGGAGAGTAGGACAAATTTTCATTTAAACGTGTATTAAAGGTAATATTTTTACTTTGAGGATGTCAGACCAACTTTAAAATATCAGTTATGATGCTGACATGAATATAATTAACTATGAAAATTCAACTTTTAAAGTTTCGTAAATTTTTCAAAATTTACGAATGTCTTAACATGGTAGAATAGGGTAAAATTTCGCATAAACGTCCATTTTGTGGAATATTTTCATAGTGAAGGTGCCAACCACTTTTAAAATATTGTTTATAGCGGGCTACGCCGTTTCGCTGGTCACTATATTTAAATGAATTTTCAAAAGAATTGGATCAGTATTTATTTTTTTACATCACATTATAAATATAAACTAAAATAATTACATTGAAATCGCTCTAAGCCTCGCTTCGGGTACCCGCTGCCTACGGCAGCACTTTTCAACTAATTCACTGGGGAGCGAATGGTTCCTTTCGTAGTCCTTGACAAATACCAGGGGTTAGAAATCTGTCGATCATCCTAGAAAAATTTAATTAAACTCTGTTCCGCATTGAAATAAGACTTCTAGATTTTGACCCTAAACTACTACTTTTCGTGAAACAGATTGTTGTTATTTCTTTTATGCTTTTACAGGCATTTTCACTAAAACAATAATTCCAATAAAATATATGTCTTTTGCTTTAATCTTTGTAAAAATCCATATTGCATATTTATGTTTAACAATTTATAATACATTATAACGTATGATACAAAAATAAATAAATAAATAAAAATAATGTAAAAATATCTGGAGTGACTCCACTCGACTTTCCCAACATTAGATAATTAAAGATTGCATAAATAAATTAAAGTAAAATAAGTCGTTAAATAGACAAAATAAAAAGTTGTAATAGGATGACTGATATTTTTCTCTATATAGTATGTTGTTAATACGCTATTGCCCTTCAAATGGTTTGAGCCCATGGATCATAATGATAATGAAACTTTTGTTGTGTCCCTGTAAAACTTTGTATGCGGTAGACTCACCAAAATCTATATATTTCGTGTGACAGGGACTTATAATATGTATATAAATTTTCAGATAAATTGGTTGATACATTTAGACGTTATCGCACTTTAAAAAATTTGAGCTTTTATGCCATAATGATAAAAATAAATAAATAAATAAATAAATAAATTATTTGTGCGACTGTAAAAAAAACTCTAAGTGCTAGATTCTCTAAAATTCATACAGTTCGTGTGACGGTGATCTATAACACGGACATAAATTTTCAGCTCAGTTGGATAAGGCATTTAGACGCTGTCTCACCTTAAAAAATTTGAGCCCATAGGGCATAATGATAATGAATTTTTCATTGTGTTCCTGTAAAAATAGTATAGGTGCTAAATTCACCAAATTCTATACATTTAGTACAATGGTGACCGATAACATGTGAATAAATGTTAAGCTCTATAGAATAAGGCGTTTAGACGCTATCGCACTTAAAAAATTTGGACCCATAAGCCATAACGATAAAGAATTTTTCTTTGTGTCCCCGTAAAAAAATTATAAATGATAGATTCACCAAAATCAATAGGGTTCGTGCTACGATGAACTATAACATACGTACCAACTTTCAGCTCATTCGAACAAAGCGTTTAGACGCTATCGTGTTCACTGACATACATACACACGTGCATACACGTAAAAATAGCAAAACCAAAGTCAGAGGAATTTAAAACATGTAGAAACACCAAAATCTCAAAGTCGGATTTTTTACATGATTACAATACTTTCCTTACAAATGTATGTTCGGAAAGTAAAAAGTTTGATCAAATCATGCCAATCACAATTAATCCTTAATTGTTCTTTAGAAGCAAACTGCGTTTTATTTTTCTGCATTTGATATTTCATCTAACATGTATATAACCTGGAATTATGATTTCAGTTTGATTGTCATTAAAAGATAAAACACAAACTGTTTTCTTTTATTATTCATCTTAATCCTAACAATTGCTGGCTGCTGTGTGAAAATTGGGAAAGAAAAACTACGAGTCTATAGCTGAAAAAGGTAGAATAAAATTTTGGTGTCAAGTTTAATTACAGTACTGATATATGTGTTTTTCATATGAGAAGACTAGTAAGGTTTGTAAAGGAGAAAGTAACAATTCAGGGACTTTGTTTTTCAAAAATGATGCACTAGTGAATTCCGGTACACAATATTAATGATAATGAGTGCCCATGCATTCCATCTAATATGTAAGAATTCACAGAAATAAAAGAAGTATGGGAACTGCGTTACCACTGCGTTCCCATGCAAATTAAGCCATGTGCATTTATTAGCTATTAGCTCACAGACAGTTCGTACCTTGGCTTCATCGTAACTCCACTATTTTTCATTGTTTTTACATCATTTAGTACAGAAAATACATATATTTTTTACTCGTAAATATTTTCACTGTTTCTATTATGTTTTATGTACAATACAATCAAGTTTATTTATTTTATTTTATTAAGATTAACTACCTACCTTTGTTTAATCTCATTTGCTCTTTTTGCAGTTTATCTGCGATTTGCTTTATCCGCGGAATCCGTGCCTCTTAATTCCTCGGATAATCGGGAATTTAATGTATTTTATAGATACTTTTTCTTAGCTAATATTTTATTCTTCATGGAAATGAAGATAAAATAAATTGCTTTTTAATAAAACGAGGCTTTCACGTGCAATGGCAGTTCTAGAAAAAAGAGAGAAAGAGAGACGTTTCTTTTATTTTCGTGTCCTTCATAATATCGAACATGGAAAATGGATGATGGATGAAATATATATATTTCCTTTGGATACAAAAAACATCATTAAGCATTTTTATTTTTGGTTTTGTTAGTAAATGAGATTTTCTTCGGATTCTACTGATCAATAGTCCCTCTTACGGCAGTATTATGCGGTACGATGATTGGAAAATTTTTGTATTCCTTAAATCAAATTTTAATATCATTCCACTACGTTTTTGTATCTAGTATAATGTAATTTCTAGAGAGGGAAGTAGTCGAAACAAAAGGACAATGAAAAAAGTGAACATCGATATGCCTGCATGCATATTGTTCTCTGGATGCAATTATAAGTCGGATTCGAACAACAAAATTTGTTATCAAGTAAGTTTATTGAAATATTTTTAAAAAAAATTTAATGGCGATGTAACAATTAATCAAAAATACATTTCATTATTATTATTATTATTATTATTATAAAAATAAATGCTGAATTATATTCTACTAAATGTCCAAGGAGAAAAAGAAAACTTTTTTTTCCCGTGATAATTATATGATATGTAGAGATGAAAGTAAAAAAAGCTCAAGTAATTAGAATAAAATAAAAATTTAGGGCATTAGTAAACAGGCTTTTTTTTTTTTTTTTTTTTTTTTTTTTTTTTCCGGCGCTAAAGAAAATTGCATAGTGGAAAAAAAAGCGATCCCAAAACTTTTTATTTTTATTCGTTTACTAGTAGGCTTTGTCTGTTTCACTGGTCACTATATTTAAATGAATTTAAAAATAAATAAACACGTAATTGGATTGTGGATTGGAAAATAAATCTATAATAATAAAAGAAGATGTCTGTCTGTCTATGCATCTATACGTTCAGCCCCTACTGAACACAGAAGTACAAAATTTGACATGCGGACGCTCAGAAGCCTTTCCGAGTGCATAGTACAAAAAGAATTTAAAAATTTTAATTAGATTCGGAGATATTAATTAAAACGTCAACCTATGTCTAATCAAAAAACGATTCAAAAAGGCCTCCCTCTCGCTCTGTGCAACAATCCGCACATATATACCTGTTTATAGGACTAATATGGCAGAAATTGCATTATATGACACCATTTTTTCCCATTTTTAGGCATAAAAGACAAAATGGTATTTTCAGGGCCAGTTATATGCCCTTCTGCTACTGAGGTCATGTCCCGCATGCCTCTTGTTAATCGGCCCTTGCACGCAAATCTTTCTTCTATATTTTCATATACAAATTCACTCAAAACAAATAACTTTATTAAAACTTAAAAAAAAAAAAAAAAAAAAAAAAAAAAAATCGATAACTTTTATTTAAATTATCAGAGATCAATAGTTCAATTATTCGTTTTAAAGATACTGACGAAATTTTTTAAAAGGTGCCCATATCGAAAATTTGCCCTCTCGGAGGGGACTTACCCCCAGGAGGAAATCGTTGCTCCTGTGTGTCCATATTTTTTTTTTTTTTTCTACTTGATTATTACTATCATGAACAACTCTTTTTAATTTCATAATGATTCGTTAAAAATAATTCTCATTGTGTACGTTTATAAAAAATTTTCGTCTATACCACCAAGTTAAGAACTTAGAAAAATCCGGATGGCAACGCCACCTGTTGGAAGATTTTCACCAAAAAACAATAGGCATTATTTTATGTTATGGTGCAACTGTATATACATTTACATGTAATTCTGTGCAATGTAATAGTATCTGAGATACAATTGGAACAAAAATTTCATCACACACAGATAGACGTCTTCTAAAAATGGCCAATCGAGTTCTAGATATCTCAAAACATGTAAATCCATCGAAAACTGGAAGTTGAAAATTTTTATGAATTCAATACTTTATTCTGTTGAGTACAGAAGAAAGTATAAAAGATTGAATTCATGACGTAGGATAATATATTATAGCTATAGTACGAAGGTGGATGAAATTAAGCGAATAAATATAGCAAGATAAAGAAAGAATGGGTTTTACGACACTCTAGAGCTTAAATATATATATATATATATATAAAGAGAGAGACAGAGATAATGGGAAGATTCCTTAAACTGAATTAATGAGTTTTGTAAAATTATTTGTATGTGGGTTAGTATTTTTTAAACCTTTTTTTAGGCAACAATGTTTGCTTTATACACGAGACTACATTAAAACAGTCATTCATTATTTATTTTGGTGGGAGGGGGAGTGGACCCTCCCTTTGCCTACGGCCTTGCACATAACATCGCATTAATACAAATCATTCCTTTTTTTTTTTTTTTTTTTTTTATGAAACTGAGTGACTACAAATAATTATTTTCTTAATTTGTTTATCGTTGGTCCCCTAAATTCTCTCGTGGTTAAAGTTTTAATGGGTAAAATGGTACTTCTAACTTGTTTGTTTACACTGGCGGCTTTGAACGAAGATTAATCTAATAATTCTCAGAAAATTCGAAAATAAATCCTAAATTAAAAGTATTCTCTAATATTAAACTGTAATATGATTTTATTATTTCTTACTGGTACTAATTTTATAAAACTTGGTTGATATAACATATTTTAAAGTTTTGAACTTTTTTGACGTGAACTATTCAGCTTAAGCATGCTCAAAAAATAAATTTTGGTGTAGTTTTATTGGAATAAATGATATTTTTTCTATGTAAAAATTTAACGTGTGAGTTTAATTTTACTTTAAAATTTATGATATCGTGTTTCAAGTAGGTTATAAATACCAAAAATGGAAATTTCTGAAATTTGTAATTTAAATTGCGGATATTTATTATAGAAAAAAACTGGGTATATGTTATAACAATAACCATAACACACACACGCGAACAAAACCTTATAATAACAACTTTATCTAAATTAAATGCGCATGGCTGTTAGCGTTACTCGAGAAACACCACGTGGAGGTCGCCATGCATCGTTTCTCATGGGGAGTTTTGATAAGGCAGACCTAGGGTGCCTCGATAAGATAAGAGTGGCGACAGATCTGTGACAGATTCTCATTGGACGAGACTGACCATCAGCCGCCCGGGGCGATTGTTGGATGATGCTCCATAGGTTTTACATTGAGAGTTTCGCATATGTCGAAAAAAGCATTTTTATCTCTTGATATTAAGTAACTTTGATTTTTTTTTCTTTCAGAAATACATTAAGAAAGATTATTTGTAAAATATCAAAACATATTTTACTGAATAATGTTAATTATTAATCTGTTTTATTAACTTTATTGATGGATGAGGTAGGCAGACTCTTTTACTAGCCTGTTTCACAGCTTATAAATTGATATAAATAGAAAAAATACTGTATGATTATTGTCATAACTGATCTGTAGCCATCTTATTTATTAAATATATTACTTTTGTCCTATTTTTGTGCTATTTAAATTTTAAAAAATAATGATTTCATTGATAAAGCAAAGTAGAAATATTTGGCGATATTTAACATGGTACTTGGCGAGAGATTCTCAGCCAGTGTTTTGACATCTTTTCACAGAGAAAGTTTAAAGCTTTATAAGTGTGTATCTCTGTGTGTATTATGTGTAAGAGTATGTACTAAGGAATATATAAATTGTTTCGTATTTATTACGTCTGACTAATTACGAATTAATGTTTAATTTTCTTCAATAAAATTGATAGTTATTTACTATTTTGAAAATAAAGATAAAAATAAAATAACTAAAAATTAATTCATTAGTTTCTTTCTTTCTTTTTTCTTTTCTTTTTTTTTTTTTTTTTTTAATAGTGAGTTTTGTAAGCATTAAAATTTATAAATATATTTAAATATTTTACAAACGTTGTTTCTTTTTAATTGTTTGTTAAAACATTTATTTTGTGGAAGGCATATTATTTCTCCCCTAGAAATATTTACATACGGTGTGAATTAAATCTGGTGATACCTTTAATTAGAAAAAGAATGATGATACGATTTTAGATTAAATTATATGGTGTGTCACTCACACGACTTTTTCTTACACTGCACTTCAATGTAACAAAGACATCGCATATTAAGTTCAGTAAGGTAAGGTAGTATTATGTGTAAGAGTATGTACTAAGGAATATATAAATTGTTTCTTATTTATTACGTCTGACTAATTACGAATTAATGTTTAATTTTCTTCAATAAAATTGATAGTTATTTACTATTTTGAAAAATAAAGATAAAAATAAAATAACTAAAAATTAATTCATTAGTTTCCTTTTTTTTTTTTTTTTTTTTTTTTTAATAGTGAGTTTTTAAAGCATTAAAATTTATAAATATATTTAAATATTTTACAAACGTTGTTTCTTTTTAATTGTTTGTTAAAACATTTATGTTGTGGGAGGCATATTATTTCGTCCCTAGAAATGTTTACACAGGGTGTGAATTAAATCTGGTGATACCTTTAATCAGAAAAAGAATGATGATACAATTTTAGATTAAATTATATGGTGTGTCACTCACACGACTTTTTCTTACACTACATTTCAATGTTATAAAGACAGATCGCATATTAAGTTCAGCAAGGTAAAATAATATAGTTCAATGTACTCTAAAATTAATCTAAAAAAGGTGTAGGTCATTGTTTCATTTGGCATAAAATTCTATGCGAGGGGAGCTGCCGCCCTCCTAACCCTCCCCACCCCGTTTAATTATAGTGCTTACAATAAATAAAAATAAATAAATAAATAAATAAATAAAGTCTAATTTTAAAAACCTCTCTTTCTTTCTCTGTTACAAAAATTTTGTGGTAGCTCGAGATCAAGATTCTAATGCACAATATTTTACGAAAGTTTTTATTTTGTCACATTTTAGCATAAACTGGAATCTTTCAACTTTTGGTGCATATTAGTTGACAAATGGTGCTACTAATGATAATGAAATTAAATCGGGATGCATTATGAATTCTATGAAAAATTTCCCTTAGTTCACTATAAACAAAAAAATTCTTTAGTTCAGTATGTTTTTGGTTTTTAAAAATCTAAGTTAAAAATAATGGTTTAATAATAATACTAATAATAAATCGAAAATTAACACACAGAAAAAATAAAAATAATTATTAAATAAAATTGTTAAAAGTCATAAATTTGTATTTCTAAGAGCAATTCTTTTTTTTTTTTTTTTTTTTTTTCTTTTTATAAATTTGGCGATTTAAGTCTATCGATAACTTGTTATTTGACAAAACTAAAAATAATTTTGTGAAAAGAAAATGCTTAATTTCAATGCAATTTAAACGAATTATGAATAAATTAAGTCTTTTTTACTTAAGAAAATTAAATATCCCGCCAGAAAAGTAAATGTTCACCAGAAGCATTTTCTCGCCAACGTAAGATAACAGTCATATCTAGAAAGGATCAACCCCCCCTCGTAGCTTACGCAAGCAACCCAAGATTTCATCCACAGCGGTTGCGCACTGAGAACTGTCGTCACTCTAGTAATATAGGCACCCTAGGCAGGCCCCCTTGCCTACTGCCAGCAAGCATCCCGAGGTAATTTAGTCTTTTACACTACGAATGCAACAACAACAACAACAACAACAACATATTTTCAGAAAATTCCTCAACTTTTGGAATTTCTTTTTTTTATGATGTTCTGGAGAAACAGAAATTGGTTGATTTTCAATAACCGTTTCCACTGTCTGAGAAAGAACTGATTCCACTTCGATTTGAAACGGAGGTTCGTCAGTAGAATTATCAGGCAGTGCAGTAGAAACCGTTTCTTTTTCATCCAGTGTGTCCACTACCTGAGACTGAACTGAGTCCACTTCGGTTTGGAACGGAGGTTCATTAGTAACGCTCTTTTATATCCAACTTTGGATGCTTGCGAACACGAGCTTTATATAAAGCTGGGTTATAAAATTTTTTACTATCATTATTCGTTAACAAATAACGTCCAGCAAAGATGGAAGTCACTGGACACGCATACCTTTCCCGAGCATCATCCGTAGGATGGTGCTCGAAAAGTTTAAAAATAAACCACATGAGGAACTTTTTTAAAAAGTAACTCACTAAGAAAACACCTAAGAACGAAAGATACATCATTCTCAGATGAGGGTCAGTAATTAGACTGAAGAAAATTGTTAAAAAGAGAAGATTTTCATTGTTGTAAAAATATATATATAAACATTGTTGTTTGTCAAACAATTATTTTTTATTAAATAGTTGTTGCAATTGTTCATTCAATTGTTCAATTGAAATATTGGATACATTGTTGCAAAAATTTGTATAACACGAATATTAATTTTGTATTCCATGCCATGTGAAAATGTCGATCAAATTAAAATATGTCATTAATATAACGATAAATTTAACAGGGAAAAATATCATGTTAAATAGAGGAATCATTCTAGAAACTGGGTTGCAGCAAGTATTAAAACTCCTGATATTTTTCATTATATATGAAGTTGAAAATCTGTTGCCAGATCGTATGAAATTTTGAAACTTCATCAGTTGCATCTGTATCACTATGAAAAATTTCACCATAACTAAATTTCAGGACGCCCATAATGCACAAAAATGTGTCAAAATATTTAGCAGGCTTATGGCAGTGTCTACTATAGCCTCTAAATTTATGTGCTGCGCTGTGTTTTGCTGTAGATTTTTAAAGCCAACTACAACGCGATTGGCTTAAGTCTGAGTGAAGTACCCTGCGTGGAGATCTTTCTAAGCAGTTTTATCTATATACCTTGGGGTGGGAAACCCGTTTCCAAGCATAACTTTGCTTCAAATTATCTCAGCAAGATTGATTTTTATGTGTGGTGGGTTTATGCCTTCCTAACACGTACTGTAAAATAATGTTACGAAATTTATCCCCCCCCCCCTTTTAAAGGAGGGGGGAGGCAAAAACACGCTTATAAGTGTAACTCTGCTACAAATTACCTCAGGATAGCGATTTTTTGATATGTCGATTGGTTATGCGTACTCAAGACACATACTACAAAGGGATTTTGTAAGATTTCGTCCTATCCCCCCGGTGGGGGTGGGGCAAAAAACATGTTTATAAGTATAACTTTGCTTCAAATTGTCTCAGTAAGATTAATTTTTACGTGTGAGTTGTTTATGAGTTCCGAACACGCATTATAAAGGGATTTTACGAAGTTTCCCCTTCCCCCCTTTTAAGGGCGGGGGGGGGGACGCTTTAAGAGTAACTCTGCTCCAAATTATCTCAGAGTAGCGATGTTTTCATATGTCGATTGGTTATGTGTACTCAAGACGCACACTACAAAGAGATTTTGTAAAATTCCGCATTATCCTCCTTGGAGGTGGGGGGACAAAATCATGTTTCCATGTGCAACTCTGCTCCGAACTATCTTATGCGATTTTTTATGTGCGGGCTGGTTATTCGTTCCCAACGCGCATTTATAAAGGGATTTTGTGAAAATTTCCCTTTCCCACTTTTAATGGCAGGGGTTTGGGGGGGGGGGCAAAAACACGTTTTAAAGAGTAACTCTGCTCCAAATTATCTCAGGAAAGCGACTTTTTGATAGGTTGATTGGTTATGAGTACTCAACACATGTTTCCATGCATAACTCTGTTCCAAATTATATTAAAATGGCAATTTTTGATGTGTGGACTGCTTATGCGTATTTAACACACACTCCAAAGTGATTTTGTGAAATTACACCCTACCGCCCCTTTGGAGGAGCGGGAGCGGGGGGGGGGTAGGGGGTAAACACCAGCTGTAAAATACGAATTTTCAACATGTGAAATTTCTCATTTTGCAATTTCAAAATAAAATATTAAAAAAAAAAATGCGTTTTTAAAAAAGGTGCGCCAATTTAACAGTTGGGAATTTTCTGAATGTGAAAACAGAATTTAAAAATATGTATTAGTTAATTAGTTATACGTAAAGTTATACGTTCCCATAGAATATCATTGGCTCGGGTTTCCGGCGACCGTGAGTGAAGAGGACCGTTAAAATTTAAAATTATTATTATTATTTCATAGAAGTCATTTTTTTTTTTTTCATATGCATGAGCAAATTTAATATGTTATTATTGTTCTTAGCACGTGAAAGCATATTTCATTTTATGCTGGGAAAAAAAAAAAAAAAAAAGGCAAAAATACCAAATGAAAGGGGCGATTTTTCTGAATCCGTCGGACTAAACAGCTTATCGATCGGACAATTAGATTTTTTTTTTAGTTAACTATGTAAAGTATGAAAAATAGGAGACAGAGTCTAAGGAAATCTCTTAAGCCTATCTCTTAAGACTAAAACGTGACAGAGTCAGGCACTGATGAGCGTAACTATATATGCTGATACATTAATTAACTGTAATAAATAAATAAATAAAATAAAGTAAAAATAAATAAATAAAAATAAAACAATTGTAATTTAACCCGATATTGCTTGGATTTTATTTTATTTTATTTTGTGATAATGCTCCAAATCATGTTAACCACGCTTTTGTTTATTCCTTTTAATTTTTGAATATTGCAACGCCATGAATCAAGACGGAATATTGCACCAGTTGGCGAATTTTAGGAAATGTGCCAGGTAGAGATCTAAACTACATACATCTTCATCAAAAGCCACAATTAAAACAATACGAATTAAAATAATAATAATAATAATAATTAGACAAAAACAAATGTTGATAAAAATCTTATACAGTAAAAAAAAAAAAAATCAACTGTCTTAATTTTGTTAAAGATAAATTTTAATATCTGTTAATTACTAACTTAACTATAGAAACAAATCTTTTGTAGCCTTTTATCCTTTTTCTTGTTACTGTAAGACTTACTGTAATACCGCTTATTATTAAAAAATTGGTATAGGTGTGCAATAATAATTAAACTTTTTAATAAACGTTTAAAAGAATAAAACTGTGCAATATCACCTGAAAAATAATTTTCTACGAGTTTCTAATATGCATTACATTTTCGTACTTTTCGTATCCCCAGAGGAATTAGAAGAGAAATGAGCAATGCTAGAGGTGGAAATTACACCATATAATACGTTTTACTTTAATCAAACTAAAAGCATCGATTTTAAATTTGTATTTTTTCCCCATTAATATTAGCTCTGTAGCAAAAGATTTGAGCTATTTAACTTTCATTTTAGAATAATTATAAGAGCAAACTGAGGGAAAATTATAGGCAAAAAACTACTAAAATTGTAAGGTATGTCAAGGCTACATGCAAAGAAAGTAGATGAAGTAAAATATAATGGGAAATAAAACCTACTTTAAAATGGTGTTTTATTTTAGCAATGACTAACCATTCGATTTATCGATTATGTAGGTTTTTTTTTTTTTTTTATTATTATTATTTCTTTCTTTCTTTTTCTATGTATGATGCAAAATGTCCTCCCTTAGACCTTGTGCCATAAAAATCCATTCAACTTTTTTTTTTTTTTTATCGGAGATCTGTTGATTTACAAAATGAAAATTTTACAAAAATGACGCTTTATCATTTTTTAAGAGTTGTATATAGAAAATATTAATTTATTTTTATTAATTATGTTTTTACTTCCACTACCCTACCACCGTACTTAATAAAAATATTGCATGTGTTAAAAATTTCTCTATCGAGTTTCCATCTGATATACATGTTTTAAATTCTCCTGAATCCAAAAAATGGTTTTTGGAAATTAGTCGGTGTATACGTTGTGACATCGACAAGGTTTTCTTCTTTTGTACTCGACTGCGAGTGTGAGGTCCGAGGTGCCACTCTGTCTGCGAAATCATGAAAACGGACATTCCGTGCATCCTTTCACACTCTCATATACAAAGTCGCCGCAATTTCGCACTCGACTTTGATAATGCCGCCTTGCGCTCCCAGGCGAAGGTGGTACCCAGACATTTTGACGCCGAGCAAACACCAATGAACTATTAAACTAGGTGTGAACTTATGTATCTCACGTGACCAAAAACTTTTTGCTTTGTTGTCATCTTGTGGGAAAATAGTCCCCCCCCCCCCTTTGCATCTCATCAAAATTTTGAAGTACTGAAAAATTAGAAATAACTCTAGAGACTTGGATTATGCACTGTGTAGAGAGAAGTCGTTCTCCTGAACTTCTCTGTAATTTTTACACATGCTAGGAATCACAATTTTTTTTTCACAAGAGTATTTATTTTTTAGTTTCACTAAAATAATAAGATTGACTTTTAACAAAAGTTTCAATTCAAGTGACGTCTTCTGTACCCGATTCTGAATATATCACAACGTGTGTATATGAGTGAGGAATTTTCTGGCTACCATACACTATCTACCAATAAGTATTTCGACACTTTCGAATTTACACTTTTTGACAAATATCTAGAAATATTCGGCAGGAATTATCTTGGAACTTTGGGAATATAAACAACATGTTATACCTCATACATTTCAGCAAAAGTTTTGTCTTGAAGAGGAAAAAAGGATCAATAAAAAATTAAACACAAGTCAAAATGTTTTAGATCACTGTGGTGATTAATTAAAACTTTTATGAATTTTTTATTTATAATCCGACCACATAATCCGCAAGCTTTTAAAAAATTTCATTTGGTAATTTAATAGCCAAAAGTGTTGAGCTGCTTACACGAAAGCCCCAATTTAATATCGTGTAAATTCAAAAAGTTATGAGAAACAGAATGAACATAATTTCAGTTTCTCTCAAAATAAAAGCTGAACTATAAAAGGTTTTACTCACATTTCCCCCAAATTCGTATGTACTTACTGTCATTCACTACGGTATGTTTGTGAATCTCAAGCTAATAAAAAATGCGCCTCCATTTTAAGGTAAATGTAAGCCTTGTCATTTGTCTCTCCGTGACTCAGGTGGTTAGAGCGCCATGTTAGTAACGCAGTGGTCGAGCGTTCGATACCCCGGAGTGTTAATTTTTACAGATAATTAGTAGAAAAGATGTCAAATGATAAAATAAAATCTTTTATTGACTACACAGTATCCTAAGAATTTTTGAAGAGTTTTTTTATGAAGCCTTTTTTTATATTCGAATGCTGAAATATAAGGAAAAATTTAGTATTCAAACATAAAAAATCTTTTATGAAAATTAACTCATCGATAAATTCACAAAGTAGTACACAAACATATTTAAAATATTTTTTAAAACTCAAAATTAAAAAATTGTTTGCAGGGAGCAACATTGTATGCATATTTTTATAAATCTAAAACAATTATGCAGTTATTTACAAAAAAAAAAAAAAAAAAAAAAAAAAAAAATGCATATTTACGTTTGTAATGACCGATAGATGGCACAACCAGAGCAATAACTAATGGCCAATCATAGCAATGCATCGGTCAATGGATCAAATGCCTCAGAAATTTTTTTGGGGTGATTTGATCCACGACCGGTTCACGGGATACATTACGCTGAACGACTTTGATCCAGACTAAGAATTTGGGTTTAAAAAGTTTTTTTTTAAATATATTATTATTTTGATTCAATGAATGTACAATCGCAATACAGTGTTCAGTCACTGTTAAAAATTTCTGTAAATTTAATGTAAAGATTTATCCAGAGTCTCTGTAAATTTACAGTAATTCTTAGTTAAAAGTGAATAATCGAGATTCTCAATTTTTATTCTGTATTTTTACGTAATTTTATTACTTAATTTTTTAATTAAAATTAAAAATGACTGTTTCTAGTTTAGAAAAAGCATTCTAAGTCCGAAATATATTCTCAACAATAATTAATTAAATTAATATTAATTATTAAGATGAATGTATAAAATAAGTTTTTTAACATCTCCGTTTATTTTTCTCGGTAATTTTACGTAAGACTTAAAATAATAGATTACACATAGTTTTCTGTTGAAATTTTTAACAGTGTGATTGTAAATATTGAATCTCCCCCATCATCTTCCTTTATTTTGAAGTTAACTGAAATTCTGTTCATTCTATAACGCATAACTTTTTTAATTTACACAATATTTGTTTGGGGTTTTCATACGTAGCATAATACTTTTGGCTATTACATTATGCAAATGAAAGTCTTTAAAATCTTGCGCATGCGTAGTTAAAAATTATTTAGTACAAATGCTCATATTTCATAAGATATTTAACATTTTTGCGTTCTGACTGCAGTATGCTGTGTCTAATGCAGTACGCCAAATTTCTTAAAATCGACTTTGCACTAGGTCTAATCACCAAAATTATAACTCACCTTCTCGAACCGTGTTCCAAAAAAGAAGTAACTTCGGCTATTAAAAAAAATGGTGATAAAACCATTGCCTCGTATCCAAGAGAAAATTTTGTCTTTGCCTTCACTGACGGTTCCTCAGATGAAACTCTACTCTAGACAACGGAGGAGCTGGTGTCAACTTTACTTTCCCACAGAGTGGAAGCACAAAGCAATTTAAGATCGGAGGAGGCAAAATAGCTTCAAACTACACTTGTGAACTCATTGCCCTCCAAAAAGCCCTAGATGAGTATATAAATCTTGACGAAAATGACAGAGCCAAAGGGTTAATCATCTTCAGTGAGTGCAGAGCTGCTCTTCAAGCAATTTAAAGGGGTTCTTCAGGGCTAATTATAAATATACACCGTACACTTCATAAGATTTTCCATTTGAAGAAATAGTGCACCATGCAGTGGATTCCCGTGCATGTTGGCATTACTGAAAACTAGAGGGCTGATGCCTTGGCAAAAGAAGCAAGACAATTAAACACCAGCAGGGTTACTCATGTCACTCTCAGAGATATCAATTCAGTTGCTAAGGCAAAACTCAATGATAGGAAACTCAAAATCAAACACCAAATCCCTGAAATCAGTACCAATAGAACTCTAACAAGACTCCGGACAGGACAATTTAGGGGGATGAAGATCCATAAAGACGGGACAAGGACTTACTGCCTCTGCAAAAACTGCCCAGACATAGAACTAACCCCCAAACGTCTTTTCAACTGTCCCGCTAATCTGGCGCAATTGTAGCAAATAACTGACAATCCGTGGGCGGACTTATATGAAGAAAATTGCCTTCAAATAGCAGATGCTGTATTTAGGACCTTTGGTCCCATTTAAAATTATTTTCTATCCATGAAACGACACCAACCAATCAACCAACCCTAGGTGTTATAATTAAAATAGTTTTTTTTTTTTCAATTTTTTAAAGAAATCGTTATAATTCTAGGAATATGTATATGGTAGCCTTATAAAAATTTATACAGATAATTAGAAGAATCCTCATAATCACATGCTACAGCCAAAACACATTTCAAGTATTACTTTTTACAGGGAGATCAGAACATTTTGATTTTTTTTTTTTTTTTTACTTTTTTACTGTTTTTTTTTTTTTTTTTTTCTTTCTTTCTTTCTTCAGGACAAAACTTTTGCTAAAGTATATGAGATATAACATGTTCTTAATACTCCCCAAGTTCCAAGATAATTCCTCAAGAATTTTTTTAGATATTTAACATAACATCTAAATTTGAAACTGTCCGAATACTTATTGGCAGATAGTGTATTTCCAAAACGAAAAATGATAGAACGACAAAACTTCATGCTTAAGGTAGGTCCGGTGTACAGATGTTTTTCAGACTTTTGGTGAAAATTGGAAAACCGGAAAGGAGACATGGAAAGCTGGAAATGGGACAGTAAGCTACATCTCAAAAATGGTTTTAACGATTTTTTCCACAGTTGCTATATAAACCTCTCTTTATAGATGCCCTTTCGTATGTATTAATTACTTACTTCAAGAAAATTTCCTCCTGAATAAATTGGTCAATTTAAATTCTTGTAAGTGGGTTTCTGAAACATCGGTTCTACGGATTTTATTCAAACTAGCCCTATTAACACCTTTTTAGATTTTTTTTTTTTTTTTCATACACAAGTTTTAATTTCCTGGGAGCAGGTGAGTTTGCCAAATTTTGATCAAATTCGGACATGAGACTGAAAGTCTTCATCTCAAAAACGACTCTAACGTTTTTCTTCAATCTGCTGCATAAACCCTTTTTTAGATGTCCTTCACTGTAAAAACAAAAACAAAAAACGGTAGTTTTTGCAGCAGAATATACTGGCACCCATATTATCAGCCCATTCTGTTGTAAAATAAGGTAATTTACAGTGGAGATATCTGTAAAGAGAGACTCTTTTACAGTTGTTTCTGCTGTAAATTACTTCTTTTCTAACAGCAGAATGTGCTGGCACCCACATTGCCAGCACATTTTACTGTAGAAAGTATCGTTTTTTTTTACAGTGTTTAGAATGTATTACTTAATTGCTACAAAATAAATAAATATATAATAGAAATAAATAAATAATAATTAAAAGAAAAAAGAAAATAAAAACATCCTGATTAGGTACACTGCAAAAAATCGCCGTAAATTTTACTGGAAAATCCTGTAAATTTCTACGGGAAAGAACTATAAATCAAAATACAGTTTAAAACTGTAAAATTATATCACTGACATATATTTTACGTGGAAATCCTTTAAATCAAACAGGTTTTTCGTAAAGAGTGGAGTTTTGTCCCATATATTTGACGGAGAAATACTTGCACCACAGCCTGAAGTTTTTTCCCGTAATTTTACGGGTTAATTTTTTGCAGTATAGGTCAGTTTTAAATCTCAGAAATCCATGCCACGAAAACGGCTCTATCGATTTTCTTTATAAACTCTTTTTATATGTCTTTAAAGCGTGCGGAGTATGTATTAGTTTGTTACGACAAGAAATTTGTTTTTCTGATCACACTATCTCAAGAAAGTTCATAAACACATAGTGGTGAGTAATGGAAGTCGTGTGGTTCTTACACATCACATTTTTAACACTTTCCAACAAGGTTGAAAAGTATTAATGACTTCGGTTTGTCTGTCTGTCTGTCTGTCTGTCCACGCTCTAACTCCCGTAAATATTCATGGAATTTCTTGAAACTGATATATGTTATTCAAGTTCACTATCGAATGTTCCCCATTGAAAATGTAGTGTTTTTGTTTATCACGAACATCTACTGGTTTGTGTACAGGGACACTCGAAAGTATTTCAAAGCATTAAGTATATTGTGTTCTATGAGAGGTGTTTCTATAAACCACATTTTAATACCTTTACTTTTCATAAATTTTAATAAAATTGAAATATGTTATTCATATGCACAATTTTTTTTCTGTAGACTATAGCATGATTAGCATTAATATTTACACGGCCACACAATAATATTCACTTACATTAACGGCTATTACTGGAAATTTGCTGGAATTGCATTTTCGCTTACATTAAGCATTTTTAACAATTCTTAAGAATGTTTAAGAATGAATATGATTTGAAATGGTGTATCTGTCTGTCTGACTGTCCATCTTCCCATCTCCAGTACCCGTAAATATTTTCAGAATTGTTTAAAAATGATATATGTTATTCAAGTTCACTATGGAATTTTTCCTATTTGAAATGGCATTAATAGGTCCTATGCAACTGGTTTGTCTACAGGGACACACGCACACACACACAAAAAAAAAAAAAAAAAAAAAAAAAGAAAGAAAAAAGAAAAGAAAAGAAAGGAAAGAAAGAAAGGAAAAGAAAACCCAGTGCATTCCGTTTTAGGACGGGTATTTTTATAAATCACATTTAAATAACTTTCTACTGCAAAAATCATAAAGAAAGTGAAATTTACTGTTAACATGCTAAAATAATGTTTTTTTTTTATTTTTTATTATTATTATTATTATTATTATTATTATAGAGTATGATATGGTTAACCTTCATATGGTTGCAGGGCTACACTAAAATATTCAGATACATTAAGAGCTGGAATTTGAATCTAAAAGGGTTGCATTTTCTTTTGAGTTAAACATTTTTAACACTTTTCAACAGTGTTTAAAAGTGGTTATGAATTCAATTAGAATATCTGTATACCTTTTAGCCCTTCTGTGTATCCATTGTGTGATAACGTAGGCAAAGAACGTTGAAAGTTACATGATACAACAAGTACATGCAGTTGGAAAGCGTTAATAATCAATGTGTATCGCATGATTTTTCGTTCTTGTTATCAATTATCGTGAGTATCGTATTACTGACTTCGTATGCGATCAGATTTTGTAAATATACACTTGTGCAGAGATTTTGGTGGATTTAAGTTACCCCTTTCTGACAAACATATACTTAGAAAATTTTACTATTAGCAGAGATTAAAAGTTTTTGAAATGTATGGGGAGATCGGGGTACATTGTACCATGGGGTAAAATAGACTACCCTTATTATTCATTTTATTTATTTATTTTTATGCTTCGTGTTTTGGCACATAGATAACAGCAGTGCAGTGATGAAACTTATCTAGCAACTTCATGTCTAACGGACAATTTGGCCATTTTACAACATTTTGGCCATTTGGCAGCCAAAAGTAAATATATTTACCTAAACGTTTTTTCTTTTCATAATTCAAGAATTATCATCAGGAAGAGGTTATCCAGCGCAATAAAAAGCTAAGGTCATCTATTATTATATTTAATCTAACTAAAATATTTTAAAAAATATATTTATTATTATTATTATTATTATACTAGCAGGCTACGCCCGCTTCGCTGGTCACTATATTTGAATGAATTTTCGAAAGAATTGAATTAATATTTATTTTTTTACACCACATTACAGACAAAAACTAAAAAAAAAGTAACTAAAATTGCTCCAAACCTCGCTTCGGGTACCCGCTGTCTACGGCAGCTCTTTTTCCGCCCGCACTGCATCAGGTCTAGGTTACCCATGCCTGCAGATCTTTTCCGGGCACTTCAATCTGGACATTTATCGACGACAGGGGGAATCTGCTACTATTTAAGAACTACGATTTTAAAGATGACTGTATCTCAGCATCTATTAAATATTTTAGTTTTGAACCATGTATTTCATAGCCCATGCTATTTACACTATATTACGATTTGATTCCAACCAATGTAATAAAATAAAATGAAATAAAGAGTAGATTGAAAAATAAATATACATATATATAAACAAATAAATTTTAATAAATTTAATCCTTTTTACTATGCATATACTACCATTTTTCTCGATAAGTACTGTAAATAAAAAAATTAATAAAAAAAAAGTTTTTTCTTTTAAAAGAATTAATTAAAAAATGAAAAATAAGAAGTTGTTCTACTATAAAAAATTAATCATAACTGTTATCCGCGTTTGTAATGATCGATAGATGGCGCTTTCTCAACTGCAGTTGTTAGTAAACATAATAGCCACGTGTATTTATTATTGTTCTTTCTTGTTGTTCTATCATTGTTTCAGCGTGAAAGCTACCAGTGGTATGATAATTTCACCTTAGCCCTCCAGAGGGCGAGCATTTCATTACAATCGCGGATTAATACGTTTTTAAATTTAAAACTAATTATACTTAATTTTTTCTACTGCATTAATTTTTTCTACTTATTTTCAGTAAATATAACAACAACAACAACAAAAAAAAAAAAAATCGCCCTCAAATGAATGTATTAAATAAGTTTCGTAATAGCCGTTGCTAAGACACGCAGACGATTGAAGCAAAATAATAAATCTATGAAAAATGAAACAAAGAAGCCAATATTTAAAATCGGAAAAACATTAATTTAATAAATTCAAATTCGAAAAAATCTCGATGAGGTGCACACTTGCAGGGTCCCAGGTACCTATATGCCAAAATCTAAAAATTTAATATGTTTAATTTTTTTTCTACTGTATGTGTATAACTATTTGGTTTCAATAAATATAATAAAAAAGATTTCTTCCTCAAATGAATTTAAATAAATAAACAGTTTAATAGCCGTTGCTAAGATACGCAGACTTTTGAAACGAAACAAATTTCTGAAAAATGAAACATTAAAGCCAATATTTAAAATCGAAAAAAAAACATTAATTTAAAAAATTCAAATTCGAAATTCGAAAAAATCTCGATGAGGTGCACTCCTGCAGGGTCCCAGGTACCTATATGCCAAATCTGGAAGCTCTGCGATCAGTAGTGTGAGCGCCAGAGCGCAGATACACACAGAGACAACCACACACAGACACTTCTCTTTATTTATATAGATTATTATTATTTTTTTTTTTTACTTTCTTCTATATTCAGTAGAAGAAAGTATTGGATTCGTAAAAATTTTCCACTCGGGTTTTTGATGGATTTACATGTTTAGAGAGCCGTAAAACACGATTTGACCATTTTTAGAAAATATCTGTCTGTCTGACTGTGTGTGTGTGTTTTCGAACAATAGTACCTTGTGGAGAACGTAAGTTCTCCATCCTCTATTTAACTTTAACTTGAATGCTGAAACTTGCTTAATTACTTAATAAAGTTATGAAATAACACAAAGTCAGATTTAACAAGATGAATGAGCTTTATTAAGAGCTTAACTAAAAAGGGTGGGCGCTGGATTTTAACTACATAAAATATCTTTATAACTTTCAATGGGCAGCCTCCTTAAACATTTTTTACCCTTACTTCATTAATCACAATTAATTTTAACTACTATATTTACTCCATTAACTCCCTTCAACTATTAAGGGCAAACAATCTTTCGATTAGCAGGCGGATTCCCGGACTCTGCTATCTACTCGACTTATATCCAACTAGCTTTTACTCCAACTCACTCCGACTAACACCAACTCCAACTTCAACTAACTCCCATCATCCTCTCTCCAACTGACCTCTAAAAGCAATCCTCCTTCTACTTTTATACTATTCGCTTTCCAAACTACTTTATGAAATTAACATATTACAATTTACAATTTTATCTTAGGATTGGAACTAACTCTATTACTTAAATCGAATCTTACAACCTTCGTATTCATGTGTTACGCATCAAGTGCGAGTTTTAATTGTAGCATTACTTTGCTATACCTTACAACCTTGCGCAAGGCGACAACTAAATAAATAAAAGCGCATTAACAGCTTTAACTGATACACTACTGAAACTAGTATGTTGTGGCCACCACAAGACTTTCTTCTATATTTTCCTATACATATTCAATCAGTAACAATATTAAAAAAAAAAAAAAAAAAAATGCGAATTTTTTTCTAAGTTTTTTTTTTTTTTTTTTTGGTTAAAAGTAAAAAAATTCGATAACTTTGTTTTAAATTATCACAGATTTATAGTTCAACCATTCGTTTTAAAGGTATTGACGAGATCTTTCGAATGATATCCATCTTCAAAATTTACCCCCCACGGAGGGGTACTTCCCCCCCAGGGGGGGAAGCGATGCCCCCCCATGCACAAAATTTTTTTCCTAGCTACGTACTACTATTATCAATAATTCATACTAATTTTACAATCACAAGTGTAAAATAACTCTTATTATGCATATTTATACGAATTTTTGTCCTATTCTGCCATGTTAAAAATTTAGATAAAATGCTATCACAGCGCCTCCTGTTGAGCTATTCATCCCCAAATATAATCAGCACCAGTTTATGTCGGGGACCAACTAAATACCAAGTTTGGTAAAATTTCGTTAAAAAAAAAAAAAAAAAAAAAAATGCACAAATTTTTTTTCCTAGTTAACTACTACTATTATCAATAATTCATATTAATTTTACAATCACAAGTTTAAATTAACTCTCTTTATGCTCATTTATACGGAATTTTGTCCTATGCTGCCATGTTAAAAATTTGCATAAAATGCGATCACAACGCCACCTGTTGAGCTATTGATCCCCAAATCTAATGGGCACTAGTTCATGTCAGGGTGCAACTAAATACCAAGTTTGGTTAAATTTCATTCATTGGTTCGTGAGATACAGCGTCCACAAAAAAATGATACAGACACACAGACAGACAGACAGACAGACAGACACACAGACAGACAGACAGACACACAGACAGACATTTTTTAAAAACTATCAATTCGTGTTCAGGACATCCCAAAACGTGTAGATCCGTCAAAAAACGGAGGTCGAAAATTTTCGCGAATCCAATACTTTCTCTATATTACATATAGAAGAAAGTAAAAAGATTATTGGAGAAAAAAAAAAATAAAATACAAATAAATAAACAAAAAAGGCCGCTTTAACTAGAGCCAGGAGAAATTTAGAAAAAAAAAAAAAAAAAAGTTAAGAATAAAATTGAAGTCTCACATCATGTTCCAAAGTAAAAGTATGTATTAGAAAGTTCGAGTGTTTCTAAGAATATGTCTGCTTATAGTGATACAAAATACAGTGATGAGGACATAATTTCACAACATAAGGCTAATTTTAATATTAATAAAAAAAAAGTGTGTAAATAAATTTTTATCAAAAATTTGATGAAAAATACAGTTTTACATTTACTGGCTCAATCACGGAAATAAATGATAAAGAATCTGTTTTTGTGAGATTCATGCAACGAAAACCTAATCAAGATCTCTACATTTTTCCTGAGAGTATAATAATGAGTCTTCCAGACCCTACAACTTCACAGGAAAACAGCAGAATTTCAGTAACACAAAAATTTTTTGGTGTATTATTTTCAAATTTTAATATTTATTAATATTACATTAACTGCATGAATCGAAGACATAAATAAACAGATGTAATATATTCTACATTTTATACTATTAAAAACACACTACATTAATGATTTTTTTTTAAATTTTACTTTTGGTACATAGTATCCTGTGCCATGGACCATTTTACCCCTGGCTTGGGGTAAAATGGTCCACTTTGTCAGTTGCTATTAAAAAATTTATATTGAAAAATGTGAACGTAATTGTTACTTTTGATTGAATGCAATATGAACTCCAATATATAGGTAATGTGCACACATATTTTCAATAGCCAAAAATCTTTACTTTTTGAATTAGCACTTAAAATTTACAAAAGTGGTCCATTTTACCCCAGTCTCTCCTGCGTTATAATTGCATGTATACTCTCTTTTGAATTTGAATTTATTTTCTTTTTCAGTTATTCTTTCAACATTATTATTAATTATTCGTATTTTAGTTTCCATAATTTTCATTACTTTCTCTTACCTATACATATGGTAGTGAAAGTATTGTTTTGAGTCAAGTTTTTGAAATTAAGTTTTTGTTATATTTACACGGTTTGAGATCCCTGATCCGAAAATCCTGTTTTTAGTGGTTGGTTGATTTCTGTGCGTGTCTGTTATCAGCATAACTCAAGATCGAATAAAAAAAAGCAAGCCCGAACTCGGTATTCTAAATCTACATCATATAGTGATGCTACACTAAACTTTTTGTTGGGATCAAGCAAATGGTTCGTGCACAGGCCCATTCATTACGTCTATGGGCGAAATTTCTGGAAAGTACAGCATAACATCTATAGGCTGCCCTTAACAAAATGGAATGAACATTTATTTTTTTTTAAATGCATAAAAGTATGATTTGTGTGGATTATGGTATGGAAATCATTCATCATTCGTTTACAGGGTTACCCAAAGTATTTGAATATATTGAGGCTATATTTGGAAATGGCTGGAAGTGTATTTCAAGTTGTATTATGTGTTTTTCATATACAACTAAATTTAAGTACATAATGTGATGCATTTATAGTTTATAGACAATATACAGGGCTACCTAAAATTACGTACAAATACTATTACTCACCTTTTGTTAATTTCCACATGGCTACATTTTTGTGATGGCCACAATGCATTAGTTTTGTTTCTTAATATTTTAAAGACAATTTTTTTTTTTTTTAATATTTTTATATTTTTTTTCATTGAAAAGTAAATACGTATTTTTGAGAAACTCAAAACAACAAGGTTCTATTTAAAAAAAATATATTTATACATTAATACAACTAACCTTCAAAAGCCTTCACAAAAAACAATAAAAAAAAAAATCTGGAGTGACTCCACTCGACTTTCCGAACATTGACTAATTAACAGTTTTATAGATAAAGCAAAGAAAGAGGGGTTGTTAAACAAACAAAAGAGAGAAAACCATAATAGTGTGTTTCAGTATTTTTCTCCATATATTACACGACGTTTTATTTAGCGCAACTGAACTTTGAGCCTACAGATCATAATGATAAAGAATTTTTCGTTGTGTCCTTGTAAAAACCTATAAATGCTAGATTCACCAAAATGCTTATAGTTAGTGAAACAGTGATTTATAATATTAATATAAATTTTCAGCTCAATTGAATAAGGCTTTAAGATGTTATCGCACTTTTAAAAATTTGGTCCCTTGGACATAACGATAAAGAATTTTTCTTTGTGTCCCTGTAAAAAAACTGTAAGTGCTAGATTCACCAAAATGTATACAGTTGGTGCAACTGTGACCTATAACATATGTACAAATTTTTTGCTCATATTAATAAGGCGTTTAGACGCTATCACACAAAATTTGGCCCCATAGGCCATAATGATAAAGAATTTTTCTTTGTGCCCTGTAAAAAAAACTATGAGTGCTAGATTCTCCAAAATCTACATAGATTGAGTATCTATGACCTACAATATGTGTATAAATTTTTTGCTCAATTGAATAAGGCGTTTAGATGCTATCGCACTTTTAAGATTTTTGTCCCATAGGCCATAATGATAAAGAATTTTTCTTTTTGTCCCTGTAAAAAAACTATAAGTGCTAGATTCACCAAAATCTATAGGGTTCGTACTATAGTGACTTACAATATACGTACCAACTTTCAGCTTATTCGAACAAAGCTTTTAGACGCTAGCGTGTTCACTCACAGACATACACACATACATACACACATACATACACACATACATACACACATACATACACACACACATACATACATCATCGCAAAAATAGTGAAAACGGACTCATTGGACCTTGAAACGTATAGAAACATCAAAATCTCAAATTCGGATTTTTGACATGATTACAATACTTTCCTCACTATAGTGTTCGGAAAGTAATTAAATAAAATAATTAGTAAAATATAATTACACACGCTTAATCTATACTTTGATAGATAACTATGTTAAGGCAAATGCATGGCCATGAAAATAAATAACAAGATACCCATCTTTCGGGAAAATATGTCATCCATTTTTATTTATTTTTATTCATATATAAGACAATTTAAATTCTCTCATTTTCCATTTCATGAAAAATTAAAATTTTTGCATTAAATAAAATTAATATTTCCTTTTATTTTTTCACTTTTTGCACGCCAGGGAAATTGGAAAGAAAAATGTAAAAATTTATGAGGTTTCAACCTATTGTTATTGTACAAGAAAATTCTCTTAGACCATTTAGAATAAAGCAAAATTGCAACTTTTGTTTAATATGTCCAAAAACCATTGTTCGAAGGGACACGGACGTGACTAAAAAACATAATTTGTTACCTGACTAGAGATTTGGATCACATCCTTTCGTGGAAAAGTTTGTCTTCTCGTTTTGTCTCATTAATAACGGTAAAGCTTTTAAAATTCTACTCATAATCTAGTAATCAAAATGGATTCTAGCTGTTTTATTGTTTTAACTAACAGAAATAGTAGTCTTTTCCGTTCATGATTCGAATACATTAAATCGAATTTTTGTTGTTTAAGGACTGAAACAAAAGTTGCCATTAGCATATGAAAATTGCGGTAAAAAATATAATTTTTAAAAAGACTTATGTATATTTATGTTTTCTTAGGACTGATTATGTGCGGACCCTATTAATGTCATACCATAAGTCAGGTAACAGAACTTACTTATGCAAAGTAGAAGTTATTGTAAAAAAGTCCTTGACAATTTTATTATTGAGACAGGAAATGGAAAATATGCTGAGTAATCCAAATTAGTGATGTTTATCAGTATAAAAATCTCTAAATTAGTGTGACTTCTGTTAACATGGATTTCAGTTAATGAAGTAAAAATTTCTCATACGCTTATTTGATTAATGCATGGGTAATTTCCATTAATTTTAATTTAACACTTTTTAGCTTGTTGCCAAAAGGAAAAATAATAATCTTTTGAAAAAAAACTTTTAAAACCCAAATTCTTAATGTATCGTATCACATATTTCGAAGTTAGAATAAAATTTAACCTAAAAAAAAAAAAAAGTAACTTTTTTGTTTATTAACCAAAAACATTGATGAAATTTGAAATATAAGTTGTTCTTGTGGGGTACAGGCTGTATATTATATTTTTGTGTTCGTGAGGGAAAAAAAAAAAAAAAAAAAATTGAAAACTGCAAACTGCAAACCGCGATTGTAATGAAATGTTTGCCCTCTGGTGGGCTAAGGGGAAATTACAATTAACACGAATAGCTTTCGGCTTTCGTCGAGACGCCATTGCTTGCTGATGTTTAGTTTCACCTATATTTATTGAATAAAAATGAATAAATCCGGTAAAAAAGATAACACATACTGTTGTGTGCATAGTGTAACTCCAAAGGATCAAGAAATCCAGAATTAAGCTTCCATTTATTTCCAAATGACAAATTTAAAATTTCAGTTGCTTCGGCTAATGGAAGTAAAGAATTAATCAGATGATTTGAAACTAATATTTGTTCAGCTTCAGTTAAACATCTATTTCCGATCGAACTTTAAATAAACGGAAATATTTTTTCCAAAAGCAATCAATTTTCCATGATGTAATGGCGGAGAAATTATAGCACGAATATTAAGTAGTAACACAAATAGAACAATAATAAATACACGTGGCTATTATATTTACTAACAACAAAAGCTGAAAAAGCGCCATCTATCGATCATTACAAACGTGGATTTTTAATCCCACTTTAAAAACATGTGACTTAGTGTGAAGCAGATTTTTTTTTATTTATTTCTCCTAACGGTTTCCAAACAATCTTCTACTGTTGCCACCTGAAATTCCTACTTTAGTTAATTAAAAAAAAAAAATCTAATTGTCCGTACGATAAGCTGTTTAAGCCATTGGATTCACAAAAATTTTCCCTTTCATTTGGTACCTTATTTGTAACGATACGACTGATATTTCTAATTTATTTTCTGATTTATTTTCCTCATTTTAAATAAGTGTACTTTTTATATTTTTTTTATTCTGTCGATAAAAAAATGGCAACAATTAAATTATGTTGAGATTCACAAAAATACCGTAGTGAATGACTGTGGGTGTTATCCAACTGCACTCGCTAGACTTATCCCCCCCCCCCCCCTTTCACTTACTCTCTTGCGAGTTTCTATGTTACCACCACTTCGCTCTGAATAGGAAGAACACAAAAGTTTGTTGGTGGAATTATGCCAACTGCCCTAGCTTGAAGTTTCTTGTTTTCAAGAAAGTGTATCTTACATTAAGGAATTAATAAGAAGGTACTTACCTATTATACACATGCCAGCGAATAATCGCCAAAGATCGCCAAATTTATATTAATATAAATATAAATGATACAGGAAATTTATATTTTTTTCGGGGGGGGAGGGGGGGGCTCATGTTCGCAATACTGATTACTGCGAAAACGAGTTGCATGCGTTCTCTGATTCATGCACAGCGGAGTAGGGGTTTCCAGTGATTTTTTTTTTCATGTGAGCGAAGCGTACATACGTGCGTGATACTGATTGCTGCGAAAACGAGTTACATGCGTTCTCAGATTCATGCACAGCGAGGTAGGGGTGTTCAGTGATTTTTTTTTCTTTTGGTTTTCATGTGAGCGAAGTGTACATACGTGCGTGATACTGATTCTGATTGCTGCGAAAATGAGTTACATGCGTTCTCATATTCATGCACAGCGAGGTAGAGGTGTCCAGTGATTTTTTTTTCATGTGCGCGAGGTGTACATACGTGCGTGATGCTGATTGCTGCGAAAACGAGTTACATGCGTTCTGAGATTCATGCATAGCGCATAGTGGTGTCTAGTGATTTTTTTTTTCATGTGCGGGAAGCGTGATACAACACAAGTTTTACATATTTTCCCATTACATCTTTCCTTTTCTATTTCATTACTTTCAATGGAAGGATCTAAATTCATAACAGGGGTTTCCGGTAGCAGGAGGCGTTTGCATGTCCGAGTGCAGTTGGTAGTTTTTTAAAGTGGGGGAAAAATAAGCGAGTACAGTTGGTAGTCGCCCATGACTGTAAGTACATAAGAATTTGGGGGAAATAATTAAAAATAAACAAACAAGAATATTTAAATACTGGATTGTATGTTTTATAAAATAATAATAATAATTGTATTATTGAACGATTTCAGTTTGCACAGAATTGATTGCGCGCAACACATCGAGTCTATACGTGATTTCTAACCACATTCTGTGAAGCTCTGCAGAATCAACATTCTGGATGGCCGCTGAAAAACAACTTTTTTAGTTCATCAATGTCATGAATTAGATGTCAGTACATAATGTTTTTCACATATTCCCATAAAAAGAAGTCGATAAATTTTATGTCAGGAGATCTAGATGGCCTCAGACCTGATTTTCCAATTTAATGCCTGGGAAAGATTTCATCTAAAGCCTTTCGCACTTTCAAACTTCAATATGGTTGTGCACCGTTCTACTGGAAAATTATATAAGGTTGTAAGGTTTCTACTTGAAGAAATGCGAAATTTTCAAGCATTTGAAAATAATTGTCAGAATGGATAATTTGAAAACATTACATATTGTAGAAAATTTTTATCATCTTCCATTTTTTTTTTTAAACATTTCTTTTCCAAATGTTCGACTTCAGTTCTTACCAACAGGCTTTTATTTATGCAACAATTGAAGTTTATGCGCATAAAGCTGTAATTTTTACTTCCATTACCCTACTACCGTAGGTAATGGAAGTATTGTATTCGGTCTGAAAATTCGATATCGGGTTTTCACCTGATTTACACGTTTTAAGGTCCCCTGAGTCCAAAAAAGTGGTTTTTGGCAATTGGTCAGTGTGTATGTATGTGTGTGTGTGTGTGTGTGTGTGTGTGTGTATGTATGTGGAGAATCTTCTGGCTATTATAGCTCAGAAACTAATAAAGATAGAGCTACGAAACTTTAGAATTGAAATAAGTCTGGTCTACAGATGAAATTTCCAAATTTTGGTGAAAATTGAAAAACCGGAAGTGGGACATCGGAAACCGGAAGTCCGTATCTCAAAAACGGCTCTAACGATTTTCTTCAAATTTGCTATATAAACACTCTATTAGATGTCCTTTCGAATGATATAGTTGCTTAGTTCAGGAAAATTGATAGGCGTCCTGTATAAATACCTCAATTTCAGGTCTCCCAAGGGCGTTCCTTTAAAAACAGCTGTACGGATTTCTTTCAAACTCGCCATATTAACTCACTTTTAAATATCCTTTTGTATGTAATTATTGTTTTCCGGTCAATAATTGATTTTTTGTAAAAGTTGGTATCTCAAAAACGGCTCTAACGATTTTCTCTTTAGTTCACTTTTATGTTTTCTGATCGCATTATCTCTCAAAAATGCATATAATATGCGTAATAGTGGGTAATGGAAGTCGTGTGGTTGTTTCACACCAGATTTTTTATACATTGCAACGTGTACAGTTTATCTCAGTATCAGCACGATACCCACCTTTTGGGGAAATATGTCATCCATTTTTATGCATTTAACACGTTGAGTGCCACGCGAATTCTTAAGGAAATCCCATTCAGGCTATGTGCGCTGCTTAGAAACGTGTTATGTTAACCGTGTTTCAATAAAATCCATTAAAATTCCTTAGTGATATAATCTTATAATAAATAAAGATTAAGTAAATTTTAAATAAATCTTCAGTAATTACTTAAAACAATGTAATTTTTTTAGTTTTATATCATACTAACAGGCTTTGCCCGCTTCGCTGAACACTATACTTAAATAAGTTGTCAAAATTACATTACAGTATTAATAATCTAAGTTAAAGTTTCCTCTGTATTCCGTAGAGGTTTTTCCCACTGGCAACGTGAGGATTCCGGGTCCACACTGCCTTCGGCAGCAACTTACCCGCTACTTACTTCCCCTTCCCCAGCGGCTAAGTTAGAAGTTTCGCGAAATCTCACCAAAGTACATAATGCGTACACCTAATCAACATCCACACACGAAAACGCATCATTCTAAGATAATGTAAAGCGAATTCAAACAGAATAACGTGCTTTTTACGCGTGTTTATTGCGCCCCCCCCCCCCCCAACCCCAAGGGGGTAAGTGAATGAATTTCGTAAAATCTCGTTACAATAAGTGTCAGATATACATCTAAACAATTTGCGCACCAGATTTCGTGACCGCAGATCCCATAGCTTTCCCAAGACATTAGGGCTAAATGGGGGGGGCTTGAATTTGATACTCCCCCCCCCCAAAAAAAAAACGCTAATCACACACAAAAAAAAAAAAACGAAAATGTGTTTTTGAAAATATTCTAAAAAAGACACGCGGCTATTTTCAATACTTTTGTAATATCTTTAGTAGAGCTCTACTAAAAAATCCGGAATTTCTTAAATTTCCCCCTTGAAAAACGATTCCCCCCCCTCCTCCTTTAAGAATCAAGAATTCTAAAATCGTACATAACATAATTTTTATTTATACTCAAGTCTAGTTTCATCATGTGCAATTTCTTCACCGTGATGTAATTTGGGGCCGAGTTATGCTTACAAACGTATTTTTGCTTCCTGTCCCGCTGGGGGGAAGGGGTTATTTCGATAAATCCCGTTTCTTTAGGTGCCGGTTGCATATAAAAAATCCAAGCATCAAACTTCGTGACCGCAGCTCTCATAAATTTTCCAGGACAAATTTAGCGCTAAAAAGGCTGTCTCGAATTTGCCCTTTGTAATACATACCCCCCCCCCTACGCCGCCCCCCCGCCAAAAAAAAAAAAAAAAAGGCAGATCACAAAAAATCAAAAATGTGTTTTAGGAAATATCCTAAGAAAGTCGCATGGCCTTTTTTCAACATCTTTATTCCATTTTTGGTAGAGTTCGACTCAAATCAGGAATTTTCAAAATTTCCCGACAAAAATCGTTTTTCTTCCTTCCTTCCTTTAAAAATCGAAAATTCCTAAATCGCAGATAATGTTTTATTTGTACTCATGTCTAGTCTTCCCATGTGGAATTTCTTTATTGTGAAGTAATTAGGAGTGTTTTTGTCTTTTTCTCCCGCAGGGGGGAACGGGGGGGGGGAATTTCGGAAAAGTTGATAGATATAATTATAAGTTGAGTAAAGACCTAAATTCCTTTGAAGCGCCGTTGAATTCAGTCCAGCCGTTCTCAAGTGATAGCCGGACAAACGTGTCTTTGTTTTTTGCCCCCCAAGCGGGGGAACGGGGTGATTTCTGAAAAGTTGATAAGTATAATTTTAAGTTGGATAAAGATCTAAGCTTCTGCCAAGCGCTGTTGAATTCAGTCCAACCGTTCTCACGTGATGCCCGGACAAACGTGTTTTTGTCTTTTGCCCCCCTAGGGGGGAACGGGGGGGAATTTCTGAAAAGTTGATAGGTATAATTTTAAGTTGGATGACGATCCAAGTTTCTGCTAAGCGCTGTTGAATTCAGCCCAGCCGTTCTCAAGTGATGCCCGGACAAACGTGTGACCCCCAGGGGGGAACGGGAGGGATTTTCTGAAAAGTTGATAGATATAATTTTAAGTTGGGTAAAGTTCTAAGTTTCTGCCAAGCGTCGTTGAATTCCGTCCAGCCGTTCTCAAGTGATGTCCGGACAAAAAAAGCGACATACAGACACGATGACACATACACACACACACACAGGCAAAATTTTCTGAAGTCATTTTCGGCTTTCATCGTGTGTGAAACGTGAAGATATCTCAAAATTTTTCGATTCCGACAAATTTACAGACAAAACTCTGATTTTATTAATATAGATTTCACACTGTCAGCCACCGGTGGCTGACCTAAATGAAAAGTTCAGTGTCAGCCATTGATGGCTTACATGGCGCTGAACGTGTTAATTTTCCTCGTATATAAGACAATTTAGCTTCTGTTATTTTCCATAACATGAAAAATTAAAATATTTGCATTAAACGAAATTAATATCTTGCTTTATCTCATTCACGTTTGCACGGTAGAGAAGTTGGAAAGAAAAATGCACCAAATTATGAAGCTTGAACTTATCGTACAGGAAAATTCTCTAGACCAAGTAAAATTGAAAATTTTGTCTTGGTCTAAAAACCATTGTTCCACGTGGCTCGTACGTGACTAAAAAACATAATTTGTTACCTGATTAAAGATTTGGATCACATCATTTCGTGGAAAAGTTTGTCTTCTCATTTTGATTCATTAATAAAGGGAAAGTTTTTAAAATTCCAGTCGTAATCTAGTAATCAAAAGGGATTCTAGACGTTTTAATGTTTTAATAGAAATAGTAGTTTTTTTTTTTCATTCATGTCTCGAATACATTAAATGGTATTTTTGTAAATTAATGGGGTTGAAACGAAGAATTGTTATTAGCATTCGAAATTTCCGGTTAAGATATAATTTTTAAAACAAGTAATACACATTTATGCTTTTTTACTGGCTGATTATATGCGGACCCTATTAGCGTCATATCGTAAGTCAGGTAACAGAACCTACTTATGCAAAGTAGAAGTTATTGTAAAAACGTCCTTGACAATTTTATTATTCATACAGGAATTGAAAAATATGATCAGCATTCAAAATTAGTTTAATATTTATCAGTATAAATATTATTAAATTAGTACTTTTTTTTTTTTTTTTTTTTGTTAATGCGGATTTCAATTAGTGCAGTACGATTTTCTCATGCCCTTCTTCGATTGATGAGGGGGGTAATTTTCCTTACTACACATACACCAAAAAAAAAAAAAAAAAAAAGGATGGGGGGGGGGGGGGTCAGTGCTGCAAAATTTAGGGACTTTTTTATTCAATAATTATCAATAATTTTGAAGTGTGATTTTTGGTATACATGATCGAAGATTAATGCTCGATGTGATTTGGTAAACATTAAAATTAAAAATTAGGGATAGGTATTGAATTATAAAAAATTCCCTAAAATTAACAACACTAGGGAGTACGGGCGGTCGTGTTTGCAGAAAAAAAAAGTTTTTTTTTTACAGAAAAACTGTTAAAGGGGGAGGGGGGATCAGTTTTTATCCCTATATCGATAGCGATAAATAAATAAAACAAATAAATGAATAAGGTAAAATAAATTGTAACTTAAATAATATCTTCACTGTTACACCGAGTGGGAACATGATTTTATGAGTGTAGAAGTGAAATAGTTCATTTCTAGTTGCTTACACAAATCCATCATCTCCCAGCCCCTCCCCCTCTCCACCCTCAAAGAAAAAAGTCATAATTTTTATTATATTTTTTCATATTTTTATAATAGCAATACTACAAGAAAATCATCAGGATAGTTTATTATAAAGTACTTTCAAGACTATCGTGTCCGGGTTGATTAGTTTGTAATAATTTACAAGTTGTAAATGCTAACTGAAAATTCGTTAAAAGATAATGGTTTTTCTTTCTGTTAAATAAACGGTTTTTTATTATCGTTCTGGTACACAGTATTTTTATTCGATTAGATGTCCCCACCCCACCCCCAACACACATACACAAACACACATTTTTTTTTTTTTTTTTTTTTTTTAACAACAGTAAAAGTTGTTAGACGTCAAGGTTTAGATATGATGAATTTCATGCAAGGTGTGTGTAAAAGGAAGTATAAAACAGGTCAACTGTAAATTCATACATTCTACATTAAATTAATTTAAATTTTGAAACAATTTGAATTCATCAATTGTATTGCATAAAATTTAAAATGGTTTACACAATAAAATTAACCATAAAGTGGCAATGTAAATTTTAACAAGTTTAATGTAATTTTTACTTTCTTCTATATGTAATATAGAGAAAGTATTGGATTCGTAAAAATTTTCGACCTCGGGTTTTTGATGAATTTACACGTTTTTAGAGCTGTAGAACACGATTTGACCATTTTTAGAAAATGTCTGTCTGTCTGTCTGTCTGTCTGTCTGTCTGTCTGTCTGTGTGTGTGTGTGTGACAAAATTTTGTGGCAACTGTATCTCAAGAACTACTGCACAGAATTTCATACAAATTGGTATGTAGTTGTACCTTGACATAAATTAGTGCCTATCAACTTTTGGTAAAAATTGTCTTACAGGTTGCGTTGCCATCCCTCTTTTTCTAAATTTTTAACATGGTGATATAGGACAAAATTTTGTATAAATGTGCATAAAGAGAATTATTTTTTAGTAATCATTATGAAATTTACAAGAATTATTTAAAATAGAGATAGTCAACTGGGAAAAAAATTTTGTATGCGTAGGAGCCTCGCCACCCCCCGTGGGGGGGAAGTCCCCCCTCGAGGGGAGTAAATTTTCAAGATGGGTATCTTTCGAAAGGTCTCGTCAATACCTTTAAAACGAATGGTTGAACTATAAAACTGTGAGAATTTAAAACAAAGTTATCGATTTTTTTTACTTTTAACGAAAAAAAACTTAGAATTTTTTTTTTTTTTTTTTAAACGAAATTTAACCAGACTTGGTATTTAGTTGGCCCCTGACATAAACTGAGGCTGATTAGATTTGGGGATCAATCGCTCAACAGGTGGCGCTGTGATCGTATTTTTTCTAAATTTTTAACATGGCAGTATAGGAAAAAATTTCGTATAAATGTACATAATGAGAGTTATTCTTAACCTGTGATTGTGAAATTAATATGAATTATTGATAATAGTAGTAG